>JAPXFY010000020.1:41503165-41628165 GCA_030674185.1 Monoplex corrugatus | reverse complement strand
GTGTGTGTGTTCCGTTGGGTTTTCTGTTCTTGATCCTCCGGGTGGGGAAATAGTAGTAGGACGATGATCTCTAGATCGCTTTCTTTGCGTTGAGCCTGTAGGGATTTTGTGAGGATCTCCAGGATTGATTTTTTATTGAGTCAAATAGTACGTCTTAGACAGAAGGTTGTGGCTTTTGGATGGATTGATTACAGATTGAAGTGAGGTTGTTGAAACGTCTTGGATTGAAGAATCCGGCCTCAGAATTGATTGATTGATTGAATGATGTAGGCTAAAGATTGAACTGAGGTTTGTGCTTCATTTTTGGATTGACTGAAGATTCTGGGCCACGTTAGTGCTATATATCTCGGATTGAATGAAGATTCTTGCCTCTCGATTGATTAACTTTGAGGTCAGTGGTATGTCATTGAAGATTCTGTCCTGTGGATTGATTGATTGAGGATTGGCATGATTGGCTTAAAGATTGAGCTTAGATCAGTGCTACTGTTGTGTCTTGGACTAAAAAGACTGGAGATTCTGGCTGTGAAGTCTTCGGATTGATTGATGGATATATAGTTGGTGCGTCTGCTCCTTGAATTGTGTGGATCGTTCATGTGTTCTTTATGCTAGCTTTCCTTTGGATTGGTTTTACAGGACCATGCTTGTGGTTAGAATCAGGTTTTAGTTGGTATAAGTGTTTTTGGAAGTAGTAAAGTAGGCCTGTATGAATGCATGGGAACTGCACCTGCAACGAAGACATGAACTGCACCATTACCGATGTGTGTGTATTCATAAGAGACAGGTTTTCTGAGAAATATAATTTCCATATATTTTGTTTTAGTCTTCAAGGAAAATAACAACAGTAACAAAAGAACTTCTTGCCTAAAGATTGTGGAAGAGGCGTGTTGTTGGATGTGAAAGTGCAGTATCAAAACGGAATTCGTGAGACCCGAGTGAATTTCTATTCCTCCCATCTTCACAAAGAATGGATATTTACTTTCCACCAGGTACAGTATGATGATAAGTAAATATTAATTTACCATTCACTGTGATGTAGTAGTCAGCGCAACGGACCACATTGATTTACCATTCGCCATGATATAGTGGTTAGTACAATGGACTGCCAACTGAAAGGTTTTGGGTACGAACCCCCCCGTCAGCCCTGTCAAAATCATTGCAGGATGTTTTGGCCCCAACCATACCCTACCCTGAGTTGAGCATTCTTTGGGCTTGTTGGGAAGATTGGGACCACACAGTCGAGCTTGACGGATGGTCATTGAGGGTGTTGTTCAGATCTTTTGACTGACATAGCAGGTGTCTGTATCTCTCGGGCCTGGTTGATGCCAGGATATGTTTTGATGGTAAATGTAGAGTACAGTCTCGTCACATAGTCTCAGTCCTAGATGGGACTCCATGGCATCATCATCATCATCATCATCATCATCATCATCATATCATCATCATCATCATCATCATCATCATCATCATCCCGCAACACGAAAACTGATCTGTCCATTGCCCATCAGTATTTTTTTTTAACATTCCAGTCATTCTGATGGTGTCAGCTTAGTGTTTGAAGCGTAAGCCATCTTCCGCACATCTTCCCATTTCAAGACCATCCCAATGGATAGGATTTTATGCAGGTTGTTTTTAACATGGTGTTAGCCCTGATATGGCCTTAGTGGTCGGCTGGTCTGTAAGCAACACACACACACACACACACACTAACATTTTGTTCAGTTTTTCTGTGTACGTTATTTACATGCAGTACATAGACGCTCCCATTCTGTACTTTGAATCTCATATATGAACCCTGATGTTTAGCGTACTGAATGCCTGTTGAAGCATTAAGTTGTGCATGTGTGTGTGTATGTTTGTGGTGTGTGTGTGTGTGTGTGTGTGTGTGTGTGTGTGTGTGTGTGTGTGTGTGTGTGTGTGTGTGTGTGTGTGTGTGTGTATCACTGTGTGTGTGTGTGTGTGTGTGTCACTCTGTGTGTGTGTGTGTGTGTGCGTGTGCGTGCGTGTGCGTGCGTGTGTGTGTGTGTGTGTGTGTGTGTGTGTGTGTGTGTGTGTGTGAGACACATTATTTCACCTTAATCTTTGCCCAATAGCTAAGTCATATCTTAACCATCACCAAAAATCCTCTTGGGAGTGCTGAAGTCAAGCTTTTCTCACAAACTGCTGCGATGGAAGTCAAAGGCAGTGTTGCTGTCTTGTTGCAGTGCATGGTTATAGGATATGAGATATTCATGAGTAGTTATGAGATGTAAGTGAGAGGAGGAGGAGGAGAGAGAGAGAGAGAGAGAGAGAGAGAGAGAGAGAGAGAGAGAGAGAGAGCACAGTTCATAATTAAAATTTTGCGTGATCGTAGATCAGTGGTGTGTGTTTGTGTGTGTGTGCACGTGTGTGCGTGAAAGAAAGAGACTTTTTTCTTAAAAGGGAACAAGGTAAACGGTAAAAGCACGAAGGCGCTTTAAAAAAACAACAACAAAAAACACTTGCCTCCTTGCTCAAGGTGAGAGAGAGAGAGAGAGAGAGAGAGAGAGAGAGAGAGAGAGAGAGAGAGAGAGAGCGAGCGCTTGTAAACACACACTAACCCCGGATCATCATCACCGCAATAGCTGTCAAAAGCAAAAAGAACGATACTTCAATCCTCTACTGTCCAAACACACGAGGGAATGGGGAGGGAGGGACGGGTTAGAGGAGTGTTCTTCAGCATCCTGGAACCAAATGAAAACCTGATGCCATGCCAAGGGACTGGGAGATGAGCGAGAGAAGTGAGGTGGGGGTGGGGAGAGAGTGGTTCATTACAGTTGCGAGAGGAATCGCTTATTGAGGGTGGGGTGGGGTAGGGGAGGGATGTGCTTACTCACTGATCTCCTTTTCGTTGCTCTTGTGCTTGGGAGGAGAGAGCGGTAAGAGGGGTGAAAGGTCATATTAACTGTTCTGCTTCCGTAACTTCAGATGACACCAATGAAAGCGGAGAAGAGAGAGGAGTCCTCTGAGTGTGTGTGTGTGTGTGTGTGTGTGTAAGGGAGAGGCAGAGGGAAGCAGGAGCAGATACCAAGTACATGTATATGTGTGCATGGTTGGCCAAAGACCTATCCTAAACCCCCCTGGGGATACCAGTTGGGGGGGGGGGGGGCTCTTTCGGTATAAATAGTATTCCCACTTTCTGGATGTTCTATGCTAGAAATTTCCTCTTTTCAATCACTCTCTTTGTTTCTGCGTTTTTCCTTTGCTTTCTGTCATTTCTTCCTATGATTTTCTGCCTTGCTGGTCCATTCATTCACCTGTATGTGTTCAGTGAAGTCTTAATAATACTTCCGGTTAGGATTTATAATTGGATACATGTATTAAATGCACTTTTTGCTCTAGAGAAATGTGATATACGGAATCAGTTTTAGGTAATGTAGGCCTGTTTTTATATATATGTTTAAGTTAGGCCTGTTTTTGTATATGTTTTAGTGTCCTTATGTTCAAATTTGTAGCCTAATCAGGTATGTTTTTGAAATCCCCGGTGTATTCTGTTGGATGGAGTGCAGCGCCAGGAGTATATCCTTAGATTATGTTTGCGGATACATCGTTATGTATACGTGATTTCTTTTCTTTCTTTTTTTTTCTTGTTGAAGTATTGTGTATGTTTTGAAACGGTTATATCCGTGAGACTTTTTCGTAAAAGGGAACAAGGTAAACGGCAAAAGCACAAAGGCGCTTTAAAAAAATAAAAAAAGAACACTTGTCCCCTTGCTCAAGGTGAGAGAGAGAGAGAGAGAGAGAGAGAGAGAGAGAGAGAGAGAGGAGAGAGAGAGAGAGAGAGAGAGATCTTGTAAAAGCAAGCACACACACACACACACACACACACACACACACACACACACACACACACACACACACACACACACACACACACACACACACACACACACACACACACACACACACACCTGCCCTTACTTCTACCTGTACCTCAGATCATCATAACCAGGGCACAAAAAGAACGAACATACTTGAAGCCTCTATCTGTCCAAACACAAACTGGATTGGGGAAAGAGAAGGGAGGGTCGGTGGGGATGGCGGGGGGGGGGGGAGGAGGTCTTCAGCACCCTGGAACTAAATGAAAACCTGATGCCATGCCAAGAGATCGCGGAGGTATGAGAGCGAGAGAAGGAGGGGGGGGGGGGGAGATTAGTTAACAGCAGCGAGAGGAATCGCTTATCACTGCGAGGTGTGGTGCCTAATCTCCCTTTCATGGCTCTTCTTATTGGGAGGAGGGCGGTATAAGGGGTGAAAGGTCACCACACTAATTTTTCTGCTTCCGTAAGTTTAGATGACGCTGGTGGGGTTGGGTGATTTGGAGGGGGGGTGGGAGGGAGGTGAGGCATATGTTGCGCCATGTGCATTACGGTTTAATAGTCGTCTGCTACTCTTCTCTCCTCTCCCTTTTGCCCCTATTCCTCTAGGGGAGACGGAGACGGAGATGTGGAATGGGTTGTTGATGCAGAATATGTTGCACCGTATGCATCACATTTCTGTGCATGATAGTCGGTCTGTTCAGCTGCTCTTTTCCCTTTGCCCTGTACCGCTTTGCTTCTTTCTAACCCAGTCTTTATGGGTATCTTTTCTCGGGGTTGAGGTTGGGGGCATTGAAAGAGGAGAAGGAAGGTGACGTTGTGTGTGTGTGTGTGTGTGTGTGTGTGTGTGTGTGTGTGTGTGTGTGTGTGTGTGTGTGTGTGTGTGTGTGTGTGTGTGTGTGTGTGTGTGAGTGAGTGAGTGAGTGAGTGAGTGAGTAGTGAGTGAGAGAGGGAGTGTGAGCAGCTTCCTTGTCAAAAATACGTTTGAAGCAAATCGCTTCATCATGTAAAAGCCAGAGGTAGCTGTGTGTGTGTGTGTGTGTGTGTGTTGTGTGTGTGTGTGTGTGTGTGTGTGTGTGTGTGAGAGAGAGAGAGAGAGAGAGAGAGAGACAGACAGATACACACGAATACTTGCCAACTTCCCGGTCAAAAATAGTTTTGAAGCAGATCATTAATCAATTTGGACTTAGAACCATGGACAGCAGTGTGTGTGTGTGTGTGTGTGTGTGTGTGTGTGTGTGTGTGTGTGTGTGTGTGTGTGTGTGTGTGTGTGTGTGTGTGTGTGTGTGTGAGAGAGAGAGAGAGGAGCGAGCAGGCAGGCAGGCAGGCTGACAGACAGATGGTTCCTGTGTATGTGGGTACATACATGCATCCACATTCCTGATTACATGCATGCATGCTTATTTCATGCGTATCTGTGTGTAGGAACATACATGTCTGTGTATTATTTTTTGTACGTGCAGGGCAAACACACTTCAACAAATTGGTAAAAGGAAAAGCTTAACAGGAATCTTCCTGGACATAATTACTTGTGTATGGTGAAGTGTACAACTATTGTCCCATAGCAAACTACAATGATTGAGGAAGAGGAAGAAGCAGAAGGCAAGCCAGTTTTAATCAGTAAACCATTTCCTGCAGGAAGCTGGTGGATATGGTGAGGGAATCAAAGGGGTTAAGTTTTTGCCTTGGTAGCATGGTTGACATATTGCAGGATGCTGGTGGACAGAGTGCAGGAATCACAGGGTTAATGATGTCACCAATTCAGTGACAGGCCAAATTAACCCTTTAATTCCCTCACCCTATCTGTCAGCTTCTTGCAGGTAAACTAGTTGACAGGGTGAGGGAGAGTGTTAAACTTCTATCTGTTCTTCAGGCATTTTAAGATTTTTTCCCTTCAATATACAGTCATTGAATACATAGAGTTTAACATTTTTTGATTGTTGTCTTTATTTCAGGTCATCTTTGGTCCGTTCTCCCATCCAGTTTGAGAGAAGATGAACGAGAAACGTTTTTAAGTTTGTGTACACCAAATCAGATTTTTTAAAAGCCCTTTTCTCCCACAGGACGAAGCAGCAGGGAAGTTTGAGTCTTGTTCTCCCCCTAATTTTTGTATTTGGTGTTTGTTCGTTTGTGATCTTAACGTTTACGCTTGACAAAGACCAGTTGGCCAAAAATTTTGTGCCTGTCTTTTCTGGTTATATTATAGATGCGGTGTTTTTCTGGTTCATGACTAGTTTAGATGTCTAACATTGGTGGAAATTCTTGAAGCTGCCCATCGATCCCATGTGATAAGCATATATGATCGGATTTAACCAACCATGGGTCTTTCTGCTGATTGAGTGCTGAAGAAGTCCCATAAATCATCGTTTTTGCTAGCCACGTTCTACAGAACAGATTTAAGAAAGTCGTCTTTTGTCTTTGCTTTTTCATCTTTTTTGACTGTTCTTTAACCCGTTTTGTGAGATGTTGAGAGACTAAATGTTATATATGCATTTTAGTCTTGTCTTGATGATTGTCCAAGGTTATTACACAGAGTGTGGATATTTAGTGCAGGGCGTGTTGAAACTGTCCCAACCAGGCTACTGTTTAGCTTTTTAAACATTGTTTAGAAGGGGATGGGGTGGAGGGATGGAAAAAAACAAACGAACTCACATACCACACCACACACACACACACACACACACCACACAACACACACACACACACACACACACACACACACACACACACACACACACACACACACACACACACACACACACGCAGTCTCCTCTCTCTCTCTCTCTCACACACACATACTCATACACACACACTCACTCTCTCTCTCTCTCTATCTCTCTCTCAGGGGAAGGGGGGGGGGGGACTAAACTTTGAAGAGAATAGTCAGTAGCGGTGGGTGGCCTCCCACCATCCTGAACACAATGAACTGCGGATGTTGTTTGCTTGGTTCCCCCCCCCCCCCCCCCCCTACAGCACATGGTGAACACATGTAGATTCACACATACCATCACATTCTACAGGCAGGATACCACCAACCACCCATCCTTCTTTTACATTATACCACAGGATCAGATGTCATGTTTAGTGGAGAACGCAATGATACAGATGGAAAGAAGGTGCCTCACATAACGGTATCAGATTTTCTTTTTGACACCCCCACCCCCTTCCTTGTAGGCGTGATGCAGTTTGTTGTTTTCCCCTTGGACATCCGTATGCGCTCCACCCAAACCTGTCAGTTGTTGTCTTATAGTCATAGGGTGGGGAGGTAAGGGGTGAGTGGGATTTCCATGATGCAGTAAGCCGACACCACTAGAATGATGAAAGCATTCAGATTGGCCCGAAACAAGCAAAAGGGATTGAACTTGAGACATTATGTCTTAAATTCACAGCTTTGTCAAAAGAACCAACCAGCCCACAAAAACAACCAAACCAAACCAAACCCCAAACCCCAAACCAAACCAAATTAAAAAACCCTGAATAAAAGAAGAAGAAGGGGGGAAAAACAAAACAAACAACAGCCAAGATTAACAAAAACGAAAAACTCAGTTTCAACTGAAAGAAAAACAAACAGCAACAAATGAAAAAGAAACAAAGACAAAAACAAAGACATCTGAGTACCATTCGTTCAAGCATGTAAACTTGAATGTTACTTGCTTATTTAGAGATTCTGTCGTGGGTCATTTGCTCGGCCACAAACAAAGACTTAAGCGTCATTCGCTCAAGCGTTAACGAAAATTTAAGCGTCATTCGCTGAAGCATAAACAAAGGCTTCAGCATCATTTCGCTCAAGCATTAAAACTTGTGGTGCCTGTGTATGTCTCATCATGGACTGAGTGACATCCACCGTGAACGACTCCCACACAAAGGAGCACAACATTTTACGTGTGTAGGGTGTGGATACAGGCAGCAATGTTACAAGGGACACTAACTCTTTCATTTCTTTAGCTCTACGCACCACTTGTGTCCTCGGCACTCTGGTAGAGTTCGTTTTTTTTTGGTCTGATCACAAGAGATCAAGTCTGGCGTGAGAAAACTTGGTGTGTGTTGCTTCCAGTCCATGTGTGTGTGAAGTGATAGCTTGTCCCATAACCCTGAGGTCATAGGGGAGTGAGGTGGTAGGGGCTGTGAATTTACTTGGGGCCAGCATTATGAGGGCGGTGCCCACTTCTTCTTCCTCACTGATTTACCTTTCCCTATCTTTGAAGAAAGTCAAGTACCCATTCACAGCTGGGTAGACTGTATGTCTCATGCACTGAAGAGTTCTGTGGGTGTCATTCGCGCCCATGCAGACACACATGCAACCAGAGTGGAAGGTGAGTGCTGTGCTTTTACACCAACCAGACCTCAGTGGATGAGTATCTGACCTTGCACAATGTTGTGGAAGGTAAAGTAGTGACGGAGCCGAGGTTGACATAACCATCATAATGCTGGCCACAAAAAAAAAAGTTTGTCTCTTCCATCTCACTCCCCTACATTCTCGGGGTAGTGGTACAACCTTTCTTTCCCCATACTCTCTCTCTCTCTGTGCCTTTCTGTCTCTCTGTCTGTCTCTCTTTTTCTCTGTCTGTCTGTCTGTATCTCTTTTGTCTCTGTCTCTCTCTCTCTCTGTCTCTCTCTCTCCTCCCCCCCCCCATTCCCCTTCCTCTCCCCCCCCCCCCCCCCCATTCGTTTGAGTGTAATTGTGCCTGAAATAGTCAGTGCGATGGTGTGGATAAAAGATGTGGTTTTCATCAAATCCCCTTTCTTGCCACAGAATTGCTCTTCCAGAATTAATCCATTTGGCCTCTGCTTGTTTCTTGATACAACTTTTAACTTGATCCTGTCTCTCCCTGAGTCCCTCACACTACCCACCAACTCTGTGCTAAGAGCTGGTGAATAGGGTGAGGGAGGAAAAGAGTTAACACCTACTCAGCCATTGCAATTTATGTTAACACTCTTGGTCATGCATGCCACTTTGTGGACTAAACGACATCAGTGTTCGGGGATCTGTTCACACAGCCTGGTCGGTCATCTGTTTCCACCCGCACAACCTGGGCACATCCCCTTGTGAAGGACAACACAAAAGAATACAACATGTTACTATGTATGGGGGTGAGGCACTAGTAGTGTACAAAGGTATTACAGGAGGGGAAATTGATGGCCGGAATGAAAAGGTAGAATTATTGTCCCGCTGAAGCTGAAACCCCTTCACGGTCCGCCGGAGCTGAAAAGGGTGGAATGTCCACCCGCCACTGTTACCCGGTTGTATAACACACACTGATAGAGTGTTTAGTTTGAGAGGTTTAGTCCGCTGTTGGGTTGGTGGTAGTGGTTTGTTACTGTAGTGTTTTGTTTGAGAGGGTTAGTCTGGTCTTGGGTTGGTGGTAGTGGTTTGTTACTGTAGTGTTTTGTTTGAGAGGTTTAGTCTGCTTTTGGGTTGGTGGCAGTTGTTTGTCATTGTAGTGTTTAGTTCGAGAGGTTTAGACCACTTGTAGATTAGTGGTAGTGGTTTGTCACAAGTGTTTTGTTTGAGAGGTTTAGTGTGCTTTTGGGTTGGTGGTAATGGTTTGTCCCTGTAGTGTTTAGTTTGAGAGGCCAGCTAAAGGCTTAAGGCTTGTGCCATGATCACCATACACATGGCACCTGTGACATTAGTGCATATGGATTTCATTTCGAGCGCAGAGATGTCATCTTGAGAAACTGAAACTGAATCTTAAGCGAGAGGTTTTTCCAATCTCATACATCGAGAACATAACTAACATCAGTGGCCTAAATATTCAGGCAATAGCCCACAAAAAGTCAAGACAGAGCAGCCTGGAGGGAGATGGTGGTGTATGAATGTGCAGCGGCCAACACCGAACCCGGTGACACCAACAGGTGAGACAGGTGAGTGTGCTTTTGGGTTGATGACAGTGGTTTGTCACCAACCTGTATAAAGCATTGACATTGTTTAGTTTGAGAACACTAAGCCGACTCTTACCAGAATGATTGGACCATCAAGATGGACAAGGAACAGGCCAGTTTTTATGGTACCAGCTGGGATTGAACTCGAGACTTCGGGATCTCGAGTCCATAGCTGTGACAGTAGACTGTAAAAAGAGAATGACTACCACTACCAGGAATGTCCTCAGCGTCAGGAAGAACGGGGCTGTGTGGCCTTTGGTATGTTCATCAGGAGAAGCTGGTGGATGCTGTTCCAAACTCCTGTCGTAGGAACTGTGGCTCCTTGATAAGGGAACGCTGGCTACCTAAGCCTGGTGAAACTTTAACCCTTTGGCTCCTGCAGCCTGTCCACCGGCAAGCATCCTTCGTTGTCAACCATGCTAGCTAAAGCAAAAACTTTAAGTCTTTGACTGCCTCACCCTATCCATCAATTTCCCGCAGGAAGCTGGTGGATAGGGTGAGGGAATCAAAGGGTTAAGTTTTTGCAGTTGGTAGATAGTGTGCAGGAGTCAGAGGGTTAAATTAGAATTACCCTCTCTTGCGGATTGGTGGCACAGGTACTGTCTCGTCTCCCCCCCCCCCCCCCCTATTTTTTTAAAACAGTATTTATCGTCAACAGAGCCAATGAGACTGTAGACCAAAAAATAAAGGTATAGAGACGTGTATGTATAGTATAAAGGTATGTCTAGGGTGGGGCTTAACAGTCACTGGGCTGTAAGCCTGGCCTGCAGTCACTTGCTTACCTAATCACACACACACACACACACACACACACACACCACACACACACACACACACACACACACACACACACACACACACACACACACACCGTGTTGTGTGTGTGATCAGTGAGCCATGGCTGGCCTGGTTGGCACAGAGGCCACAGCTCCTGCATTCCAGTCTGTCTGCATAGGTTCAAGTCTGACTCACTGTGTGTTGTCCATGCCTTTTTATCTGGCCTGCTCATGGCTGAAGGTTTGTGCCATGAACATTTTGGATCTAGTCAGTGCACATGGAATTCATTCCAAGTGTGGAAACTTCATCTTGAGAAACAGCAAGTGAAACTTGTCGCTAGTCTTCCCATCTGGGGATATGGACTTGGCCCTGTTCAGAGTTTGGGGGTTGGAGAGTTGGGTGAGGAGGAAGGGGTGGAGTTGAGTTTGTTCAAGAGGGATTCATGGCACTGGGAGAGTTCCATACAGGTTCCACCCAAATCTGTCAGCAAGTTTGTGACAGACTGAGCCAGCGTAACCCCCCCCCCCCCCCCCCCCCCTTTTCCTGCATCGTTTCTCAGTAGAGACAAGAGTTTCAGTTTCTCAAGATAACATGTTCGAGCTCAGAATAAATTCTGTACGCTTTGATGCCACTAATGCCATGTGATGGAGAAGATCCAAAATGTTCATGGCATAAGCCCTACGCCTGCGCACAAAGTCCTATGCGTTGTGGCAAAGTTTTGAGGTCCTACTCCTTCCTAGCCTATGTGTTCTATATGTTATATTTGTATCAGTCTGTCGTTGGAATAGTCTTGGCTACATTGTAATGTATGTAAATCTGTAATGTTGAAACAAAACCCACCAACATCAACAAGAACAAAACAATCCAACCGAACCCAAACACAGATGAAAACATCACCAACTATTTACCATAAACTTATCGCACCAATGTCTTAGGAATATAATCACATCACAGAAATTACCCAGTCATACAAATTCATCTACCCACCTACATGACTAAAAACTAACAGGATGAAGAAAAAAAAACCCCAGAAACTCCACTTCAGGGCCAGAGACCCACACACGTGACCCGAAGGCCTGTACACGTCTGAATAATTTTATCTCCAGAGATCTGTATGTGTCAGAAAACGGGTTTGCAGGTACAGTAGGCGGCTACTAAGCTGTTGCCAGCAGTTAGTCCTGGGCCTGGGTTATCTAATCACACGGGCACCCACTCCACTACAAGCCTGTGTCCCCTCACACCGCTCATTGTGTTTGGGTGCGGTCAATGAGCCGTGAAAGTGTTGAACAAGGCAAGGCACTGAGAGAGAGAGAGAGAGAGAGAGAGAGAGAGAGAGAGAGAGAGAGAGAGAGAGAGAGAGAGAGAGTGGTCGTGGTGGAGGTGTTAGGCATAGACGTAGATTGAGAGACACGCAGCTTGTTTTGTGGCACTCTATGGTATGATCGCCTGCAGACATGGATAGAGAGACAGGCATTTAGATTATGTTACACACACTGTGATATGATCCTAGATATGGATAGGGAGACAGGCATCTAGGTCTGTCACTGTGATATAATCCTAGACATGGACAGGAAGACAAGCATTTAGCTGTGTTACACTCTATTGCGCAGTGCCTCAGCAACTCTCTCCACCTGCCTCCACAAACCCAGGGCAAACCGAGGTAAGACAGCTGTTCTCATCGGAGGCGCAGACGGCAGATCAGTAGATGGCAAGTCGCAGCATAATATGGCCAAAACCACAAGCAGTGCCCTGCGGCAGTGCCTTTTCTGCAATATGCGGCTGCGGGATTTTCTGTCAGGGTTTACTCCCATAGCCTTCCCCCACCCAAGGGGTAACCCACAAGGCTGCGGAGACAGGCGCAGGTCGTACAGTCTACTTTACTTTACTTTTTACTTTTTCCTTCCGCTTGTACCAGTGGACGTCGCGGGGAGATACAGTCGTCTGTCAGCAGTAACAAGACTGTCATACTGTAACAAGACTTCGCTCTGACCTGACAGTAAATAATAATAAATGATAGCCATGACACAGTAGTGTTCCATCAAGGATTGAGACTGTGTGACAGGGCAGTACTCTGTGTTTACTATCATAAGATATCCTGCGGTGTTGATCAGGAGATTTGAGCAACACCCTCTGTGACGCATCTGTGAACTGGAAAGAGATTAAACAGGAATGTGTGGTCCCGATATTCCCAACGAGTCTATTGCTTGCTTACCTCTGATGGCAGGGCTGGCTGCTGGAAAGAGAGATGGAGACCCAGAATGGGACGTGAGAGGGCTCTTCTGTTCTCTATTGGTTTGGTGGCTGGGCTGGACCTGGTTGGTGCACGTTGTGTGGCTGTGTCCCAGGGTTTGTCGTTTTCCCACCTTGCCATTTGGTTTGTGAACAGGGTGACTGATGGCATGATGTCGACATGATTGATATGGGGATTCGAACCCACAACTTTTCATTCGGCAGTCTTGCGTTAACTTTCTCACCATGGTGACTGGTCGGTAGTATGACGTCGACAGGATTGATAGGGATTCGAACCCACTACTTTTAATTCAGTGGTCCATTGGTATAGCCACCACACTACAGTGATCGGTCAAATTGCCAATCTTTCTCACCGTGTAACGTTTATATCTATGGTGGTAGTGACTGGTCCCAGGACACGCTGAACAAGGCACTGAGAGGAATGGAAGGGTAGGTGGTGGTGGTGGTGTGGGGGACGACTAGAAGGAGAAGGAAGGGGTTTGGGTAGGGTGGTTAGGTGACGGGTGCCCGTTGAGGCGTGGCGAGTGGAGCGGAGACAGGGATTTGGGCGATTAGGTCCCGGTACAGGGACAGTGGTGGCAGCCGGCCATAGGCCTGTCATTATTGCCGTTCTCTCTCCCACCCACCCACCCGCCCCCGGGTCACTCCGCCTGTGACCACGTACCTCCCCCCCCCCCCCCCCCCCCAGTTTTTTTCTCTCTCAAACTTTCAATTCTTTTTTTGACAAAACAGAAATAAATACAGTGTTTGCTGAACATTATTCCAATATCATTGAAAAAATGAACAAGATGTGTATACAGTGGATTGAGCAAAAATCATATACATACGCCATATCTATTAGTCTGTTATGTTTTCTTAAACGATATAAGGTGTTTAATTTGTACAGTTTTTAGATTTTAGTTGTTGTTGGTGGTGTTTGTTTGTTTGTTTGTATTTTATTTGTATTCTTTTCAGCATAAGGTCAACAATAAACGCATTAGCAAAGCAAGATTACCCGCATGGACCAAAGTTCAAAACATGCAAAATGCCTACATCTTCAACAAAGGTTCTATGTGCATGAATTTACAGTCATTTTCAATTATATGTAAGACAAACAATCAAATATAAACAGGCTGATCATACAGAAACCATGCATACATCTCGTAAAGAAGCTAAATGTCACATCAAACTTCATCTGAAAGTCACATCAAACTTCATCTGAAACCAGGGACAGATATGGCAACCATTTTTCTATAAAAGTATGTGAATTCCATCTCAGTTTTGCATTATATTCTTCTATTTTGATATTTTTTGGTAAGATATCTAGTAAAAGAAATGGTGTTTGGTAGATTTTTTTAGAGTTTACTTTTGTAAATATACATTTTTCCGAAGATGATTGTTAAGTCAAGTATTGGATCTGTGTGCATGTTTTCGTCAGCGCCAAATAAAATAAAATTTTTGGTGAATCTTATGTTTGCACAAGTCGCGCCCCACACACACATTTACTCTCTCCTTCCTTCCCCCCCTCCCTCACCGTTTAGCCCTTTGACTCCCGCACCCTGTCCACCAGCATCGTGCATAGTCAACCATGCTAGCAAAACAAAAACCTAACCCCTTTGACTCCCTCAACCTATCCGCCAGCTTCCTTCAGCCTGCATTGTCAACCATGCGAGCAAAGCAAAAATTTAACCCTTTGACTCCACTTCATCCTATCCACAGCTTCCTGGTGGAAAGGGTAAGAGAGTCAAAGGGTTAAGTTTTTTTGCAGTTGGTGGATAGGCTGTGGGAGTCGAAGGGTTAGACTAGAATTGTCACTTTCTCACTCTGTTTCTTTTGATCGCTTTCTCTTTCAGCACACAAACAAAATGTACATTTAACCCTTTGACTCCTGCACTATATCCACCAACTGCAAAATAACTCAACCCTTTGACTCCCTCACCCTATCTTCCAGCTTCGTGCAGAAAGCTGTGGATAGGGTGAAGAAGAGTCAAAAGGTTAATTTTTCCCATTGCCTGCATGGTTGACAGGGTGTGGGAGTTTAAGGGTTAATTGGGAATTGTAATTAGATTGGTAGACGAATCTGATTGATAGAGTAATTGGAGCCATGGAAATGAGGTTTTGTCACAAAATACTGAACATCAGTATTTGTTTAATTAAGTGGTGCAAACCGTCAGGTAGTGCACTGGACCATATGAAGGTCTGCTGACATGAATTAAAAGAAGAAGAAAAATACATGTATGTTGGTATGGCCCTGTAACAAGCAAACTGTTGAGGCATGGAGACAGAGGGAAAGACAGACAGACAGACAGACACACACACACATACATCTGTGTTTCTCTGTCTGTCTGTCTGTCTGTCTGTCTATACAAACACACACACACACACACACACACACACACACACACACACACACACACACACACACACACACACACACACACACACACACACACACACACTTGTAACATAATGCTGGTTTCTCCTCTTTGTTGATCTTACATGATTCATTCCATACAGTGGAATGAATACCACCCACACCCATACCTCCATGTTTTTACTGTGGTCCAAGGTTGCTTAGGTCTATGATAAAGTATATATCTGAGAATTTCTTTTTCTGTGTATGCTCTCTCTGTCTTTCTGTCTCTGTCTCTGTCTCTCTCTCTCTCTCTCACTTGCTCTCTTTCAGTCTCTATATCTCTATGTCTCTCTCTTTCAGTCTCTGTATCTCTGTCTGTCTGTCTCTCTCTCTCTCTCTTTCAGTCTCTATATGTCAATGTCTCTCTCTTTTTCAGTCTCTATGTCTGTCTATGCCTCTCTCTTTCGGTCTCTATATCTCTTTCTATGTCTGTCTGTCTGTCTGTCTGTCTCTCCCTTCGCTCTCTGTCTCTCACAGTGACACACCCTGAACCCCACACCCTGAGCCCCCTTACAGATTAACCCCCCACTCCCCCAAAACATCCACCCCATGATTTTAATATTCAACCCACCACCACCAGTATAACAAGCAGGCAGATGAAGTCTTCACACAGGTGTATATATATTTAACACGGGTTGTTTGGCAAGCAGACCAAACTTAACAGGTAAAGCAACGAGTGGCTCAGGTAGATGGGTAGGTACTAGGCAGTGAGAGAGGTATTGAGGTAATGACGTGTGCGCGCACGCACACACACACACACACACACACACACACACACACACACACACACACACACACACACCACACACCACACCACACACACACACACACACACACACACACACACACACACACACACACACACACACACACACACACACACCCACCCACCCTAATCCACCTGAGTGGCCGCCCTGCTCTGCGCTTTTGGAACAAAGGCAACTTGTCAGGTGCTCTGTGCAATTGAGCAGAAACGAGGGGGAAAATCTGTCTGTCTGTCTGTGTCTCTCTCTCTCTCGCTCTCTCTCTCTGCTTGCCTGCCTGTCTATCTCTCTTTCTCTCTCACTGTCTCTGCCTGCCTGCCTGTCTGTCTCTCTCTGTCCTGTCTGTCTGTCTCTCTCTCTCTCTCTCATATCTGTCTATCTCTGTTGTCTCTCGCTCCTTTCCTCCCTCCCCCTCTCTCTCCCTCTGTCTGTCTCTGTCTCTTTCTTTCTGTATCTGTGTCCGTTTGTCTGTCTCTGTCTCTCCCTCCCTCCCCCCATTCCGCTCTATCTCTGTCTCTATTTCTCTCTGTGTCTGTCTGTCTGTTTCTCTCTCTCTGTTTATCTCTCTCACTCTCCCTCTCTCTATCTCTGAGTCTGTCTGTCGGTCTCTCATTCTCTCTGTCCCCTGTCACCCTTTCTCCCTCCCTTCCATCCCAACTTCTGTCTCTCCCTCCCCCTTCTCTCTCTGCCCTACCCCCTCTCTCGACTCCCCCCCCCCCCCACACCCACCCTGACCCCAACTTCCATTGCCAGGTATTTGGTAGCACCGTAGGCATTCTGTCCTGTAATTAAAGCTTTGAGTGTGACTCTGGTCGGCTTAAGGAGTAGAGGTTGGTGATAGGGTTATGCATTTAATCCCATGTAGGGCTGTGTTGACATTAAGCCCGTCTGTGTTCCAGTGTCATTAGCCCTAATTTCACTGACCTATTACGGTAGTAATCCCTGCTTTTTACTGTTTTAGTTTAGCTAACACACACACACACACACATAAACACAGAAGAGCACACACACACACACACACACACACACACACACACACACACACACACACACACACACACACACACACACACACACACACACACACACACACACACACACACACACACACACACACACACACACAAAAGTGCGCGCAGTCACATGTACACACACATGCACTCGCGCACACACACACACACACGCACATTCACACACACACACACACACACACACACACACACACACACACACACACACACACACACACACACACACACACACACACACACACACACACAAAGCAAGCAAGCAAACAGATAAACATATCAAATTATAACAAACATTCAAACAAACAAACAAGCACTATCAGGTATCCTGATATTTCACAAACTTAGTTGCATAGTTGTGATCCTTAACTTTTGGCTAAAAGTATCTGGCATTTGGAGCATAAGTGTATGTGGGTATAGAATTTATTCCCTGTGCTGATACCCTGTCTTGAAATCAAGTGAAGGGTTCAGGGTTGGGGAAAGTAAAGCACCAAGGAGAGGAGACTGGCACCACCATCGTAATGCTGGCCTCAAGAAAAGTTGAGGACTCGACCGCTTCACTCCCCACCAGCCGTGACCTTAGGGTTGTGAGACAATCTTTGTCAAGTCTGTGGGGACAGGAGACTGGCACCAGAGTTGGAATGCCATCTGGGAGAAAAACTTGAGATCTCTACCACCTCACCCTCCCTGTCAGGGTTGTGGGACAGTCTGTGTATATTTTAGTTTTTTTTCCCCCACCATTACTGTTAATGTACAGCTGAGTAGCCTGTAAGCAATTCCTCTGATGATTTTTTTCCTTCTGTATTTAAACTTTGTTCACCTGTTCTGGCAAGAGAGAGAAAAGAGAGAGAGAGAGAAGAGAGAGAGAGGAGAGAGAGAGAGAGAGAGAGAGAGAGAGAGAGAGAGAGAGTGAGTGAGAGAGATATCAGCAACTGCAGGTTTATGACTTAACAAAATAAGGTTGACCTATTGAGCACAAGCACAAATGTGTGTTTGTAAGTGAGACAGACAGACAGACAGACGGGTCGGCAGGTAGGTAGGTAGTAGGTAGGTAGGTAGATTAGAGGTGTGTGTGAGGGATATGTATATGAATATATAGAGAGAAAGAGAAAGCGAGAGAGAGAGAGATGCACACACACACACACGCACGCACGCACGCACGCATGCGTGCGCGCACACACACACACACACACACGCACACGCACACACACACACACACACACACACACACACACACACACACACACACACACACACACATCACCCCCAGTCAGGATGTGGAACACATTACCTGTAACCTGCCCTCACCTGGGAGGGCACAAGGGCGAAGACACCTGACCCTGCCTACCTGTTCTAAATGCCTCCACCAACACAGGCAAGGTGACGAGTGAAAAATGCCCTCAAGTCAGACCCGCACCCCAGGCAGATTAATCCCATTGGTCGGAAATGCCGGGGGAGTGAGTGTGGTGTTTTCAGAATCGTTCTTGGACAGTTTTTAGTGACGTGTATCCTACAGTAACAAGAAATTGTGGGGAGAGCTGGACAGTAGAAGGTCATCAGAGGAGAAACCCTTCATAAGCAAGTATTTCAGTCTTAACCCTTTGACTCCCGCACCCAGTCCACCAGCTGCAAAAACTTAACCTTTTGATTCCCTCACCCTATCCACCAGCTTCCTGCAGGAAGCTGGTGGATAGGGCGAGGAAATCAGAGGGTTAAGTTTTTGCTATGCTAGTATGGTTGGTGATGCAGGATGCTGGTGGACAGGGTGTGGGAGTCGAAGGGTTAAACTCCTTACACTCTAAAGGGACCAGGCTGCATCCAGGTCATGACTCCTGGATGCCCTTCTGCTGTCACCATCCCCCCCCCCCCCCCCCCAACTTAGTTTCAAATCTTCCCCATTTTTTTCCCACCAGAGAGACTGAGCGACCGGCTTGTGTTTTCACATACGCACCAACAAGATGGTCGGACGTGTCAGTTGTCCTCCTCCTCCGTTACCCCCCTCCCCACCTGAGAGATTGAGAGACAGGCTTGTGTTTTATTTTGTTTGGCTATGTTTTCTATCATCCCATTTCTTTTAGTTTTCCATTACACAGTATCTTTATATTCATTGGAATATAAATTTTGAAGAAATTGTTTTATTTTCATCACAGTTTATTGCTGACAGATTTGGGTGGAACACATATGGAATTGTCCGAGTGCGATGAATCTCTCTCGAACAAACTCCAAACAATTCTTTTAGTCTTCCTTCCTTTAATTACCTAGAAACACAATGAGGCTTACACTGTACCTCTATATTCATTGGAACATAAAGTGTAAAGATATTGACGCTGTTGGTTTTTTTCCCTATACTAATAAATCGGTCTTACAAAATAAAATCTCACAGCAACACGTACTGTGTGGCTGTGGCTAGGCTTGTATTATGGGTTGTAATATTTTCAATCTGGCTTGTAAAAATTTTGTAGCACAAGCCAGAGGGTAGGAGGCAAAAATACTGACTTTCAGGGATGTGATACGGAGAAAAAACTTACAAGAAAAAGAAGTAAAAGAAAGAAGTATAATTAAAACAAAATTAAAGAATAAGGAGGGGGGGGGGGGGGGGGGGGGGGGGAACCAAGGCAGATGCGTATATGATGTGTAAAAACAACCTGAAAACAAAACTTTTGTTTTACAACACAAAAATTAACCTGGGGAAAGGTATGGTGTAGGGGGTCTCAGCAGAAACACCCCCAGCTGTTCCCTCCCAAGCCGGAAAAGTTTTTGTTTTCCTTTCTGCAACAGGGCCACGGCTGTGGCAAAACCACAAACGTGCTTTCTCTCTTACACACGCTACCTGTACTAAATATCTTATGCTGTCGTTCAGTCTGTCTGTCTCTCTCTTTCTGTCAACCACCCCCGGCCCCAAGATGTACTAAATCTCTATCTCTCTGTTTGTCTGTCTCTCTCGTTACAATGTGCTAAATCTCCCCCCCCCCCCCCCCCCCCCAAATATATTAAAATCTGTCTCTCGTTACAATATACTAAATCTCTCTCTCTCTCTCTCTCTCTCTCTCTCTCTCTCTCCCCCCCTCAAATGTACTAAATCTCTGTCTCTCTCTTGTTACAATATACTAAATCTCTCTTTCTCTCTCTCCCCCACCTCCCTCTCCTCTCTCTCTCTCTCACACACACAACACACACACACACACACACACACACACACACACACACACACACACACACACACACACACACACACACACACAACATGCTACTCTGTACCACTGTACTACAGGCAAACCACCGCATTATTGTATCTGCAGGCTCGTTTTCATTCCACCGTGGGTTAGGTTAAACTCACCTGTTGTGTTGTGGCTGGGGGCCAGTTTTTTTCTTAGATGTGCGCAGGTAGCTTGCTAGCTTTTCAGGTTGTGTGTGTTCGCGCGTGTGACAAGTGGAAGTGGCGGGGTGGGGGGGGGGGGGCGGTGCAGGAGGTTGTCTGTATGGAAGATATATTATACCAAGGCTTGTGAAGGAGAGCTAGGTATTTATGGCGTTTTTATCACTGCGTTTTTGTGCTGGTGTTGGTGTGTTACGTTTTGGAATGTCTTGGTGTGTGTGTATGGGGTTTGTGTGTGTGTGTGTGTGTGTGTGTGTGTGTGTGTGTGTGTGTGTGTGTGTGGTGTGTGTACTGTTGATTGTGTGAATAGGGGTTGAGAAAGAGAGAGAGTGTGTGTGTGTAGGGTGAAGGGTGAAGGGAGAGAGTCGTGATGTCAGGAGGGCATGTAATGATGACGTCTGTATGTGTGCATATTATAATAAAATTGAGTGTGTGTGTGTGTGTGTGTGTGTGTGTGTGTGTGTACGTGCGCACACTATTTTGATCATGTGACTGTTAAGAGAGGTGTGTAAGTGCGAGCGTGTAGAGGGAATTGGAGGGGATAGGTAAGGAGAGGGCATGTAACGATGTACAGGCGCATATTATATCTCTGTGTGTGTATGTGAGTGTGTGAGTGAGAGAGAAAGAGAGAGAGCATTGTATATTTACATTTGCAAAGAGAGCGAGAGCGAGCGAGAGAGGCAGGCAGACAGACAGACAGACAGAGTTGTATATTTTAAGTTCTCAAGGGAGGATTTGGCAATCAGGCCGTTGTCACAAGCATTTCACCGGTACTTAGTTTGTAACAGTCCTCGGTTATTCTGAATACAAATGAGGTCATTTATCATTTATGTGTATCCCTCTCACCCCATGCCTAGAGGTGTCTTTGCATTGCTGTAAGTGTAAGCTTCAAAACTTAACACACAGGATGTTTGTGGGTCAGATGGGTTAATGCATTGAGCATAAAGAAAACCCCAGGAATGTGTGTCTGGGCTTGTTTGAGATAGAGAAGTTCTTTTTAGCGTAACTCTTTTAAGTATTTTTGAATCTTTTCAATGACTGTAGTTAGACTCTTTTCAATAACTAACTCTTTTCATTCATTGTAGTCATGTGACTTTTTTCCCAGCGGCTCTCTTTTCACATGCTCTGAATAGATTCTTTTCAAGAACTGTCCTTTCATTTAGTATAAGTGTGTCACTGTTTCCAGCAAGTCTCTTTCTGTTTACTGTGTAATTAGACTGTACACTCTTAACCCTTTGACTCCCGCACCCTGTCCACCAGCATCATGCATTGCCAACCACGCTAGAATAGCAAAAACTTCACCTTTCAATTCCCTCACCTTTTCTGGAGGAAGCTGGTGTATAAGGTGAGGGAATCAAAGGGTTAAGTTTTTGCTTTGCTAGCATGGTTGTCAATGTGGGATGCTGGTGGACAGGATGTGGGTGTCGAAGGGTTAATGACTGTATAGTTTGTTACATTGACTAAATGAGAGGCTCTTCTGTTGTTATGTCAGGCAGTGTTTATTTTGGTGATGAGATGCAGGTCGTTTTTTGTTGCTGTTTTGTTTTGTTTTGTTATGGAGGGTTTTTTGTTTTTGTTTTTTTGAGGGGGGTGGGGGTGTTGTTTTGTCCTGTCCTGGGAAATTGTGTGACCATCTTTCTGCTTGAAGGGTTTTACATTGAAAAGGGGACTGAGTCATAGTGACAGGCTGTTTTACAGTGTGTGTGTGTGTGTGTGTGTGTGTGTGTGTGTGTGTGTGTGTGTGTATGTGTTACTCTGTGTGTGTGTGTGTCCCCCCCCCCCCCCCTCAATTTTAGGGCTGAAAGCACCCTTAGCTTATTACTTCCCTTGTCTAGTATACGCTTTCTAATTATGTTAATGCGTCTAAAAAGAAAACTGTAATAGATAAATTATATCTGTTATTTGGCACACACACACACACACACACACACACACACACACACACACACACACACACACACACACACACACACACACACACACACACACACACACACACAACATACATGTATACATACATACTTAAGGACACACACACACATGCACGCATACGCCTGCACACACGTACACACACACACACACACACACACACGCACATGCACGCACATGCACGCATACACCTGCACACACACACACACACACACACACACACACACACACACACACACACACACACACACACACACACACACACAGAGCTGTCTTTTTAACCCATCCCACCCATTTTCACATCAGCTCAGCACCAATCCTCTGGTTGTGATCCGCAAACCTAAGTCCATCACTTTAAAATTAAACCCAGCTGGTGTGTCTTGAGGATTTTGGTGGTAGTGGTGGGCTGGGTGGGTGTGAAGAAAGGGACTTGTCAAGCCACACTGTGTGGTAAGTTATTTCACACTACCACAGATGGTGAGAAAGGCCATCTTAGCCTGAAACACAATACTGTACTAACGCTGTCGGTGACCACAACCCTTCCCAATCTGGTCAGATAGGGCGTTGATTTTATAGCTCAAGAAGGGTTCATCTGTTTCCACAGTAATGTTCCCTGTTGGAAATTAGATGTTCATAGTTTATGTTTGCATAGTACTTGAAATGTTTCCAGTTGGAAATTAGATGTTCACAGTTCATCTGTTTCCAAAGTAATGTTCCCAGTTGGGAATTGTATGTTCACAGTTCATCTGTTCCCATAAATAATGTTCCCATTTGGGAATTATATGTTCACAGTTCATCTGTTTCCATAGTAATGTTCTTAGTTGGAAATTATATGTTCACAGTTCATTTGTTTCCATAGTAATGTTCCCATTTGGAAATTATACATTCCATTTGGAAATTATATGTTCACAGTTCATTGTTTCCATAGTAATGTTTCCATTTGGAAATTATACAGTCCAGTTTGAAATTATATGTTCACAGTTCATTTGTTTTCATAGTAATGTTCCCAGTTGGGAATTGTATGTTCACAGTTCATCTGTTTCCATAGTAATGTTCTTAGTTGGAAATTATATATTCCAGTTGGAAATTATATGTTCACTGTTCATTTGTTTCCATAATAATGTTCCCATTTGGAAATATGATCACAGTTCAATTGTTTCCATAGTAATGTTCCCAGTTGGGAATTGAATGCTTACACTTCATCTGTTGCATGACTTCTTGAGTTATAGATAGCTTCACTGGCCTTTCCACTTTTGAATTCACCTGATAAGAACTAATTCTATTTGAACCAGAAAAATACATGAAAACAGAATCGGAATGTGTATCTAACACAACCAGACAAGACAGATGCAAATTTTCGGCCAACTGGCCTTTGTCAAGCATAGATGTAAGATCACAAACAAACAAATAACAAATACAAAATTTAGGAGAAAAAGACCAAAACTTCTGTGCTGCATATTCCTTTTCTTCTACTGGTAGAAGCAGCATGGAAGTTTGAGTCTTTTTCTCCTAATTTTTGTATTTGTTATTTGTTCGTTTGTGATATTACGTTTACACTTGACAAGTGGCAGTTGGGTAAAATTTGAGCCTGTCTTGTCTGGTTATATTAGATACGCGTTCTGATTCTGTTTAAGTGTGGGTTTTTTCCCCTGTTTGCTTGAATGCAGGCAGTCGCACTTGTTTTGCATAAGTTTTATTTGAGTTAGGGCATGTGGCATGACGATCGTTGGCCCCATCTCATGAGAACATATGACTATGCTGCATTTCAGAACTGAAAATATGTTTAATGTTTACCTATCTCCAGAAGATTAAAATTTCAATAATATAGTCATACTTTATTACAATTACGAACTAGTTCAAAGCATTGTCAGTCAGTTTTGATTATTTGAGAGAGAGAGAGAGAGAGAGAGAGAGAGAGAGAGAGAGAGAGAGAGAGAGAGAGAGAGAGAGAGAGAGAGAGAGAGAGAGAGAGTGAGTGAGTGAGTGAGTGAGTGTGTGTGTGTGGTTTTGTTGTGGTTGTTGTGGGTGTGGAGTGGTGGATTTTATTGTAAGCCTGTACTAACCCGCTCAGTATGTGATGAATAGCTAGGGAGAAAATGCAGTCAGCACGCAGTAAGTTACTTGATGTCATTTTTGCAGGTGATATCCCATCTTGCTGGTGAGGGTCAGAAGATAAGAAGTAAGAAGAAGAGAGGACAGTTGAGGAGGAGGGGGAGGGGAGAGAGAAGTTACCATGGCTTGGTTATGATGTTTTAACTTGGATTATGCTGTTTTAACTTGTCACACAGTCATCTAGGTCAGATAAGGAAACCATGTTATTTCTCATAAATCCTGGATTAAATCCAGGACAGGTTGAAGGTTTCATAGGTTTCGAAGTCTGTTCAAAGCTCTTTAGTATCAGCTAGAGGAAAGACAGTGAGTTATTGGTTGTGTCTACATACTCTTAAAGGCATGGCAGCCGATCACGCGGATCCAGCAGAGTGGGGTGCTATAAGGGTTCCACGCATATGAATTCGTATGCACATGAAGAAACTTGGTAGGTCATATGATAGTTGTGTGGTCAAGCTGAAACTGACAGTAGTGATATGTCTGCAGCCCTATTGCGGCCCCAGAAACAGTGCCACAGACCTAAACATTTATTTTTAAGTCACTTGTGTCAGGCGGGGACAGTGTGCCAGACGCCCATCACTGCCCTGATTTGAAATGTTTCTATCAATTTGATATGGCATTTTTCATTAGAGCAATATTATATTTAGTGAAGGATTAGGAGGCAATAATACCTACCGTTCTACCAAATGTGAAGCTTTGTTATTGCTTCTGTGTCGAACTACTTGACAAAATGTTGGAGAGATGTGATGTCTGCTGTTACAAGGATTAGAAATGAAGCTGATATCTTGGGTACATGACACTTGATATTGTTCTGCCGTGGCTTTAAGGCTTCACAGTGGGAAGATATCCCTTGATTATATTCAGAAAACCCGAAGGAGGGGAAATTTTGTGGCATTTATGCTGATGAACAATTTTCGTTTTGCATTTGATGTCATTGTGAGGGGAAAAGCAAGTGATTTTTTTTTTTTAATTATTATTTTTTACTTTCTTGAATTTTTCCCCAAGGTCTGATGATCAGTAGCAATAATACTACACATGGGTGCAGTGAAACAAAGCCAGTTGACCAGTGAAACGGAAGTTAATCCAGTAATTGGGTATATCACTAGACACACAACCTGTCATTTACTTAAACAGGTGTTTTTGTATGTGTTATTTATTTGCAGCCATCTGTAATCGATCGCATAATGCTCACACACAGACATGTGCATAACCGCACACATGCTCTCTCTGTCTGTCTCTGTCTGTCTGTCTCTGTCTGTCTGTCTGTCTTCTCTCTCTCTCTGTCTTTGTGTCTGTGTCTTTGTGTCTGTCTTGTCTCTCTCTTTCTCATTCTCTCTGTCTCTCTGACTGTCTGTCTGTCTCTCTGTCTGTCTGTCTCTCTGTCTGTCTGTCTTCTCTCTCTGTCTGTCTATCTGTCTGTCTGTCTCTCTCTGTTGCTAAACAGCTCACAGATTAACTAACAAACTTACTAACAGATCAGTCAATCAATCCAACCAGCCAGTTAGCTAATCTACTGTTTGATCAACCGACCCGACCAACCAACCAAACAACTGAACCAACCAAAACCAACCCATCCACCCAACCAACCAACCAACCCCCAACCAACCAACCAACCAACCAACCAACCAACCAACCAATCAACCAACCAAGAAAGTCATCTAGACCTTGCACACAGATACTTAACCATGACACTATTTTCATGTGTTCCAGGACTGGGACAAGGTTCAAAACCACTGGCACTCAGTATGCTGAGCCCCGTCAGTGGCGGCAAGATGACGCCCAAAACGGCCACCGTGCCACCTCTGTCCCAAGGCTCGCCTAGCAACGGGCTGTCTGCAGCTGGCTCCAATGCGGCCGGCAACACAGCCAAGACGGCCAGTTTTGCCGCTGCCCTGAGAAAGCTGGCTCATCAAGCCAAAGATCCTCAAGGTAGGTTGGGGCATTATGTGTGTGGTGTTTTTGGATGTTTGGGGTGGAAGTGGATGGTTGATGTATGAAGCAGAGATCGCATCTGGAGCAGCTGCAATTTTAGGGCCTTTGCTCCGATATCCCCCCCCCCCCCTCCCATTGTTGTTTCTGATTTCTAGTTTTCTGGGAGGAAAAAACAAGCAAACAAGAAACCTCCAAAAACAAAAACTAGCAGTAAAACAAAACAATAAAATTCCATCAACATGCATTGATTCGATGCCACAGCTGGTGATTAGCCAAGCTCGCTCACTCACACACACACGTCACTCGTGTACATTCGCATACGCGCACACACACTTGCATGCTCTCTCTCTCTTCAGTCTTCTCTCTCTCTCTCAGTCTTCTCTCTCATTGTGTGCACATACACATGCACGCACACACAAGCATGCATGTACACACTCACACTCACACTCATCATGCCAGGCCCACACACACATACTAATTGACAGGTTGCAATTTTTTTAAACAGATGACATACACCTACACATGTCATTGCAATGTAACCAAAATTGTTCCAATAACACATTGATACAAATGTGACCTCCCAGCACGAAATCAGTCTTAACTAGCATTTGGGTATTTTGAGATATACATGTCACTGGGAAGTGTACATTCTGCTGATTATTTTGGACCTGAATAAAGCTTGTACTCAAAGAAATGTAGAAGTTATGTATGTTTAAAGTCATTAAGATGTATGAGGCCATTTTGAGAAAATGGCCTCTAAAGTTTTTTATGTATGTTTAAAGTCGTTAAGATGTATGATGGCCATTTTGAGAAAATGGCCTCTAAAGTTTTTATGTACTCTCCTGCACATTTTCCTTAAATTTCTTTATCTCGTGGCTTTGACCTGGTTTGTTTCTAATTTTAGCTGTCATTATCTGAAAGATGCACCAAAGAGCTTTCTGTCAGTGTATTACATGTGGGAGTTCTGTACAGGTTATGGTTCGCAATAAGAGACAAAAACAGGAACGTTTGGTAAGAAATTGCGTTCTGTCTGTTGCAATCAGTGCATTAAAATACCATTTTAAATTGATCAATGATGTATTTTCAAGAGAAAAAAAAATTCTGTGGGGGATAGATTATAGTCCACAGAAATTAATTTTGAGAAAAAGTCAAAACACCCCAGATAGACCCTCAGTCACCTTTTCAGCTCATAGTGCTGTTTGAGTGACTGCGAGTTAAGACTGAATTGGTGGTGGGAGGTTACAAATACTTGTATAAGGTACAAAACCCACATTGGGTAGGACCTCTGGACCTGGCCACCTAATGGGTTTATGTGCTTGTGCCATGATCATTTTAGATCTTCTCCATCGCATGGCACTAGCGCCGTCAATGCATATGGAATTCATCCCGAGCATGGAGACATCATTGAGAAACTGAAACAGAAATGTGAAGCATCAAAGATTTTGATCAGTTTACAAGATGGATGTAGCGTTCAACCACTGACCTAGTCATCACCTTTTTTGATAGGACAGATTTAGCTGTTGAACCAGCCATCGACTTATAACGAAGTCAGACATGCACACACATGTACACAGACGCACAGACATGCTACAAACAGTTTTTATGAGACAAGATGCCATTAGAAACTGGGTTTGAAATATGAGTTGTGCATTGAAACAGCCCTGAGCTGTTTCCTTCCTTGTCATTATGTCTCTTGTTTGGGCCATTATGTATGTGTGTTTTTGTTGTCATTCTGTCTGTCGTTTTATCTCAGTCTGTCTGTCTCTGTCACTCTCTCTCTCTCTCCTCTCTCTCCTCTCTCTCTCTCTCCCTCCCTCCCTCCTCTCTCTCTTCTCTCTCTTTCTCTCTTCTCTCTCTCTCTTCTCTCTCTCTCTCTCTCTCTCTGTCGTCTCTCTTCTCCTCTCTCTCTCTCTCTCTCTCTCTCTTCTCTCCTCTCTCCTCTCTCTCCTCTCTCTCTTCTCTCTCCCATCTCTCTCCCCTTTCTTCTTTGTCTCATCTCTCTCTCCCTCTCTTCTCTCCCTCTTCTCTTCTCTTGTTTCTCTCCCACTCTTTCTCCCTCTCCTCTTCCTCTTTCCCTGCCTCCATCGTTCTCTTTGTCTCTGTGCACACATTCACATGCACATACACACGCGCACACGCACACGCTCGTGCGCACACACACAAGAAAAAATATTCGACAAACAACCCAACCTCCCACCAGACAAACAAAAAACCAAACCAAAGCAACAAAACCCACAACAACAACAAAAAGAAAACAACCAAAAAGTCCCATTGTTTTGTTTTAATGTGTGGCTTGGCCTATATTATTATGAGACAAGAGTTAGCTGTTCACAAGTCATCACCTTACTGAGCAATACAGATTTAGCATTTCAGTCCGTCCTCACCTTGTTTCAGAAGAAGCAGCCGTGTTAGCAGCGGCTGCTAAACACAACGGATCACCCATCAACAGCGGAAGTCCACGGTCCACCACGCCAAAACGAGCACCTCACACCCCGCCATTACTGTACACAAGCCAGACAGCTACGCTAAACTCGCCCCCAGTGGTGACCATCGCGCCCACTCAGACCTTGTCTCATCCCACAGATGGTAGACAGGTAAGGTTTTGTGGAGTCGTGGATTTGGATGTTTTTTGTTTGTTTTGTTTTTGTGTGTTTTTGTGTGTTTTTTATATTTGTTTTGTCATTTATTCTTTTCCTTCTTATTTATTGATTAATTTGTTTATTTGTTTGTTTGTTTATTTATTTAATTTATTTATAATGTTGTTATTTATTTACTTGTTCATTTATTTGTTTATTATTGGCACTCCTCTTCTGATCTGCTCCTGTGTCACTTCCCATACTCCGCTCATTTCAGCTCTCCAATGCGTCTCCAGACCCATCAAAACCGAGGTCATCATGACGGCAGGACATGATGAAGGGCCACATAATCTGGAATAGTTTTATTGCAGTGCTGTATTAATGAGAATGGGTCTGATAGTGATGATGTTTATGGAGTTCTGTTTCACAGACTGAGACAGCATGAGACAGGGAAGTACTTCCATGGTTTCTTTTATTGTATATTCTGGCTTGAGAGATACGTACCTGTAGTGTTGGTCAGAAAATTTCAGTGAGTCGCTCAATCGGTCTGGCTCTATGACTGAGCAGTTACAGGATATTAGTAGACTCCATTGAAGTGACCCAGCGTCAGCGCAGCTTCACCTCTTGTGAGTGTCTTAACTCTATTGTGACTGGAGCTGCCCCACTGTGCTGGCCAGAGCATGTACTGGGAAAAATGCCAGAATGAGACTGCTCATGAACAAACTGTACAAGCCTAAATAAAGTCTGATGCATACTAAACTTGGTGTACTTTATGAAAAATGGAGGCTGAATTCAATTTTCTACTTTGCAAGTACTTCAAGTTCGAACTCCTTGCTGAATGCTCCTGCCCGCAGTAACTGTGTGTTTTCCCTTTTTTTCCCCCCTGTTGAAGTATTGTGTATGTTTTGAAACGGTTATAGCCCTGATGTGTCACTGGTACTGGGTACACATTCTATGATATTTTCTTCTTCCTCCTCAGCACTTTCACTATTTTCTTCTTTAAAATCTGATCCATTTTCAGTATTACCTTCATTCTCATCAAGGTCAAGCAACTGTAGAATCTCCTCATGACTCATATCTCTACTTGTTGACATTTTTCTGGCCAAAAGCACTTCAAATCTTGATCGAAAACACACAATACATCTGCTGGAAATATTGTTTAAAGGGAAGTAACTGTCCAATCAAACAACTGAAGTACCAAGAAAGAGAAGTGAGTTTTGTACTTTATACCATCTGTCCTATGATCAAAGGGTCACGTCAGTGGGTGTTGCTCTGTTAAACGTATGATGGAAAGGTCCGCCATGGATGTGTTAAAGTAGCTTTGACATCTAAAGGCTTCTGTAGGCTTCTTGGTACTGGGACTCTGAACAACTTTGGTTTGTAGTGTGTTGGAAAAGCTGGAGCAAGGAGAATAGGATCAATGCCAGTGAAAAGATGGAGCAATGCACAAGAAAACATAAGATAAAACAACAACAAACTCTGTACCTTTGTCATTCAGTGGATAGCAGTGTTGTGTGGAATGTGGCAGAATAGGAGTACAGTGTGGCTAAACTGGGCTACTAGTGTCATTCTATGGGACATAGAATATGGTTAGCAGTGCACATTCTCAAGTCTCCATGCTAACGTCAGGTTTGTCTTTTTCAGAGCAACGACAGAGTTCCATCTGCCCACAGCACGGCGTCCTCGTATGACCACTACAACGCCAAACACGAGCGCGATCAGCGCCCCCACTCTTCACATTCGAGAGACGATGATCGAGGCTCCACTAAGGACACCTCCCAGACACCCACACGCCTGTGAGTTGGCTTAGATTCCCTCCCCCACCCACGCCTTTTTTTTTCTTTCCCATGTTCTGTGGCTTCAGTCTGGGACAGTTAAATTAGCATCATGATAATAATGATAATGATAATTGTATTAATAATACTAATGATGATGGTGATAATGTGGATAGGGTGAGGGAGTCAAAGGGTTAAGTTTTTGCTTTGCTAGCATGGTTGATGAAGCAGGATAAATTTTTTTATGTATTGGGGAAGGATTGAACTTAAGATATGAGATCATAAATCCATGGTTCTATCGAGAAGGCCAACCTGCTGCATTTTTAAGAGAAAAAGAGAGAGAGATTGCCCATTGGAAAGTCGAACCCATGACTGTTTGCTGGAATTGTCGTAAATCCTAATAACAGATGCTGTTTTTTGTATAAGACACACAATACTCGCATTGTGAGAAACAATGCATGCAGTTCTGGTTCTTCTTACAGGCATAGTATTCTTTGTTCACATTGACAGATTTTTACATCCCCATCGCACTTTTCTTGTTATTTGATTTTTAGAGTCTTTACCAGGGAATATAAATGTCTCCATTGTCTGAAGCGTACGAATTCATTTATTGATTCGTTTAATGCAGACATGTTCGCCATCGTAGAAAGGTCATGTTTTTTGTTTTTGGGCACAAAGAAACGCGCACAATAGTTGAACAACAAAAGATCGAGGTCATTACAGAAATATCGAAAGAGCATCAGGTCATTCCAGAAATAGAGTTTGTGTTCAAGAGCAGATTCATCGCACACACGGACAATTTCTTTTGCACTCCATCTAAATCTGCGGCCAGTTACCTGGCAGAGTCCCTGAGCCTGTGTGAAATGATATGTGCTGGGAAGGTCTTGAAATGGGAAAGGGAAGAACAGAACAAATGAAGATACTTAACTTGACACTAACAAAATGATTGGGGCCTTCAGATGGACAACGGACAGGCCAGTTTATTGAAAGGGAACAAATGTTTCGATACTCGTGAAGAGTAATAAGTAGAAAACATATGATCGAAGCTTGGAAGAAGAATTGAAGATATGCAGCATGCTCTTGAAACTTGTTTTGAATATTTACAAATTGTATTTGAATATTAACGAATTATATTCTGTGATCAAGAAAGGTGTTTTGTGTGTGTGTGTGTGTGTGTGTGTGTGTGGTGTGCGTGCGTGTGCGTGTGTGTGTGTGTCATTACCTCAATACCTCTCTCATTGCCTAGTACCCACCCATCTACCTGAGCCACTCGTTGCTTTCCTGTTAAGTTTGGTCTCTCTCTGTGTGTGTGTGTGTGTGTGTGTGTGTGTGTGTGTGTGTGTGTGTGTGTGTGTGTGTGTGTGTGTGAGGTGTGTGTGTGTGTGGGTGGTGTGTGGGTGATGAGGGTGTGGAGAGAGGAGAGAGAGAGAGAGAGAGAGAGAGAGAGTAGTTGACGTAAAGTTATGTTGGAAGAAATAATCATTGAAAGTCTTGTGGCAATGAATTAAATGTTTGCATGGAAGATTTCTTGTTGAATCAAAATGTGTTTTTTTTTTACAATTGTGAATAGACTTCATGGTTTTTTTCAGATGTGAAAAGACTTCAGACAGCAGAACACTATTACTCAAGGATAGTAGCATTAGGTCCCATTAGATTGTATCTTATGGCTTGTAGTTACCACTCTACACACTACTGCTGTGAGAATGCCGGGTGTTCTTTCAGTATAAATAGGATCCCGCCTTCTGGAAATTCTATGCTAGAGATTTCATCTTTTTTGCCACTGTCTTTGTTTCTGCCTTGTTTCTTTGTTTTCTGACGTTTTTTCCTGTCATTTTCTGCCTTGCTGGTCCATTCACCAGTATGTGTTTGATATCATCAAAGTCTTACATACTTTCTCTTAGGATTGATAACTAGGTATATGTATTGAGTGCATTTTTGGCTCAAAGGAAATAGAGATATGTGGAAGTAGTTTTAGGTAATTTAGGCCTGTTTTATACATGTTTTAGTGTCCTCAGTTTAGATTTTGTGCATGAATGCATTGATATGTGTACTTAATTCTCTTTTCCTTTTTTTTTCCCCTGTTGAAGAAGTGTATATGTTTTGAAATGGTTTATAGCCCTGATATGACTCTACGCAGTCAGCTGGACTTTAAACAAAAATAACAAAAACTCTGCACACAGAATATTAGCATTGGGAAAAAAAAAGGCTCAAGGGAAGTAATTCAATGGGATGCAAAGCATGGCGATAAAAAGAAGAGAAGGAAAGAAGAAAAGCAAATTACAACAGTTAGAAGCCAAAGTCTGTTTCTTTTTTGTTGTTGTTGTTTTCATTTTTTCACAACATTTTTTTCCTTTCAAATATGATCCATGTACTCATCAGTATTGTAGTGCTTGTGTTGTAATCACCGAAGAAAGTTAAGCATTGTACTGTGATATAATTGAAATAGAGTGCTTATGTACTTAATGTACTAAGGCATTTATAAACCAGAAAAATACAAAAATGAAATTAGAACACAACGTTTGGAAAGTTGTCTATTGTTTTTTTTTGTGTTTAATGTTGTGCATGTATTCCGTATTGTCTTTTTTATATGCTAGACAAAGACCAGCTGGCTGAAAATTTGTGCCTGTCTTGTTTTGTTTAATAGCGTTCTAGATCTATTTTTGTGTTAACCCCCTAAGCACGATAAGCCACGATTGTGGCTTTACCGTCTAAACATGATGCGCCACAATCGTGGCTCATTCATATCTCCTGCTGAATACTGTCCGAGCTATAAAGTGAATACAAATTGACCAATCAGAAGGCTTCTTTTGTATTGCCTCTGCCTTCTTCCTTTCACACGGTCACCATTTTGCTGTTCTTCAATTGATTTCTAAAAGTTTTTGCACAAAAATGACTGAGAGTGGGACTGACAGTGAGGTTGACAAGTTGGGACTTTTGTTGACAGTAACTGTGGCGATGATTATGAGGTAAATACGGCTTTGGTCTTGGTTCTAAATGAACAAGAGAGGTTCGAGCATATGATGAAGGATATTTTTAGCACATCAGTCATTGATGGAATGTGGGGTGTCCTTCAGTTTGATATGTTTACATTGTACTTCTCATCGCACATGCACGGATGTGTTTTTTATTCTAACACTCTGTAATTTCACTTTCTGATGCAAACAGGCATTTATTTTACTTTTTATAGTGCAGTTCAGGATTTCGCCTTTCTAAATATATGCATACTTTTCTAGGAAATATTTACATGAGGGCAGCAAAAATTAAAAACGATTTATACCTGTAGGCAGATTGGCTCCCGTGATTTTACACCATTGTCTTTCAGTACACTTTAAATTACAAATCGTCCCAAGGGGGGTTAACTGATGTGTATTTGCTTGAACGCTGGTTGTCACTTTGGCACCTCTGATTCAGGTGCCAAGGCATTATTTAAAGTGATATAATTAAAATAGAGTGCTGTAATTAAAGTTCATAACTAATTGATTTGACTTGGTAAGCATTCTAGTTAAACAGGGATTTGAGAAGAAATCCTCATGTTTGAATGCTACTGATTAAAATCAGAGAGGTACACAGTTTTTGACAGCATATCACACCTTTACTGTTACTGTTATTTTTGTTTAAAGCCAAGCTGACTGTGTAGAGCCAAAACATACACAATACTTCAACAGGGAAAAAAAAAAGAAAAGAAAATCAGGTACACATATCAATGCATTCATGCACATAATCTAAGGACATTCCCCTGGCATTGACCACTCTGTCCAATTTATCGAACAGGGGATTAAAAAAAACATACCTGAATACAAATTTAAACCTTTGACTGACAATCAGTTTCTACTCTTCATTTCAGTGGAGCCCCTTCCACCAGTGCGGGCACATCCCGTGAAGATGGATTGTCCCGAGGGTTCCATCCCTATCGCCCTGAAGATGATCTTCACCGAGCAGCCGCGGCCGCCGCCACACTTCCTCCTTATGCCCTGGACCCTGCCTTCGCTGCCTACCATCCTGCATTTCTGCAGCATCATGCCGCCTACCAGTCTGCCTTGAGGTGTGTGTGTGGGTGATATTGTTGGATGTATGTTTTCTGTCTTCTGCACCATTCCTGTGTTGCTGTCTCATTTTGCCTCTCCAATACACCTGTGAACCCACTGAAATGGAGGCCATCATAAGAACAGGGCATGACAGGTCACATGATCTGGGGCCAGTTTTTCCACTATGCTGTGGGGATGATAATGCTGTGGTGTTCTTTTTCACATTGAAACTATGTGACAGAGCTGTACTCTACTTTCATTATATATCCTGGCACCAGTCAGGTCTGAAAGATGCGGACACCCGTGGTGTTGATCAGGAAATTTTAGCATCACCCTCGGTGATTCATCCATAAAGTGGATAGACGCAACTGTGTGGTCCCAGTCTTCCCAACGAGCCCCATAGCTTGCTCAACTCCGGAGATTGCTTGGGGTGGGGGGTTGTGGGATGTAATCCCGGTATTTGTACTCAAATATAGATGGCCTTGCCCACCATTAAAGCTGTCACACAGTTTTGGGGTGTGTGCATGCTGATTGATTTTAATGCCATCGAAACTGTTATAGCTTACGGGATCTTTGATGTGCGTTTTTGAATTTCTGCGCAGGTATACAAATTAAGGGAGATTCAGGCACTAACAGATCTGTACACATGTTGATCTGAGAGATTGGAAAAATCTCCACCCTTCACCATGTAGTATCCTGGTAGGGTCTGGGTTTGGTGGGAGAATCTGCACCCTTTACCCACTTGCAGAATGCTGGTGGATAGAGATTCAAAGGGTTAAGTTTTTGATTTGCTAGCATGGTTGACAATGAAGGATGCTGGCGGAAAGGGTATGGGAGTCAAAGTGTTGCAGAAATGACTGACATTGGACGACTTGGTCTTATCTTCCAGATACGAGGAGTCGATGTCGGCGATGGAGCGCTTCCGCCTGATGCAGGCAGCCCCCTCCTTCCTCCCCTTTACGGCAGGGCTGGTCCCCCACCCGGCCATGCACCCCTTACTGTCGGCAGGTGCTCGCTACCCACCCGAGTTGCTGCACCAGTACCCCTACATCTCCCCTGGCGGTACCCAGGCTGTGGATGCTCGCACCTCTCAGGTGGTGGCTGCCGATAGGTGAGTAATGACCTACAGCTGGTGTGTATGTATGTGGGTGGGTGGGGTGGGGTAGGATGGGGAGTGAACAGAAAAATAAACACCTCTTTATGGTCAAGTCAGCGTAATAGTCACATACCTCTTTTTATTACAAACATTATTACTGAAAATCCGGGTTTTTTTCTTTCTCTTAAGGTCCTTGTGATCTAGAAGAAGCTTGAATTGAAAAAAAAACCAACTTATGTACATTGAAGAGAGTGGTAGACTATCACAACAGTGAAAACATTTTTAATATTATGGGAAGTTTCCTGAGAAAGTACTGTTCACTACCTTCCAAAAAACAAAAATAAAAGAGAGAGGGGGTGGGGGTCTGATTTATCTCTTTGACTCCCACACCCTGTCCACCAGCATCCTGCATTGTCAAACAAGCTAGCAACGCAAAAGCTTAACCCTTCGATTCCCTCACCCTATCAACCAGTTTCCTGCAGGAAGCTGGTGGATAGGGTGAGGGAATCAAAGGGTTGAGTTTTTGCAGTTAGTGGATAGGGTGCTGGAGTAAAAGGATTAAGGCTTCTTTTTTAGGGATGGGGCTGGAAGTAGGGGGTGGAAGGAGGATCTGTATGACCATGACCTTGGATTTTTACTTTCCAGATTTATACTTTTGTGACTCCTCAACAGTCCATAACTTTGACCAAATTTGGGTAAAGAACTAAAAAATTCTTGTTCACACATTTGTCACACATGCGTGCACTCCTCCAGTTGATATGAAACAGTGGCCGCCCTCCACCAATCCACTTTCAAAAAAATGTGACTGGTGGGGCAAAAAGAAAGGTTTCATGTTTCCATTGTTTTCCTATTGTGTGCTGTTGCTGTTTCAGGCACATAAATGCAATGATTGTGGTGGTGCCAGTCATATATGTGTGCGTGCATGGGGATGAGGGGATGTGTATGGGGGGGAGTTGGTGGTATGGTGTTTATGTGCATACATTAAATTACAGGTTTTTTTCGTAATGCCAAATCTTCATTTATTGGAGTTACTTCAAGAGGGATCCACCGTGCTCAGTCAGTTCTGTATGTGCTCCACCCAAATCCGCCAGCAGTTATCTGACAGATTTGCTGCGCTTGCTCAAAACCCTATGCGCAGGCAAGGTCTTGAAACAGGGAATGGGTAGAAGGGATGTATCAGACTCTAAGCTGACACCACAGAATGATGGAAACGTCAAGATGGGCGGCAAACAGGCCAGTTTTTAATGTCGCGGGTTGGGACTGAGCTTGAGATATAGATCTTGAGTCCATGGTTCTACCCACTAGCTTCATTTTAAGGGGTGCAAACATATTATTGTAAATAAGGAAACTGCTAGACAAGGTGAAGGAGTCAAAGGGTTAAGTTTTTGCTTTGCTAGCATGGTTGACAGTGCAGAAAGCTGATGGACAGGGCGAGGGTGTCAAAGGGTTTATGTGATTTCACATGTATGTGCAGATCCAAATCAGAAGAGGAACGCCACCAAGAGCTGGAACGTGAGAAGGAAAGAGAGAAAGAGAAACGGGAGAAAGAGCTGGAGAAGGAAAGAGAGCGGGAAAGAGAGGCGGAGCTTATCAAGCGGGAGAAATTGCGTGAAGCGGAGAAAGAGCGAGAGAAACTGCGAAACGCGGAACACAGGGAAAGAAAGGATATCCTGTCGGTGCCATCCCGCTACATCAGCGAGCGGGAGGGGGAAAGGGACAGTCGAACGCATCATCATCATCATCATCACCAGCAACAGCAACAGCAGCAGCAGCAACATCACCAGCAGTCTCATCATCCTCAGCAACATCATCATCATCAGTCGTCACATTCGCTACATAGAAGTGAGGAGGGTCAGACTGAGTTCCTGTTTTGTTTGGTGGGGTGATTTGGTTGGTTGGTTGGATGGTCGGTTGGTTTGTTGGTCGGTTGGTGGGTGGGTTGGTTGGTTGGCAGTAATTGTTGGATTGTGTATTTGTTTTGTCGGGTGATTTGGTTGGTTAGGTGCTTTGGTTGGTTGGATGGTTGGCAGTAATTGTTGGAGTGTATATTTGGTTGGATGATTTGGTTGGTCGGTTGGTTGGCAGTAGTTGTTAGAGTGTATATTTGGTTGGTTGGTTTGGTTGGTTGGTTGGTTGGTTGGTTGGTTGGTTGGCAGTAGTTGTTAGAGTGTATATTTGGTTTGGTTGGTTGGTTGGTTGGTTGGCAGTAGTTGTTAGAGTGTATATTTGGTTGGTTGGTTGGTTGGTTGGCAGTAATTGTTGGATTGGATGTTTGGTTGGTTGGCAGTAATTGTTGGATTCTATATTTGGTTGGTTGGCAGTAATTGTTGGATTGTATGTGTGGTTGGTTAATTGGTTAGCAGTAATTGTTGGATTCTATGTTTGGTTGGTTGGCAGTAATTGTTGGATTGTATGTGTGGTTGGTTAGTTGGTTAGCAGTAATTGTTGGATTCTATATTTGGTTGGTTGGCAGTAATTGTTGGATTGTATGTGTGGTTGGTTAGTTGGTTAGCAGTAATTGTTGGATTCTATATTTGGTTGATTGGTTCGTTTGTTCATTCATTGGCAGTAACTGTTGGATTGTATATTTTTGTTTGGTTGAAACTAGAAAAGAAAAAGGAAAAAAAAATCAGAACGTGTAGTAAACATAGCCAAGACAGGCCTAAATTTTCAGTCAGCTGGCTGTTGTCAAGTGTATCATCATAATGTAGTGAATGTGAGATGTCACGGCGCTGTTTTTATTGTTTTGTTGTTTCTTTAGTTTGTGCTGTTGTGATTATATTGGCTGATGATTCTGATTGTTTTCATAAAATGCTAATAAAGAAATGAATTATGAGTAAAAAGAAATATGTGTGGGTGAACGTTCACCAAATTTGGCCCACATACAGGCTTTGGAAATTGTTGTCACAAGTTTTTCAGCCCTATCACTTGGTGAAGGCTCTGAGAGGCAGTCAGATACTTGTGATGTCGAGTCCAGAAATGACCATATTACACCAAGAAACAGTTTTCACATGTTTGATTAAAGTGCAAAGTTTGTTTCACTAAGTCTGCCTCAAGTTCAGAATTGATCATATTGCGTCAAGTAGTAGTTTTCACATAATTGTTTAATTAACCCTTTGACTCACACATCCCACCCACCAACTGAAAAACTAAACCCCTTTACCCCCTCACCTTATCCACCAGCTTCCTGTTGGAAGCTGGTGGATAGGGTGAGGGAGTCAAAGGGTTAAGTTTTTGCTTGGCTAGCATGGTTGACAACGCAGGATGCTGGTGGACAGGGTGCAGGAGTCAAAGGGTTAAAGCGTTGTTTCCCCAAGCCTGCTTTTTCTCACCTGCAGCAGATGGTGGTGGTGTGTTTATAAGCTTTCAGTCTTGTCACCAGACCTTCATTTGATCTTGACATAAGGCCTAATACTTGCAGGCAGGCAGGGCCACAGGCAGCAGCATAGATGAGGTGATGACTGTGGCAGAGATGCCAACTGCTGCAATTTGACCAGAGCAGCTCCTGCTTTAGGGTCTTTGCTCCGACGTGTGTTTTTTTCATGTTGGTGCTCTGATTCCTGGAAGGGGGGGGGGGGGGGGGGAACCTTAGTGAAATGCTTGTGTCAGTTTCCATGAAAATATGGTCTGTCTGTCTATTTCTGAAGCTGTCAGAACTCTGCCCATAATGCATCAGATTGTACAGATTTTAATGATTATAATATTACGAGGGGGTGCCTGCAGGTTTTAATGATTATTAATATTTTGACTCCCGCATGCTGTCCTCCAGCTTCCTGCAGAAAGCTGGTGGATAGGGTGAGGGAATCAAAGGGTTCAGTTTTTGCAGTTGGTGGATAGGGTGCGGGAGTCAAAGGGTTAAGAGGGGTGCCTCTGCACTCATGGCTTTGCCACTTTTCACACCACGTCGCGTATGGATGCTCTTTTTCTTTGTCTCTGGAAGTTGGTATCTCTGCCGTGGCAGTGGGTGTAGTGTGTTTAATGTCTCTTTTAGAAATGATAAAGTATTTTGAATTGAATTGAATTCAGTTGAAAGTGAAGTGTGTTTGTATTCACAGATAAAGGGGGCTCCATCAGCCAGGGCACGCCCAGAGATCATGACAATTCTCACAGTTCACGGCCCCGCAGTCACACATCTGATGCTGGTCATGACAAGAATCATTACCTGACTGCCACCTCCTCCTCCTCCTTACATCGCAACCATGATCATTATAAGGTAACATACCCGCTGAAGACTGAGTACACTACTGTACACAGATTGTACAGCAACTTGAAGTCTTATGTACTTTTTCTTGGATTTGATAATTGGGTACATGTATTAGGTGCATTTTTGGCTTTAGGGAAATGAGATGTGGAAGCAGTTTTAGGTAATTTAGGCCCTTTTTTTTTTTTAACGTGTTTTAGTGTCCTTAGTTGTTTAAATTTGTATACAGGTATGTTTTTGAAATCCCTAGTTATGTTTAAATTTGTATTCAGGTATGTTTTTTAAGTCCCCTGCATGATAGATTAGACGGAGTGGTCAACGCCATGGGCATCTCCTTGGATTATGTGCGTGAATGTTTTGATCTATGCCCTTAATTTTCTTTTCCTTTTTTTTGCTGTTGAAGTATAGTGTGTTTTTTGAAATGGTTATAGCCCTGATATGACTTTACGCAGTTGGCTGGGCTTTAAACAAAAATAGCAATAACATACCTTGTTTGCACAGTGCAAGGGCCCTTGGGGATGCCAGGGACTTTTTAGTATAAGCAGTATCCCCATCTTGCGTAAATATTTTGCTGGAATTTTCCTCTTTTCTGTCACTCTCTTTGTTTTTGACTTGTTTCTTTGCTTTCTGTCATCTCTTCCCTATCTTATGTTCTGCCTTACTAGTCCATTCACCTGTATGCGTTTGGCTCAAGGGAAATGAGGTATAAAGCCTCACACACTTTTTGTCTGGTAGGATTGATGATTAGGTACATATAATAGTTGCATTTAGCTCTAAGAGAATGTGAATTGGACGGAGTGGTCAACGCTGAGGGCATGTCCTTAAATTATGAGCGCAAATGCATTGATATGTGTACTTAATTTTCTTTTCATTTTTTCCTGTTGAAGTTTTGTATGTTTTGAAGCGGTTATAGCCCTGATATGGCTGTACGCAGCCAGCTGGGCTTTAAACAGCAATAAAAACAACAACAACAACAGTCCAGCATTTGAAGTTTACTCCCTACTTGCAGCATAAAAACTGTCTTGTTTGCCGCCCATCTTAACCCTCAAAGTGCTGCATAAATCTAAAAGTAGTTCAAGAAAATGTACTTAAATCTAAAGGCCCGCGGAGTGTTACTACCCTTGTCATGTTTTCAGGCTTGTGTGGGCTTATTAGTAACAGCAGATATATAAACCTATACATTTTTGGAAAGGACAGACACTGTAGAATTTGAATAAAATAATAAAAAGACTGTACCTGATGTGTAGATGAATATAATCTTCTAGATATGTCAGATAAAATTTTCAAACGGCTAATCCAAAAAGTGTTTCACAATGTTCAAACTGCCATAGTTCATGTTCCAAACATTCCAAACACATAAAACAACACACAAAAGCAGGAAGATATGTCCTTGACAGCTGGCAAAAATAGTTAGTGCCTAGGCCTCCTATGATAGGCAGCAAAACACTCTGGGCAGAGCCCAACATCACAGCCGCTGCATTCAAATGTTGTGCGAACACGTGTAGCATGGCCAGCCACACAGTTTCTCCTCCTTCCAACTGGCAATCTTATGATGTCATGTCCTTCCAAGGGATGAGCTGGGCCTGCCTGAGGTGCAGGAGCTTGTGCAGCCTGGGGGTTGGCCCTTGCTGCCTCCATCTCAGCTGCTGTGCGCCTGCGCCTCACAACTTTCTGTGGAGGGTAATAATTGCCTGCAAGGCTATTCACCACAGAAGTCATGAATTTATATCTGGAGAGTTTGGGTGCATCAGTTGTGTTGCCCTTGTACAGCAAATAGCTGCTCAGCACAGCTCTGCCAAACAAAGAGAAAGCAACCTTGGTGGTCCATTTCAGAGTCTTTCTCTCCGCCAGATACATGTAGAGCTGGGCGTCGCCAAGGTCTACCCCTCCCATTGTTTTGTTGTACAGGACAACCACATTGGGTTTCTGCACCTGGTTTCCCCTTCTGTTCTGCACATCAGTGAATCCTGCATTGGCTGAAGTGGACAAAAGAATGGGTTTCCTCCTCCCATCTTGGTAAACCACACATAATAGTGGCCCCTTCCGTCGTTCAGCCACTTCCCGGTTCATAAGCCGCCTTGTGATGGCCTCTCTTGGTAGTCCTCTCCTGTTTGACCTCACTGTGCCTGTGGCAGTTGTGCTTTGTTGAAATAAATCCTGGAACAGCTTAGGAGAGGAGAAATAATTGTCCAGACACAAATGGTGTCCCCGGTTCAGGAAATCGGCTCCCTGCATGAGATGCATGACGAGAGCATAGGTTGCGCCGTGCACGTTTGCTTGATCTGCAGGATCATGTGCCCCTTTGCAGATTTCAAACCTGCACAAATACCCATTGGTGCTGTCTGACAAGCACCACAGCTTCACTCCAAAGCGGGCATGGCGTTTATTCGGCATAAATTTCCGGAGGTGAGGTGTTTTGCCTTTGTAGCCGATCATGCTTTCATCAATGCATATGTCCTTTTCAGGATGGTAATGGTTCAGAAATTTGGCATTGAAATAGTCCACCAGGTACTGGACTTTGTACGTTTTGAAGGCTGGGTCTTGTCGATCTGGCATGTGTTCATTGTCTGAAAAATGAAGGAATTTCAGCAGAAGCTGAAATCGGTCCCGATTGAAATGCTTTGGGAACCAAGGAGTCTCTTGGCCCATGTCGGTGGAGTCCCAATAGGCAGGAATGTTCACTTTCTTCACCAACCCCATGTTGAGAATAACACCAAGGAAAGCTCTGAGTTCTTCAGGGTTAGTGTTCCCTTGTTTGATCCAACCATGGACCCGAGAACGAGGACTGTCCCGGAGATGTTGCTGATTAGCGGTGATCCATTGGGTGGCGTACCGATTGGTCTCTGTGGCAATGTGGTCTAAAAGGAGTGGTGTGAAGAATAAATCCACATAGTCAATGGGCCTGGCATCAGGAGGGGGGGCATGTTTGGGTCCAGGGACAGCTGTAAAAGCCACAGGGTTTGGACCAACATCATTGCCGATGATGGGCAGCCACACACCTCCCACTGGGGCACCTGCTCCACCTTCATCTCCTTCGCTCTCAGTCTCGCTATCCTCACCCGCGCTGCCAGAATCTGTATCACAAAAAAGAAGGCAACAACTAAGTATTGGTGTACACCTATCTATGATTTTCTCTGATTTGTTTGTTGTTACACCCTTTAGTAGAGATAGACTTTCCAATGTATAAACAATTTACCTATAGTTTTGAAACTCAACAACAACTAATTCAAGCAGTGAAGATCCTCATGCCTCCAAGAAAGTTTATAAATGAGAGAATGCATCATAGCATATAAAAAAAATAGTGTACAGCCATATAAACATCATACTTTGGTTGCATACACGCCCACCCGTGCCACGCCCCCCTACACCCTTCAGCTAAAAAACAAAAATAAGAACAAAAACAGTTACCAATTGTTTGTTACAAGTTTTTTTTTTTACTCTACAAAGCTTTCAGAAGCATAAGAATTGCTGCACGATGAAAAAAACCCAGTCTTCAAACTCGATTTGAGTGAAAACAAACCACAAGTACAGTGGTCAACCCACCCCCTTTCCGGTATGTGGTGGGGACCAAAAATGCGAACTGAACAACCCAGCAGCACAACACACTCTCCGAATCGATAAAAATAGCTGTCAACTTACCACTCTCAGTTTCATCACTCTCGCTCGCAGCGAACGATTCGCCACTTGTACCACCGTCACTCAACTCCTCTTGAACTTCACTCTCAGGTTCACTCATGTTGAAAGCCTCAAACGTCGCAAAAACTTGGAAATAACTGCTTGGTAACACACGTCGACAGTCATCTGATGCACGGATGGCAGACAAATCATGTGACAGGAAGTTTTGGGGGCGGTGAAAGCGGTGGTGTAATGGTTATAAACGCAGGTCCCGATCGGGACCCAACGCACTCTACCGGAAAGTCCCGATCGGGACCCATCGCACTTTGAGGGTTAATGTATCCATTGTTCTGATGCTGTCCATTGTTCTGATGCTGTCAGCTTAGTGGTTCATAGGTCTTGTCCTTCTCCCCTTGCTTTCCTCATTCAAAGACCTTGCCAGAACATGTTTTTGTATAGGCTTAAGGAGTATGCCACATAACTGCTGATAGATTTGAGCAGAGTGTAACTGCTGGCAGATTTGGGTGGAGTGTATAACTGCTGGCAGGTTTGGGTGGAGTGTATAACTGCTGGCAGGTTTTTGTGGACTATAACTGCTGGCAGGTTTGGGTGGAGTGTATAACTGCTGGCAGGTTTGGGTGGAGTGTATAACTGCTGGCAGGTTTGGGTGGAGTGTATAACTGCTGGCAGATTTGGGTGGAGGAGTGTATAACTGCTGGCAGGTTTGGGTGGAGGAGTGTATAACTGCTGGCAGGTTTAGGTGGAGGAGTGTATAACTGCTGGCAGGTTTGGGTGGAGGAGTGTATAACTGCTGGCAGGTTTGGGTGGAGGAGTGTATAACTGCTGGCAGGTTTAGGTGGAGGAGTGTATAACTGCTGGCAGGTTTGGGTGGAGGAGTGTATAACTGCTGGCAGGTTTGGGTGGAGTGTATAACTGCTGGCAGATTTGGGTGGAGTGTATAACTGCTGGCTGGTTTGGGTGGAGTATATAACTGCTGGCTGGTTTGGGTGGAGTGTATAACTGCTGGCAGGTTTGGGTGGAGTGTATAACTGCTGGCAGGTTTAGGTGGAGTGTATAACTGCTGGCAGGTTTAGGTGGAGTGTATAACTGCTGGCAGATTTGGGTGGAGTGTATAACTGCTGGCAGGTTTGGGTGGAGTGTATAACTGCTGGCAGATTTGGGTGGAGTGTATAACTGCTGGCAGGTTTGGGTGGAGTGTATAACTGCTGGCAGGTTTGGGTGGAGTGTATAACTGCTGACAGGTTTGGGTGGAGTGTATAACTGCTGGCAGGTTTGGGTGGAGTTTATAACTGCTGGCAGGTTTGGGTGGAGTGTATAACTGCTGGCAGATTTGGGTGGAGTATATAACTGCTGGCAGATTTGGGTTGAGTGTTTAAAGGAATCTTCTGAGTGCGATGAATCCCTGTTGAAGAACAAACTTGGAATACAAACTGACTATTATAGGCACCTGTCCATGCTCGAACATAGAAGAAGAAAGGAAGCAATTTCGGTCAGTTGGTAATTTGCTGTGGAAGTTGGTTGTATATCATTACAACAATAATTAGTCAGGTAAGAAAGGAAGCAGTTTGAGTCGGTTGATATTTGCTGTGGAAGTTGGTTATGTGTCATTACAACAATAATTAGTTAGGTCAGAGGTTGTCCTCTGTTAGTGGTAACCATGTAATCCAGTACGACATATGGGGAATGAACATAACAGAAAAAATTCCGACCTGAAGTGGGATGGGTTCTGCCAGGTTTGGCTTTCCCAAGACACACGGTATGATAAGGAAGAACAGTAAAAATGATGGACTGGCAACATGACAGAATGGACAGAGAAACCATATGTGGAGATCTTGGTTTTAGCACACAACCAACAGAGCTGGAGGAATCTGGTGAGAGGTTCTTTAGTATGGTGTCCTGTGACTCTTCATAGAGTTAAGAAGATGAAGAAGAAGAGGAGGAGGAGGACAACAATAATGTTCTTTAGTGTGGTGCTCTGTGACGCTTTGTAGAGTTGAAAAGAAGAAGAAGAGGAGGACAACAATAATGTTCTTTAGTATGGTGCCCTGTGACGCTTTGTAGAGTTGAAAAGAAGAAGAAGAGGAGGACAACAATAATGTTCTTTAGTATGGTGCCCTGTGACGCTTTGTAGAGTTGAAAAGAAGAAGAAGAGGAGAACAACAATAATGTTCTTTAGTCTGGTGCTCTGTGACGCTTTGTAGAGTTGAAAAGAAGAAGAAGAGGAGAACAATAATGTTCTTTAGTGTGGTGCTCTGTGACGCTTTGTAGAGTTGAAAAGAAGAAGAAGAGGACAACAATAATGTTCTTTAGTATGGTGCCCTGTGACGCTTTGTAGAGTTGAAAAGAAGAAGAAGAGGAGAACAATAATGTTCTTTAGTGTGGTGCCCTGTGACGCTTTGTAGAGTTGAAAAGAAGAGGAGGAGGAGGACAACAATAATGTTCTTTAGTATGGTGCCCTGTGACGCTTTGTAGAGTTGAAAAGAAGAAGAGGAGGAGGACAACAATAATGTTCTTTAGTGTGGTGCCCTGTGACGCTTTGTAGAGTTGAAAAGAAGAGGAGGAAGAGGACAACAATAATGTTCTTTAGTGTGGTGCCCTGTGACGCTTTGTAGAGTTGAAAAGAAGAGGAGGAGGAGGACAACAATAATGTTCTTTAGTATGGTGCCCTGTGACGCTTTGTAGAGTTGAAAAGAAGAAGAGGAGGAGGACAACAATAATGTTCTTTAGTGTGGTGCCCTGTGACGCTTTGTAGAGTTGAAAAGAAGAAGAAGAGGAGGACAACAATAATGTTAATCTGACAGAAGGTTTATGACAGTGATGATGCTGATGATGGAAAGTGTACGAAGCAAGGGAGGAAACTTCCTTACCATCTGGATACCGGTCTCACTCCAACATGTTTTAGTTAGTTTTTGTTTGTGTTGCTTTAGAAGTTTTTGTTGTTATGTTTGCATATTTTTTAATGTTCCTGTTGTCACAAACGTACAACTGTTTTTTTTTTTTTAACCTTTAGCAATGGCCGGAATTGGTCACTTACTATCTCATTGCGTCCTGTTAGCTGTTAGGTACGTATGTGTACCAATATTTTGATTAACCCTTTTGGCCTCACCTGTTCCAACAGTTTAGAGGTGCAGATTATTTTGAAGTTAATGAATGAGTTGGTTTAATTTTCAAGTTTATGCTTTGGCTTTACATGTGTTATTTGGAAACTACGTCTAGCCAACAGTGTAAGTAGACATCATGATATGACTAATGAAATCTCTGTTGGTGTGCAGTTTGAAAACCATAGTCTACCCAAAACAGAACGCCTGCCTTCAGAGCCATCATCACGCCACTCATATCACAACGTCACCTCCCACAGCGATCAGAGCAAAGGCCAGCCCCCACCTCTCATCTCCCCGCACAAATCCTCATCCAAGGGAAGCGGAGAGAGCACCATCTTCCGGCCCTTCGAACAAAACGAGGCATCGTCAAGCAGCGTGACGGCCAACAATAGTAGTGACAAAACGCACAGTTCTGTGCCCTTGCTGCCTCCACAATTAAGCGTCGGCAGTGACGTGCGGTACAATCACGTGACCAGCGCGGACAAAGAAACATCGTCGTTGTCGTCATCATCGTCCATCTTGCCCAGTAATGTGCGTTTGTTTAGCAATGGACCAGACAGCAAACTGCTCGCCTCAAATTTCCTCATCAATCACCGCATCGAGAAATTTGACTTCAAGAGCCTGGCTCGCGAGTGTTCCTCCAAAGATGGAGCTTCAGGTACTTCTGTACCGGAACTTGCCTCGAAACCGGCCACGGTGGTGGTCATCGACGCAGACGACAAGATCACACCCTCGCTCGCCCCTCCCCCTCCTCTTGCCTCCATCCCGCAGATCGCCGTGCCGGCGCTGGCAGAGCCTGCGCCCGTCAGTCGTCTGGATGCTCGCGAGAGGCTTCTGGGGAAAGCGCGGGCGGATGGGAGGTACCAGAGTGAGAGCGAGGAGGAGTGTGAGCTGGAGGAGGAAGAGGAGCGGAGGAGAGACCGCCTGACGGTGGTGGGCAGCATGGTAGGGGTGGAGATGGTGGTCACTGCCAGTAAACAGGCCATGATGGAGGAGCTGGGACTGGTCACACAGCAACGCAAGAAAGGTCAGTGGTTAGCGTAGTGTACTCTAAGGTTGTGGGTTCCAATCCCCTGTCAATCCCTTCAAAAATCATCGTAGGACTTCTGCATCCTACCCAGAGTTGAGCATGCTGTGCATTCATTGGGAAGACTGGGACCACACAGTTGAGTCTCGTCCACTTCATACATGCATCATTGTTTGAGGATGTTGCTCAAATTGTTTAGAGTGGTGGAATACAAAAGGAGGTAGATGGGAGGGGGTGGGGAAGAGAGTTTCGCAACTTAAGGCTCTGTAACTTTTGAACCAGACTTTCTTTTGCACTTTTTAGTTTTGATTTATTGTTGTCGTGTTTGGGTTAGTCTGTGGAATGTATGCTTGCGATTTTTGTACCAGCTGTGTTCCCGGAAATAAGTGTCTGTTCCTGATTTTCAGTGAAATTATTCCTGAAAACAGAATTTGGGGGTAGGCATGTCTGGTTATGGAGTGTCAATGGCTTTGAGAGGGAGGATGGAAGAGAGAGATCCTGGAGGACACAATTTTATACTCTTAGACATGCTAGTTACCACCCTTGTTTTTTTAAAGTTAACAAACGCAAACAGTACCTGAGCTGCAACAAGCAAATAAGCAAGCAAACTAACAAATAAACGAAAACATAGGTGCACAAAACAAGACCCAGAAAAAAAGAAAAGAAACAAAATGGCAACAAACACTTTTTCAGCCCTGATCAGCTTTTACCCACAGTTAGCATGCAATGGACTGCTTGGGAAGACTGGGACCACACAGTCGCGTCTCATCCACTTTATGAATACATCACTGAAGATGTTGCTCAAACGTCCTGATGAGCATTGCAGTGTCTGTATCTCTCAGGCCTGACAGATGCCAGAATATGTTTTGAAAGTGAGCATAAGAGTACAGCCCTGTTACACATTCTCAGTTGGAAAAGAAATCCCCACAGCATCACCATTATTGTTTCCTTTATCAGCATCATAGCCTTGTGAAAAAATTGTCCCCAATTCTGTGGCTCTCCATGCCCTGCTGTTGTGGTGGCCTCAGTGGGTTTCTAGGTGTGTTAGAGAGTGGATATGTGGTGTATGGAGGTATGGAAGGGATGCAGAAGATGGATTGACCCCCCTACCCCACAAAAAATTTAAAAACAAGAAAAGCTAACTTTCGAAGAAATGTCACGCAAATCTCGTTTTGTTGCAGACATGCAACAGAAGCTGTTCCGCAAACGACGCAAGAAGTTAAGGGAACCCAGCGTCAGTCCCATCGAGTTGGAAGACGATTGGGTTCCTCCCAACGGTGCCATGGAGACGGAACCCCTGCGAACACTCCCTGCCGTGGCCTTGGAGGGCGAGAAGAACCCCAAAGAAAAAGCCATGTTTTTGTTGTCAATGCAGTTGATGGAGATTTCCCCAGAACAAAGGAAAGGTAAATGATCAGTCAGTGTGGTGAAATGGTTAGTGTAACAAAGAACTGACTGGTCAGTCGTAGGTTCCCCTACCGTGTATAGAATCATGTTACTGTGGGATTTGTTAGCCCCTGACTGGGCTTGTACCCAGAACAGAGGGGGCTATGGGCTTGTTAAGAAGACTTATGACCACTGAATCACGTCTCATCCACTTTATGGATCCATTATTGAGGGTGTTGCTCATATGTCCTGACCAGCTCCACATGTGTCTGTAACTCTTGGGCCTGGTTGTTACCAGGATTTATCATGAAAATAAGTGTGCGGTCCAGTCCTATCATGTAGTCTCAGTCACTGCCATTCCAGTTGTCATTTATCATAGCATTGTGACAAATTGTCCTGTATTCTGTGGCCCTTTGTTCCTGCTGTCATAGTGACCTCAGTATGGGTGGGTATGGTGGCTTATAGAAGAACCAAGTGAGTGGCAGGGCAAAGGTGGGGGGTGGCTGAGGAATGGTACAGAAGAAAAGGAGGGTGGGGGGAATGGGGAGATGATGCACATTCATAGAGGCCTACTTGGCATAGCAATAGAGAGCTTATGTCTTCCTGTTCTGTCTTCCTATCCGTCTGCAAATGATTAGCTCTAACTAAATAAAATTATCCACCCAGCCTGCAAAAACAACAACAACAAAAAACAAAACAAAGGAAACATATCGTAGGGTCTCTGCAATCAGTGGAGATCCCATCAGAACAAAGAACACTTTTGAAAATAAAGTGTGTGCTTGTGTAAAATTAGTATGAGAGCACAGTTTGCAAGAAATGAGACAGAGAGCATGTGTGTGTGTGTGTGTGTGTGTGTGTGTGTGTGTGTGTGTGTGTGTGTGTGTGTGTGTGTGTGTGTGTGTGTGTGATGCTTACCAAATATGGCTTGGAATTCTTTCACCACGGGAAGTTGAAAATGTATACATTTGAATGACTTAAAAAAGATGTGTGTATATATCTATATATTCAGAATGTATAGCTTCTGTAAGGGTTTGGTTTAGCAGAAGGTCGTAGCATGTGAGGTTGACCAAAGCCCAGTGCCACAATTTTGGAAGAATTTAATAAAGGCAGTATTGTGGTTAAGTATGTGAGACTGGCTTAAATTCAGTGATGCAAGAATTGCACAAAAGCAGCAGAGTAGGTTTTTTTTTTACCTAATGTATTGACTTAAATTCAGTAACACAAAATTTGCATAAATGTTAGAGAGTGTTTTCTAATTTTTCCCCCCTTTCCTTTTGAACAGCAAAAGAGGAGATATGGCAAGTGTGCGAACAGATTCGGCGTAGACGAGCCGAAAAGGCGAAAGCCAAGATACAACGCAAGCTTGAAAAGGAGCAACAAGGTAAGGCAGCCATGTTTCTGTGATAGAGGATTTATGTATTAACAGTTGTCAAGGAATTAACGCCTTGGACTCCCACACCCTATCCACCAACAGCAAAAACTTGACTCTTTGACTCCCTCAACTAGGAAAAGAAAAACAGTTTGTTGAGAGTTGAAGAGAGTATCGTGTCATGTAAGGAAAGCAAAACTCTTGTTATGAACCCTTTTTGAGGCTGGCATCAGTCAGTGGTTCTCTCCCATTTACATTATGCTGAAACGTGTGACAGTCTACCTTTGTTAATTCTACGTTTGTAGGCATCACAGAAGACTATGTGAGCTCCGTAGTTTTTACGTTGACAGCAGTCAAGGGGTTAAAGAATGCACAGACATGTGCACAAAGTAAAACCAGAGAAACACATGCCTGTGTCGGTGCCTCATTGATATTATCCAACTGCCTTCATTGCTGTTGTACAAGCGATGTGCTTGTTTATGTATGCCCTCTTCAGGATGAAACAATAATAATATCGCATGATCATTTTTACATTGCAGAATTCATCTCACTTCCACTTAGACATTGTACTTGTCACCCCCCTCCCATTTCCCAGTTCGTATTACTACTCACAAACACATTATGATTTCATTTCAGTCAGTCACTTTCTCTTACTGGATGAAACAGTTCTTTCTCGCCTAATTTTTGTATTTGTTGTTTGAAAATTAGCACCAGTCTTATCTGGTTGTATTAGATATGTGTTCTGATTCTGGTTTCATGTTTTTCTGGTTCCCGTTTGCTTGAACACAGTAGTCGCAGTTGTTTTGGATTAAGTTCATGTTTATGTCTCGTATTGTTGATGAATTACTCCAGTCCTTTCATAAATGATATACACAGGCTTACCCGCTTCATGAAAAATATAGCTACATATTTATTTCCTTTTTCAATGTCTTATTGTTATCCTGTCCCCAGAACTGCTAAAAGCCTTGAACAGAGGGTCCAGAAACAAGAGGAAATACGATGAGATGGCTTCGGATTCTGCGGAGGGCACGTCAAACATTGAACCATTGCACATGTCGCTCACACAGCTCCACGAACAACATATGACCGCCCGGAGGATTGACCTGGAGAAGCATCAGCAGCTACAGCAACAACAACACCACAGCAACAACAGCAACAGCGTGTCAATCATACATACGTTGGGGTTGGAGTGAGCAGCACGGCAGAGGGAACTCGGCCTGTGATATTCCCAGAAGTACGGGATCGACAGCTGAGTCGGGAATTCGCCGAACAGTTCCACGAATCGGTACTGCAGACGACACGACAGAAAGAACATTTACAAAAATTAGGTAGGTGTTTTGGGAAAGAAAGTGTGTTTCTGTGTTGTTGTTGTTTTTTTTGTGTGTGTGTTTGTTTTAGTTGGTTGTATTTCATATGCATTCCACATAGGCTCTACTTCTGATTTTTTTCTTCTTTTTTTTTCATTGCTGCATACCCTCTGTTATTGATCCCATACTACTGGTTTTGGTTCTCCACCTAGATTTTGTTTGTTTGTTTTGTTTTGTTTTATGATGTGTGTGTGTAAGAGAAACGGAGAAAGGATGACAACTTGGGATAAGGGTTGTACGCCTGATTGGCTTGAGTATACAAAAATTTTGCGCAGCGTGTGTGTGTGTGTGTGTGTGTGTGTGTGTGTGTGTGTGTGTGTGTGTGTGTGTGTTGTGTGTGAGTGTGAGAGAGATTTCACTTCTTTAGCTCAGACAGTCCATATCAGAGCCATGCTCATTGCACTTTACAGGAAAGACCATTATCAAACTTTCAACCCTGACATCTCTGGATTGTTTGAGGCATTAATCCTTTGACTCTTGCACCCTATCCATCAGCATCTTGCATTGTCAGCCATGGTAGCAAAGCAAAAACTTAACCCCATGACTCCCTCACCCTATCCACCAGCTTCCTGCAGGGTGACGGAGTCAAAAGGGTTAAGATTTTGCAGTTGGTGGGTAGGATACGGGAGTCAAAGGATTAAATACACAGTACATGAGCCAACTTTAATGTTGTGGAGTGGGATTAAACTTGAGACATGAGATTGCATGATTAACTGTTGTATTTTTATCCCCCTACCCTGGTCTGTTTAATTGTTGTATCCCACCCACCCCAGGTCTGTTTAATTGTTGTATCCCACCCACCCCCAGGTCTGTTTAATTGTTGTATCCCACTCACCCCCAGGTCTGTTTAACTGTTGTATCCCACCCACCCCCAGGTCTGTTAAACTGTTGTATCCCACCCACCCCCAGATCTGTTTAACTGTTGTATCCCACCCACCCCCAGGTCTGTTTAACTGTTGTATCCCACCCACCCCCAGGTCTGTTTAACTGTTGTATCCCACCCACCCCCAGGTCTGTTTAACTGTTGTATCCCACCCACCCCCAGGTCTGTTAAACTGTTGTATCCCACCCACCCCCAGGTCTGTTTAACTGTTGTATCCCACCCACCCCCAGGTCTGTTTAACTGTTGTATCCCACCCACCCCCAGGTCTGTTTAACTGTTGTATCCCACCCACCCCCAGGTCTGTTAAACTGTTGTATCTCACCCACCCCCAGGTCTGTTTAACTGTTGTATCCCACCCCCCCAGGTCTGTTTAACTGTTGTATCCCACCCACCCCCAGGTCTGTTTAAACTGTTGTATCCCACCCACCCCCAGGTCTGTTAAACTTGTATCCCACCCTCCACCCCCAGGTCTGTTAAACTGTTGTATCCCACCCACCCCCAGGTCTGTTAAACTTGTATCCCACCCTCCCACCCCCAGGTCTGTTAAACTGTTGTATCCCACCCACCCCCAGGTCTGTTTAACTGTTGTATTTGTATCCCCACCCCCCAAGTCTGTTAAACTTGTATCCCCACCCCTAGCTGTTCGATTAACTATTGTGTTTGTATCCCTCCCCCCAGGTCTGTTAAACTGTTGTATCCCACCCATCCCCCAGGTCTGTTTGATTAACTGTTGTGTTTGTATCCCACCCACCCCACAGGTCTGTTTAAGTCAGTTTAACTGTTGTATCCCACTTACCCCAAGGTCTGTTTAGCTGTTGTGTCCCACCCACCACCAGGCCTGTTTAACTGTTGTATCCCACTCCACACACCCCTCCAGGTCTGTTTGATTAACCATTGTATTTGTATTCCACCCACCACCCACCAGGTCAGATGAGTCATCACCATCAAGACATGACGGCCACCAAACCTCCATCATTCAACAATCACCTTCTGCCCTCCACTGCCAGCCCCTCAGGGGATACCATGTCGACTCCTCCCTTCATCTGGCCTGGCATCGAGAGGGTCCTCGAGTCCTACATGCACTACAGGAGAGGTAGTTATTCTTGTCTGTGTGTGTTAATTTGAAGGCAGAGTTAATTGAAGTGAGGGAGAAAGGAGAGAGAGTCAAGTTTGGAGTTTGTTCAAGAGGAATTCTTTGTACTCTTCTTTTTTAAAAAATTTTTTTTTATACGCACTCTGCCCAAATCTGCCAGCAGTTATCAGGCGGACTCCCAGAGCATTCGCAAAACCCCATGCATCAGCAAAGTCTTGAAATAGTGGGGGTGAGGGTGAGGGAGGGCTGGAACCAAATACCAAAGACGGACAGCAAATGGGCCAGTTTTATATTTAGTGTTGTGGGCTTAGATTGAATTAAGAGGTTGGATCTTGAGTCCCTTAGTTCTAGCATAATAAGGAACGGCCCGTGTATATATATTAAAAGAAAAAAAAGCCCCAAGTGTTCAACCCATAACCTCTGTGTTGTGTGCTTGATGCAGCGATTGATCTTATAGATTATTCAAGGGATAGAATGAAGAGGGAGGTCACTTTGTTATGCCCAGCATCAAGACCTCAGGTCTTAAATATATTAATGTTGAAATGAGTTTATCTTTCTTTTTTTTTTTTTAAAAGAAATGTATTGACCTGGGTGGTTTCTACCCTTTACTCACTCACCAGGCAGGTATTAGTTTCAAACCCAGGCTTTTAAATTGGAACCTGTCATAAGCACTCGACAGTGGCACCAAGCAAGGATTGAACAACTGGAAAAGAAAAGACAAGATATTGAATAATAATGAGAGCCTGTGTGTGTTCATTTTTAGTGTTAATGTTTGTGCATTTAGTTATTACAAAGCAGTGGTAGAATTTTGAGTGCAGCTGCTCATTGTGTGTGACTGGGTATGCCTGAACATTCGTGTAAATGTATGTATATTTGTGTGCGCATACATGCTTTTATGTATAGGAAGTGATTGAACACCCCAAGATAACCTGCGTTATTGTGTTTCCAGAAAAACAGGCAGAGAAAAAGATGTTGGTGGAGAAGTGTTGCCAGCTTCATGCTCAGAATGGGGAGCTCACCAAAACAGCCGAGAAACTCTGTGGTCGCTTAGAGGTAAGTTTTAACCCTTTAGCTTCAGCACCCAATCTACCAGCATCTTGCATTATCAGCCATGTTAGCAAAGCAAAAACTTACCCTTTGACTCCCTCACCCTATCCACAAGCTTTCTGCAGGAAGCTGGTTGATAGGATGAGGGAGTCAAAGGGTCAACTCACTCATTACGAGCGTCGGGATTTCCCGATCATGTCTCAACAACGCTTGTCTACGAGCGTTGTAGAAATCCAACTTGAGTTTCTGAAATTCGCGGGGCTTTCAGTATTTCCATCAACCGAAACTAATAGCCAGAAATAGATTGTCTGGTCATTCCTAGCTGCGTTTCAGGCCATGAGGTCACTGTACTACGCAGTTACTCAGCAACCATGAGGGTTAGACAGTTGAAATTTCATCATGTTGTACACCAATCTTTTATTATATGACCCGCCAAATTTCAAAACTCTGTTTTCATTTATTTTTATGAGAATTTTTCTCATGACCTATACAAATGGTGCGTATCAGGGGAACAGGAAGGGGCATAATCGTACGTAGTGAGTGAGTTAACTTACCCTGTGCCTCCCTCACATCCTCCAGTTCCAAAAAACATAACCCTTTCTTTCATTCCATCACCTTACCCTGCAACTTCATGCAGGAAATTGGTGGACAGAGTTTTTGCTTTTGCTGTCATGGATTAATGCAGGAAGCTGGTAAATAGGGTGAAGGAAGTCAAAAGATTAGCCTACATGCTCCCCAATAAACATGTACACACACACACTATAGTCACACAACTTGGGGAAATTTTTGGAAAACTGCTACTGATTATTTTCCAAGTTGTGAAATTGGGAAACTTGTGGATGTTTTTGGGAAAGATTAAAAATTTCAGTGCATATAGTCAGATCTCTCTACATACATAACACACTCACAGTTTGGAGTTCAGGTAGTTAATAGCAGGAAACAAAATGCAGTCTTTATACAATACATTAAGTAGTACCTGGCAGTTTGTCATAGGTGCAGATGTTCTGTGTTACTCTACGCAAGACTTCACTCTCTCTTATTTTTCCATGTGCATGCTTGGGTGTAATTTTCCTCATTTTAAAGGGGAGGGAAAGTAGGGAATAAGAGAGAGATTTTAAATGATAAAATCTGACAATGCTGTATTTGAAGGTAAAAAAAAGTGTTGATTACCATTTTTCTCACGACTCGTGCATATGAATAATACTCTTTGGCTGTTAGCTTTTCACTCTCAACAGCCACACTCATGAGTCATGGTCAGTAATTTTGAAGGGGAGGATCCTTTTAACTGTTACCCTGTATTATCTTCATGGAGACTGACATGTTCTACAATGCATTGTGCAGGTGATGCGAGAAGAGGAGAGGAGGAAAGTCGCACAGCGGCAGCAGCTGGAAGAAGCCATCACAAAACTGAAAAAGTGCCTCCACCTTCCCAGATGATAAACGTTCTCCCCACTGTGGACAACTGTGTATGTACACAAGATCCCTTCCTGTGGCTCTTTTTGGATCTCGTCACTTTGTCAACTGGCTGGTGACTTTGTGAACTGGCTGGAGGAGACTATGTGAATTGGCTGGTGGTCTTGCGAATTAGCTGGTGACTTTGCAAACCAGCTGGTGGCTTTGTGAGCCAGCCAGCATTTCTGTGAAGGTTCCAACAAGAATCTGTACTCTTTATCAACAGGCAGAGATTTGCTCAGATGATTTGGTAACTGGTGGAGGCCATTCTCATGCTCGACCGTTACGTACGAGGTGAGATTGTTAAGGGCGTTCATAACTTGATGTTAGGATCGTGTTGATGATTCAGCGACTGAATGGGATTATTCATCATGAGACAGACTTGAAGTGTGTTCATGACGTGACAACCAAACGGGATTATTGGAAAGGGGACAAGACTTAATGAAGCCAGTTTGAACAAACCAGTGGATCTCTTGAAAAGCATCTCAGCAAGTGTGTGGCACTGAATAAATACCTACAAGCGTGTGAAACTGAAAAGTATCTTTTGACCTTGATCAAACAACTTAAATGTCCCCTCATGGGCTTCAGTCAGAGACTGCTTGCTCAACTGTGACCTGTGTGAAAAGGATATTTATTTCAGTCGGCAAGGATGTACATGATTTTTGAGAGGGGGGGAAAAGCCCAAGCCGGATATATTCACTTCTAAATGTGTTGTTCTAAGGATATATACATCATGCTCATGAAAAGAAGGGAAAAAAAAAGAAAAAAAACGCCCACCTTACAAGTTGGGATCTTGTGAATTCATTTTGTTGGTCCTGTGCTTCGTTCCTGCACCCATCTTCGGGATGATGCTTTCACCGAAATTTCATATAAAGTGTGCCCCATGACTGGAACGTACAGAATCGTAATACTTGATGTTCAACAGAATGTTTTTTTTTTTAAAGATCCTGACAGAATTTTAACAATTGATGTTCAGCTGGAGTTTTTGTTTTTGTTTTGTTCTTTGGTGTTCACCGTTCATAATCATGAGCCCTGTTGAAGTGGAGTTTATCGATAAGTATAACCCTTTAACCTTGGAAAGTGTATTTGGGATGTTGATTCCCTGTCACCAGCCTTTGCCTTCACTCTGTTGATGAATGTGGAATTTCTTCTTTGTCTGCACGGATGGAATTATTTCTTTGTTCGTGTTTGTGAATGTAAACACTTGTTTTTGTTGTGTTTCCTTCCCACCCCATCCTGATCAGAAATGAGAAATCTTAAAATGATATTGTGTGCACCAAGTTACCCGTGCCTCTGGCATCCATATCATGTCTGACATCAGTTGTTGACTCTTAACACACATGTATGCATTGAGCTCTGGGCATAGATATTTTTTTAACTGATTGTTTTGTTGTAAGGCTTAAACAACACCAATTCAACATTCTTGGGATAAATATTGTTGCAAGACTGTAATAATGCTGTCACTGTTACTACTAGTTCGTCTTTGACAGTATTGGAAATGAAGATTGATACCAGGCTTTGTTATACACAATATGGAATTTGTTCTACATGGATTTGTTGCTGGGGCGCAAATCATCTTGCAGAACACTCACTGTGCAGGACCCTTTGCACTGACAAAAGTCATGATGAATAAGGAGGGTAGGTTTTTGGGGGGAAACATGACTTATGAAAGGCTAACCAACATTACCAGAATGATGAGAGCATTAAGATGGGCAAGGAACAGGCCTGTAGTTATGTTGCAGGCTAGGATTGAACTCGAGACATATATTGAGTCTGTGGTTGTATCAACGGAGCCTGCAGAAAAGGGTGGTTAAGGCACCATGTTAACAGTGCAGAGGTTCGATCCTTAGATGGGCCAGAGTATGTTTAGTCACCCTGTTAGCTCTGAAGTGGAATGTTCTTCATTAGTGTCAGTTGTCAAGAATGTTATGTTTCAACCTTGCAAGAAAAAGATTTGGAGTAGCAATGGACTCCATACAGTGCTAATTTAAATGTGTGTGTTGCGGAAAATCACTCAAGTATAATTCAAACTGTGAAATTGTAGCTGTGTCTGAAGCCTTCTGTAATACTGTGTACATTTTGCTCTCCTAGTGATTGGGTTACATACAAAGAGTAACAAAAGGAATTAAATTTTCTCTTTGGGAAATAGAGTTGGTTGGAATATTGTTTTGAATTGTTGAAAATCATGTTCTATATACTTTTTGCAAGCAAAGAAAGTGTTCAGTTTAAAAATGTTAAGCATAATAATGACATGTGCCACAACAGTACCATTTCTGTGTTTGTTTCAAATCTGAGAAACTTCAGTAAGTGTTCAAAGTAAATGTTGTGTAGGATTTTCCTGCAAGCGGAAGAGAAGCGTTAATTTGTTGTTTCAGTCATTTGGCAGGGTGCAATTTCACGTTATTTGGTCAGAACATTTGTTGTTCTTGTTATTGTTTGTTCTTTTATTCAAGACAATTTAGATTCTTCTGTGGTTGGTTTGAAGGCACCTGCAGGCCCAGTATCTCTGGCATCAGTCTTCAGGTTTTCTGTAGAGGTTACTCTGCCACAACTCATGGCTTTCAGTCTTAACCTGTAAGCACAGAGGGTTAGGGTTTTAGGCCAAATGTGGCCAAACTGAACAGACGGCGAATGAAAGAAGAAAAAATAACATGGGATGCTCTTTGTTGAAAGAAAATAATTGATGGGTATTGAAAAATGTAACAGGAGTGTTCGGTTTTGATAAATTGTTGATCAAGAGTGAGAATTCTTTCTTTCAGTGTTTTTGGTTTCCCCCCTCTCATTCAGTCTTTAAACAGGAAAGGAATATAAATGCATGTACAAAATGTTCGCAATTCTTTAATTTCTTGGGAGTAGACAAAGATTTAATGTTGTTAGATATACGTGGGTGCAACTTTTTCCGTTTGATGACAAAATCCGTTTTTTCAAGAGTCAGAAACGGAAAATCCGTTTTTTGAAAAAGCTTCGGCGTCTTGGGGGTATGCCCCCCAGACAGGGCGCTGCCGGCCCCTGGACCCCTTTCAGTTTTTTTTTACTTTTTCTAAGTTGCACCCTTGTTATATCTAAGGGAGAAAACTCATTGTTCAATTGTTTTCCGACTTGCTTAGGTGTTGATGAAACTTGTTTGTTGTCGTGGTGGGAGAAGAGATGGTAGCTATGAAACATGATGCAGCATAGGTCGACCAGGCTAAAGTGCAACATTGTCATTTCTGAGTTTTTAACTCAAATTTTAAGTTGCAAAAAACACAAAATCGGTTTAAGTATATTGCAGTTTTCTTTTTAAAACATGTTTTGTAAATTTACAAGTTTCAGATCTACGTTTTCACACTTTCAGCGTCAAGATTTGATAGACTTGAAGTATGGGGGAAAAAATCTCGGTTGTCTTATTTGTAACTGTAGCTATGACTTGCTGACCGTGTCTTTAGCTAGGTTTTTCCAAGCTGCATCACAAAACTGTTCAGATTTTCCCTTGTTGTTCCTCTGATACTTTTATGTGTAATATATATTGATTATTTCTTTTTTTTTTTTAATCATTAATTTCAAAATTTTCCCCCTTTCAAAACAATGTCATATAAATGATAATTAGGAAAAAACTAAGCCAAGTCCTGAGACGATTAAGTACATTTCCTTTCCATGTTTCTTAAGTCACCTGCAGTCTCTTTGTCAGAGAAAACATATTAGGAGTAGTGTAAAGGAACGGTTGAATGTAGTAAAGCTTTGTACACAATGAATGTTTAAGTTGTCCCTCTCCCTTCTCTACTCATTGCCAATTTTTATTATTATTAAAGAATTCGTAGCCTTCAGTTTTTTGTGGATGCATTCAGCTATGAAAGAGAAATACTGTTTTTGTACTGTGTGTTTTTTGTTTCACTGTAAAATAATTTTTTTTTGGATATAAAATGTATCAGTGCACATACTTCACTCAGTGATACCAGTTTAAATGTAAAGAATTTTCGTTTATTTTTTAAGATAAAACTTATCAGTGCACCTGTTTCATTCAGTGATACCAGTTTGATTATTAAACAGAACGTATTTTTAGTGATAAAAATGAAGCGTTACCATTTTTAGCTCGCGTTTTCATCCACATTTACACAGCGTTTGTGTCTTAACTTGAAGAATGCCGGTTCTCATTCGTGGTTGTAATGTATCGACATACATATTAAATGTTTATGAACATGATCTTTTAAAAAATATAATACTGCATATATATAACTAATGACATGTATCGTTCTGAATGTGCAGCACTTCGGCTCAAGGCTTTTGATGTGCAATGACACGTAGTTCATGGAGTTTACTTATGGACTGATGTTGTGCTAAATGTGATGATGGTGTGTCATGATTTTCTTCCTCCTCGTATCCCTTCGAATAGTATACAACACTTTGTTTTTTGTTCTTTTGTCCTGGTCGAGTCCGAGATCGTGTCGCGCTAGTCTCGAACCATATCCGTTATCTTGCACTGTGTTTATTTTTGGCTTTTGGGGGTGGGGTAGGTTAAAGAGGCAGGAGAATTTTGAGCTCTGCCTCTTTGATAAAAGATATAAGAAGGGGGAGAACTGTTGTGGAGAGAGAGAACTCTTTTTTTCCCCCCTCCAAGTCTTTATTAGTTAGCATGATGTGTATTTGTTGTTCACTTTTTTGGGTGTATATTTTGTCTCCTTTTGAATATTTTCTCTCTTAAAGAAAAAAAAAACAAACAAAAAACGATGCAATAAATTATTGATGAAAGTTTTTTGTCTGGAAGTCTTGGTCAGTTTGCGTCATTGAATTTGTGTGTTTGTATGTGAGTATAATTTACATACATGTAAATATAATTTATGCATATTTTTATCGGGGAATATATTATTGTATGGGCTTAATAAAACAAAGCATTTATGGATCCATGCAATATTAGAAAACCAGGCTAAAATGTAAATTAAAAAAAAGAAATAAGTAAAAGGGCATTATGAACACTGGGCAATTAAAAATATGTATTTTGTAAATAATACAATGAAAACAGGAAGTACATTTATGTCCAAAGGTTTAATTTCTTTTGCTCAGTTCAAAGAGACAAATCAATTGGCAGCATGATCAGTTTTCAGCAGGTGCATGTGAATGAAAGACGGTCACGTTCAAAATCCTCACATAACAACTAGGTTACAGTCTGCACCATTTCCACAACAGTCCAAACAGAGTGCACAAATTCACAATAACCCTTTCACCCCACCCCCACCCTATCCACCAGCGTCCTGCCGTGTAAGTTGGCAGACAGGGTGAGGGAGTAAAAAAGTTACCTTTCCCCCCCCACCCCCAACACAAGACAAGTCATTCAGTCCTGAGAGGCAAATCCACTGGCAGTGAGGTTGGTACGCAGAAGGTGCATGAGGTCGAGGGAACTGGTGAGGAAGGCTCGCACACTGTTGATCTCCATCAGTGTCAAGTGGTTCAGCTGACACACAAAGCAACGCGTAAAATGTTTAGAGTGAAAGAATCGTAACTTCTAGAGTCACTTTATTCTTTAATGCATAAATGATTATGTATTTCTGCTCTTTTAACGTTGTTATTACTGCTTAAAGCCCAGTCAAATGCAGAGCCATATCAGGGCTATAACCATCTATAAAAGTACCCCATAACTCACTGGAGACCGGAGAAGAAAAAAAACTGGAAACGAAAATCAAGTCACGTACACATATCAATGCATTATGCACATAATCTAAGGATATGCCCCTGTCGTTGACCATTCCATCCAATTCATCACCAGAGGATCTAAAAAACATACCTGAATACAAATGTTCACATAACTAAGGACACTAAAAGAGACATAAAAGCAGGCTTAACTTAAAACTGCTTCTGCACTTATTTCCTTAAAGCCAAAAATGCACATATAACACATGTACCCAATTATCAATCCTAAGTAAGGAAAGCTTTATCAAACATACACAGCTGAATGGATCAAGAAGGTAGAAGATAATAGAAATGATCGAAAGCAAAGAAACAAAGGAGAAACAAAGAGTGACAGAAAAGAGGAAATTTCTAGCACAGAATTTCCAGGTGATGATACTATTTGTACTAAAAGAGCCTCTGAACGGGGAAAGCTCTTTCAACCCCTTGGCAGAATACATGATTAAAAGTGTACTGTAAGACAGTGGCGTAAAATTACAGAAGCCAATTTGTCAACGGGTACCAATTGTTTTTAATTTTTGCTGCTCTCATGTTAACATTTCCTACAAAAGTATACATATATGAATTTAGAAAGAAGAAATCCTGAACAACACAATAAAAGTAAAATAAATGCCTGTTTGCAGGAGAAAGTGAAATTACAGGGTAATGGAATAAAAAACACATCTGCGCACGTGCGATGAGAAGTACAACGTAAACCAAAAAACTGAATGACATGTGCTAAAAATACCCTTCATCATATGCTTGGACCTCTCTTGTTCATTTAAAACCAAGAACAAAACCATCTTTACCTCATAATCATTGCCAGAATTACTGTCAACAAGAGTCCCAACTTGTCAACCTCATAGTCAGTCCCAATCTCACTCATTTTTGCTAAAACATTTACAGAAATCAATCAAAGAACAGCAAAATGGCGATCATGTGAAAGGAAGGAGGCAGAGGCAATGCAAAAGAAGCCTTCTGATTGGTCAGTTTGTGTGGATTAAAAAGTCTTGGTCCTTCTTCTCTCTTTCTTGTGTTGTCTCTGCTAATGCACAGGTCTATATGATTTTTGTCATGATAGTATGCCCACTAATCTTACACAACTGAGCCAGCAAGGACCCAACTAAAACAAGAGTTACGTCCCTTTTAAACAAAGTCGAAATACATCCCTTGCTACTCATCTTGGAATTCTGCTCAACTATGGCATTACAAAATCAGTCTTGCTGTTCACATGTCTGATTAATTTTGTGTTATTACTACTGTTAGTATTTTTAGCCCAGCCATACGCTTAGTACATATCAGGCCAATAACTCTCTCAAACACATATCTGAATGTACTGATGAAGCTGGAAAACAGAAAACGTGGATGAGAAAATTACGTATGCTTACTGCATCCATGCAAGTAATCATAAGGACATGCCCCCTGACGCTGGCCACTCCCACCCAATTATCACCCAGAAAGCGAACCTGACTACAAATACATCAACATAAACTAAGTACTCCAAAAAATTCATAAAAACTGGTCCATAGTATTGCCCCTAACTTCCTAAGCAGTTCACATTACTTACCTTAGAGCTAAAAATGCAATCAACATAGATATACCTAATTATCAATCCTAACATGGTAACAGAACGAATGCTGGGCTTAATGGGAAAGATACAGGTGAATGAATCAGCAAGGCAGAAAATGAGAAAGGAGAGATGACAGAAATCAAAGAAGCAAGGCAGAGACAAAGAGAGTGACAGAAAAAAAGAAAATTTCCAGTACAGAATTTTCAGAAGGTGGGGATACTATTCATACTGACAGATCCTCCTGTATCCCCACTGGGGATTAAATTTTGTGTAATGCACTCAGCCCAACAGATACTATCGAAGATGATTCCTTTGCATTCAATGCAACAATTTTACATTTTTTTAAATAATCAAATGAGTGAAAGACATGTGTGACAACCTACATTTATTCAAACTTATTGTTACAGACTTGGCGATTGCAATTTTACCTTAGCGTGGGTTGCCTCACTCTTGACAAAGACATCAATACTGCTCCTGAGTTTGGCCGTCCTCATGTCCCAGATATCTTTGATCAGTGTCTTCACCTCGTCTGCATGGGGGATGTCATCTGTCGCACTGAACAGATGGAAAACCAGATGGTCAACACATCCCAACAATGTCCTTATTCCACAGACAATAAAACGATGAAAACTGAAAGCAGAAGTAAAAATCTGAGAAAGTAGAACTGATACCTGGCTCCACCATAATCTGTAAAGACTGTCTTAACACAGAACAAGATACTTACCGCTAAAGAAAGACCGTTTGAGGTGTAGCCATGTCTGTGTTCAGAAAGGAGAATGGCAGAAATGTTTCAGATGTTCACCTGCCAATAACTAGACTCAAGGATCCAGGGTTCGTTCCCTGCTCAGGCCTTGACTCCTCAGTCTGACCGAAGAATCAAACTGAATGTCTAGTCCTTAAGAAGGGGACGAAAAAGAAGTCAGACCTAAGCGCCTTCAGGCCTGCGCATACTTAAGATCCTACAGCAGTTGAAAATTGTGAAGAGCAGAGCATTTGCTCGGCTGCCCTGGTATAAAACATTGGAGAGATAAATTGATTTCCGAGGTCACTCTTCTTGAAGGCCAATTAGCCTCCTTGCCTTTCTTAAGTCTTTAAAAAAAAAAAAAAGGTGGAGCTGCACTCCAGCGAAGCACTCTCAAAGAGGAAAGCAGCCTGAGTTTCAGATAGTAAATCCATTGTGACAAACAAAATGAACACACACACACACACACACACACACACACACACACACACACAACACATATAAATATGAATATGAATGCAAAGATACTTACTGCTGAAGTAACAGCTGTGACACCTCCAGGTAATGTTTACTGGGCATGGCTGTGAAGAACTTGGACTCCGATTCCTCTTGCTTCTTCTCTGTCAGACTTTCTGTTGGAAAGAAACAAAACAAGGATGACTTGTTTGTTTGCGTGTGTGTGTGTGTGCTATTTGTGTGTGTGTGTGTGTGTGTGTGTGTGTGTGTGTGTGTGTGTGTGTGTGTGTGCAGCAGACTGAACAGGAGGGATACCATGCCACAATAATTGAAAAAAGAATACTTCACACAACTGATCAAAAAACAAGAACCCCCTCCCCCGCTCCACATACACACACCATTATCAAGAGAAAAAATAATGCTGAAACAGCAGGCACTAATATGATCATTGAGGCTACACAGAAGATGGGACAGAAGAAAACAATGAAAAAAAAATACTGAAACATTATAATTTATATAATGTCGCACTCACCAACATCCATCCATTCTGGAGCTATAATTCGACATTTCTGTCGTTGTTTCAAACTGATGGCCATCCACAGGGGCACCTCTGTAGGCAGGCCGGGGGTAAAAGCAGCAAGGTCACCCTACAGGACAAAGGTCAAAGATCATCCTACACACAAAGATCAAAGATCACCCTCCATGCCAAGATAAAAGGTCATCCTATGCAACATAAATACAGACAAGCATGTTATCATGATACAATTAACACTAATAAAGTAACCAGTCAAACAGGAAAGACTGCTTTCATCTGTGTGCGTGGCCGCCTCCAGCCAGCTGTGAGTGGATACCTGACCCTGTTCACTGTTCAAGATTACTGGTTAGGGATCTGAGAAGGTAAAGCACCGAGGGAAATGAGATGAGCACTGGCCTAATAATGTGGCCCCCCAAAAGCTGAGCTCTCTAGCACTTTCCTCCTAGCTACAATCACAGGGTCATGACTGGAGAACCTTCACCCTTTACTGACAGCCAATAGTTATCTGACAAAGTAAGTGATATAAGAAATTCTGACAAAGCAAAAGCCGAAATGGTAAATATTAGTGGTATTCGTGACTGTGGACAATCTTTACCCTTTACTAACAGCCAATAGCTATCACGCAACATTTAAAGAATGAGATATTCTGACAAATCAAAAGCAGAAATGGTTTTATATTAGTGGTATTCGTGGCTGTGGTTCCACTTTAACAGAAATCATAATATACACTTTTTTTTTTACAGCATACAGTGGAGTTTACCTATAACTGTATAACTTGCCCACAATGAATTTCTGGCAATAACTTACTCTTTTAATTTTTATTTCCCCGGCCCACTTCCACCTCTTTCATCTTGTAAAATACTGCCTAAATCGAACAAAATCAACTCTCGTGCAAAACATTCTGTGCCCAGGTGAAGACCAAAAGGCCAAAACTGGAAAGTCTTTCATTTTAAATGTCTTGTGTTAGTGTTGACGGTGTTCAATTCATAGGGTGAGTTCAGTACATTTCATTTTCATACACATATGGTGTGTGTAAAATGTGTAAAATTGTGTTACATGTCAGTATGTGGGTGATCATGTGCATAGGTGATGCATTCTTCTTCCAAACCTATTACGCAATTTCATACCTTGGTGTATCATGCCATGATGATAATAGGCATGGATGACAGCTACCTGTCTATTGTTTTATCAGCTATCTAACATAATACTTAATAGCAGTATCATAATGACTGTGTTATTTCTGAAAGTTGAATGTATTATTGCTGACTTGCCTGTGTTTTATAACTCTCAACAAGCACCATCATAGCCCATGATACGATTTTGAGAGATCCAATTATCATGGGCTTAGCTCCATATGAGCAATATATAATCATCAGAGTATTGGTGTGGCCAGTACAAGTCAGTAAAGTGAATTAATCTTAACATCACCACAAGATAATGATTCATTAATAATTTTTTCAAACAGTTCAACAAACTGCACACATCAAAAGACAAAACAAAAGCTTTTAAGTTAAGCAATATATGATTAGTATTCAACACTTAGTGATGGGCGTTTAACTTTCCATGAGTGTGGCCCAGTTCGCTGCTGCAGGTTAAAACATAAATTTAGTCTAATTTTAAATTAAAACTGGGGTCATATCTCACTGCAGCGCTGCTGCCCTCAGCAGCCGAGTACTAGAAGAAAAATGATCACAGGACGTATACTTACTACTTAGTGATAAACTATCATAAACTTTATGATAAAAAGGCATTAATCAAATAAGCAATACGCTATCATAGTTTATTATGATAACTGATCACAACGTCAAACGGTCTATGAATTGAACGAGAAATGAGCTACGTCATGTGTAGATCAGATCTAGATTCAGCATTATCATGATTATTATTATACTATAACTATAGCAACCAAGCATTTGAAAGACTGAGAAGAATGCATGTGGCACAAATACTGAACTTACCCCGATCATATATAATTCGCCAAGGGCAAAATTTGGAACAATATTAATCATTTCTTTCTCGGCTAAAAATTCAACCTCTGCAGAATCCATGATAATTTGCGATTTTCGTGTGTCTGTGTCCAATACACTCACTGATCATAACTCGCGGGAACGACATTCTGAGGTCAAGGTCAAACATCCTAGTCTTACTGTTTCCGACAACAAAAGAGTTGTGATCCGACAGTGAAGATGGCTGCCTCCTTTTTGAGAGAGGCCGGGGTTTGGGGGCCTTATGTCATTAGATGCGTCTCTTCCAAGGTTTCGTTGCTTGTTGCTGTATTTCGTGTTTTGACTGATAAGACTCCCTGCATGTAGCTGTTTTGCGTGCGGATGTTACTGTGGCCATGACATAATCTGACCTGAGCTAGGACAACTGAACTCGCGTGAACTTCTAACTGCCTGAAGTGGCGAAAGTGAAAACAGTTGTTCTTGGGGCGTTCTTGAAAGTGAAGATCCCCATCCCCCCAACATATTGTGCATGCGAGGATGTACAGTTTATGTGTTTATCAACTGTGTCATGAGATGTGATCAGGAATGTGTGTTTTAGTTTTACCAGAAACAAAGATGCCTAAGTAGTAAGTGATAGTTTAGTAGCAAGACCATTACTTATTAGTAATTTTTTTTTTTACAAGGTTTGCAGAGTTACAGGTTGTAGGAACCAGTTTCATTCTCGAGTTTGTAAATAATCAACAGATTCATTATAAGTATGCATTCTTAATTAACTGACTGTGGTAGGTAGTTTTCAAGGTCACTCTTAGCAGTGAACTGAAAAACAAAACAAAATGAGCAGACCAAAACAAAACAAAAAGCGGTACATTGGATACTGGCATTTGTTCCAGAGAGATTCATCTCACTCAGAAAGTCACGGGCATTCCACCCAAATCTGCCAGCAATTACCAAACAGACACCCTGAGCTTGTTCAAAACCTGTATGTTGGCAAGGTCTTGAATTGAGATGGGGGGGGGGGGGGGGGGGGACAGTGAACTACTTAGCCTACACTGCCAGAATGATGGAAACATTAAGTTGTGCAATAAACAGGCCAGTTTTGTTTTTTTTATGTTGCAAACTGGGTTGGAACTTGAGATCAGATCTAGAGTCCACAGCCCTTATTGAAAGAACCAACCAACCAGCCCATGTGAAAGCAACACAACATATGCACACATAATAATGTTTGCTTATTTTATGTGTCTTCAAAGAGGGATAGATTAAGTTGAATATTATTTTTTGTGGAATATTATATATATATATATATATATATATATATATATATATATATTTATATGTGTGTGTGTGTGGTTTTGTTATATATATATATACAGGGGGGTACAAAAGTAGGTATACAGTTGTGAAAAAAGAAAACATGTACAATACTCATTGCATTTGTTATACAAACAAATGAATATTGCATATATAATACATGTAATAACAAGCACAGCCTTATTCCCTCAGATACTCAAACTGCTTGCCGTCGGTATTCACACACTCCTCTAATCGAGAGTGGACGCTCATGCACATTCTAGCACAAAGATCTTTATCAGCATCAATTTCTTGACAAGCCTGCAAGATGAACTGAATCATGGTCATTAACAGTGCGCGGCTTGCGTGCGAAAACCCTTTCCTTTGCAATTACATATCCCCCAAAAGAAGTCCATCTGTCTTCCAGTATAGTTTTAAAATCCATTTGTGCTCCTCGTCTGTCAAATTTCCAGCCATGATTAAATTAGATTGCTGCTTAGATCTAAATTAAATTGCCACTTTACCTGTAAAAAATTAAAAAGGATTTAAAAGTAACATGCATATTAATATTATTATTACTAATATTAGTTACTAATATTATTATTACTAATATTAGTGTCCAAGGTTGTCATAGCCGAGGGGTGGCAATGGGGACAAGCTCCCATTGTCTATAAAATGCCCCTCACGGCGCGCGTCTCCAGTAGCCTCTGACAACTAAGTCCAGCTCCTAGCCTGCTCGTGTGGCTTAGATATAAGCCCAGCGGAACTGCTACTACTGATAGGAGAAGGGGTGAAGGCGGGTTACTGCGCCTGAAAACCAGTGCTTTGGGTAGATGGGGCTCATCAGTCTGGGAAGACAGCTCATCTAAGAGAAGGAAAACTCTGATTTCAAACCTCCGCTGCCTTGCGGCCATACCCACTCATAGGAAAGGCTTCGGGAGTCAACCCTGAGGAAAAATCCGGAGTCGGAGTCCCTAAGGCAGTTCGCCGTTGTCTACAACCTCGTTCTGGCAACTCCTGCGTCGCCCCTGGTACCAGGCGTACAGGCCTCCGTCTTTCCCCTGGATTCTATTAGTGGCGAGGAGAGGGGGATCTGCTGCATGGGCAACAGCTCGTCCTCCATATTCACTTGCCCAGGCCTGCACCTGGAGAGGTCACTCCAGCTTCGCTGGTAACACAGCATCGACACAACACGGAGAGTAGCAGTTACCGGTTTTAAGCCTAGGCTTTTTTGGCGTAGAGCCGGACGCCAGGGGTTACTCTCGACGGTGGGAGGAATCTTCGCATTCCATTGGGTAGCTACCACCCGCCTCAAGCTGGGCAGCCCCCAGTCAATAAGGTGTTCCCCGCCACAACCTGTTTGCTCCAATGGGTGCTTGGAGCTTAGAGGAAACTCGACAGGTAGGTTGTAAATACCAGGCACCAGCAACACAAAGAAGAAAAAGAAGATGCCAGCTCTTCTGATATCAAGCTGGAATGTAAGGACAATGTGTCCTGGATTTGACAGCGACCTACAGCTGTTAGACGACACACGGAAGACGGCCGTGATAGACAGGGAGCTTCAGCGACTCAACATCGACATCGCTGCATTTCAGGAGACAAGGCTACCTGGGGACGGATCACTGCGTGAGAAGAACTACACGTTCTACTGGCAGGGGAAGAACCCAGAGGAGCCACGTATTCATGGTGTGGGCTTCGCTGTAAAGAACTCCCTCCTAGCAACCGTAGAGCTCCCCACAGGAGGTCAGTGGATGACGCCCTTGAGCACAGTCAACTTCATCTGTGCCTATGCCCCAACATTAAGCTCCTCACCTGACGTCAAGGACAAGTTCTATGAGGCCCTGGATGCTGTTGTCAGAGGAGTTCCCAGCAAGGAAGGTCTCTTCATATTGGGAGATCTGAATGCACGCGTAGGTGCTGATTTTGAGGCCTGGCCAACCAGCATTGGACATCATGGTGTTGGGAAGCAAAATGAAAACGGTCAAAGACTCCTGGAACTTTGCTCTTACCACAAGCTGGCCATCACCAACACCTTCTTCAACAATAAGGAGAAGCACAAGGTGTCATGGCGCCACCCCAGATCCCACCACTGGCATCAGCTTGACCTCGTCTTAACAAGGAGGTCAGACCTTAACAATGTCCTCAACACGAGGAGTTTCCACAGCGCTGATTGCGACACAGACCACACCCTGGTACGCAGCAAGATCAAGCTTCTACCCAGAAGACTGCACCACTCAAAGAAGAAAGGTCACCCAAGGATTAATGCCTGTCGCACGTCCGATCCGACCAAGGCCAGGGAGTTTGTAGAAACCCTGGATGTAGCGCTCAAGAGTGGCTCAGAGATCCAAAACGCTGAGGAAAAGTGGTATCACGTGAGGGACACAATCTATCAGTCTGCCCTGAGTACATTTGGGAAAAAAGAACGAAAGAATCCCGACTGGTTTGAGGCAAACTGGCAGGAAATGGAACCAGTGGTGGAAGCGAAACGCAAAGCTTTACTTCGTATAAAAACAACAATACCCAAACTACTGGACTCTTACAGAGCTGCCCGCAGCAAGGCCCAACGAACTGCTCGGCGATGCGCCAACAACTATTGGCTACAGTTTGAGCGCAAGTATTCAGCAGTCTGCAGATTCAGGCAACACTGGCAGCATGTACGCTGGCATCAAACAAGCGACTGGTCCAGCAGCCTCCAAGTCAGCTCCCCTTAAGTCCAAAGCAGGAGAAAGCATCACAGACTCTGCAAAGCTGATGAAGAGATGGGTAGAGCACTACCTGGAGCTGTACTCCACGCAGAACTCTGTCACCGATGCTGCCCTGAATGCCATTGAGGACCTGCCTGTCATGGAGGAGTTGGATGCTGAGCCAAGCCTTGAAGAACTAAACAAGGCGATTGACGGTTTGGCGACGGGAAAAGCCCCTGGTGAAGACGGAATACCTCCAGAGGTCATCAAGTGCGGGAAGCCTGCTCTTCTCAACGAGTTGCATGAAATTTGTGCTTATGCTGGAAGGAAGGCTTCATTCTGAGAGACATGAGAGACCCAGGATAGTGACTCTATATAAGAACAAGGGCGACCGCAGCGACTGTAATAATTATCGCGGAATCTCTCTCCTCAGCATTGTTGGGAAAGCATTCGCCAGAGTCATCTTAACCGTCTTCAGAGGTGGCAGCTCGCATCTACCCTGAGTCCCAGTGCGGCTTTAGGGCCGGAAGATCGACCATCGACATGATCTTCTCTGTCCACAACTACAGGAAAAGTGCCGCGAGCAGCACATGCCCCTTTGCCTCGCCTTCATTGATCTCACGAAAGCGTTCGACCTGGTCAGTCGGAGTGGTCTTTTCAAGCTTTTGAAGAAAATCGGCTGCCCCCCAAGACTATCAGCTGTCATCGAGTCTTTTCACGAGGATATGCATAGCACTGTGTGCTATAATGGTGCCACTTCAGAGCCTTTTAAATCAGCAGCGGAGTGAAACAGGGATGTGTTTTGGCCCCAACTCTGATCGGGATCTTCTTCTCGATGTTGCTGACCTATGCCTTCTGCAGACCTGAAGAAGGGGTATATCTTCTACAAGGACCGATGGAAAGCTCTTCAACATTGCCAGGCTTCGTTCCAAAACCAAGGTGGAAAAGAAGACCATCAGAGAAGCTCTCTTGCAGATGATGCTGCGCTGGCTTCCCACAGTGAACAAGATCTCCAGAGGCTCGTTGATCGCTTCGCCCACGCTTGCAGAGAGTTTGGTCTCACAATCAGCTTGAAGAAAACTGAGATCTTAGGCCAAGGCTGTGAAGAACCACCATCTCTACACATTGGAGACTACGACCTCAATACTGTCCACCAAGTTCAGTACTTGGGGTCCACCATAAGTGACAACCTCTCTCTGGATGCTGAAATCGGCGCCAGAATTGCGAAGGCCTCATCTGTTATGGCTGAACTGAACAAGCGGGTCTGGTCCAACAGCAGTCTCACTGCGAACACCAAAATGCAGGTGTACAGAGCATGTGTGTTGAGCACACTACTCTACTCAAGTGAAGCCTGGACCACATACGCCAGCCAAGAAAAGAGGCTCAACATTTTCCATCTCCGCTGCTTGCAACGCATCCTTGGCATCCAATGGCAAGACAAGGTGACCAACACAGAGGTCCTCCGTCGTGCGGGCCTACAGACCATCTTTGCCCTTCTAAGCCAACGCCGACTACGCTGGCTTGGCCATGTGCGTCGAATGGAGGATGGACGCATACCTAAAGACGTTCTCTACGGCGAACTGGCAAATCGGAAGCGAACTCCAGGATGCCCACAGCTACTCTTTGTAGACGCATGCAAAAGGGACCTTAAAAGCTCAGGGATTGACCCAGGCTCTTGGGAGACTCTGGCGGAAGACAGGGCAGCGTGGCGGACAGCCGTTCAGCAAGGCGTTGTGAATGCGGAGAGGAGGAGAACAGAAAGCGCGGATGAGAAAAGGGCTCTTCGCAAGCAACGTTCCAGAAACCAGACAATAGCGACTCAATTTGTATGTGGCAGATGTGACAGAGATTGCCACTCAAGAATCGGCCTGCACAGCCACAGCAGAAAGTGCACGTCATGACCACAACGCCTCCTGGTGCAGACTATCATCTCCTGAGATGTAAAGAGGCCGACGACGATTAGTTACGATAAAATATAATTAATGACACTGAAAATATCGAAAATGAGGCCAACTAACTTTATGTGCAAATAATTTTAATGAATTAAGCATTATAATAATGACGTGATTCTTACTATATACCTACTTTTGCACCCATATATGTGTGTGTGTGTGTGTGTGTGTGTGTGTGTGTGTGTGTGTATGTGTTGTGTGTGATGTGTGTTACAGTAAATGAGTCCTCACGTATAGAGTTATATGCTTTATTTTGATATGTATATTACAAATAGAAGTAGGAATAATAAGATTGATGCAGTGGTAGTTTGATAATTGTTATATATAGTAATATAGTGGTAGTTTTATAGTTTAATGTAATGTGACATATACCCTGTTTTGGAAAAAAATATTGAAATTGAAAATGTATTTTAATATGTATTAAGTTAAGACTGTATTGAAAATATGGTGATAATACTATATTATCACAATATTTAATATATTATCACCATACGTTCAATATAGTCTTGTCATTCTGATGGATGTAATTTTGTTTTCATTGTTCTGATGGATCACTGTGGGATTCTAAAGACTGATATCTTCAGTTCAGTCCCACTCCACAACATTAAAACCTGGTCTGTTTGCAGCCCATCATAACTTGTCAATTATTCTTGTGGTGTGATCTTAGTGTTTCATACTATCATAGGTCCCTCACTTGTCCTCCCCATTCTAAGACCTTGCCAGCCCTCACATTTCTCCCCATTTTATGAGCTTGTCAGCTTGTAGAGTTTTTGTGGTTTGTACACAGAGAGTCTGCCAGATAATTTGCTGACAAATTTGGGCTGAGTGCATATGGAATGTCCTGAGTGCAATGAATCCCTCTTGAACAAACTTCGAAACTCCAAACTAGAGACTAAACTGTAAGTGTAAACATCAAAACTAAATATGAGAGTGAGTTCACTGCTGAGCATTTGAAGTTAGGACTATAACTTCTGTACTTTGTTTCCCTTTGTCCATCAGACATGGCTGGGTGGTGCCAGACACTGCATGTGCCGCATGCAAGTGTTGCGTCATCGGCAGAGTGTGCTGCAAGTTGTGCGCACAGCTGCCACCGTCACCGTCAAGGGGGAGAACATCACAGAAGCTGCAAGCAAAGTGGAAGGGGACAAGACAGTAACCCCGGTGCTAGAGGTAGCTGATCCTGAGGATTTGTACAGGTAGGCAGTGTGAATTAGTCTTGTTCTGTTTGTGTACGTTTTATTGTTTTTACTTTTAGGACTGTAGATTGTTAACTGATTCTCCATAGTCAGTGACTAATGGTGTAACTATACGAAATATGCTTCATGTGGTTTTTTTAATCTCCCCCCCCCCCCCCTCTTTTTTTTTTCTTTGGAAAGAGATTATTTCTATATTCCCTGGAAAGTATGTGTGTGTGTGTGTGTGTGTGTGTGTGTGTGTGTGTGTGTGTGTGTGTGTGTGTGTGTGTGTGTGTGTGTGTGTGTTGTGTGTGTGTGTGTGTGTGTGTGTTTTGTTACTGAAATGTGCTATCAAGATTTTCTCAGCTGTCTGCACAGTGACTGTATTTTTTGTGAAATCTGAATCAGAGTGACTGCAGTATTCAAGCTAATATGAATCAGAAAAACAGAAGAATAAGTAGAACATGTATTTAATTAATAGTGCTTGTTCTGTTTTGTTATATTAGATACATGCTCCCCTCCCATGGGGATGCCAGGGGCTCTTTCAGTATAAATAGTATCCCCACCTTCTGGAAATTCTGTGCTAAAAGTTTCCTCTCTCTTTCCTGTCACTCTCTTTGTTTATGCCTTGTTCTTGTGCTTTCTGTCATTTCTTCCTATCGATTTCTGCCTTGCTGGTCCATTTACCTGTATGCCTTCAATAAAGTCTTGTGTACTTTGTCTTAGGATTTATATTTGGGTACACTTATTAAGTGCATATTTGGCTCTAGGGAAATGAGATATGCGGAAGCAATTTTAGGTAATTTAGATCCTTCTTATATATGTTTTAGTATCCTTAGTTATGTTTAAATTTGTATTCAGGTATGTTTTTTAAATCCTCTGTGTGATAAATTGGATGAGTGGTCAGTGCCAGAGGCATCTCCTTAGAAGTTAGATTATGTGCTCAAATGCATTGATATACATATGTATGTGTACTTAGATTTTCTTTTTCCTTTTCTTTTTTCCTGTTGAAGTATTGTTTAAGTTTTGAAAGGTTTGTAACCCTGATGTGACTCAATGCGGTCGGCTGGGCTTTGGATGGAAATACCAACAAAGTTGAAGTATTGTTATGTTTTGAAATGATGATAGCCCTGATATGGCTCTACGCGGTCCGCTGGGCTTTAAGCAACAGTAACAATAACAATAACAATAACAGTAACATACATGCTCTACTTCTATTTTTGTGTTTTTCTTGCTAAGTTGTATGGATGTGTTTGTACAGTGACTGTATTGATGTGTTTGTACAGTGTATTGATATGTTTTTAAAGTATATTTATGTTTGTACAGTGACTGCATTGATGTGTTTGTACAGTGTATTGAGGTGTTTGTACAGTGTATGGGTTAGTACATTGTATTGATGTTTTGTATAGTGTGTTGGTATGTTTGTACAGTGTCAATGTGTTTGTACAGTGTACTGATATTTGGTACAGGGACTGTATTGGTGTGTTTTATTAGTGATGATGATAGTTGTATGTTTATACAGGAATTGTATTGACACATCACAGTTGTATTGATGTGTATGTACAGGAGCGCTACATCCCCATTATATTGATGTGTTTTGTACAGGGAGCGCTATATCCCCATCACGCGGCGGTCCATCATCCGTTTGTTGATGGAGGAGGAAGAGTTCTTGACCGAGGCGGAGAAGAAACGTTTTGACGACTTCGCTCTAGCTCTGGACAGCGCCATAGTCAACAAGTACCACGGCATTCTGCAGGATCTCAAGGTTGTGGAGTGTACTGTCTGATGGTTGGCCTGGTAGCTTAGTTGCTTTGAGTGCTGTAATAATAAAGCCGAGGTTATGGGTTCAAATCTCCTACCCCTCCCATGGGCCAGGCCCACAGGCTGTCTTGGTAGAGTGGTGGATTCAAGATGTGATGCTTGATGTCAGTTCTGGCCTGCAACATAAAAACTGACCTGGTTCAGGCTCATGTTCATATTGCTTATAGCCCAGCCATCTACTGGAGCCATATCAGGGCTGACCCCATGTCAAAAAAATGCCCAGGTTAAGGTAAAACAAAAAGACAACAGTTGAAAACCATGCTAACTGTTATCCTTGCAAGTCAAAAATGCAATTAAAGAAAAACATACATAAAAGAATATTGGGTGAAATCTATTGATCTCTTGTAAAAACTGGATAATTGCATCAGGAGGGACGCCTCTGAAGAGGCTCTTTAAGGAGTCCGCTGTTTAGTGCTTATTTCTTACATTGTGCAAGTCCAGGCATCCGATAAGAAGGTGTCTGATGCTCAACTGCTCGTCACCTGGTATTCACCACGGTTCTTTTTTTTTAAAAACTAGGAATGAGTGTAGGATGTGTGACCTGTGTGTAACCTACACAACACTTTGTCTTTCCTATGGTTCCCAGAAGCAGATAGGAGACCTATTTTCTGTCCAGGACTCTATCAAAAGAACCAACCAGCCTGCGGTACATTGCGGACAGTTTCTCTTCGTCACTAGGCCACCACTCCATTTATTTCTGTTAAATTTGAAATGAAAAGTTCGTGAATTTCTTCGCACTCAGTTGGTAGGAAAGAATGACACACACGCACACACGCACATGCATACACAAATGCATACACACAAGAAACACACAACACACACAAATGCATACACACAAGAACCACACACAAACCCCACACACAACACACACACACACACACACACACACACACACACACACACACACACACACACACACACACACACACACTCACTCACTCACTCACATCACTCACTCACCACACAACCAAAACAACACAACACACACAACAACACAACACACAACACACACACACACACAACACAACACACACAACACAAACAACAACACAACACAACCACAACACAACACACACACAACACACACACACACAACACAAACACACACAACACAACACAACACAACACAACACAACACAACACCACAACACAACACACACACACACACCACACACACACACACACAACACCCACCACACCAACACAACACACACACACACACACAAAAGAATGGAGGATGTTAAAATCAAAATTGAGAATGTGACTCGTTGACCACAAATTGCGACTAACCTATCCACATTTTCTGTCTCCTTCCAGCGGCTTTTCGATCCGATCAACCCAGACAAGGACACAGTGCAGACGCGCAAAGTGGGGCGGCGGGAAAAGCTGGACAACGAGTTCTGGTTGCTACAGCAGCTTGAGGACATTATGGAGAAAGCCAACTTTCATGAGCTGGAGAAATCACAGGTCTTCAAGTTCCTGGCCGACCACGAGTCTCAAGAAGGTGTCAGGGTAAGGTATTGTGTGGCATCTGTGGTCATTCATTTTTTTTTTTTTTCTTTAAGGCATTTTGGTTGATGTCATACCAGTAAATGGCCATGCCAGGCCTTGTCTGTGAATATCAATTTGCTAGTTCCCAAGGGGTAACCCACAATGCAGCAGAGACGGGCGCAGCTCATACAGTCTACTGTCACACTGTAGCAGAGACTTCGCTCTGGACATCTTGTGCACATGCAGAATAACAGGCTTCCAAGGCAGCTCTTGTACGGTGAACTGACAAAGGGCCATCGACCAAGAGGACAGCGAAAGCTTCGCTACAAAGACACTCTGAAAAAGTCCCTCCAGAAATGTGATATTGATGAAGAACAGAGGGAAATCCTGGCCACAGACAGGTCTGAATGGAGGCAAGCTATTCGCAAGGAAACAGGAGCTTATGAAAATGAAAAACAAAGGAGCCAAGTGGAAAAGCGTGCAGCAAAAAAGGCCAGAACCAGCTCTGCAGAGCATTCCATTGAGTGTCCAGTATGCAGCCACCTGTGCATCAGACTTTGGCCTGAGATCCTGCATGAGGGTACACAAATAAAGTGCTAGGTTGGACTTTATCGACCATGATAGTTAACTGTATATAGTTCCCTTGCTCATGTTATACCAGTGGACAGCCATGCCATCCTTTGTCTATGGATATTTCTTTGCTAGTTCTCTTGTTCATATTATACCAATAGACAGCCATATGTTGTACCAGTAGACGGCCATGCGAGGCCTTGTCTGTGGATATCGCTTTGCTAGTTCCTTTGTTCATGGCATACCAGTAGACAGCCATGCCAGGCCTTGTCTGTGGATATCACTTTGTTAGTTCCTTTGTTCATGGCATACCAGTAGACAGTCATGCCATGCCTTGTCTGTGGATATCACTTTGCTAGTTCCTTTGTTCATGGCATACAAGTAGACAGCCATGCTAGGCCTTGTCTGTGGATGTCACTTTGCTAGTTCCTTTGTTCATGGCATACCAGTAGACAGACATGCTAGGCCTTGTCTGTGGATGTCACTTTGCTAGTTCCTTTGTTCATGGCATACCAGTAGACAGACATGCTAGGCCTTGTCTGTGGATGTCACTTTGCTAGTTCCTTTGTTCATGGCATACCAGTAGACAGACATGCTATGCATTGTCTGTGGATGTCACTTTGTTAGTTCCTTTGTTCATGGCATACCAGTAGACAGACATGCTAGGCCTTGTCTGTGGATATCACTTTGCTAGTTCCTTTGTTCATGGCATACCAGTAGACAGCCATGCTATGCCTTGTCTGTGGATGTCACTTTGCTAGTTCCTTTGTTCATGGCATACCAGTAGACAGCCATGCTATGCCTTGTCTGTGGATATCACTTTGCTAGTTCCTTTGTTCATGGCATACCAGTAGACAGTCATGCCATGCCTTGTCTGTGGATATCTCTTTGCTAGTTCCTTTGTTCATGGCATACCAGTAGACAGCCATGCTATGCCTTGTCTGTGGATATCTCTTTGCTAGTTCCTTTGTTCATGGCTTACCAGTAGCCATGCTAGGCCTTGTCTGTGGATATCACTTTGCTAGTTCCTTTGTTCATGGCATACCAGTAGACAGCCATGCTAGGCCTTGTCTGTGGATGTCACTTTGCTAGTTCCTTTGTTCATGGCATACCAGTAGACAGCCATGCCAGGCCTTGTCTGTGGATATCTCTTTGCTAGTTCCTTTGTTCATGGCATACCAGTAGACAGTCATGCCATGCCTTGTCTGTGGATATCTCTTTGCTAGTTCCTTTGTTCATGGCTTACCAGTAGCCATGCCAGGCCTTGTCTGTGGATATCACTTTGCTAGTTCCTTTGTTCATGGTATACCAGTAGACAGCCATGCCAGGCCTTGTCTAGGGATATCTCTTTGCTAGTTCCTTTGTCCGTGGCATACCAGTAGATGACCATGCCAGGCCTTGTCTGTGAATAGGGAGACGAGTGGCTGAATGGTTCAGACGTTTGCCTGCCAATAAGTAAACTCAGGGTTCCAGGGTTTGCTCCCTGTAAAGGCCTTGACTTTTCTCCTCAGTTTGACTGGAAAATTGAACTGCATATCTAGTACTTCGGAAGGGGACGAAAAATGCGTCGGACCCTTGTGCCTTCTAGCTGCACACACGAAAGATCCCATGGCAGTTGAAAATTGTAAAGAGCAGGGCATTGCCTGGCTGCTGTGGTAAAAAGAAATTGGAGAGATAGGTTGATTTCCCAGGTCCCACTCCTTGAAGACCAATTAGCGTTGGTTAGAAAAAATGTGGATATGATATGATTTTGAAGCGAGGAACAGGGAGATGGGCGCTGCCCTCATGATGCTGGTCTCGGGAAAAGTTGAGCTCTCAGTCTTCTCGCTCCCCTATGACCTCAGTGTTATGGAACTATGTAGGTAGGTCCTCAGGACCTAGCCAGCTCTTGGGTTTATGTGCAGGCTCAAGGCTTGTGCCGTGATCATTCTGGATCTTCTACATCACATGGCACCTGTGACATTAGTGCATATGGAATTCATTCCGAGCGCGGAGACGTCATCTTGAGAAACTGAAACTATGAATATCTCTTTACTAGTTCCTTTGTTCATGGCATACCAATAGATAGCCATGCCAGGCCTTGTCTGTGAGTAGGGAGAAGAGTGGCAGAATGGTTCAGATGTTCGCCTGCCAATAACTAAACTCGAGGTTCCAGGGTTTGCTCCCCATAGAGACCTCGACTTTTCTCCTCAGTTTGACTGGAAAATTGAACTGAATGTCTAGTCCTTCGGAAGGGTATGAAAAACAAATCGGACCAGTAGACAGCCATGCCATGCCTTGTCTGTATATATTGCTTTGCTAGTTCCTTTGTTCATGGCATACCAGTAGACAGCCATGCCATGCCTTGTCTATATATTGCTTTGCTAGTTCCTTTGTTCATGGCATACCAGTAGACAGTCATGCATGCCTTGTCTGTAAGTATTGCTTTGCTAGTTTCCTTGTTCGTGTCATACGAATACACAGCCATGCCATGCCTTGTGTTTTGGTTATCACTTTCCAGTTCCCTTGTTTCGTTCGCTTGAGTCTTGCGATGGTTTGACGTCTGCCATGCCTTGTGTTTTGGTTATCACTTTCCTAGTTCCCTTGTTTCGTTCGCTTGAGTCTTGCGATGGTTTGACGTCTGCCATGCCTTGTGTTTTGGTTATCACTTTCCTAGTTCCCTTGTTTCGTTCGCTTGAGTCTTGCGATGGTTTGACGTCTCTGGAAGCCTGTGTAGGAGCGGCTGTGCATGCATGTGCGTGTGTGAGAGTATGGTTTGTATTGTCTGCTCACTTGTATGTTTGGATGTGCATGTGTGTGTATGTGAGTATGTGTGTGTGTGTGTATGTGTGTGTGTATGCGTGTGTGAGTGTGTGCATGTGTTGTGCATGCGTGTACATGTGTGTGTGTGTGTGCGTGCGTACATGCGTGCGTGTGTGCGTGTGTGTGTGTGTGTGTGTGCATGTTGATATGACATTGACATGCCTGCAGACCAAATTTACGTAACCCTTTGACTTCTGCACCCTGTCCACCAACTGCAAAAACTTAATCCTTTGACTCCCTCACCCTATCTACCAGCTTCCTGCGGGAGTCAAAGGGTTAAGTTTTTACTTTGCTAGCATGGTTGACAATGCAGGATGCTTGTGAACATGGTGCAGGTCAAAGGGTTAATGTTTTGGAAAGGACAAGAAAATGTGAATCTTGTAAAAAATCTTTGAAAATGGTGAAGGGTTAATGTTTTGGAAAGGACAAAAAATGTGAATCTTGTAAAAAATCTTTGAAAATGGTGACCTGCAAGATTTAAAACTTTATACAATGGATTTTTGTTCTTCGGAGCTGCTTTAGCGGTATTGATGATTGATCTCATGTCACTTATTCTGGCTTCTCCATACACTACCAATTCCAAGTGCATTCAATCAACGTTCTAGCATCAGGAAGCCTATGGGAGCCAATAATATCAAACTGCCTAACCAGCACCTACCCAGAGTTGGCCATGCTGTGGGCTCATTGGGAAGACTGGGACCACACAGTCAAGTCTCATCCACTTCAGGGATGCGTCATTGAGGGTGTTGCTCAAATCTTCTGACCAGCACCAAAGGTGTCTGTATCTTTTGGGCCTGGTTAATGCATGATATATTATGATAGTAAGCATAGAGTACAGCCCTGTCATGCAGTCTCAATCCTAGAACTCAGTAGCATCATGACCATCATCCTCATTGACATCATCATCATCGCATTGTAAAAACTGTTCCAGTTTCTGTGGCCATTAAGGTGGCGTAGAGAATGGGACGAAGAAAAAAAAAGGTGAATGCAAACGTAACCTCCCTGAATGCAATGATCCTAAAAATTAAGAAAAGAATAAAATATCAAACTGCCATGGGGCTTGCTACATAATGCATATTGTGGCTAGGGAGTGTGTGAAGTTTTGTTTGTTTTTAAGGATCATTGCATGTAGGGAGATTTATTTCCTTTGTGTTCACCTTTTCTTTTTGGTCCCATTTTCTACATCATCTCAATGGCCACAGAAGCTGGCACAGGGTTTTATTTATTTATTTTTTTTCCTGTCACATAGCCACTGATGCTGTGCATTATTTTTAGACGATTCCTTTCCTCATTTGCTCACCTCTCCAGTGAACTCAGCTCAGACCTGGAGCAGGAACTTAATGCAGAAACAAGCCATGAGCAATTATGTTGCAGTCCTATTAAAACAGCTTTTCCCCTGTTCCGTGGTGTGCAGGTCAGCGTTAACCCCAACCGCTACGACGTCCTCAGGTTCTGGGTGTTGGGGCGGGAACAACCGGAACCAGAACCCAGCCTGCTACAGAGACTAGTCAGCCGTGTGCTGCGGCGCCAGCCCAAGCCCCTGGTGGAGTATTACAAGCGCGTGGTGGTGGCCATCCGCCTGAAGAAGGACTCCAAGCTGATGCTGAAGGCGTTCAAGGAGATCCCCGTCAACAACCTGGAGATGCTTCTGCCTGACGGCACCATCCGCATGAGCACCTTCGACCGAGGCATCCTCACCACCTCCCTGGTCATCGCCACGGGAGGGGTGGTGGCCAAGGTCGTGACCTTGCTGGCCTCCATGAATTTAGACTGGATGCTGCTGGTCACCTTGGTGACCGGGGGGATCGGGGTGCGGGCCTGGACGACCTACAAGAACCGGCGTAACGCTTACCTGGTGGACGTTTCACGCACGCTGTACTTCAAGAATGTGGCTAACAACCGCGGGCTGTTGGCCCTGCTGGTGGACCGGGCAGAGGACGAGAGTTTCAAGGAAGCGCTGCTGGCCTACACCTTCCTCCTGACCTCCCGTTCCCCCTCTGCGAAGCGAAAGGTCGCTGCCGGTTCTCAGGTGCCTGCGGAGTTAGGTCAGTTTGGGCGTTTTGTGGTGAATGCGTATTTATTCGTCTTGGTCAGTTTGCGGTCTTTGTGGTGAATGCGTATTTATTCATCTTGGTCAGTTTGGGTGTTTTGTTGTGAATGCGTATTTATTCATCTTGGTCAGTTTGGGCTTTTTGTGGTGAATGGTATTTATTCATCTGGTCAGTTTGGGCTTTTTGTTGTGAATGTGTATTTATTCATCTCGGTCTGTTTGGGCTTTTTTGTAGTGAATGTGTATTTATTCATCTTGGTCTGTTTTGGGCTTTTTGTAGTGAATGTATTTATTCATCTTGGTCAGTTTGGCTTTTGTGGTGAATGCATATTTATTCATCTTGGTCTGTTATGTGCTTTTGTGGTGAATTGCATATTTATTCATCTTGATCTGTATAGGCTTTTGTGTGAATGTGTATTTATACTTCTTGGTCAGTATGGGCTTTTGTGATGAAGTGATATTTTACCATCTTGGTCAGTATGGGTTTTGTGGTGAATGTGTATTTGTACTATCTTGGTCAGTATGGGTTTTTGTGATGAATGCGTATTTATACCATCTTGGTCATTTTGGGCTTTTGTGGTGCATGCGTATTTACTCCATCTTGGTCAGTTTGGGCAATGTGGTGAGCATGTATTCATTGAAGGCGAGTTTTGGCTTTGTGGTGAGCATGTATCAAGGGAGTTTAGGTTTTTATAGTGAATTCATGAAGGCGAGTTTTAACTTTGTGGTGAGCATGTATTTATTCATCCAAGTGAGTTTGGGGTTTTATGGTGAATTCATGAAGGCGAGTTTTAGCTTTGTGGTGAGCATGTATTTATTCATCCAAGTGAGTTTGGGTTTTTATGGTGGGTGTCTACTTGTTCATCTAGGTAAGTTAGAGCTTTTGTGGTGAGTGCATGTGTTCATCTTGGTGAGTGTTTGCTTTGTGGTGAGTGCATATGTATGCAACTCAAAGAGTTCAGGCTTTTGTGGTGAATGAATATTTAGTCGTCTAAGTGAATTTGGGCTTTGCAGTAAGCACATATTTATTCATATGAGTGAGTTTAGGCTTTTGTGGTGAGCGCACATTTACCATCTACATGAGTTTGGGCTTTTGTGATGAGTGCATATTTATTCATCTCTACAATTTTGGGCTTTGATGGTGAGCTCATATTTACTCATCTAGGTGAATTTGGGCTTTGTGGTAAACACATATTTATTCATCTGGATGGGTTTGGGTTTTTGTGATGAGCACATTTATTCATTTGCACGAGTTTGGGCTTTTGTGGAGAGCTCATATTTCTTCATCTTGGTGAGTTTGGGCTTTTGTGTTGAGTGCATAGTTTTCATCTAGATGAGCTTGATATTACCTCCATAACACAGTTGAGTTTGATGGTTGTGAATATTCGACAATAGAAAATCCTTTCGTTCAGAACACTAACTTTCTGGAATTCATGAAAATTTTCTGTGTACTCATTATCTTGGTCCTGTATAGTGTGCGTCATATTTTAACAAGGATGAGCAAATTTGTCAGCAGAAAACATCATGTTTTTGATCTTGTGACAGCATAGAAATGTTTTACTTTCTGAACTTACTGAGAATTGTTTTGGAAACAAATCCAAAGAATTATGGGTAAATTGTTTGAAACTCCATGTAGAAGTTACAGACAAAAATAAGAGAAGTATGATACATAGAACTTTTGTTGAAGTTTTGATACCAGACATGACCCTTCATGGGAAAATCCAGCTAAAGACACAGTCAGCCAGTTATGGCTATGAATCAGTGGATAAGGTTGATGTTGGATCAACTGAGATTTTTCCATTTTTCCATATTTTCAGTCTTCATCATCCGATCTTCTTTCCCAGTGGATGTTTCAGTCTAAATAGTATCCCGACCTTCTGGAAATTCTTCTTTTTGGTCATTCTTTTTGTTTCTACCTTGTTCATTTGCTTCTTGTTATTTCTTCCTGTCATTTTCTGCCTTGCTGGCCCATTCATTTGTATGTGTTCGATAAAGTCCTACGTACTTTTCTCGTAGGATTGATAATTGGGTACATGTGTTAAATGCATTTTTGGCTCTAGGGAAGAGATATGCAGAAGCAATTTTAGGTAATCTAGACCCATTCTTATATATGTTTTAGTGTTCATAGTTATGTTTAAATTTGTATTCAGGTATGTTTTTTAAAATCTCCTGTGCGATAAATTGGATGAAGTGATCAACACCAGAGGCATCTCCTTAGATTATGTGCTCAAATGCATTGATATGTGTACTTAATTTTCTTTTTCTTTTTTTTTCCTGTTGAAGTATTGTGTATGTTTTGAAATGGTTATAGCCCTGACATGGCTGTACGCAGTTGACTGGGCTTTAAACAAAAAATAATCCATCTTCTGTTTTTCAGTTTTGTAATAAGTTATAACTGAGAGCACCCTAAAAAGTAATTCTTTATCCAAATTTTTCCCAAAATTTTTTTTTAGTGTGTTACTTCCCTTGTCAAAAATTTCTTGTCAAAAATATGCGTGCAAAGTTCAGGTGCATCTAAAAATTAAAATTATAATAGGTAAATGAATTCTAGCATATGACTTCTCTTGTCAAAAATCCCTTGTCAAAAATACATGTACAAAGTTCAAGTGCATCTAAAAATAAAAATTATAATAGATAAATGACTTGTTTTTTCCATGGGATTTCCTAAACTTGAAAATTTTAAGGTGAGTGAAAACTCGAATGAAAATTTTGTGCTTTAAAGTGGTTTTAGCTTGGTGGGTCACATGTATAGGACTTCTGATGACTGTGGGAATTATGAGGGTTAGAAAGACAATGACTCTGACAAGGATAATGCTGACTGTTAAAGATCATTATTTACTTTTTGGTAATAATTCATCTTTTGCTGTATTCTGCAGGTGGCTTGTCAGATGCTGCTCTGGAACAGAAAGTGGAACAATGGATCGAGTCCAAGACTGGAGTTGAGCTGGAGTTCGAATCTTCCGAGGCCATCCACCTCTTGAAGTCTTTTGGCATCCTGAGCCAGTCCACCGACAAACTGAACGTGTTGCCCCTGGAGGCCGCCCAAAACTGCCTTCCCATCACCCCCCAGTCCCTTATCGCAAGATCGTCAGAGGCTGATATCACGGAGGGTTATGATCGTGATGAGTATTTGGAAACAGAACATGAATATAAAGAAGAAGAGAAGCGAAGTAGCCGGTTTGGGTGGTTTTAGGTGTATCAGGACTTAGGTTATGATGTGTGTGTGAATATAGTGTCATTTTCTGAATCAGTTATGTATATATAATGTTTGTGTGTTAGGTGTGCTTGTTTAGTAGTATTTTTTTTTTTTTTTTTTTTTGAAGGGAGAGCGTTTTGTTGTTTAAAACATTCACGCCACTCACACAGAATGAAATGAAGAGACTGGTTTTCTGCAAATTGAAAACTTTCTCCTAAGTCAAAAATTTTTTTGTCGTAATTTTTTTTCAAGAACAGACTTTTCCCTACAGAGTGGAATTTGCAGGAATTTTTGGTAAAGTGAAAGAAACTGGTGATGACATTGGATTGTTATCTTTATACACATGTTGATTTGAGAAAAAATTTTAGAAAAGTGTACACGGAGTTTACATAAACCAGAAGTTGAAGTACAACAGTTTGACTAAAAACAAGTTGAAAAGAAAAATAAATTTTGAAATACAGTTATTTGATCTGGCACTAGACACTTGATGAAAAACATTGAGAGAGAGATTAAAAAGAAAGGAAAAGGTTGCATGGTGTACAGTTATGCAGTACAATTTTGATAAGTGCCACACTTGTTAGTGAAATATTAACAGGTGGTGAGGTAGTTAGGAAATGTATTTAAATTTTATGGTTCCTTCCCAAAGCTTAGCGTGCTATGGGCTCATTGAGAAAACTGGGACCACACAGTTGAGTCTTATCCAGTTTACAGATGCGTCATTGAAGGTGTTGCTCCGATTTCCTGATGAACATCGCAGGTGTGTGTATCTCTCAGACCTGTTTGATGCCAGTGAATATGAAACACCTTAGGGTGTTGGATGGGACTCAGAACATGAATGCATTGTCACTCTCTGGACAATCACCTCCCAGCTCCCGATACCCTCTCATGCAGTGTAAATTGGAAATGAGCTCCAGAATGACCCCATTCTCAAAAAACAAAAAGTTCCAGATTCTGTGGCCCATGCCCTGCTGTCATAGTAACTTCTGTATCAGTCGGTCTGGAGGTGTGTTGGAGAGCTGAAATAAGTGGTCATGGGATTGTGACATAGTAACAGTGCAGAAGATGGGATAATCCCCCCAAAAACAAGCAGAACAACAAAAAAACATGAAGAGAAGAAAATGAAGAAATAACACTTTAAAATCTTGCAGGATTCTGCAGTATGTAATGTTGAAAGAGACCAAGAATGGTACATACAAGATTGCACTGCAGGACAGTATTTCTCCAAAATGATCAGTGTCTCCTATTATCATGAAAATTCATTTTCAAGCAGTAATAGAAGTGCATAGTTACTTGAGATAGATGCAGGAGACATCACATTGTATTTGAAAATATTTCACTTTACTGACACTAGCATATGTAAGTTTCAAACTTATTGTGAGAAAAATGGTTATATTTGGTGTGTTAAGATTGGCAAGGAGTTTTGAATGGTTACATTACCAGTTTCATGATCGGTATATGTCTGTTACATAGATTCAGTCTCTGAAAGCTGTGTGAATATGGAAGTTCAGTGATGATGTTTTTTCAGAATATGATAACAGTCAGCCAAGAAAAATTAAATCTTCTACACTGTTGATGTGAAATGGATATTTTTCAGACAAGCAAGGGAATGATTTTCTGTCTCTGTTGTATGCCTTGCGTAAAGATTGTAATCAGCACTTGAAGACTCAGTATATAATAAAATCCATACTGAGATTTCTCTTCCCTAGTGATGATAACAGCACTAAATGATGTATCAGAAATGGAAATTGTCCTTGGATCCTTGGATTTCCATGAAAAAAGAATCGGTTTTCTCAGTGGTTTTCTCAGATGGCAGATGGGCCCTTTACTAAGAAAAATATAATCTAGTTCCCAAACTTACAACTTTGTGCAAACTTTATCCCTGAACTGTGCCAGTTATCATTTGGCACATTCTGGTTAGGTAGCTTTTGCTGTGCGATGCATTGTGGGACACCGTCAACAGCGGACATAACCACCTGACAAGATATCTCAAAGTGAGGACAGCACCGGTTTGATGAAAATGAATTTTTGAATCCTTTGAGATAGGAATGGATAGAAAGGAATGATAGGCAAAGAAAAGTTGTCCATTTTCATATGAAAACTTTTGGCTCCCGGGATTGCATTGTATTGTCTCTGCAGGATTTTAATTCCATAATGAAATCTTTCCGGAGGAGCCAGACCCACCTAGATTTCCTTTTCAGGTGTAAGTATTGTTATTAAAACTTTTGGATTGATATCTGATTAGTTTTCTTTGATGAGCTAACAGAAAGCGGCTTAATACCTATTACTTCCATCAGGTCACGTACATTGCTTCAATGCTTGTGAAGGATTTCAGTATCAGATCGCGTGTGTTTAGATGGTAATTTCACCCCTATTGTGTAATTCACATTTTCATTCCCTCACCCTATCCACCTGCTTCTTGTAAAAATTTGATGGATAGGACTGTAAGCAGTAAGCTAGCTTTTTTCATTATCTGATGTCAACTGGCTTGTCTTCTTTTGTTTAGTAATGTACTTTTCATGAGATTTATGACACTGTCATCAATATTAAAGTAAAGACTTTAACTGTTATGATAAGTAAAATGTGGAAAACAGTTTATGATGAAGAAAGCTTAAATAGTAAAAGTTGTTAGGAATACGAAAAAATACTGAAGTAAAATCATGGTAATCTAACAGTGGATCAAATATTAATTGACAAAGTTGAGACTGTGACAGAAATGTCTGTAGCAAACTCACCATGAAAATATATGTGTTTGACCTGATGCAAAATAATGAAACCTGTTTGTGTGCTGCTTGGGGTTTCTTGTATATTTATAATTTTTGTAAATGTCTGTATGTAAAGTTATGCAAATTGACTGTTAGCTGAAGATGTGTGACTGTAAAGGCAGTGTACATGCGTAGAATGTGGAATAAAGGAAAGTTTCACTCATGTCCCGCTAGTTTGTGTTCTAGTAGAGTGCCTCATGCCTTCGTAGCAATTTGATTCCCTCACCCTGTCCACCACTGTGTCAGCCATGATATCAAAGGAGCAACTTCACCCTTTCACTTCATCACCCTATCCCACCAGCTTTATGCATGAAGTTGGTGGACAGGATGAGGAAGTCAGAAGGTTAAAGTCCATCATAAAACCAAGTACACATGTAATATTCAGTGGGATGTGATTACTATGATGATAGAACCAGAAAACGCATCTCTGAAAGTCTTTCAAGTTGATGGCTAGGAGATATATACACAACAGACAGATAACAATATGAAGCTAGCAAGACTGATTGGCTTGCGTGATAGCAATAGTACAAGCATGATTAATTTTAAGAAAGTAGAAAGCATACAAGAAGTAGAGAAATGTAGAAAATGAAGGAATATAGAAAATACAAGAACAGGATGGGTGTAATGATTTTGTACAAGAAGTAAAATGGCAAAAAACATGCAATGTAAAATATGTCATGTTTCTGTTTAGAGTGTTTGGGGTTTTTATTTTTTTATCTGTAAGTTTTGGGATTGTTCTTGTTGACTTTTTTGTTTGTTTGCTTTTGTTTTTTGTTTTTGTTCTCGTTTATCAGGAATTGTGATACTTTTCGTCCTGTGTTCTTGTTTCTTTTTGATTGCATTTAACTGTCATGTTGTGCTTCACTCCTGTGATTATGTTATGCTCCGCTTGGTTTTTTCTTCTTATTTTTTTGTTTAATGCTTTCCTTTCCTGTTTTCCCGTACTTTCTCTTTTTCACCAGGAATCACTTTAGGCAAAAATTTTATTATATTTCTCTCACTTTCCTCTTGATTTTGTCTTGTTGAGTTCAGAGTTATTATTTTGACGTTTTGTTTGTGGCGTTATCCTGAGTTCAATGATATGTTTGTAATATACCAAAGATGATCATGGTGAGGTTTTCCATAATCTACAGACCACTTTGACAAGGATATAGTAAAATTAGTTGTGCCAGGCATAGCTTCAAGCTGTCTAATCAGGAGTGAGAGTCTTTTTGAATTTGCTGCAGCTGTTTATTGAGAGGGATTCATCCTTTTGTTTTATCTGTCAGCTTGTACCATCATGCAGAGTTGACTGTCAGCAGCGAGTTGAAAAGTCTGAAGTAAAGAAATGCCCTGTGACATCAAGGTCTCTTTCTCGTCATCAATCCAGGTCTTCGTTGGTCTGCCTCTCGCAGTAAGTCCAGATACTGTAGCGAAGTGCACGCTCTTGGCGGACTCCCCGGGGATGTTGCTTTTGAACCGGAGGGCTCAATGTCTCTCCGCCTACTCCCGGACTTCTTGGCCAAGAACCAGTCGCCAGGTTCTCCTACTCTATCTCCATTCATCCCTTGACGTCTATCCTTGCTCCGGATGACAAAATCTTCTCGCCAGAAGCAGCACCACCTGTTTCTCTCTTACAACGAAAGTTATAAGAAGACCATTAGCCACGCATCCCCCTCTCGATGGCTGTGAACAGTCATCAAGGATGCGTATGCCAGGCCGGGCTCAGATTCGGCTGTTTTCTTCCTGAGGCCCCATGAGATTGGAGCATGGGCCTTGTCACTGGCGTTCACTCAGGGCCAGCCCCCTGAGTGTCCTGGACACCACGCATTGGCGTTCTCTGGGCACGTTCATTCCATCCTACCGGCGCGATGTATACCGTCTGCGCGACGATGGATCTAGGGGTATCGCTTCCGCTGTGGTGGCTCAACACCCCATCTCTGCTGCAGCCCTGACTTGTCTCATTCCTCCAGGCGTTAACCAGGTAAGCCCTCCTTCCGGGTAGTGCTATTCTGCATTAGTGAGCCACGGTATAGTATGTGTAATTAAAAGGAAATTTTCCTTCTAAAATTACGTTTAATCTAACATACTTACCGTTGCTCACGCAGAGTCCCTCCCATCCTCCCCGCCTTCGTGGTTCCTTCCGTTCACAGTCAGGGTCTTGGTTTCCTCGAAAAGAGGAAGAGCACATGCGCATGCGCAAGACATGGATACTCTCAGAGTTATGGTCCCTTCGGACTTTATTGTTTATGAGGCAGGAATGGCAAATCGCTGCCGCTTATTGCATTAGTGAGCCACGGTAAGTATGTTAGATTAAACGTAATTTTAGAAGGAAAATTTCCTTTTCTTTTTGTTGTATGCTTGTTGAGCCAGCTGGTGGGGTTGCATTCTGATCAGATAACCAAACCATTTAATTATCTGCTGATAAATATGATGGTGGACAGATGTTTCCCTCATTTCTCTGATGTTGGTGTTTGTGATCATGCTGCATTTAGTTTTGTTAACAGTTCTTCTCAAACAATGCATCTCACAGGTGGTGAATGTGTGCGATGGAGTCATTAGAACATGGAAATTGATCTTCCTAACTGAAATGGTTGGTAGACTACCTTAATGATAGAATGTTATGTGGAAATATTGGAACGTAGGCATTTTCAGATTCCTTAGGCTGTAAGATGTTGAAAGTTTGCGTGCATTTGTTTATTTTAGGAAATAATTTTCTGTGCCCCTGAAGTGTTTAGAGAAAAATTATGTATGTTGGTACATACTTTTATAGCACTGAGAACTCGGAAATGTTAATTGATATAGGCCTTTGGCCCCAATCAAACAAGAACATATATACATTTAAACATATTAGCATACTGCACCATTAGTGTGTAGAATAGATAAGTTGTTCAGTGTTGAAAACTTGTTTGGTTTTGTATACATAGATCTTTCTTTCTTTATTTCGTCCAACCTTTTCTACCGTAAAGGTGTTGCGGGGAGACAAATTTGGCAGTGTACGGCAAGACAGGAGGCCTGGATTGGCATCATGCTCTGGGTGCAGAGTATGTCTCTTAACCCTTTGACTCCCGCACCATATCCACCAACTGCAAAAACTTAACCCTTTGACTCCCTCACCCTATCCACCAGCTTCCTGCAGGAAGCTGGTGGATAGGGTAAGGTAGTCAAAGGGTTAAGTTTTTACTTTGGTAGAATGGCTGACGATGGAGAACGCTGATGGACAGGGTGCGGGAGTCAAAGGGTTAATCCACTGCTGGCTCTGAAGCCTGAGTACTTGGTGTTGAAGGCTTACAGGGCTGGCTGCTTGACTGGCATTCAAGGAAAGAATAGATAGGTTGTTCAGTGTAGAGAACTTGTTTCATTTTGTATAGAGTTAATAGGTTGTTCATTGTTGAAAACTTTTGTTTTGTATAGAGCAGATAGTTTGGTTTTGTATAGATTTGGTTGGTTGTTCAGTGTTTCAATATTGTTTTGTTTTGTTTTGTCTTGTGTCCATGTAGATATTGATTTGGCTGTGATATGTTGGCATGTATGTGTGCTTGCGTGTATGATGTGATGTGCTGGTAATGTGCTATATGATGTCAACATGATGTTGTGTGACATACAACACAACTGGATATCTGTATTTTTGTGTACTTTGTTATGGGATGTTGAAGTGTTTGTGTGCATGTGTAAAAATTGTTGCAAGATGTCAGAGTGCTGTGTATCTGAGATTCGGCTTTGAGTTGTTTGGTAAAATGTTGTGTGTCTGTATATATGTTAAATTAAGTCACTGACGGGCTGATGTTATTATATGCCGTTATTATTACATGCTTGTGCTATGAAGTATAAGGAAAAGCTGATATGAATCATACACCACTATAGTTCGTAAGTAATCAGGAGAGAATGGAGTGGATTATGTTCATCTGAGCTATTGTGAATAATACGTTTACCACCCTTGTCTGTTTTGTGCTCATTTTTCTGATTTCTCATGTTGAGTTGGTAAAGACGTTTGAAATGAGTTTTGAGCATGTGCATATGGTCACCCCCTCCCGCCATTCCTATCCCTCTCCCTTTTCCCCTGCCTTTTACTCGTTCCCTGTACTGAAAATAATGGATTGTGTTCCGTCTGGGATCTTTTAGCAAGTGCAGGCTCCTCCCATTCATCACTGACATCATCAACACTTCTCTTCAAACTGGAACTGTCCCAGATTCTTTCAAGTCTGCTATTGTTCACCCTCTCCTCAAGAAACACAATTTAGATCCAAATGAACTGAAAAATTACCGGCCTATCTCTAATCTCTCTTTCTTGTCAAAACTCCTTGAAAAAGTCGTCCTCAACCAGCTGAACTCTCACCTGTCTGCCAACAATCTCCTCAATCCTTTCCAGTCAGCCTACCGCCAGTGCCATAGCACTGAAACTGCCCTACTACACATTCTCAACAATCTCCTCCTTGCAACTGATACTGGCAAAGTCTCTCTCCTCACACTCCTTGATCTGTCTGCAGCCTTTGATACCATTGATCATGGTATTCTCCTTTCTAGACTTCATCATACTTTTGGCATCTCTGACATTGCTCTGTCTTGGTTCACTTCATACCTATCAAACAGAAAACAAACCGTTCTCATCAATGGCACTTACTCTCAACCTGCATACCTGACCTGTGGTGTTCCACAAGGATCTGTCCTTGGCCCTGTTCTTTTCACTCTTTACACCTCCCCCCTGTCCACCATCACCAACTCCCATTCTATAAAACACCACTTCTATGCTGATGACACCCAACTTCAAGACAGTGACTCACCTGATAATATACAGCGCCTGTTGACTCGCACCACTGAGTGTTACTCGGACATTAAGAACTGGATGACACACAATAGACTTCAGCTTAATGACGACAAAACAGAAGCTATCCTCATTGGCACCCGTCAGAAACTTTCTCAGCTGCCTCCTCTTTCTCTCCCATTATGTAACACATCAGTCCCAATTTCTGATTCAGCTAAAAACCTTGGTGTCTGCATTGACTCTACCCTCTCCATGAACAACTTTGTTTCTCAAACTGCCAGATCCTGCTACTATCATCTCCATCGTATAAAGCTGATCAGGAAGTATCTCTCTGTCGAAACAACTGCAAAACTCGTTCTCTCCTTCATAATGTCTCGCATTGACTATTGCAATTCACTCCTGTCTGGTCTTCCTGCCTCCACCATTCACATCCTACAGCGCATTCAAAACAATGCTGCACGCCTTGTACTCAAAAAGAAAAAAGCTGACCACATATCTCCTCTCCTGGCACAACTTCACTGGCTCCCTGTATCAAAGCGCATACAGTACAAACTAGACACCATGTGCTACAAAAGCCTCAATAACGCAGCCCCCGATTACCTGTCAAGCCTACTTGAGATCTATGTTCCCTCACGTACCCTCCGCTCTGCCTCTGATCCTCTGACTCTTCGCTTTCCACGCACTAAGCTCAATACCTATGGTCCACGAGCCTTCTCTGTTTCTGGTCCACTCTCCTGGAACAAACTTCCTCTCTCAGTCCGTCAGCAACCTACTTTTGTCTCCTTCAAGTCCGCTCTCAAAACTCACCTTTTCTCTCCTGCATAAAATCCTAACCTCACTCAACCCTCCCCTCTGCAGCCTGTCTCCGCTCAGAGGGAATCACATGGTTATAATATATAATTGTATGCTATGCTCTCTATAATTTTCCATTGCTTTTATTCTTGCTTTTATTGCTTTTATTCTTTCTCCCCATTTATAGCCATGCGTGTGTGTGGGTGTGTGTGTGTGTGTGTGTGTCTGTATGTGTGCGTGCGTGTGTGTGCGAGCGTGCGTGCCTGCGTGTGTGTCTGCTTCAGCGCTTAGATTTGATTTTATCAAGATTTTGCGCTATATAAATATTGTAATTATTATTATTAATTAAAAGGCGCATGGATCCAACTTGTTTTTTCATCCCCTTCCGAAAGACTAGACTTCAGTTCGATTTTGTGGCCAAATTGAGGAGAAAAGTCGAGGACTCTACGGGAAACGAACCCTGGAACCTCGAGTTTAGATATTGGCAGACAAAGATCAGAACCATCCTACCACCTTTCTCTGCTGTGGAACTGTAAGAGTTTTTCAAGACCTTAAAGGGCTTTGAGTAGTTTCAGGGAGTCTGCCAGGGAATTGCTAGCAGACTTGGGTAGAGCTCATATGGAATTGTCTGAGTGCAATGAATTCCTTTAGGACAAACTCCAAACTGATGTGGATGTATGTGTGCATAGTCCTTGACTTCTGTGCATGCTTGTAAGGAAAAATTGTGTACAAAATTGACTTACGTTGTGCCCATAATGTCAGTGTAGGGCAGCAATGCAGACCCACTACTTTTGTCTGTTCTGGGCCAGCCTCTATATAGTACTCCAGTGTGTTTCAGGGTCTTATCTTCCCATGACTCTGGAAGTCTGTCACACACAGTAACATTGGTTTCTTCTGTTCCTGTGTCAGTAACGTGAAATAGAGCTGGTGGTTAGGGTAAGTGAAGGGTTAATTTTGGGCTTTGCTGTCTTGACTAATGATGCAGGATGTTGGTGGATAGGGTGAGGGAGTGATAGGGTTAATATCTTGCTTTATTGTCATGTCTGATAATGTAAGGACACTGGTGGATAGGGTGAGGGAGTGATGGGGTTAATTTTTTGCTTTGCTGTCATGACTAATGATGCAGGAAGCTGGTGAATAGGGTGAGGGAGTGATAGGGTGATGCTGATGGATAGGGTGAGGGAGTGATAGGGTTAATTTCTTGCTTTACTGTCATATCTGATAATGTAGGACACTGGTGGATAGGGTGAGGTGATCGGGTTAATGTTTTGCTTTGTTGTCATGATTGATAATATAGGACACTGGTGGATAGGGTGAGGGAGTGATGGGGTTAATTTGTTGCTTTGCTGTCATGTCTAATAATGTAGGACACTGGTGGATAGGGTGAGGGAGTGATAGGGTTAAGTTTTTGCTTTCATGTCTGGGTTAAAGTTTTTGCTTTCATGTCTGATAATGTAGGATGCTGTTATGACTGAATGCATAAAGCTGGTGGATAGGGTGAGGGAATGAAGGCTTGCTGCTCAGAGCCCTTTCACACCCTCACCTGACAGAGGAAGCTGGTGGATAGGGTGAGGCAGGACACTGGATAAGGGGAGGGAGGAAGCAGGTAGACAGGATGAGGGAGTTAGAGTGGTCATCCACTCACATGAACACAGACACACAGCCAGCTCACACAAAGCCCACACAAAGATGTACTCATTCTGCACACTACTTTATTCATTCCCCATGTCAGTCATCGGTGATGGCAGCTCATTCTACACAAACAACTCAGACACGAACAATGTTAAGTCACACACGTTTTACTACGATAATAAGAGGCAACTACAGTGATAAGCACCCTCGGACTATAATGCTACAGCTACAGCACACTGTAGTAGATGATGTAGTACATGTATAGATAGATCTTCATGGTACAAGAGAAAGCTAAAAGCAACAAAGTCATTGTGATAGGAATATAACCCTCTGACTCCTGTCGACCAGCATCTTGCATTGTCAACCATGCTAGCAAAGCAAAAACTTCTCCCTTTGACTCCCTCACCCTATCCACCAGCTTCAGGGTGAAGATTTTGCAGTTGGGTAGGGTGCAGGAATCAAAGGATTAACCTTTTGACTTCTGCACTCTGTCCTCCAGCATCCTGTATTGTCAACCATGCTACCAAAGCAAAAACTGAACTCTTAACTCCTTCACCCTATCCACCAGCTTCCTGCAGGAAGCCGGTAGATAGGGCAAGGGAATCAAAGGGTGAAGTTTTTGCAGTTGGTCTGTAGGTGCAGGAGTCAAAGTGTTAAAGTCTATTCAAGAGGGATTCATCACACTCAGACAATTCCATACACGCTCCACCCAATCTGCCATCTGATTTCTGGCAGGTCTTTACAGTAGAAGGGGCTAAAACAACAAAATCATCCATGATAGGAGTTTGGGGTTTATCCATTACACTTCCGCACCCTATCCACCAATTGCAAAAGCTTAGTCCTTAGACTCCCTCACCCTATCCACCAGCTTTCTACAGGAAACTGGTGGATAGGGTGAGCTTTTGCAATTGGTGGATATGGTGCAGAAGTGAAATGGATAAACCCCAAACTCTATCATGGATGATGTTGTTTTAGCTTTCCCCTTCTACTGTGAAGATCTGCCAGAAATCGGATGGCAGATTGGGTGGAGCGTGTATGGAACTGTTTGAGTGTGATGAATCCCTCTTGAATAGACTCCTGCACTCTACAGACCAACTGCAAAAACCCTTCGACTCCCTCACCCTATCTATCAGCTTCCTGCAGGAAGCTGGTGGATAGGTGAAGAGGTCAAAGAGTTCAGTTTTTGCTTTGGTAGCGTGGTTGACAATACAGGATGCTGGAGGACTGCGCACCCTATCCACCAACTGCAGAAACTTAACCCTTTGACTCCCTGAAATGGAATGAAAGGGTTACATTTTTGCTTTGCTAGCATGGTTGACAATACAGGATGCCAGTGGACAGGATGCAGGAGTCAAAGGGTTAATGGCAAATGCCATGACAAATGGTTTGAAACATTTCAAATGGGGCAGATTTGAACTATGATGGGTAGAGCTAGTGTCTAGCATGTGCCTCTCGCCTGGTACCATGGACCTAAAAATAAAGGTTTAGGTCTGTTGCACTGTTTTGGGACCGCAATAGGGCTGTGGGCATATCATGTTCAGTTTCAGTTTGACCAAACTATAACTGTAGGGCCTGCTCAGTTTTTCCATGTGCATGTTTGAATGCGCATAGAACCCTTACAGCTCTATTCTGCAATTACACGAGCACAGCACGCATGCGGGGGGATGAAAAACCTGTGAACTAGCTCTGCTCACCTGATCTGTCAGATTGCCTGTGAGGTCTTTAATGCTCTAATCGTTCTGGTGGTGTCAGCTTAAGTGTTTCATAGGTCCAGTTCTCCCTTCCCCATCCCCTGCCATCTAAGACTTGGCCAGCATGTAGGGCTTTGCGCAGGTTCAGTCTGCCAGATAACATGACGGCAGTTTGGGTGCGTGTTCATGGAGTCGTCTAAGTGTGAGGATTCCTCTTGAATAACCCTTTGAGCCCTGCACCCCTTCCACCAGCATCCTGCATTGTCAGCCATGCTGGCGAAGCAAAAATTTCACCCTTTGACTCCTTCACCCTATCCATCAGTTTCCTGCAGGAAGCTGGTGGTAGGGTGAGGGAGTCAAAGGGTGAAGTTTTTGCAGTTGGTGGGTGGGGTGCAGGAATCAAAGGGTTATTCAAGAGGAATCCTCACGCTCGGATGACTCCATGAACACGCACCCAAACTGCCGTCATGTTATCTGGCAGACTGAACCTGCGCAAAGCCCTACATGCTGGCCAAGTCTTAAGATGGCAGGGGATGGGGAAGGGAGAACTGGACCTATGAAACACTCTTTAGGTCCATGGTACCAGACGAAAGGCACATGCTAGACACTAGCTCTACCCATCATAGTTCAAATCTGCCCGATTTGAAATGTTTCAAACCATTTGTCATGGCATTTGCCATTAACCCTTTGACTCCTGCATCCTGTCCATTGGCATCCTGCATTGTCACCTATGCTAGCAAAGCAAAAACGTAACCCTTTCATTCCATTTCAGGGAGTCAAAGGATTAAGTTTCTGCAGTTGGTGGACAGGGTGCGGGAGCCAAAGGGTTAATGGAACATTATTAAAAAATAAAGTATTAGGAGGTAATAATAGCTACCATTCTGCTAAATACAAAGCTGTGTTAGTACTTCTGTGTCAAACTGCTTGAGGAAAAAACTGAAGAGATGTGATGCCTGCTGTTACAAGGGTTAGAAATGAAGCCGACATCTCATGACAGCAAGGCAAAAACTTAACCCTGTCAGTCCCTTACTTTATCCACAAGCTTCCTGCAGAAAGTTGGTGGATAGGATGAGAGAGTGAAAGGATTAAGTTTTTGCTGCTTATGGACTGACTGCAAAAGTGAAAGGATTAATGAAAAGTTATTGTTATAAATAATTAATGATGATCAGCATTCCCATCAACACTGAAAGATGATTATAATTGATAATATTCCCAAGAAGAATTAATTATAGTACAGTATACATAGGTGATTAATTATTATAGAACAATATAATATAGGTGATGATCAATGTCCAAACGAGGAACTATTATCATCGTTCATTATTTAACATCTATCCACGTAACTGTTTTAGACTACGAACTACTATGTACAACAGCATGATTCATTCTGATTCATTCAGCTTATTGCACATAAGTTGGGGAGATCAGAAGGTTACACATCAAATTCTATGTACAAAATAACAAGTATGGAGCATTGAGGATTATGCAGACCTGTTTACCCTACGCATTATGCGTAGAAATCTACGCATTTAGGCCCCTACTACGCAACTACACATTTCAAAACCTCACTACGCATTAAACTTTTTGCGACTACACATTTTCGTCATGCGCTCATTTTCCCTTGCGCTCATCGTTTGACACACTTGAGGCGCCGCGCAGGCAGCTGTGAAAGCTTACTGCATTCACTAGAGTTACCGCCCATAGAAGTTAGCGACCTAGTTTAGTTCACTGCCTGCGTGCGTCCGCGACTAGGCCTACTGCGCGTCTATCGTGTTGAACACAGTTTGGCCTCGTTATCGCCCTAGGCTATCAAAATGGCTGATTCTTCCAACCTGGAAAGCCATTGGGGAGCTGGAGGGTGGCCAGTTCAAAGAACTGTCCCTGGTCATGAGGGGCATTGTCACCATCCCTCATAGCAGTGCTCACTGTGAGCGCATCTTTTCCTGTGTCAGGAAGAACCGCACAGATCAGAGATCCAGCTTGGCAGACACCACATTGGAAAGCCTTCTGGTCCTGAAGTCAGTGCCCCATGAGCCTGCAGAAGCTGTTCAGAACCTGACAGCAAAGGATCTTGCTGCACTGAAGAATGCTTACAGCAAGAAACTCAGTAACTAATTACCTTGTGCAGAACATGTAAATAGTGTGTATATATCCTGAATTGTGACATTTTATCATGACTTGAACTAGTGCCAGTAGTGGAACTTCTGGAAGTAGGTGTGAAATGGACTTTAAGATATCATCATCATCATCATTATCTTAACACATTTGCATCACTGACTACACATTTTAGTTATCTGACTACACATTGCTTCTGAGTGGGGTAAACAAGTCTGATTATGTGCACCCGGGCTGATCAGGAGGCATTTTGCTGTGTCACACGACCCCCCACATAGCTCATTTCGGTTCTCTCTCACACCTCCAAGCAATTTTGTATTTTATACCCTATTTTGGCCCCCTATGGGATGCCTGGGGTTCTTTCAGTATATATAGTATCCCTACCTTCTGGAAATTCTGTGCTAGAAATTTCCTCTTTTCTGTCACTTCTCTGGTTTCTGCCTTGTTCCTTTGCTTTCTGTCGTTTCTACCTAACATTTTCTGCCTTAATGGTCCAATCACCTCTAGGGAGGTGAGATATGCGGAAGCAGTTTAAGATAATTTATGCCTGTTTTTATGTATGTTTTGTATGCTTATATTTGTATTCAGGTGTGTTTTTTAAATCCCCTGTGCGATAAATTGGATGGAGTGGTCAACGCTAGGGGCATGTCCTTAAATTATGTGCGTGAATGCATTGATATGTGCACTTAATTTTCTTTTCCTTTTTTTTTTCCTCTTAAAGTATTGTGTATGTTTTGAAGCGGTTATAGCCCTGATATGGCTCTTAACCGTTTCAAAATATACTCATTACTTCAACAAGAAAAAAAAGAGAAAGAAAATAAAGTACACATATCAACGCATTTGTGCACATAATCCAAGGAGATGCCCCTGGCGTTGATCATTCTGTCCAATTTACCGCACTGGGGATTTAAAAAACATACCTGAGTACAAATTGAAACATAACTAAGGACACTAAACATACATAAAAATGGGCTTCAATGACCTAAAATTGTTTCCGCATATATCTCATTTCCCAAGAACCAAAAATGGATTTAATACATGTACCCAATTATCAATCCTAAGAAAAAGTACATAAGACTTTATCGAACACATACAGGTGAATGGACATCTAGACAGAAAATGATAGGATGAAATGACAGACAGCAAAGGACGGAGAAAGTAAGAAAGAGAGTGACAGAAAAGAAGAAATTTCTAACACAGAATTTCCAAAAGGTGGGGATACTATTTATAAGGAAAAGCCCCGGGCATCCCAACAGGGGTAAGTAATGTGTTTCAGTTTCTCAATTTGATGTCTCTGTGTTCGGAATGAATCCTATATGCACTAACCACGCAGGTGCCATGTGTATGGTGATCATGGCAAAAGCCTTAAGTCTGCATGTAAGCCCATCATGGGCTGGCCAGGTCCCGAGGTCCTACCTAGCCTATGTTTTACCTAGTCCACATTTTTTATACTAGTATTGTATCAGTCTATCATAAAGTAAATAAACAAATATTGTTAGTTGAGTAATGTATAAAATGGATTAGTTCGGACACTGTCATAAATAAATATGAAGAAAGTAAGCGAATAAATAAATATTGCTGGTTGAATAATGTATAAAATGGATTAGTTCAGACACCGTCGTAAATGAATAAATACAAGGAAATAAAGAAAAGAACAAATACATAAAGTAAGTAAATAAATATTGCTAGTTGAAGTAACATATAAAATGGATTAGTTCAGACGCTTGCCAGTGATACACTGCTCTGAAAGGTAAAAAAACCAACAACTACATGAAACATCATCTAAAAAGAACTATATAACTTTTTCGTCAGTAAATTCAATGAACAGTCAGTTTGAAGGATGTATCTTTAGACTTCAGTAACGCTTATGATCACTACACAACAGCCTACCAGTTGTAGTACATTCTTCACGATAGAAAAATGCTACACTACCTAATCCTTCGACACCCTCATCCTATCCACAACCCCCCTTATCCACCAAACTCCCTGCTATTTAACCCTTTCACTCCCTCACTGTCCACCAGCTTCCTTGGTGCTGGGGGATTTGGTGAGGAAGTGAATGGGTTAAGTTTTAGCAGCTGATAGATAAGCTAAGAGTTAAATGAGAAAAAATCTGGTAAAAACAGATTTTCACAGCTTGTACAAAAATGAAGCTTATGAAGAGTAGAATGGGAACCAGAAAAAACAAGAAAAAAACCGAAAGTATATTTAATACGACCAGACAAGATTGGCGCAAATTTTCGGCAAACTGGCCTTTGTCTAGACTAAAAGACTAAAACTTCCATGCAGCTTTGTTCAGTGTGAGAAAAGGACTAAACTGACTAAAATGACATCATAAATGTGTTTGTGAGTAAATGTGATGTCAGAGCGGAAATGAGATGAATTCTGCAATTTGAAAAGTGGTCATACCGTATTAATATTGTTTTATCCTGAACAGGGTCCAGGGCTAAAATTAAAACTATGATGCACTAGCTGAGAGTATTTTTTGTAATGTAAAGTATCCTACTATTAAATAATACATAAGAGAAAATATAAGCATATGATCGACTGAATGGGAAATTATATAATCAAGAGGTATGGCTGATGTAAATGAATCATTGCCTTGTGCAACGAATCTGGTCTGACTTTAGAATGGGAAGAAAAGCGTCCTAAACCAGCAGCCAATGGGTGAAGGGAAAACCAGAGTCCTTGGAGAAAAAACCCTTAGATGTCTGACTAAGGGTTTTTATTTTTTTTATTTTTCACGGACTCCAGTGTTCTCTTCAGCCCCTTGGCTGTTGTTGGTTTAGGATGTTTTTCTTCCTATTCCAAGGTTAGACCGGATTCACTGTATGAGACACGATCCATTTACATCAGCCATACCTCTTGATTATATATTTTCTCATTCAGTTGATCATAAGCTTATAATTTCTCTTATGTATTATCTATTAGTAGGTTACTTTACATTCACAAACTATTCTTAGCTTGTGCATCATAGTTTTAACTTTAGCCCTGGACCCTGTTCAGGATAAAACAATCTTAATATGGCATGACCACTTTTCAAATTGCAGAATTCATCTCATTTCCGCTCTGACATCACATTTACTCACAAACACATTATTGATGTCATTTTAGTCCTTTTCTCACATTGGACAAAGCAGCAGGGAAGCTTCAGTCTTTAACTCCTAACTTTTGTATTGGGTGTTTGTTTGTGATCTTACACCTGACAAAAGCCAAAGGTCCAAAAATTTGCGTCTGTCTTGTCTGGTTGTATTAAATCCGTGTTCTTTTTTTTCTTTTTTTCATGATTTTTCTGGTTCCTGTTTGCTTTAACATGGGCAGTCACACTTGTTTAGGAAAGAGTAGAATGGACACAGAGTATCCCTTTTGTCTGTTAAGTTGACTTAATAAAGTTATACATCTGTGACCAGGACTGAGTTTTCATTACTAATGTTTTGATTCCTTCATCCTATCCACCATGTGTCTGCACTGTCAACCATAACAGTAAAGCAGAAACGTAAATCTTTTAATTTACTTCCTTGACCTTTTGATTCTCACACCCTATCCACCACCTGCCAAAATTTAACCCTTTGACTCCTTCACCCTATTCACCAGCTGATGGATAGGGTGAGGGAGTCAGAGGGTTAAATTCTTGTTTTGTCATGGTTGGCAAAGCAAACAAATAGTGGATAGGTTGAGGGAGTCAAAGGGTTAATAAAGCTGGTGGATAAGGTGAAGGAATGAAATGATTGTTATTGTTTAAAACCCAGCCGACTGCATAGGGCCATATCAGGGCTATAATCATTTTGAAACATGCAAAACTTCAACAGGAAAAAAAAAGAAAAGAAAAGAAAATTAAGCACACATATCAATGCATTCACGCACATAATCTAAGGACATGCCCCTGGAGTTGACCGTTCTGTCCAATTTATCGCACAGGGGATTTAAAAAAAAAACACCTGAATACAAATTTAAGCATACCTAAGTTGACCAAAACAGGCATGAATTACCTAAAATTGCTTCTGCCTGTCTCACCTCCCTAAAGCCAAAAACACACTTAATACATGTACCCAATGATCAATCCTAAGAACACACTCCACTTCCCTAGAGCTAAAAACGCACTTAATACATGTACCCATTATCGATCCCAAGAAAAAGTATGTAAGACTTTATCAAATACATACAGGTGAATGGGCCACCAAGATAATGATAGAAAGAAATGACAGAAAGCAAAGGAGGAAGAAACAAAGAGAGTGACAAAAAAGAGGAAATTTCTAGCACAGAATTTCCAAGTGGCAATACTATTTATGCTGAAAGAGCACCCCCAGCATCCTCATGGGGGAAGCTGAGAAATTGGTATCAATTTTCACCAATAAAAAGCCCAAGATTATATGTTGATTTTCAATCTTTTCTTTTTTTCAAAAGACTCAGGGAAAACTAACAACAAAAAGAAGAGAAAACATGAATGTGTATAGATCACTATCTTCCAAGTTAAAACAAAAACTTGTATGCAAATTTTACAGTCCAAAAAGTTAAATACAAAGCTGAGGGATACCTGTTGGAAACTGAGAAATCAGTGTCACTTTTACTGATAAAGAACCAGTGTTTAATGCAAGTTTCAAATTTGTCTTTTTTTGTTTTTTTAAACCAAAACAATTTCATTTCATATTGTTTATAGCCCAGCCGACCACTAGAGCCATATCAGGGCTAACACCATGTCAAAAAGAAAAGAACAACCCGTTTAGATAAAAGACAACAGTTAAACACAACAAGAAGAAAAGAAAACAAGAATGTGTATAGATCATTGTCTTCCAAATTAAAGCAAAAACTTCCACATACGTTTTACAGTCTAAAACGTAAAATACAAAGCTGGGGGGGGGGGGGGGGGGGGGAACCTGTTGGAATACTGCCTTTATAGAAAAGAAAACATGTATAGACCAATGTCTTCAAAATTAAAGCTTAAACTTCTATGCAAATTTTACTGTCCAAAAAGTTAAGTACAAAGCTGGGGGGTACCTGTCGGAACAGTGCCCTTGACCCAACAAACCTTGGACTGTCCAAGATTAGGAACTAATTTGTAAGTACACAGAATTAGAAAAACCAACAACAACAAAACAACGAATGACAGGGACAGGATGCTCATGAAATATAATCAGTAAACCAGAATGAATACAAATATGAAATCTAATATCAAGTAACATGCTGCGATTAACCAGACCGGTAACTAAATTGTACTGGATTCTCAAGAGCGGGAAGATCCTGTTGTCTAATGCAGAAGACCAGAATGGTCAAGCAGAACAGTTACTGATAGTTTTGTGGCAACCTGTTTTTCACAAATGTGAATAAAGTAGGCCTACTGACCGAGCTGTTCCATTCAAAGTTAGCTATTGTCAGATCATTTAGATCTTTGTCAGATCATCTAAAATCAGGTCCTTTAAATATTTTTTAAATATTTTATCCAAATAGTTAAAATCTTCATAGAATGAATACTTTATCCGAATAATTAAAATCTTCATAGAAACAGTCGGAAAATCCAATATTTCCATAATACTGGTTGATGAGAAATCAAAGTCTGACTATAGAAAGAGAAGAAAAATCCAAAATGTTCGTAATGTTGGCTGATGCAAACTTAAAAGTCAAGATAAAAATACTAAGAAAATGCAATACCTTCATTATACTGACTGGTGCACCTTCATTACATCGACTGGTGCACTATGTTTTCTTACTGGGCTGAACATTTGGGCCAAATCTGATGAAGTTCTGTTCTTGACTGTCTTACTAATCCTTCTCAACACTTTAAGATATGCTTAACTTCAAACACTGACTCAAACTTTGTTAAGTTTTACACTACAGATATCCCTACTTGAGAAGTGAAATGTTTGGACATACACCACCAGATTAGGAATTGAAATCTGAGTGCAATTCATTCCATTTTGGTAGTTCCATATTATATGTGCCTCACCCAAATCTGTCGCTGATTATCAGGCAGACTCATGAGGCTCGCAGAAAATCCTATGTGCTGAAAGGTCTATGAAACGCTAAGCTGATACCACCAGATGGATTGATACTTTAACCCTTTGACTCTCGCACCCTATCCATAAGCTTATTACTGCAGGAAGCTGGTGGGTAGCTTGAGGAAGTCAAAGACATGTTTTTGCAGTTGGTAGATAAATTGCAGGAGTCAAAGGGTTAAGATGGCAGCAAACAGGTCAGGTTTTATCTTGCAGGATGAGACTAAAAGCGATAATACATCCAAGTCTAAGGCTCCAGCAACTGAGCAATCCAATGTGCTTATCATCATCATCATCAGGTGCCTTGCCGCATGGCATTGGCGATCATGGACTTCCATCTGTCTATCTCTTATTGCCTCAAGCATCTCTTCCACCCTCTTTGTCCTCAGCCACTCTGCAAGTCCGTCTAGTATCTTCTCCCTGGGAGTGTGCTTATACAGCTTTTAAACTGACAATGTCACTAGCAAAAACCTCTGGGGAGAGCTGGACAGAAAGGTCCTCACAGGAGAAGCCCCCCTCAAGCAAGTGTTTTGGCCCTTTACTCCAAAACAGGTTTTTAAACTGATAATCAAAGAAACACGTTGAACATTTCATGACTGGAATGACCGTCTTATGGAGATACATATATACATATAGTTTGGCAATAATAATATGATCAGGCATTTAGGATGGATATCACATAGGTGAAGGGCAAATCATTCAATATAATAATCACATTTTAAATGCACACCATGCTAGCTACAGTCACGCATTGTTAATGTAAGTCACACACTTTTTAGGATGGACAGAAGACAAGAAATGATAAAATATACAATATGAACATATATGATAACAAAATGATCAACTACCACATGCAAATGTCGGAGATCTGAGCTACACAAAAACCTAGTATTCCTCTGTGCGGAATTCATTAACAAAGTTACTTTAAGTTTTTCCAAAAATCTGAACACCTTCACAGATCTGGACAAAAATGAAGAGTATGGTACCAAGTCTGACAAATGAAACAGTTTCTGCACCATACTACTGCAAAAACCCTGTACATGTGGAATTAATGGGAGGTCAACAGGCCTTGGGGCTGTTATCAGCCCTAGTACTAGTATTTACATGATGAATCACACTCTACACGGTAACAAGGATGCTGTACATGTTGGCTATTTGAGCTACACACAATGATAAACCAATACAGGATATAGGCCTATCAGCTTATGTGCAACTGGTCTGTAGCCGGCTAAGGTGGAAGAGTTTCAGTTTCTCATGGTGACATCTCTGTGCTTTGAATACATTCCATACACACTGACATCACAGATAACATAAGATGGATAAGATTCAAAAGCCCTATCATCATGTGCCTCGCCGCATGCTGTTGGCGATACATGGCCCTCCATACGAATCTGTTTTGCTGCAAGTACATCTCCCACCCTTTCTATCTTCATCCACTCTACAAAACTCCAATATTTTCTCTATTAGTCTACCTGATGTTCTTTTCCCCTCTAGCTTTCCTGTTGTGACCAGGTGCTGAGATTTCTCTTGTCTTATAGAATGTCCTGTAAATATTGCTTGTCTTTTCCTAATCTTCTTCATTAATGGTCTTTTTGTGTTTGCTTCTTCCATGACCGTCTTGTTTGTTTTCTCTGCAGTCCATGGAACTTGACATTCTTCTAAGAAACCATATTTCAGCTGCCTCAATCTTGTTCTGACTTTGTGTGTTCCAAGCTTTGCATCCATACTGTTTTACAACAGTGCTGGTTCTATATAATACTGAAGAACTCTCTTCCTGATGCTAACCGATACGTTTTGCTGGTAAGAACGCTTTTCGTTTTCTTGAATGCTGTTTTAGCTGGACCAGTTCTGCTGATATTTTTGATGTGCCATTACTGTTACTGTACCTACACATAATCTCTACATACTGGCAAAGTCTTGGGGGAAAAGGGTAGTAGAGAGACCGCATCAGTGGACAATGTCCCAACTGACCAACTGATTCCATTTCAGGTGGTGGCACAGACACAGCATCAGTGGACAATGTCCCAACTGACCAACTGATTCCATTTCAGGTGGTGGCACAGACACAGCATCAGTGAACAATGTCCCAACTGACCAACTGATTCCATTTCAGGTGGTGGCACAGACACAGTATCAGTGGACAATGTCCCAACCGACTCCAGGTAGCTGCTGTTAGGCTACAAGATGACTTGTGGATGGATGAAGCATGTTAGGCCTGTGGATGCTTTTTGTCAAGGACAGGGAAAACTTTGATTTCGAACCTGCCAAGTGCCAAGGTGCTCTGGACAGCCGCAATTAGTCGAGACTCAGGGTCCATAGACATGCTCCGGGCATTCAGCAATCTATGCCTCTGAATCAGTTTCTCAAAATGACGCCTACACACTCAGAGTGAATTCCATATACACTAACGTCATAGGTGCCATGTGATGGTGATCATAGCACAAGCCTTAAGCCTGCACATAAACCATGGGCTGGCCAGGTCCTGAAGTATGCCAACCAACTCATCTAGCAGACCAACGTGAAAAGTCCATCATCATCATCATCACAAGATGTCAAACCACGTATACTGTAAGCTGAAGATGTCTGAGCAACAAGAAATGATAAATCACACAACGGAAAATAAACATGTGCACTCAAAATGGAGGACATGCTGACATAGTGAAAAGGAAAAAAAAGGAAGGCTTCAGTCACATCACTTCCATGATACAGAAACAGCTCTCTTTCCTTATTTGCGACAATCAATATGGTCTTGGGAATTATGTTAGTGGATTACATCATTTTAAGAGACAGGAATTCAGGAATGGAAAGCAAACTCAGTGATCTAAGGAATGATGGCAGTTCAATAATCTCAGGAATGATAGAGTAACCTCAGGAATGAGAGCAATAATTATGTGCTGTAGTATTTCTGGAATGACATTCAGTTGACCAGTATGACAACAGGAATGTAGTTGTATGATTTCATAAAAGGCAATACAATGCTATATCTTCAAACAGAAGACGCCCAGGCTTGTCTTCAGCTTTCCAACATCACTTGTCACAGGAGGATCTGTACCATGCACAACTGGTCCAGAACTTTTATCCACAGATAGATATGTTGTTCTCCCAGTGAAGAACACTTCCACAAGTCCAGATGATGTGAACAACGTCAGGAATGTGAAGAAATTGGTACAATCTGATTATGGATTATACAATGCTATATCTACAGAATACAAGTGCACAATCACTTCTTTTTGGTTTTGAACACAAGACCATTACAAGTTGGTTGTCACCCCAGCATAAACAATGCACGTTCATAAAACCGTGAAACACAAACAGTTCTACATCAAACACAATTTGTCTGCGAATGTCTATGCTGTAAACCATGAGACAAATGATTTCACACGATACTTGTAGATTCCTAAAATTGTCCAGCAGAAATGGAAGGGCGAGTTTCAGTACATACAAAATGAACATCACACTGGTGAAGCGTTACCGATAGTGAAGCATCATCAGTGAAGAAGCATCTTATAATAGACACTTCAAGGATAAGCTATCACAATTAACCCTTTCACACCTTTACACTCCCTCACCCTGTCCACCAGCTTCCACAAGAAAGAGCGAAGGAGTGAAAAGGTTAAAACCTTATCATCACAGCACACATCTGAACTAAAATGACTGAAGACCATCTTCATGTGAGACAGGTTATGTGCAATATCACAGCACCTCGAGTCAGTTTAACAGAAGATTACTTAAATCACAATGTGCAATTCTTTTTTATCATGAGGCGGCATAAGCACAGTTCTTTCCCTTGATCCTCAAGACATGTCATGACGACAATTTCACAGCAACAACTGAAGGATCATGAAGTCTGGGATTTGTACAAGAGGCATTCATTGCACTGGACAATTCCATGGGCACTCAGCCCAAATCTGTCAGCAATTATCTGGCAGACAGACTCCCTAAGCCTGCGCAAAATCCTATGCGCTGGCAAGAGCTTGAAATTGGGGGAGGGGGGGGGGGAGAGAAGAGGGACCTATGAAACACTAAGATGACACCACCAGAGTGATGGAAACATTATGATGGTCAGTAAACAGGCCAGTTTTTAATGCTGTGGGTGAGACTGAACTTAACATATCAGATCTTGAGTCCACAGCTCTATCAAAAAAATCAACCAGTCCAAATAAAAAAAAAATTACCCACCTGAGGGGACTGAACCCACAACTTCTGCATAATGAGCATGACACTCTAAGAACCAAGCTAATGAGGATTATGGTCATCAGCTTCCCTCACCCCATTCATGGTAAATCAATGTGATGTTCCAACATGGAATATCTCAAACCGTTCATAGTAAATCATGATTGACATTCCAACAAACAATACCTCTAACCATTCATGGTAAATCATGATTTGACATTCCAACAAAGAATACCTCTAACCATTCATGGTAAATAACAATGTGACATTCCACCATACCATAAGCCACTTGTTGATCAGACAGTTGTTTAGTTTACTGCACAGTCCAAACACGATGTTTATGCTCCTTCTAACAACAAAAATCATTACAGAATCAGATGCTTACCAGGTACTTCCTAAGATACGGGCTTTGGAAGATGGCACCTGTCTCATTCACTATTTTAAGAAAAACAAGGAAAACTGAATCACAGTTTCAGTAGAAAACTTTAGTTCCTAAACAACCAAGACCCAGCCTTTATATAAGGGAATGCCTTTTATAAGTGGACTGATGAACATAATAATACAAAAAGTTAATGGGACGTTTGGCTATTTAAAACTAGAAATTTCAAAAGGTTCTTCTCTTAAAAAAAAACACTTGTGAACTGCTGGGCAGATGTTTTCAAACGACATGTTAACAAGGACAAAATCACAATATCAGGAAATTACAGGTAGCAGCAAACGCAGGGAGAGTTACTGTATCATTTTACATTAAGATCCCTAAATCAAATCCTGACATCCCTAACTCCTATTTCTGCAAACATGGGCACATACTGTCAGGTGATGAGATTCTCTTTCCGTGGTGGACAGTCATACATACTCAAACAGACAATCCACAGTGTTATTATAGTAACTAACAATACGAACCTGAAAAAACACGAAAGAAGAATATGAACGCGTATTTAATACAACAAGACGAGACAGGCGCAAATTTTGAGAAAAAGACTGAAACTTCCCTGCTGCCTGTGTCCAATGTGAGGAAAGGAATTCCTTTTCTCACATTGGACTCAGCATCAGGGAAGTTTCAGTCTTTTTCTCAAAATTTGTGTATCTGGTGTTTGTAATCTTACGCTTGACAAAGGCCAGCTGGCCGAAAATTTGCACCTGTCGTGTCTTGTATTAAATACGCGTTCATATTCTTCTTTCATGTTTTTTCTGGTTCCTGTTTGCTTGAACACGGGCAGTCACACTTGTTTTGGATTTAGTAACAATATGTTAAAGATTACTCGCACATTCATATGTGGACTTCACTTTAAACCATATCCTTATATAGAATATACAATTGTAGTAGCTGAAGTTACATGTGTTTCACTGGTTTTCTTTTCTTTTTCTAGCTTTCTGAATTTTCTCAGATGCATGTATGCACACTGTTTTGCCCAAACTGTGAAGATCATCCTTCATGTGTACATGCACACACAAAGCATCAAATATGCATGTTAAAGATCCCATAAGCCATGACAGTGTTTGATGGCTTGTGGAAACATACAACACCCAGCATGTACTTCACCGACTACAAAATATAATTGCCTTAAAGGTGGAGTTAAAAAGAAAAAACAGATATACGCGAAACAAAAAAAAATTATAGCAAGCGCGAGGGAGATTCAACCCCACAAATGACCCCCCCCGGCCCCCCCCCCCCCCCCCCAGAAAAAGTCCAGCAACCAGGTGGCGACTATGTCACACAACTAAAGCTGAGTGATTCAAACACAAAATGATGATACTGTTCACTCCACTGCACAGACCAGGTAATGTACGTATGCCTTCGCAGAAACTGAAGTGATTAATTCAAACACAAAATGACGATGCTGTTCACCTCAATGCGCAGACCAGGTAATGTAGGCTACGTGTGCCTTTACAGGAACTGAAGCTGACTGATTCAAACATGAAATGATGATATTGTTCATCTCATTGTGCAGACCAGGTAATGTACATGTGCCTTCACAGAAACTGAACTGAAGCTGGTTGATTCAAACACAAAATTACGATACGGTTCATCTCATTGCACAGACCTGGTAATGTACCTTCACAGGAACTGAACTGACGATGATTGATTCAAACACAAAATGAAGTTATCAGGTATCGTTCACAGTTTGTCTCATCTCACGAACCAAGCAATGTCTGCCATCACACTCACTGAAGCTGACATCTGTCGATTCTCACGGTTTTGATGGCAGCCCCTATTAGGAAGACTACACATGCACAGGGCTGACAGGTTTTGTTCATGGTAATGCAGGTTGACAGGTTTCGTCCACAGTAATGCAAATTTGTTTTGTTCATGGTAATGTGTGATGGAGCTGATGCCTGGGAGAGTCTTGGTGTGAGAGGCATTAGTCTCTCATCTCCATGTTGTCTCGCAGCAGTTTCACTTGTTCTGCAACAAGTAATGTGAATACATATAAACACATCCACCCACTGTCCTTACTGTCATTTGTGTTTAAAGCTCTTAGTATATTTTTCCCCATATTGTGGCAACATCAAACTAAATCTTGGACTCTTAAAATCAGACTAAATTTTGGACTCTTAAAGACGTGATTTTTAAAAAATTTAACGTACATGTTCAAAACAAATTCACTGCTCTGGAAGATGTTGGCGACAGTGAGGAACAATGGACAAAGATGAGAAATTCGATAAATGAAGCTTGTGAAGAAATTCCAAGAGTGGATAGAAAATCAAAAAAGAACTGGATGACAAAAGAAACTCTAGGCTTGATGGAGGAACGGAGGAAGGCAAAGTGAAACGAGGAGATATACAGGAAGATAAACAAAGAAATCAGGTATATGTGCAGTGAAGCTACAGAAGCTCGGCTGAAAACAAAATGCAAAGAAATAGAAGACCGACACAAAATGGATCCTCAGGGTATGTACCGAAGAATTGAAGAAATTGTCCACAGGAAAAATACATGCACATCAACTGGTTCCTTAAAATTGAAAGATGGCACGCTTATCATGGAAAAAGACAAAATATTAGACAGATGGGGACAGTACATTAAAGACGTTTTTGAAGATGACGGAAATGAAGAACACATCATAAGAAATAACACTGAAGGACCATCCATAATGAAAGATGAAGTTAGAGCAGCACTGAAAAAGATGAAACCAGGAAAAGCCCCAGGACCAGACAATACTACTACAGAGATGACTGAAGCCCTGGAGGAATTTGGTATTGGAAAAAAAAATAGTCCTCCTAAATGGGATTTATGACACTGGAAAAATTCCAAAAGATATATCAAAATCAATTTTCACTGCTGAGAGTTTTCTTGTTTCAGCCATATAGGCGTTACTTAATTTTATGACCATTGTTTTGTGAAATTATAATAGGCACAATCTTATTATAATTTATAATTTACACATATATCACGCCTAAACGAATATGTTGTGTGTTTTTTGTTTGTTTGTTTTTGTTTTGTTCCTGGGCTGCTATTACCTCACGCACTCATATATTATACAAATGGGTTTTTACATGTATGGCCATTTTTGAATGCTGCCATTAATTAAGGCAGCCATACACTGTTTTGGGGGGTCTGCATGCTGATCCAACTCATTAATAAGGAGACAGACAGACAGACAGAGAACTCACCATCACTAAGGTTGGCGATAGTGCACTGTTTTCGCAGAAACTCCAGGCACAGTTCTCGACTCAATCCAAACGCCCTCATGTTGCAGGCAAAGGTCCTGTATAAAAAACAACAACAAAGAAACACAGTTACATGACAGGAAATTCCACCTCTCCCACCCCCCAATACATACCTTACACACATCAAGCTCAGTCTGGAAATTTGGACAACTTAAAGGTCCGGAATCCGATCCAGCGGATCGGATGAGAAGGGCTAGATCTAGTTAACAGACTTTTGTCCCAGCGTGCACTGTGCTCGTGTTATTGCAGAATGGGGCACTATAAGGTTTCCACGTGTATTCACACATCCACATGGGTAGACCGTAAGTTACAGTATTATTGTGCGGCCCAAGAATAGTGCCACACACCTAAACATTTATTTTCTGGGTCCATAGTGCCAAGCGGGACGTGCGTGCCAGACACTAGCTCCAACGATCATAGTTCAAATCTGCCCTGATCTGAAATGTTTCTATCAATTTGCCATAACATTTTCCATTAATGCCACATCATATTTAAGGCAAGTATAAGGAAGTGATAATAAAACTACCATTCTACCAAATATGAAGTTGTTTTGTTGCTTCTGCATCGACTTACTGGAGAAAACGTTGGAGAGATGTGATGCCTGCTATTACAAGGGTCAGAACTGAAGCGGACATCTCGGGCACACAGCGCTTTATAATTATAGTCCTGCTGTGACTTTAAGCCCTACCTGTCTTTGCCCATATCAAGATGGACCCTCTCGTTAATATAATGGATCAGTAGTCATACCAGTCTCTGGTGCCTGGTGTGAGGTCTTCTTGTGGGACACAAGACTGCAGGAGTGAGCGTGTGTTCTCAAAAAGTCACTGCATGATAAAGAATCCAGAAGACCTGGGTTCTGCTTCCACCGGTCCTCCTTCTGTTGAACAGTTGCTGTGTTGCGCTCAACAAATGTGATTATGTACTGCTGTCTCCAGCTTAAAACGGTTGCCTGTTTCAAACAGAGCTGAATATAAGCTGGATACCTTGTGCTACAAATCCATTCACCAGTCTGCTCCATCATACCTTTGTGACAACATCAATATTCATGTGCCAGCTTGCACCTTGCGCTCAGCTTCACATACTCTTTCCCTTCAACTTGCTAGATTTAAATTATCAACCACAGGCCAGTGTTCTTTTGCTTTTTCGGGACCATCTGCTTGGAGTAAACTTTCATTCTCCCTTATCTATCACCTACACTTTCTGCTTGTAAGTCCAATTCAAAAACCTACCTCTTCTCCTGACAATGAATTCTGCAACTGCCTCTTTCCATCAGTGTGTGTGTGTGTGTGTATGTGTGTGTATATATATGTGTGTGTGTGTGTGTGTGTGTGTGTGTGTGTGTGTGTGTGTGTGTGTGTGTGTGTGTGTGTGTGTGTGTGTGTGTGTTTGTGTGCATGCATGTGTGTGTTTTCCAGCATGTTGAAAGGTGATCTGTGCTGATCATATGCGTATGTCTGGTGCGTTTTGATTTGAACTGTCAAGATTTGGTCTTAGGCCTATATAAAGGCTTTACTTTTTGTAATCATTATTATTATTATCATCATTATTATTATCATCATCATTATCAATATTCTTATTATTATCATCATCATTATCATCGTCATTATTATTATTACAAGGTATTGTTATTATTTGTGGGCAATGTTTTCCCAGTTGATGATGCTGATGCCACTTCAGATGAATTGGCCTTCAGAGTAACTTTGTATTATTTCAGAGGTCTTCCCTGGTCATGGTCTCCTTGTTTCAGCTCTCTGTACAGGAGCATCTCTGGATTCAGCTGTCTTCCACACAGACAAGGTGCTTTGTCCAGTCTAGCTGGCTCTGTGCTTGGCAAGCTACACTCAAGTTCTTCAGAACTCGGAAGAGATCCACTACACTTTGTCCCTTGATGCTGCAGATCTTGTGCTGGTCATCTTTGGTGGAATGTTCCAGCTGTTGAATGCGTCACTGATAAGTAGTCCAGGTCTTGCACCAGTCCAGCAGGGCGTTCAACACTACTGCCCACTGCCCCGATGCCATGGACTAGCCACAATGTTGGTCACCTTTGTAAAGGCAAAGCTGGCCTTGGAGATTCTCTCTCTCTCTCTCTCTCTACCTATCTCTCTCTCTCTCTCTCTTTGTCTGCCCGCCTGTCTGTCCCTGCCTGCCTGTCTCTCTTTCTCTCTCTGTCTCTGCCTGCCTGTCTGTCCCTGTCTGTCTTTTTCCGTCTCTCTCTCTTCTCCCTTTTTTTTGTTTTTGTTTGTCTTTCTCTTTATCTCCCTCCCCCTCTCTCTGTCTCTCTCTCTTTCTCTTTTACTCTCCCCTTCTCTGTTATTCTATCTCTTCCTATCTCTTTCAAACGCACGAGCACACACATGCACAGACACACACTCTCTCTCCCCCTCCCTCCTGTCTTTCTCTCCCCCTGACTATCTGTCTGTCTGTCTTTCTATTGATGACAGTAGAGATTTTAAGGGCTGGTGGTATGTCAACAACTGCAGTGATTAATTAAATGCCTTGGAGATGTACACTGTCACTTATTCACCAACTGATTCATTCCTGCTCACTGTACTTTTATTTTCAGTAGAGTGTCAACTGTTCCACTGAAAAAAACACTTCCACAACTGGATTGAAATGGTGTGTGTGTGTGGGGGGGGGGGGGGATAGACCTATGAACTACTAAGCTGACACCACCAGAATGATTGAAGCATTATGATAAGCAGCCAACAGGTCAGTTTTTGTGCTGCAAGCTGGCACTGAACTCCACTGACTAAATGATAATATAAAGCACCTACCCCAGCTGACCAAACGTGATGTTTTCCTGGAAGTTGCGGTCATCTGTCATCGTGTCGTTGGCCGCAGAACTGGAAACACAACCAAAGTATGTAAATGATATGACCATAGACAGCAAAGTCATACTAAGCACTTTCGGGTTGTCGTTTTTTGACGTGGTATTAGCCCTGATGTGGCTCTGGTAGTCGGCAGGGCTATAAGCAATATGAACTTGAAGCACTTTTTTAATAACACAAGCAGCTATGATATATATTTCCACAATTATAAGTTTCAGTTTCAATTTCAGTTTCTCAAGATGACATCTTCGCGCTCGGAATAAATTCTATATGCACTGAATTCATGGATGTCAAGTGATGGAGAAGATCCAAAGTTATTATGGGATAAGACCTATACCCCGTATAAGCCCTTTGCGCTGGAAAGGTCTTGAAAATACAACCACAGTATGCAAATAAAACAGTCATGGTTAGCAAAGTCACGTAAATTATCATTACATACTATGAAACTTTACTCCGGACCTGAAACTATAACCGCAGTAATTAATTAAATGAAACAGTCAGTAGCAGCAAAAAACCTCCAAAGAAATGTTTAGTATAATTATTTTATGCCAGAATTGAAAAACAGCCAAAATAACTAAACAGCGTCTGTGTCAGACACTGGCACTTGCCAGATGTGGCTTGACCATGTCATCGGCAAACAAAAGGAGGAGAAGAAACAACAGCGTTTGCGTCAGACAGGACAGAGAGAGAGAGAGAGAGAGAGAGAGAGAGAGAGAGAGAGAGAGAGAGAGAGGAGACAACAGACAGACAGACAGACAGACAGACAAGCAGACAAGAGAGGGAGAGACGAACATTCGGATAGACAGACACAGAGATGGACAGAGAGAAGAGAAGAGCGAGAGAGAAAAAGAGACATTCAGACAGACAGACGATAGACAAGGGAGAGAGAGAGAGAGAGAGAGAACGAGAGACAGACATACAGAGAGAGACAGACAGAAAGACAAGAGAGACAGACAGACAGAACATAGACAAGACAGAAAGAGAGATGGATAGAGAGAGAGAGAGAACTAGAGACAGACATACAGAGACAGGAGAGAGACAGAGAAACAGAGAGAGACAGAGAGAGAGAGAACTAAGATAGTCAACAGACAGACAGACAGACACACAGTGTACTAAGACAGACAGAAAAGACATCGGATAAATATTGAAAAAGGAAAGATAAAAAATAAAATAAAAAAAAAAAAAAAACAGGGAGATAAAAAGTGTCATCAGCATCCATTCGAGCTTGTTCAACACGTGAGCAAGGAGGAAAAAACGTCCAGCCACTTCACAATTATCTCCCTTGCCTCCAGGTCTTATTACCCTCTGTCCCTTTGTCTTCTTTCCACCCTCCTTCCCCTCCCCCCTCTGTCACAATCTCTCTCTCTGACACACATACAAACACACACGCGCGCGCACATGGGAAAGGAAAGAGAGAGGGAGGGAGGGGGGACAGAGGGAGGGAGAGAGAGGGAGAGAGGGAGAGAGAGAGAGGGAGAGAGGAGAGAGAGACACTTCACAATTTTCACAGTTTTCCCTAAGGTCCTGACATTATGTGTTTATATCCCTCTCTCCCTCTCTATCTCTCTTGCTCGCTCCCCTCTGTCTCACTTATTCCCCCCCACGTCCCCTCATGCCTGGATTTATAATATCTCTTCATCCTTTAGGGCAGTTGTCTTTTCCTTACTGCCCACCTCCTTTCAACTTCTTTCCCCTCCAACCCACCATCCCCATCCCTAGAACTTCAATGTACTCTTGCAAAACAATGACACACTTATTCAATTCACATTGCTTACGGCCCAGCCGACCACTAGAGCCATATCAGGGCTAACACCACGTCAAAAAGAAAAGAACAACCCGTTAAGATAAAAAACAACAGTTAAAAACCATGTTCACCGTCAACCTTGCAAATCTAAATGCACACACACACACACACACACACACACACACACACACACACACACACACACACACACACACACACACACACACACACACACACACCGACACATGTACATGCGCATGCGCATGCACAAAACACACACATCAAAAGACGCGCACATACCTAGGCACATACTTTCAATAAAATAAATACAATTTAAAAAGTAAAATAGAATAAAAAGAAAGAAAAGAATGAAATAAAAAAAGAAAAAGAAAAACAATGAAAAAAATGATGATAATAAACAAAAGACAGAAGAGAGGAAAAAAAAGTTATGACGATGATGACGATAATGATAGTGATGGTGATGGGTGCTGCTGCTGCTTATGATAAAGAAGAAGAAAATGACGAGAAATAAAGAACAAAAAATCCCAGAAGGATGAGAAGAAGGAGACAAAAAGAACAAAAAGAGGAAAAAGTTCCCGAACTTCCAAGAAGAGACAGGATGTTCAATTTACATGCCTGAGGCACACTGTAAAAACCTTTTAAAGTGATTGATTGAGAGAGTGAGAGAGAGAAAGGGTGAGAGAGAGAGCGAGAAAGGGGGAAGGAGAGAGAGAGAGAAAGCGAAGGGGAGAGAGAGAGAGAAAGGGGAGGGAGAGACAGAGTGAGAGAGAGAGAAAGAGACAGAGAGAGAAGACAGACAGACAGACAGGCAGACGGACGGAGAAGAAGAAACAGGCAACAATTCTTCCAATTCCTACAGCTGTTACAGGTATGAAATAATCTCTCTATCCCCGGCCACCCACTCCATCTGTCCTCTGTTAAAAAGCAGTGAGTAATACCACACACACACACCACACACCACCCCCACCACACACACACACCACACACACACACACACCTCTCTCTCTCTCGCTGTTTCTGTCTATCTGTCTGTCTCTGTTAAAAAGCAGTAAGACACAACACAACACACACAACACACACAAACCCCTCCCTCTCTCAAACAAAAATGTTCACACACACATACACTCTCTCTCCCCCCTTCTCCCTCCTGCGCGTGCACATACACAAACATACACACGCACTCCTCCCCCCTCTCTCTCTCTCTCACACATACACACACAAACAACAGACATACACTACTTCTTTCTGTCTCTGTCTCTCCCTCTCTGTCACAAACAGTACATACACACAACTCTCTCTCTCTCTCTCCACTAACAAACACTATATGTCTCTCTCTCGCACGCACACACACAGACACACACACACACACACACACACACACACACACACACACACACACACACACACCAACACCAGTCTAAACTCAACAGCATACTAACTTGGTGGGCATTGGCCGGCGAGATCTCTCGCACTGCACAGCATCAAAGAAAGCAGCATTCCAGAAGCGCAGGGACTGCCATATGAGCTGTTCCCTCAGGAACATGTACAGGAAGCTCTTGTCGTCACCCATGGGGCTTGGCACTGCACAACACACGGCCAGACAGCAGTTACAGACCAGACACATGCGAAAAATGGACTGAAAACACTTACTCATTGATATAAACAAGGAAACACACACCACACACACACACACACACAACACACACACACACACATAATATAATATATATATATATATATATATATATATATATACACATACGCACGTACATGCATGCGTACATACATACATACGTACATACATATATGCATACATACAAGCACACACACATTACATAATACATACATTACATACATTACATACATACACACACACATTACATTGCATTACATTACATTACGTACGTAAAGGCTTAAATACACACAATTATACATGCACGCACGCACGCACGCACGCACGCACGCACGCACGCACACGCACGCACACACGCACGCACGCACACACACACGCACAGACGGAGGGAGGCACACAGAGAGAGGGAGGGAAGGAGAGAGAGAGGGAGGGAGGGGTAGAGAGAGACAGAGACAGACAGACAGACAGAAGACACACAGAGAGGGGGAGAGAGAGAGGGGAGAGAGGAGGGAAGGAAGAGAGAGAGACAGACTGACAGAAACAGACAGACAGACAGACAGAAGAGGGGCCAGGGCGATGGGAAACAAAGAGAAAAAGTCCATTTATCTTTTAGTTTGCCATCAGTCAACCATACATTTCATCCTCCCATCACGCCTATCAGTCATCCGCGAAGAAAATCAATCAATCGGTTCCCCAACACTTTAAAACCTGTCAATTATTCATTGAGTCACTGAACACTCCATTCAACCACTTAAACATCACCTAAAGGTTGTGATACAAATAGTACAGAATTAACGTCCGGCGTATTTCTCTCTTTCTTCATGTCTTTGTACTAATTGTCGTGTGGGGTTTTCTTTCTTTCTTGTTTTTATTTTCTTTCGTCTTTCTTTTCGTTTGTTTGTTTCTTTCTTTCTTTTTATTTTCTTCCTCTCTTTCTTTCTTTCTGTTTTCTTTTCTTCTTTCTTTTTCTTTCTTTCGATCTTTTCTTTTTGTCCCTTTTCCTTTCTTCCCCGATTTTCTTTCCTTCTTTCCTTTTCCTTCTATCATTTCCCTTCTTTCTCTCATTTCTTTTTTCCTTCTTTTTTCCTTTTCTCTTTCTTCCTTTCTTTTCTTTCTTTTACTTTATTCTCTTTCTTTCTTTTCTATTCTTTCTTCTTTCCTTTATTCTTTACTGTCTTTTCTTTTTTCTTCCGTTCTTTCGTTTTTGCTGTTTACTCATTTATACACGTTTTCTTCTGTCTCTTTTTTTTTTTTTTTATCAATTCTTTCTTTTTTCTATTCTTTCCTTTCATCCTTTTTTCCCCTTTCTTTTTTTTTTTTTTTTGTCATCAGTGAACATCCAATTGCGCAACAAAGTCTGGACAAGGACAGATAACACCACGTCTATGAATCCAAGAACAGCAACTCTGATCATATCAGCAAGAACAGGCGGCCATCAATGCTGGTCATAACAGGGACATTCTACATTCATTGTCTCCCCGTTATCTCTCCCCTCCCCCTCACTCCACCATGTCGCTCCTTAAAACGTCTTTGCTTGAACAGCGAGTTAACAAGATGATCAACACATGTTGAGTCTTCTGTCTCTGTCAAATTGTCTATCGACAACGGTTTCTCTTGATTGATGACTGACTGACTGACTGATTTGGTTCAGTTTTCACGTCGACACCCACCTCAGGTGATATGGCCGACGGGGGCAACCAGCCCAGGGAAGTGGGGGAAGGGGGACTTATCTAATCCTATACTGACTCCACCGGAACAACAGTGATGTTAAGATGGGACATCGACAGTGAGAAGGCCAGTTTTCATGTAGCGCACCCTGGGATTCGAAACCACATCCATTAGCATGTGAATCCGACATTCAACCAACTGAGCTACCGAGGCCCGCTCAACGGTTTCCGTTTCAGTTTCTCAGGACAACGTCTTTGCGCTCGGAATAAATTCCTCTCTCTCTCTCTCTCTGACGCCACAGTTGCCATGCGCTGGAGAAGATCAGAAAAGATCATGGCATAAACCTTAGGCTGTACGTAAGGTCCTAAACGTTGACAAGGGCCTTGGGGTCCTACCTAGCGTGTGTGTTTTATATCCTATCTTTGTATTGTTATCGTCACTTTCGTTTAAAGCCCACCTGACTGCGTACAGCCGTATCAGGGCTATAACCATTTCAAAACACGCGCAATACTTCAACAAGGGGAAAAAAAGAAAGAGAAAATTTTAGTACACATATCAATGCATTCGCGCACACAATCCAAGGAAATGCCCCTGGCATTAACCACTCCGTCCAATTTATCATGCAAGGGATTAAAAAAACATGAGAACAAATTTAAACATAAACAAGGATATTAAAGCATATATAAAAATGGGCCTACATTACTAAAATTGCTTCCGCATATCTTATTTTCCTAGAGCAAAAATGCACTCAATATATGTATCCAATTATAAATCCTAAAAGAAAGTAAGAAAGACTTCATTTAACACATACAAGTGAATGGACCATTAATGCAGAAAATGATAAGAAGAAATGACAAAGCAAAGGAGGAAGAAAACAGAGTAGGCTAATAGAAAAGAGGAAATTTCTGTCGCATGTGAACAGGTGAATCACAATATTTACCTGTTATCATGCACACACTCTCATGCACAGCCAGGTTAAGTTCATATTGCTTTTGACAAATCAAAGGAGGAAAAAAGAAAATTGACAGAAAAGAAATTTCTAGCACAGAATTTCCAGAAGGTGGGAGTACTATTTATACTTTAAAATGTGTGTTGTGTATATATATATATATATATATATATATATATATATATATATATATATATATATATATATATATATACTACAAAAGTATATACATATACAGGGGGGGGGGGGGGGGATATTTCCAGTATCCCTAGTCCTTATGTGTGCACGCCTGTTAGTGCCTGAAGCCATAAAAAACCCTGGGCGTGTGTGTGTGTGTTTGTGTTTTGTTGTGTGTGTGTGTGTGTGCGCGCGCGCGCGCGCGCGTCGTGTATATGTGCGTGTGCATGTGTGTGTGTGCGTGTGTATGTGTTGCGTGCGTGCGTGTGTTGTGTTGCGTGACGAGGTGTGTGTGTGTGAGGTGTGTGTGTGTGTGTGTGTGTGTGTGTGTGTGTGTGCACGCGCGCGTGAGCGTGTGTATATGGGTCTGTTGTGTCTGTGTGTATGTGTGTGCGCAGGTACTTGTGTGCGCGTGTGTGTGCATAGAAGTAAAATCATAAAAAGCAGATGAGTTCTTTTGATTTAAGAGGCAATTATGACAAGAACGATAATAAAATACATGTCTTGGTAACAGTTGCCTGGAAATGAAAGAGTTCATTCCTGAAGATTCAAAGAGTTCGTAGCTTTGAACAGATTCACTCTGAGCGTTTAAAATTCGAGCCATCAGCACGGAAAGGTGGAAAGAAGGGAATGGGGCAAGGGACGGAACTCTGCACTCAATTTTGAAGTTAATTTGGGATTCAGGCGATCCATCGTGTACACACCCAAAATAGGTCAATTGAAATACGATCTGGTCTCGTTGGATCCTAAGGTAAAAAAAAAAAAAAAAAATTGGCTATTGACCCTGCGGTCGAAAGGTAAGGGAGTGGTAGAGACCTCAACTTTCGTCGAGGCTGGGATTATGAGGGCAGTGCCTATCTCCTCTTCCCCACTGCTTTTCCTCTCTTTCTGTCTCTGTTGTTCTGTCTGTCCCTCTCTCTCTGTCTCCCTCTTTGTCTCTCTCTGTGTCTCTCTATCTCTATATCTCTGTCTCTCTCTGTCTCCCTAAGCTGACACTACCAGAAAGATGGCAATATTAAGATGGGCAGCAGACCAGGTTTTAAAAAAGTTGCAGGCTAGAATGAACTCGAGATGTCAGATCTTGAGTCCACGGCTCTGTCAAAAGAACCAGAAAACCAGAATCAATAAATAAACACAACAATTAAGACCGAAGTCACGATCAATAAATAGCGATTGGATGTTTTTGATAAACTGACAAAAAATCGTACGTTAATGACGATGTTGATTGATTCAAGTGAGTGAGCTGTGTGTGTGTGTGATGCGCGCGCGCGCCGCCGCGTGTGTGTGTGTGGGCGCGCGCGCGAGTGTGTGTGTGTATGTAAGTGCGCGCGCGCACGCGCACGTGTGTGTTTAAATGTAAGACAGAAAACAGTCTCGAAATGTCCAAAAGTATATGCTGAGAGGAGCAGCAAAGATCACATTAAAATAACAACAGCAACAACAACAGCAACAGCAATAACAACATCATCATCATCAACAACAAAAATAACTGCAACAAGAGCAGCAGCAACAACAACAACAACAGGGACAACAACAGCAACATTATCATCAGCAGTAGCAGCAGCAGCAGCAACAACAATAACAACAACAGGGACATCATCATCATCATGATCAACAACAACAATAACAACATCACCATCATCAACAACAAAAACATCATCATCATGATCATTTTCATCATCATCATTATGAACAACAACAACAACCAAACAACAAATCACATCAACAACAACAAAACACACAACATCATCATCATCAACAGCAAAAAACAACAGGGGCATCATCATCAACAAAGCAACAATAACAACATCATCATCATCATCATCTCAACAACAAAATCATCATCGCATTGTCATGTCGTCGTCATCATCATTATCATCATCATCATCACAAACAACATACAACACAACAACAACAAACAAGGACAGTCCAATCACTTCAACAATCATCAGGGGTCTATTCAGCACCGTCAATATGTGATGTGCTTGTGGAGGTGTGTCTGATCGCTTCTTCTGCTCAGAAATGTCTGTGCTCATATACCACCTCTGTGTGCACATGTTTATGTAGTCACTGTGTTCAAATGTTAAAACTGTTACTGCTATTTTTGTTTAACCCTTTGACTCCCGCACCATGTCCACCAGCATCCTGCACTGTCAACCATGCTAGCAAAGCAAAATCTTAACCCTTTTCA
>JAPXFY010000020.1:41470665-41500665 GCA_030674185.1 Monoplex corrugatus | reverse complement strand
CATTCGCGCACATCATCTAAAGACATGCCCCTGGCGTTAAGCACTCCGTCCAATTTATCGCACTGGGGATTAAAAAACACACCTAAATACAAATCTGAGCATGCGTAAGGACACCATATATATATATATATTATATAAACGGGCATAAATTACCTAAAATTGCTTCCGCATATTTGCTTCCGCATATTTTATCTCTCTAGAGCCAAAAATGCATTTAGTACATGTACCCAATCATCAATCCTAAGAAAACGTACGAAAGACTTTATCAAACACATACAGGTGAATGGACCAGCAAGGCAGAAAATCACAGAAAGAAATGACAGAAAGCAAAGGAGGAAGGCAGAAACAAAGAGAGTGACAGAAAAGAGGACATTTTTGGCACAGAATTTCCAGAAGGTGGGGATATTTTTTATACTGAAAGAGCCCCCGATATCCCTACATGAAAGAGGGGGGCGGGGGGGGGGGGAAGGTGCCCATACATGTACACGCTTGCGTGCAAACAGACACACATACATATATGCATGACTCCCTCTCTCCCCTCCCTCCCTCTCTTTCCATACTTCTCGTTCTAATACCTCTAATATTCAAGCTTTGTCTTATGCTTGGTTATACTAAAGCAACATTGTGAGCTTCCGACTGCTAATTGTCGAGATTATAATATGTAAGTAAGGGGAAAGGAGCTGGCAGCTATGCGAGCTGGTGGCAGGGCGGTCTGCCCGAAAAGAGAGATGAAGAGAAAGTGTGGGGCGACATTGGGCTCTTCCGTTTCTGTTGGTCTATCTCCTGGTTTTATGTTTGTATGTCTACGGTTTCTAAGTACATATTAGATCTATAAATGTGGACCAGAGTGAGGCGAGAGGGGGCTCTTCCGTTTGTCTTGGTCTGGTGCCTGGGCTGGACCTGGTTGGTGCGCGTAGTGTGGCTATGTCCCGGAGTCTGTCATCTCCCCACCTTGCCGTTCGGTTTGTAAACAAGGTAACTGATGACTGGGTCCGAATGGGATATGCACCGCATTGACAGCGCCCCTTTGCTTGATGAAATGACTGTCGAGTGACGTCGGGCACTTGGGAGGTGATTACCCGTGGAGTGGTGAGGCATTGGTGTCCCTGTTCCATCCAGCACCCTCACTGTGTTTCCTGTTAACTACTAATCTAGTTTTGTCTCATGCTGATACCTTTAATACGACTATATACATAATTCACTATAAGACTGTAATCATAAATCATGCGTATTAACGTACGTTCTCAATGATTGTTAAATGTATTTATATTAGAGTAGAACCTCAACTGACGATGGCTGGATGGTAAAATAAAATAAATAAATAAAATAAAATAAATGAAATAAATAAATATATAAACAAATAAATTAAATAAAATAGAATAAAACAAAACACAAAACAAAACAAAACAAAACAAAATGAAATAAAATAGAATAGAATAAAATAAAGAAAGGATTAATAAGCCTATGTCACTACTCTCGAAAAATTAATGTTTTTAATCTGTCTGTCTCTGTCTGTCTGTCTCTGTCTGTCTGTCTCACTACTCCCACCCTCCTCTCTCTCTCTCTTTCTCTCTCTCTCTCTCTCTTCTCTCTGTGTGTGTGTGTGTGTGTGTGTGTGTGTGTGTGTGTGTGTGTGTGTGTGTGTGTGTGTGTGTGCGCGCGCGCGCAAGTCAACGAAATCCTTGATGTAAGTCTCTACCTCCCTTTGTCACTGTTTCCCCTCGTTTTTGTTCTCGTCCGTTCAATTCCAATTAAGTTCTTTCCCCTTTGAACAAATCGGTTTGTCTACCCTGGCGTTCGTTTACACGTTCAATTAAACGAGGGATCGTCCTGTATTCTCCAGTTACCAGTTTACTAGTAGATTTCAATTCCTTTTCCTGTGTACCTGCTCCATCATTTGTGCTGATTCAGTGGCATTAGCCTCCATCCTAATGATTTCGGCTACACGTGCTCTCGCACACACGCGCGCGCAGGCACACAGAGAGACAGACAGATAGATACACACACACACACACACACACACACACACACACACACACACACACACACACACACACACACATACACACACACACACACACACATATATATATAATAATATATACATACATACATACATACATACATACATAAACATACATACATACATACATACATACATACATACTACTTCCATTACTCCTACACACACACACAACGGAATGGACATAACTGTCTGCAGAGACCCAGGCTTTGGTACACAACCGACAGAGCTGGAAAAATCTCATGAAATTAAGAAAGAAAAGAAGAGAAAATGGCTTTGGCATACAACCGTCAGAGGTGGAGGAATCTAGAAGAAGGAAGGTTGAAGAAGAAGAAGAAGAAGAACAACAACAACAACAACAACAAGAATAACAAGAAGAAGAAGGAGGAGGAAAAGATGAAGAAGCAGAAAGAAAAGGAGAGAAGAAGAAGATGATGAAGAAGAAGAAGCAGAGAACAAGAACAAAAGAAGAAACAAGAACAAGAAGAACAACAAGAACAAAAAGAACAACAAGAACAAGAAGAACGAGAAGAACAAGAACAAGAACAAGAAGAGCAATTAGAAGGAAGAGAGAAGAAGAAGCAGAAGGAAAAGCAGAAGAAGAAGAAGAAAGAGAAGAAGGAGAAGAAGAAGAAGAAGAAGAAAAAGAGGAAGAAGAAGAAGAAGGAGAGAAGGAGAGAAGAGAAGAAGAAAAGAAGAACACGAAGAAGTAGAAGGAGAGAAGGAGTAGTAGTAGTAGTAATAGTAGTAGTAGTAGTAGTTGTGGTGGTGGTAGTAGTAGTAGTAGTAGCAGTAGAAGAAATGATGAAAAACAACAACACAACAACAACAACAACAATAACGACAACAACAAAAACAACAGCAACATCAAGAAGAAGACGACGAAGACAAAGAAGATCTCCCTTCTTCCTCCATTCTGTCTGTCTTTGTTTCCTTTCCTTTTCTTTCTATCTGTCGTTCCGTTGGCCATCATGCTGAGTTCTGTGCTTGTGTTCCAGCTTAACTACTCGGTTCTTTAGTCGCTCTTATGTCTCATGTTTCTCTTAAATGGCAACAAAGATTTCAGGTCACTGACATTTTGATGCCGTCAGTCTGTCTGTTTGTTGTTGTTTGTTTGTTTGTTTGTTTGTTTGTTGTTGTGTGTGTGTGTGTGTGTGTGTGTGTGTGTGTGTGTGTGTGTGTGTGTGTGTGTGCGCGCGCGCGCGTGTGTGTGTGCGCGCGCGCGTGTGTGTTTGTATATTAATTAAAAAGGAGGAAAAAAAATGCCACAACCATATGCCACAATTCTGAGGTTCTTCTTTCTGGAGTTATTTCCTTCGCTTTTTAAAAAAATTTTTTTTTTTTTTTTTTTTCTTTTCATTGTTAATTTCCTTTATTTCGTTTTTTTTTTTCTTCGATTCTTAAAAATCTGCCGCAACCATTTGCCACAGTTTTGACATTCTTGTTTCTGGAATTATTTCCTTTTTTTTTTTTAATCTCCTTTTTAGTTTTTTTTTAATAAAGAGGGATACTTTCATATCAACCGGAAACGGGTTAGTCTCTGTGTGTGCGTTTATGTGTGTCTGTAAATGACAAAACTGAATGTGTGGACACAACTGTCTCATCACTTTATGGGTGTCTATAAGTGACACAACTCAACGTGTGGACATAATTCTCTCATCTCTTTATGGTGTCTATAATGTGTGGACATAACTGAATGTGTGGACATAACTGTCTCATCTCTTTATGGGTGTCTATAAGTGACAACACTGAATGTGTGGACACAACTGTCTCATCTCTTTATGGGTGTCTATAAGTGACAACACTGAATGTATGGACACAACTGTCTCATCTCTTTATGGGTGTCTATAAGTGACAACACTGAATGTGTAGACATAATTGTCTCATCTCTTTATGGGTGTCTATAAGTGACAACACTGAATGTGTGGACACAACTGTCTCATCTCTTTATGGGTGTCTATAAGTGACAATACTGAATGTGTAGACATAATTCTCTCATCTCTTTATGGGTGTCTATAAGTGACAACACTGAATGTGTAGACATAATTCTCTCATCTCTTTATGGGTGTCTATAAGTGACAACACTGAATGTGTAGACATAATTCTCTCATCTCTTTATGGGTGTCTATAAGTGACAAAACTGAATGTGTGGACACAACTGTCTCATCTCTTTATGGGTGTCTATAAGTGACAACACTGAATGTGTGGACACAATTGTCTCATCTCTTTATGGGTGTCTATAAGTGACAACACTGAATGTGTGGACACAACTGTCTCATCTCTTTACGGGTGTCTTTAAGAGACAAAACTCAACGTGTGGACACAATTCTCTCATCACTTTATGGGTGTCTATAAGTGACAACACTGAATGTGTGGACACAACTGTCTCATCTCTTTATGGGTGTCTATAAGTGACAAAACTGTTTGGACAGGTAAGCTTAAAGGTATATAAAGGTAAGCATGGGCGCTCCTTTTTTGAGGAGTGTTCTGAGCTTACGGTTTTTGTGCTTTGTATCTGCTTCTATGTTAGCTGAATGGGTAGCGCAAACTGTGTTGGATTTGAGAAGTTCTCCAATATGGGAGATAATTCCTGCGTGACTCTCAAGAGTTATGTTCTTTAACCCTTTGACTCCTGCAGCCTGCCCAACAGCATCCTTCTTTGTCAACCATGCTGGAAGAGCAAAAACTTAACCCTTTGACTCCCTCACCCTATCCACCAGCTTCCTGCAGGAAGCTGGTGGATAGGTGAGGGAGTCAAAGGGTTAAGTTTTTGCAGTTTGTAGATAGAGTGCAGGTGGCAAAGGGTTTAATTAATATAATAAAAATTCTCCCTGCTTTCCTCTTATTTCTTTTGTGTGGACAGGTTTCTCATCTCTTTATGAGTCAATCTTGGACTAAATTCTGATCAAACGGGTCATATGTTAACCGTCTGACTTCCGCACTCTATACACCAAGAACAAAAACTTAACCCTTTGATTCCTGGTGGGATAGGGTAAAAGAATCAAAACGTTACGGTTGCAGGATGACAGTGGACAGGGTGCGGGAGTCAAATGGATAAGGAGTCGAGATAGGTAAGTTTAGAAGGTGAGTGGCCAAGGTCAAGGTCACACGGACCGCAAAAAGAGCGCCTAAAACCACCACTTTTCATGGGATGTGTGAAAACAGCACTTTCGCATGACTTTTGAAAGTAATCAAAATTTGTTTCCGTTTTCATAACAATCTATCGTTGTATTCCATGCATAAGTTTTATTTCACATGGAGGTCTTTCAAGATCACAGTGACTGATATTCTACACCATCTGTACCTTCAAGTGTACAATGAAACACAACCATTATTCCATTAGTAATATCCTCCTCCTCCTCATTACTATTACAATTATTACTATTAGTAGTATTATTACTAATATCATTATTACAATGAAAGAACATTTCCCAGGCAAGACAATGTTCTCAGAAGCAACACTACTAAGCAGTTTTATCTACAGGGTTTGGTTTACCGTGGTTCCCAAATGAAGCAGTTAAAGACTGCTGAAAGACGGCCGCCAACAGTAACAAGCCAAATTTCTCCTTTGTTAAGGCCGTTGTGAACTTTGTACAGCCACATACATGACCTTTGGTATTCAGTCCGCCTTTTCAATTTTTATTACTCAAACTTAAAGTACCTCTATGAAGAAAACGATCTCCAGTTAAGTTACCTCATTATCGAGTACAGTAAATGCAGGTAAGTACCGTCAGCTTTTAGAGAATGGAATTACGCTTGTCTTCAAGGGGGATGACTTTACTTTCCTTCACCTGGGTGCTAAGGGTACGTAATCCGTATTTACTGTGCTTGAAAACTAAAGGTGCAAGCAGAAAAGCGACAACACTCTGAAGATTTGGAGTCATGCTGATCAATGAACGAATGAATGAATGAATGAATCAATCAATCAATCAATCAGTCAGTCAATCAATCAATCAATCCATCCATCCATCAATCAATCAATCACACATACACACACAGACGCACACACAGAGACACCCAGAGACACACACACACAGACATAACTACACACACAGACGCAAACACACCACACACACACACAAACATACAGAAAGAGAAGAGAGAGAGAAGAAACAGACAGACAGACAGACAGGCAGACAGACTGGCAGACACAGACACAAATACATCCCACAGACACACACACAAACAAACACACAAACAAACACACAGACACACACGCACACACACACACATACACAACACACACACATACACACACGCACGCACTACACATACACACACACACACACACACACCACACACACACACACAACACACACACACACACACAGACTCACTGTCACAGTAGAAGGTGAAGCACATATTCATCAGAGTCTTGGCAGGGGAAAAGTCCTCAGCCTCGTGACACTCGAACAGACAGACAGCCAGGTACTGCACCAGGCGGAAAAAGATCTGCTCCGGCACTCTCTTGTTATTCACTCTCTGGGGAAAAAAACAAAGCAAGCCACTCTTGTTTTTATTTACTCTCTGAAAATTGTAAAGAAGCTCTTATTTCGATTCACTATTAAACAGAGAGAGAGAGAGAGAGAGAGAGGGGAGGGAGAGAGAGGGAGGGAGGGAGAGAGAGAGAGAGAGAGACAGAGACAAAGAGAGAGACAGAGAGACAAAAATCAACCCAACTAACCAGCCAACCAGCCAAGCAAGGAAACAAGTAATCGACCATCTTATGTGTGTGCGCACGTGCACGTGTATGTCACTACAAATGATAGTCTTGCACCAACTTCTAGATGAGCATCATCATCATGCGCCTTACGCATGGCGCTAGCGATCACGGCCCTCCATATGCATCTTTCCTTTGTCGCTGCAAGTATATTTTCCACCCTGTCTGTCTTCACCACCCTGCAAGTCCGTCCAAAGTTTCTCCCTGGGTCTGCCTGATGTTCTCCTTCCCTCCAGTTTTCCTGTTCTGACTCATCATCATCATCATGTGCCCTGCCGCATGGTGTTGGCGATCATGGCCCTCCATATGCATCTATGCCTTGTCGCCGCAAGCACATCTTCCACCCTCTCTGTCCTCAGCCACCCTGAAAGTCCGTCCAATATTTTCTCCCTGGGTCTACTTGGTGCTCTCTTTCCCTCCAGCTTCCCTGTTCTGACTAGGTGTTCTAATTTCTCTTGCCTCATAAAATGTCCCATAAATGTTGCTTGTGTTTTCATACTCTTCTTCATTGATGTTCTGTTTGTGTCTGCCTCCTTCAAGACTTCTCGTTTGTTTTCCTTGCTGTCCATGAAACTCTTTAACATTCTTCTTAGAAACCACATTTCAGACGCCTAAACCTTGTTCTGACTTTGCGTGTTGACTGTCCACGCTTCTCATCCGTACAACAATATCAGTTCCATGGAACACTGAGGAACTGTCTTCCTGATGTTAACTGAAAGGCATTTGTTGGTAAGAACCTTTTCATCTTCTTGAATGCTGTTACAGCCTGGCCGAATCTGCCGCCCGTTTCTAATGTGCACGCACCCTCTAACAAACCGTGTTCTGCCCGATCGCACATCTGCACCCTGGTACACAAATGAAGTAAGGGTAGCCAAACAAACTCGTAGACAAGCCAAACGTCAATGGTCATCATCATCATTGCCCTGCTGCGTGGCGTTGGCGATCATGGACTTCCATATGCATCTACCCCTTGTCGCCGCAAGCACATCTTCCACCTTCTCTGTCCTCAGCCACCCTGCAAGTCCGTCCAATATTTTCTCCCTGGGTCTACTGGTGATTCTTTCCCTCCAGCTTTCCTGTCAATGGTGGTCCTCTAATATTGTAGTTCACTCTCTGATTTATCAAGAACATGTGAAAACAGTACGAAAATGATCACGAAGAACTACGCTGACATTTTTTCTACCCAGGTCCTTGAATCTATTACATCTACAGAACGCCTGTTCTCTGTCACTGTCTGATCTTTTGGCTACTACCAAGTCTTCTCCACTTCCTTCACACACCAATTCTTCAGATCCCTCAGAAGCTTTAAGCGCATTCAAGTGCACTATCAGTCCACCATCTGTTCTTTGAATGTCCTATCTTATTTACGACATACAGAAATAAATCTCGATTTTTCATGTACTGACTATAGAGACATCCTTTACACAAAAAAAAAAAATTATTCCGGTAGTCCAGCTGATTCTCAGCTCCCTGTTGGCAGATTGTTATGAAGAGTTAATTAATTGTTGTATGTTATTATTTGACACTGTTAATTCATTGTTCTGAATCATTAATTGTAACTGTTCCCCTTCTTACATTCAAACTCTCACTCCCCCCTCCCCATCCCCTCTTCTTTTTTCTTTTTCTTTTTTTTTCTTTATTTCCTTTTCTTTTTTTTCTTTGTGTGCGTGTGTGTGTGTGTGTGTGTGTGTGTGTGTGTGTGTGTGTGTGTGTGTGTGTGTGTGTGTGTGTGTGTGTGTGTGTGTGTGTGTGTGTGTGTCTAAAATCACTATTGTGAACAGACATTAAATAAACGATTCAAAGCGCATTCAAAAGTATTGATATGACCACTGATAACCTCGCAACACTCATCTGTTGTTTTCACTTGGTGAACCTAAGTATCAGCCCTCTAATTGTTGAGTACGATAATGCTGATGGGTGGTGTAGTATCTGTCTACTCCTTACGTAATTACTGTAGATACGTTTTACATGTAAATCCAGGTATGTCACCATATGCGTAAAAAAAAAAAAAGAAAAAAAAAGAAAATTCACATATACACAAACTAACACTTACAAATCAAAGAACATGCATCCATATATTTTTGATGAAAATGTCAAGTGAATCTAACCAACAGTTTTTTTTCCTACAATTTTTTAAAGATAGTAACCTTATTCGTACATAATTATCTCCCATTAACACGTCATTTGCATGTAACCAAGATTATTCCAGTGGCAGGCTGACACAATACCAGTATAAAATATAGACTAGGTAAAACATAGTCTAGGTACTGCCTCAGAACCTGGAAAACTCATGGGTTTATGTGCAGGCTTAAGGCTTGTGCCATAATTACCATACACATGGCACCTGTGACGTTAATGCATATGCAATTCGTTCCGAGGGCGGAGACATCGTCTTGAGAAACGAAAACTGAAACTGAAAATGAATTTTGACCAACCTCTGAAATTGGGATTGCCAGCATTCTGAAAGAAATGTCATTCGAGTCTTGTGAAAGGAGACAAACAATACTGATACAGACAGACAGACAGGCAGACAAAGCGATAGACAGACAGACAGACAGATATACAGACAGGCAGGCAGGCAGACGATACATACCTGTGAATTGACGTATCGGGCAAACCACAGTCTTCCCGGGGCATACTGCAACACACAACAACACCGACATAATCAATGATTTGCAAACATCGTCATCGTCGTCATCATCATCATCATCACCACCACCACCGCCACCACTATCATCATCATCATCGCTGTATCATCATCACCATCACCACCACCACCACCACTACCACCACCGCCACCATCACTGTCTGTATCACAATCATCGTCATCGTCACCGTCGTCGTCGTCATCATCATCACCAACCACCATCACCGTCTGTATCACCACCATCATCATCATCATCCTTACTATCATCAGTATAAACATCGTCGTCATTAGCATCGTAGAAAGAAGAAGAAAAAAAAATCCAGCCACTTCCACAGCGTCAGCACTATCATCACTATTCTCATCATCATCAACCCCGTTATCTTGAAATTCAAAATAAGTGCCACCGCATCACGGAGATAAAACTGTGTCACATCAAAGAGACAAAATGGTGTATATATCTCCAATCATTTCAGCCAGACCACTCGATCAACGACATCGTTGACAAAAGTCTGTGGCTCCTCTACAGTAACAGTATCACAGGCAGGAGGAGAGACAGGGAATCCCATCTCATAAATAAACTTGGAACACGCAAGCCACATGGTCTCAGTGACAAACCATAACGATTTTCTCTAGTGAATGCAGTACAATGTATCACTTCAGTTGCTTTTGTCTGCATCTGCTTGCTCGTCTTCACAAGGACGTGATTTTTTGTGCATGTATTTCAACACCTCTCTCTCTCTCTCTCACTCTCTCTCTCTCTAGCTCTCTCTCTCTCTCTGTATGTGTGCTTGTGTGTGTGTGTGTGTGTGTTGTATGTGTGTGTGTGTGTGCGCGCGCGCGTTTGTGTGTGTGTATGTGTGTATGTGTGTGTGTTTGCGTGTCTGATGTTCGAGAGTATTGATTCCTTTGTCCATGCCCACATAATTAATATTTATCTTTGGATGAATTTACGCACACAATCTTCTTTTAACCCTTCGACTCCTGCACCCTATCCACCAACTGCAAACACTTAACCTTTTGACTCTCTCACCCTTTCCACCAGCTTCCTGCAGGAAGCTGCTGTAAAGGGTGAGAGAATCAAAGGATTAAGTTTTTGCTTTGCTAGCATGGTTGGCAATACAGGATACTGGTGGACAGGGCGCCGGAGTCAAAGGGTTAATGTGCGCACGTGTCCATGCATGCTTTTACAGTGATGCTGATTAGCGATACTTTCAATCCCACTCTCACCGTCTTATCCTATACAGAAATAGACCATACCATCACCATTTTTTTTTGCCTACCTCAGTAGAGGTCTTGGCTTTGCGGCTGCACATACGGATTGTATTATCTGTTTTAACCCTTTGCCACCTGCACCCTATCTACCAACTGCAAAAACTTAACCCTTTGACTCCCTCACCCTATCCACCAGCTTCCTGCAGGAAGCTGGTGGATAGGGTGAGGGAGTCAAGGGTTAAGTTTTTGCTCTTCCAGCATGGTTGACAAAGAAGGATGCTGTTGGACAGGCTGCATGAGTCAAAGGGTTAATCCTTGCTTTACAAGACAGGCCCAGCCGCGTCTGACTAAGGTTTTCTTCTCCAGATGCTTCGGTTTTCCCTTCAGCCCGTTGGCTGTTTTTCTTCCTTTTCCAAGGTCAGACTGGATTCATCGCACTAGGTACGATCCAATTACATCGGCTTCGCCTCTCAATTATATCGTTTTCCATTCAGTCGATCATATGCTCATGTATTCTTGTTATTTATGTGTGGATGTGTGGTGTGTATGCAAATGTTACGTATACATGTACATGTATGTATGTATGTATGTATGTATGTATGTATGTATGTATGTATGTATGTAGTATGTATGTATGTCTATATATGCATCATGTGTACATATTTGTGTATATATATATGTATATATATAATATATATATATATATATATACACATACATATATACATATATATACACACACACAATTCTCTCTCTCTCTCTAAATACAAATTTCAAAATAACTAAGGACACTCATACACATATAAAAACGGGCCTAAATTATCTAAAATTGCTTCCGCATATCTCATTTCCTAGAACCAAAAATGCACTAAATACATGTACCCAATTATTGAGCCTAAGAAAAAGTACACAAGACTTTATCTAACACATACAGGTGAATGGACCAGCAAGACAGAAAATGATAGGAAGGAATGACAGAAAGCAAAGAAACAAGGCAGAAATAAAGAGAGTGACAGAAAAGAGAAATTTTCCAACACACAATGTCCAGAAGGTGGGGATACTAGTGCAGAACAAGCCACCCAAATGTAAGACAGCAATGGACACAACGACAAAATGTGCTGTACAGACTGTGGTCCTGGCTGGCATGGACATTCCACCCCTCTCCCTTCTCCCACATCTTCTGCGCTGCTCCTGTGTCACTACCCCCACGCCGGTCATTTCAGTTCTTCATCACACCTCCAGACCTTCGAAACAGGTCACCAGGAGAGCACGGCATCAGTGGCCACAGACGGGGGCATAGGTTTTCACAATGCTGTGGGGTTTGTTCAAGACGAAGTCATCACATTTGAAAGACATGAATCATGCGTACATAAAAAAAGTTAAAAAAAACAATGAAAAAACATATATAGATATCTATACGCAAATCGTTATTGCTATTGTTGTTTCAAGCCCAGCCGAATGCGTAGAGCCATACCAGGACTATAACTGTTTCAAAATACAAAACTTCAAAAGGGGGGGGGGGGGGGGGGGAAGAAGAAAATTAAGCATACACATCAATGCATTCGTGCATATAATCTACGGCATGTCCCCGACGTTGACCACTTCCGTCCAATTCATCGCATGGGGGATTTAAAAACACACCTGAATACAAATATAAGCATACCTAAGGGCACCAAAACATATCTAAAAACGGGCATGAATTACCTGAAATTGCTTCCACATATCTAACCTCCCTAGAGCCAAAAATACATTTAATACATGTACCCAATTATCAATCCTATGAAAAAGTAAGCAGAAAATGACAGGAAGAAATGACAGAAAGCAAAGGAGGAAGAAAGAAACAAAGAGAGTGACAGAAAAGAGGACATTTCTAGCACAGAGTTTCCAGAAGTGGGGATACTATTTATACTGAAAGAGCCCCGGCATCCCCACTGGGGTACTATACACAAATTCATAAATAGATAAAAAATGGTTTCAGTCACTGTGACATTCTTCAAATTCCATCAATCGTTTGCAACTTCCTTAAAACACACTACACACACACCACACACACACACACACACACACACACACACACACACACACACACACACACACACGCACACAGACCACAGTTGGGAAATTTAAAAGATCCTCAGTCATTCATATATATATATATATATATATATATATATATATATATATATATATATATATATATATATATATATATATATGTATATGTATATATATATGTGTATATATATATGTATGTATATATATGTGTATATATTTATATATATTGTATATGTATATTGTCTATATATGTATGTATATATATATGTATATATTTATATATATATTGTATATGTATATATATATATATATATATATATATATTATATAGAGAGAGAGAGAGAGAGAGAGAGAAGAGAGAGAGAGATACACACACAACATACATATATATATATATATATATATATATATATATACATACATATACAATACATATTACATATACATACATACATATATATATATATATGTACATATACATTCCTACTGCTACTGATGATGATGATGATAATGATAATGTGAAATCACTAACTGCTAAAATCATTATCTATTAATTTTATGCAACCATGCCAACTTATTTACAATCTATCTGTGTCTAATGGCTCTGTCTTGGATTCCTATGGCAAATAAATGTGTTCTGAATGTTGATCTCTCTCTCTCTCTCTCTCCCTCTCTCTCTCTCTCCCTCTCTCTCTCCCCCTCTCCTTTACCGTCTCTCTCTGTCAGTCGCTCTCCGTCTATCTGTCTGTCTGTCTGTCTGTCTGTCTCTCTCTCTCTCTCTCTCGCTCGCTCGCACGCACGCACGCACGCACGCACGCATGCACGCACGCAATTTTACACTTAAACTTTAACCAGCCCAAGTTCCCTGTACAATATAAAACCCAGTGACCTGAAATAACTTCAGCTCAACAAAGATGCAAAACAAGGTCGTAAATTTCATCAGTCCTTGTTCTTAACTCCATCCCTCCCCCACCCCAAAGGAAAACGAAATGGTCACGCCATATTAAATTTCATCAATCCTTCCTAAACTCCCCCACCCTTCTCAATGGAAAACGAAATGGTCACGCCATATTAAATTTCATCAGTCCTTGTTCCTAAACTCCCCCCCCCCCCCCCCGATAAAAAACGAAATGGTCATGCCATACTTAATTTATCAGTTCCTGTTCCTAAACTCCCGCGCCCGCCATCCCCCCCCCCCCCCCACCAAAGGAAAATGAAATGGTCATGCCACATTAAATTTCATCGTCCTTCTTCCTAAACTCCCCCCGAATGGAAAACGAAATGGTCACGTCATCTAAATTTCATTAGTCTTTCTTCCTAAACTCGCTCAATGGAAAATGAAGCATACTAATTAATCATTTTTTTCCTTAGCTCAGATGTCAGAGCACCATGATTAAACGAGGGGGGGGGGAACGGCCGCATTATTTTCTGTAACACATAGCTGGTTGCTTCTTCTGATACAGCCCTGGACTCAAGATATATCCGAGTTCATCCAGCCTGCAACATTAAAACTGGCGAGTTCGTACCATCTTAACGTTTCCATCATTCTGGTGATGTCAGCTTAGTGTTTCATATGTCCCTTCTCCACAGCCACCATTTCCAAACCTTACCTGCGCGTACGGTTTTGCGCAGGCTCAGGGAGTCTGCCGGACTAACTGCCCGCAGATTTGGGTAGAGCGCATATGGAATACCACGGGTGCAATGAATCCCTCTTAAATAACCTCCAAACTCTCCTGTACATCAGAAACATTTTGCATAACTGTCATCTTGAAAATTTGACTGCTCAGCCCTTTCTCTTTTATTTTTATATCACCAAAGTAGGAATATGCAGACTACGAAGCAATACACACACACACACACACACACACACACACACACACACACACACACACACACACACACACACACACACACACACACACACACACACACACACACACAGTAAAGAGGAGGAAGAAGTGGTGGGGGGAGAAAAAAACTTTCTCGATTAATTCATTTTACTTTAAAGAACCGATTGCTTGACCAGCTGATTGTGAGTGAGTCAATCAATTGGCTGATTGATTAACAGATTCTTCAAAGAGTCAAGAGGGAGGAGGTAGACAAGAAAAGGGAAAAGATGGAAGTGGACGGGGCAGCAAAGAAGGGGGAGATTTGAAGAACAAAAGACAGAGAGAAAAGACGGGCGGAAGTACATTATCTTTCGGATGAGGGCGGAAACGGAAAGACTGATCCCAGTCCAGGTCCTGTCTCATCTAGCTGAGCTTTCTTGGCAGAGAATTACTTCATCATCTTCGATTATAGTTCTATCATTAGGACATAATTACAGCCTGCGTTACCAATTCCATAGGGAGGAAGATAAAAAGCCAAGGAAACTCCAACAGATTGATAAATAGGGTGAGCGAGCGAGCAAGCACGACAGAGCGAGAGGGAGGGGAGAGAGAGAAACAGAGAGAGACAGAGAGACAAAAAGAGAAGACTGAGGGGACGAGAGAAGGAGAGAGAGGAAGTAAGGTAGAGAGGCTGGAGGTAGCCGAGAGAGAGAGAGAAATAAGAGAGAGAGAGAGAACGTAAGAGAGGGGAGAGAAAAGAGGGGGAGAATAGGAGGAGAGAGGAATAAGGACGAAGTGAAACAGGGGAGGCATAGAAAGAGAAAATGAGAGGATGGGAGGGAGAGAGAGGAGGAGAGTGAGAAAGCGAAATGAAGAGAGAGGAAGGGCAACTCACATTTCTATGCTAATCTATCTGAAGAGAGAGTGTGGATAGGGACAGACAGACAGAGACAGAGAAGAGAGAGGGAGAACGGAAAGACAGAGGAGGGAAAGAGAGAAAAGAGAGAAAAAGAGGGGAGTGGAGAGAGTGGGGAAGGGAAGGATTATGGTTAGTGATGAGAGTGAAAGAGAGAGGAGGGAGAGAGAGAGTAGAGAGAGAGAGAGAGAGAAGGTAGAGAGATAGTGGAATAGAGTACGGGAGAGGGAATTGAAGAGAGTGAGAGAGAGAGAGAGAGACAGATAGAGACAGAGACAGAAAGAGAAGAGAGAGAGAGAGAGAGCGAGAAGGAGAGAGAGAGAGAGAGAGAGAGAGAGAGAGAGAGAGAGAGAGAGAGAGAGAGCACATACACACACACACGCGCCCACGCGCGCATGTGCAAACAGATAAGGTCAAAAACAAACTTGAAAAAAAAAAGTCAACAACAAAACTCTATACAATTTCGTCTCTTTTACGAGAGACAGAAAAAGAAAAAAGAAAGAAAGATAGACATAAAGGAAGAACGAATGCAAGAAAGAAAGTAAAGAAAAAATAGGACAGAAAAAAAACATCGTAAATCTTACAAGGTCACAAAACAATTGAGAAATCATAAACACCACGCCAAACGAAATCAAACTAAACAAACTCCCAGAAAAGTTGGCGTGGGTGGTACGAGAATTTTTTTCTTCTGAAACTTTATTCACTTTTTTCCAATTAAAAACCAGAACCAGACGAAAGGAAAACAGAAACTCGTGCTTCAATCGACGCTACATGATAGGGGCAAGAATTATTGTAAACATATTATTTTTTTTTGGGGGGGGGGGGGGGGGGGAATAGCTGCAAACAAAACAGCAAAAATGCAGAGGAACTTGTATACAATTTCTTTTTTAATCTTGTAAAGTTCGTCTGTCTAGTCTGTTTGTCTGTCTATCTATCTATCTATCTATCTATCTATATATCTATCTATCTATCTATCTATCTCTCTATCTATTTCCTTTCTCCTATTTCCTCTCTCTATATATACCTATTTCCTCTCTATTTCCTCTTCTCTCTCTCTCTCTCTTCTATCTATCTATGTATGTATGTATCAATCTATCTATCTATCTATCTTCCTACCTAACTATCTGTCTATCTTATCCGATTGTCTGTCTATCTATCAGTACCAATGTTAATGTGTGTGCATGGGTATGTGTGTGTCTATGTGTGTGTGTGTGCGTGTATGTGTGTGTGTGTGTGATAGTATATGTGTGTGGTGTGTGTGTGTGTGTGTGAGTGTGCGTGGTGCGTGCGTGCGTGCACGTGCATGCGTGCGTGTGTGTGTGCACACGCGCGTGTGTGTGTATGAGTGTGCGTGCATGGGGGTGTGTGTATATCAACTTTTCGGCCGTGTACAGGATGACAGTGATGACCGGAATCTAACCCACACCAGACCAATCTCTCCTGGCGGCGTTTCCATTTGGAACACCGGTTTCAGCCATGCTGTGCTTGTGGCATTTGGACATGCTTCCTTCAGTTGAACTCCTGACATTTCCCCCGACAGGGAAGTTAAAACAACCAGACGATCAAGCCCTTTGAACAATGCACACAGAAAGACAGAGACAGAAACAGAGAAAGAGAGAGAGAGAGAGAGAAAAGAGAGAGAGAGAGAAAGAAAGAGAGAGATAGACAGACAGAAAGAGAGAGAGCGAGAGTGGAAAAGACTAGGGTGAGAGGGAAATATGAGAGAGACACAGAGAGAGCGCGCACACACACTCACACTCACTCACAAACACACACACAAAACACACACACACACACACAAACACACAACACACACCACACACACACACACAAACACACACTCACACACACACGCACACTGACATACACAACACACACACAACACACACACACTCACACACACACACGCACACAACACCACACACACACACACACCACACACACACACACACACACACACACACACACACACACACACACACACACACACACACACACAAACAGATAACTAAGAAAATAAACTTGGAAAAGAGTCAACAACAAAACTGCATACAATTTCGTCTCTCTCACGAGACAGAGAAAAAAAAAGGAGAGAAAGATAGAAATAAAGAAAGAACGAAAGAAAAAGAAAAAAAAACAGGAAGAAAAAAAACCGTCCATCTTACAAGGTCACAAAACAATTCAGAACACCACAAACACCACGCCAAACTGAAGCCAAACTAAACAAACTTCCAGATCTTACACAAAGAAAAGCCGGTGTGGGTGGTACGAGAATTCTTTTTCTTCCGAAACTTTATTCACTTTTTTCAATTAGAAACCAGAACCAGACAAAAGGAAAACAAAAACCCGTGCTTTAATTGACGCTACATGATAGGTGCAAGGATTATTATTAATATTTTCTGAAAAGAAATAGCCGCAAACGAAACAGCAAAAGTGGAACTTGTATACAATTTCTTTTTAAATCTTGTAAATTTCGTCTATCTGTCTTGTCTCTCTTATATGTGTACATATAGATACATATGTATATATACACACATGTATACCCACTTATCTACCTACCTACTTATTTGTCTCTATCTGCCTATTTGTCTCTATCTATCTATCTATCTATCTGTCTGTCTATCTATCTGTCTATCTGTCTGTCTGTCTATCTGTCTATCAATCTACCTGTTAAACTATCTATCTATCTATCTGTCTGTCTACTATTATTTTACCTACCTCTACCTACATGTACCTACCTATCTTTATTATGTGTTTGCGTGTACGCGTGCGTGCGTGTATGTGTGTGTATGTGAGTGTGAGTGTGTGTGTGTGTGTGTGTGTGTGTGTGTGTGTGTGTGGTGTGTGTGCGCACGCGCGTGTGTGTGTGTTTGTGTGTGTGAGAGAGAGAGAGAGAGATAGACAGTGAGTGTGTGTGTATGTGTGTGTGTTCGTGTGCGTGCGTGTGTGTGTGTGTGTGCGCGCGCGCGCGCGCGGCGTGCATGGGTGTGTGTGTATATCAACTTTTCGGCCGTGTACAGGATGATGGTGATGACCGGAATCTAACCCACACCAGACCAATCTCTCCTGGCGGCGTTTCCATTTGGAACACCGGTTTCAGCCATGCTGTGCTTGTGGCATTTGGACATGCTTCCTTCAGTTGAACTCCTGACATTTCCCCCGACAGGGAAGTTAAAACAACCAGACGGTCAAGCCCTTTGAACAATGCACACAGAAAGACAGAGACAGAGACAGAGAATAAGAGGAGAGAGAGAGAGAGGAGAGAGAGAGAGAGAGAGAGAGAAAGAAGAAAGAGAATAAGAGAGAGGGAGAGAGAGAATAAGAAAGAGAAGAGAAGAGAGAGAGAGAAAAGAAAGAGAATGACAGAGAGAAGAGAGAGAGAGAAAATAAGAGAGAGAGAGGGAGAGAGAAAATATGAGACAATAAAGAGAGAGAGAGAAAGAGAGAGAGAGAGAAGAGAGAGAATAAGAGAATAAAAGAGAGAGAGAGAAAATAAGAGAATAAGCAAGAGAGAGGGAGACAGACAGACCTAATATTGTATTAAATTCTCTCTCTCTCTCTCTCTCTCTCATACGTGCTATCATCACCTCGCTCATCAATCCTCCAAGATGCCACCACCCCCACCACCCCAACTCCCAGCCATCTACACGCAGAGGCAAAAGAAAACAAACAACGGCAATAAACAACAACGACACCGCTAACAAGAACCACAACAACAGAAATAGAAGATTAATTGGACACAGCGGTTGGAAAAATCCTGCTTTCAAACTCTTTCCCGTTTTTCAACAAGAGCCAGAAATAATGTTTTGATGCTGCCCAAGAGAGTCTCGTCATTTTTAATTTACTGTTATTGTTGTTTAAAGCCCTGCTGACCGCTTAGAGCCATATCAGGGCTATACCCACTTCAACACATACAAAACGTCAACAGGAAAAAAAAGAAAGGAAAAAAAAAAGAAAATTAAGTACACATATCAATGCATTCACGCACATAATCTAAGGACCTGCCCCCGGCGTTGACCGTTCCGTCCAATTTATCGCATATGGGGATTTAAAAAAACACACCTAAGTACAAATTCAAGTATACCTGAGGACACTAAAACATACATAAAAACGGGCATAAGTTACCTAAATTTGCTTCCGCATATCTCATCTCCCCAGAGCCAAAAATGCACTTAATACAAGTACCCAGTTATCATTCCCATGAAAAAGTACTTAAGACTTTATCGAACACATACAGGTGAATGGACCAGCAAGGCAAAAAATGATAGGAGGAAATGACAGAAAGCAAAGGAGGAAGAAAGAAACAAAGAGAGTGACAGAAAAGAGGAAATTTATAGCACAGAATTTCCAGAAGGTGGGGATACTATTTACACTAAAAGAGCCCCCAGCATCCCCACTGGGGTGTCTCGTCATTTTCAGTCCTCTAATGCGAAACAGATCCGTTTAAATTACACATGCATCAGTACGCAGCATAACGGTAAGCTTACGATATAGGTCTATGTCCTTTGAAAAACCGTCTCTCATTGGTTAACTGAACCATGACGGTTGTGCCTGATCAAACAAGACGGTTTGTTTCTGGCCCTGATACAAGGTTTTGTGATTGGTCTGGTAAATATGATGGGCTCTGATTGGTCCAGTGAAGTGTCAAGGTTTCTGATTGGTCCACTGTAATGTCATGATTGGTCCAGTGAAATGTCAAGGTACTGACTCGCCCAATGGAATGTCTAGTGTTCTGATTGGTTTTGTGACATTTCAAGTTTTCTGATTGGTCCTTGAAATGTCAAGGTTTTTGTTTGGACCTTGAAATGTGAAGGTTTCTGACTAGTCCAGTGCAATGTTAAGATTTCTCACTGGTTAAGTGAAATTTCAAGGTTTGTGATTGGTCCTTGAAATGTCAAGGCTTCTGACTGGTCCAGTGAAATGCGATGGTTTCTGATTGGTTCAGCGAATGTAAAAGTTTCTGATTGGTAAGTAAACTGTCAAGGGTAGTGATTGGTCCTTGAAATGTCAAGGTTTCTGATTAATCCTTAAAATGTCAAGGTTTCTGATTGGTTCTGCAAAATGTTCAAGGTTTCTGATTGGTTCAGTGAAATGTCAAGATTTCTGATTGGTCCAGTAAAATGTCAAAATTTCTGTCTGTCCAGTGAAATATCAATATTTCTTACTGATCCAGTGAAATGTCAAGGTTTTCGATGGATCCAGCGAACTGTCATTGTTTCTGATTTTCCAAGGAAATGTCAAGGTTTCTAATGTGCACAGTGATATGTCAAGGTTTCTGATTGGTTTCGTGATATTTCACAGTTTCTTATTGGTCCGGGGAAATGTCAAGGTTTCTGACTGGTCCTTTGAAATGTCCATGTTTCTGACTGGTCCTTTGAAACGTCCAGGTTTCTTATATGTCCAGTGAAATGTCAAGGTTTCTCATTGGTCCAGCAACATGTCAAGATGTCTGATTGATCCAGCGAAGTGTCAAGGTTTCTGATTGGTCCGGTGAAATGTCACCACGAGATGACATCAGAGAAGTGCGCAGTTAAGTGGTCAAAGCACTTACCTAAGATGCAAGAAACAAGGGTTGGAATCATGGATCAGACACTGATCCCCCCCCTCCCCCCACATCCACAAGATCTCAAAATGGTCATGTAGGTGCAATTTTTCGTATGAGAAGATAAACCGAGGTCTGACTGGTAGCAAGAACATAGTGAACCCAATGGTAGGCTGATACAATACCAGTATAAAATACAGACTAGGTAAAACACAGTCTAGGTAGGGCCTCATGACCTGGCCAACTTATGGGTTTATGTGCAGGCTGAAGGTCTGTGCCATGATCACCATACACATGACACCTGTGACGTTACTGCATATGGAATTCGTTCGTCCCTAGCGCGAGATGTCGTCTTGAGAAACTGAAACTGAAACTCGAACTACTGCACAGTAAAGATCCCATGGCAATAAAGGAGTTATTCCTGGAAATTTTTGGAGGAAAATCTCCACTTCCACAGGATAAACAGAAATACACGCATACATTAAAAAAAACAACAACAATGAAATGGGTGGCGACGCACTGCGGCGATTCGCTCACTCCAGGGAAAGCAGCCTGAATTTCACATGGTAAATCCACTGTGTCTGAGAAAGAAATGAATACAAGTACTAATACATTCTGTAGTCAGCAACAAGTACTAATATATTCTGTAGTCAGCAACAAGTACTAATACATTCTGTAGTCAGCAACAAGTACTAATACATTCTGTAGTCAGCAACAAGTACTAATACATTCAGTAGTCAGCAGGACGTGAAATGTCAGTTAATCAACCCGACAACAAATCCCTCTTCGTCTGACACAGACAGCAACAATCAGCAATACCTCCATCCCAGGGGATCCATTTAATCCCCCTCACCCCCATCTCCATTTTCTCTCTCTCTCTCTCTGTCCACCCCCCTTGTCCGCCTATCATGCTACTGTGATGTTGCAACGTGAGCAGCTAAAGGTCATAGACGGACCTGTTGGTGGCATGGGGGGAGTCTGGAGCCTCCGCGACTGAGCTGGGAGCCTGTCGGTTTTGATGGAACCTGTTGTGGTGGTTTGATAATATGACACAAATACTATATGTCCTGATAAAGATTAGTGAGGTTGGTGCCAGAAGCCAGAGAGTTGCAGGTTTGCTTCCTAGTCTTATTACGTTTTTTGTTGTTGTTTTCTTCTGTCCATCAAAAGAGTAATAGAGAAAATGATGCGTACTTATATCTCTGTATCTTTCAAGCCTGGTTGACGTTAAGTCTAGTATAAAAGGAAGCGTCGAGTGCAGCCCTGTTACGTAGTCTCAATCCAGAATGGAACTCTATAGCATTGTCATTATCATCCCCATTGTCATTATCATCATCACATTGTGAAACATTGCCCCAGACTCTGTGGCCACTGACGTGGCGCAGAAGAGACAACAGGAGAAGAAAACCCTCTGTTAATGATATATGTCTGTGACTGACGTGGTGCAGAAGAGAAAACAGAAGAAAATCCTCTGTTAATGATATATGTCTGTGACTGACGTGGTGCAGAAGAGAAAACAGAAGAAAATCCTCTGTTAATGATATATGTCTGTGACTGACGTGGTGCAGAAGAGACAACAGGAGAAGAAAATCCTCTGTTAATGATATATGTCTGTGACTGACGTGGCGCAGAAGAGACAACAGGAGAAGAAAACCCTCTGTTAATGATATATGTCTGTGACTGACGCGGTGCAGAAGACAACAGGAGAAGAAAACCCTCTGTTAATGATATATGTCTGTGACTGACGTGGTGCAGAAGACAACAGGAGAAGAAAACCCTCTGTCAATGATATATGTCTGTGACTGACGTGGTGTAGAAGACAACAGGAGAAGAAAACCCTCTGTCAATGATATATATATCTGTGACTGACGTGGTGTAGAAGACAACAGGAGAAGAAAACCCTCTGTTAATGATATATGTCTGTGACTGACGTGGTGTAGAAGACAACAGGAGAAGAAAACCCTCTGTTAATGATATATGTCTGTGACTGACGTGGTGCAGAAGACAACAGGAGAAGAAAACCCTCTGTCAATGATATATGTCTGTGACTGACTTGGCGCAGAAGAGACAACAGGAGAAGAAAACCCTCTGTCAATGATATATGTCTGTGACTGACGTGGTGCAGAAGATCACAGGAGAAGAAAACACTCTGTTAATGATATATGTCTGTGACTGACGTGGTGTAGAAGACAACAGGAGAAGAAAACCCTCTGTTAATGATATATGTCTGTGACTGACGTGGTGTAGAAGACAACAGGAGAAGTACGCAGACTGTGCAGCAACATACTGCATGCACAGTGTGGGCAAAAACAATGTGCATATCAGCATCCAAGAAAAATCTGATAAAATAATAATAATAAAATAATATGAACAACAATAATAATAATAATAATAACAATAACAATGATAATAATAACCACAATAACAACAACAACAACAATGATAATAATAATAGTGTAATAATAATAATAACAATAATAAATAATAACAATAAATTTTCAAGAAATTCAAAACACCAGTAATAAACAAATAAGATGGAAAAAAAATGGAAAGAAAGGATCTGGGAGAATACCTTCTGTAGTCAACCCAGCTCCGCCACTACCCAACTAAGAGTTATGAGATAACCTCTGCACGGCGTCAAAGATCAATTAACCAGCCAATGATTATCTCTTCATCTGACATCAACAATCAGCAATCACAGTGTCCCCAGTGGCTTCATTTGTCCTACTCCCCCCTCCCCACCTCCTTCCTCCCATCAACTCCTCCCCTCCTTCCCTCCCCCCCCCCCCTGTCCCAATCAATGTGCTGGGACGTTGCAATGCCAGTGGGCAAAGGTCAAGGACACATCATTTTCGCTGCCGCTGGGAGCCTGCAGGTGTCACCATTATTAATGTTTAACCCTTTGACTCTCGCATCCGATCCGCCAACTGCAAAACCATAACCTTTTGACTCCCTCACCCTATCCACCAGCTTCCGGCAGGAAGACGAAAGGTCTGGGTTTGATCCTGCACGCAGCTGGTGGATAGGGTGATAAGTCAGAGAGTTAAGTTTCTGCTTTGCTACCATGGTTGATAATGCAGGATGCTGGTGGATAGAGTGTGGGAGTCAGAGGGTTAAGTTTCTGCTTTGCTAGCATGGTTGACAAAGCAGGATGCTGGTGGATAGAGTGTGGGAGTCAAAGGGTTAAGTTTCTGCTTTGCTTGCATGGTTGACAATGCAGGAAGCTGATGGATAGGGTGAGGGAGTCAGATCTTAAGTTTCTGCTTTGCTAGCATGGTTGACAATGCAGGAAGCTGGTGGATAGGGTGAGGGAGTCAAAGGGTCTAGGGTGAGGGAGTCAGAGGCTTAAGTTTCTGCTTTGCTAGCATGGTTGAAAATGCAGGAAGCTGGTGGATAGGGTGAGGGAGTCAAAGGGTCAAGTATCCGGATACGAATCGGTCAACGTGGCCAAGTGGTCACCATAACACATCACAGACTGGGAGACTGTTGGGTCCAAACCCCCATCAGTCCAATAAGATTACTGTAGGATTCAAATCCCCATCAATCCAACAAAATTACTGTAGGGTTCAAATCCCCATCAATTCAACAAAATTACTGTAGGATTCAAATCCCCATCAATTCAACAAAATTACTGTATGATTCAAATCCCCATCAACCCAACAAAATTATTGAAAGATTCAAATCCCCATCAATCCAACATAATTACTGTAGGATTCAAATCCCCATCAACCCAACAAAATTATTGAAAGATTCAAATTCCCATCAATCCAACATAATTACTGTAGGATTCAAATCCCCATGAATTCAACAAAATTACTGTAGGGTTCAAATCCCCATCAGTCCAAAAAATTACTGTAGGATTCAAATCCCCATCAATTCAACAAAATTAATGAACGATTTTTTATATTTTTGCCTCCACCAGCTCCTCCTAAGCAGAGCTGAGCGTGTGCTATAGGCTCGTTGGGAAGACTGGGAGCAGTCCCGTATCATCAATTTCACAGATGCTTCATAGCACAAATTTCCTGACCTACATCGCAGGTGTCCGTATCTCTCAAGCCTGGTTGAACCAATCAAATAGCTAACCAACCAACAACCAACCAACCAACCAACCAACCAACCAACCAACCACCAAATGACCAGTTCGTCGATCGGCCGCCAACCAACCAACCAACCACCAACCAACCAACCAACCAACCAACCAAACGAACAATAACAAATAAGGGAAGAAAGAAATAATCGAACAAACAAAACAACAACAACAACAAAACAACAACAACACACAAACATAAACAAGCGAGCAAACAAAACAAATAAACACAAACATAAACAAACAAACAAAACAAACGAACAGGCGAACTTAAGGCACACACAAAAACACCTCCCTCCATTCTTCCAACCCTGTGTTTAAATTAACTCCCTTAAGCCATTCCTGACATTTCCAATTTTACCCATCCCTTCCCATACCTCATAGAAATGTTAACAAAGAAAAGAACAAAGAAAGGGGAAAAATACACAAAAGAAGTTACAAGACAAAGAAAGCATATTAACACTTTGACTCCCGCACCCTGTCCATCAACATCCTGCATTGCCAACCATGCTAGCAAAAGCAAAAACTTAACCTTTTGATTCCCTCACCCTATCCCCCAGCTTCCTGCAGGAAGCCGGTAGATAGGGTGAGAGAATCAAAAGGTTAAGTTTTTGCAGTGGTAGATAGGAAGGCCCGCAAAATCCTTCATGGACAACATCGCTGACGCCTGCAAACTGGGGCTCTATGACATCATACACACAGGAGCACAGACGGTGTTGCCTGGCGATCCTTTGTGACAAGGAGTGGAGTTGCTACCGTCGTCCACGGCGACGGAGATAGATGAGATGAGATGAGATAGGATGCGGGAGACAAAGGATTAACTTACAATCCAAAGATTGTAAACCCCAAAAATAAACCACACATGCTGGTAATTCAAAGCCACGTAACCTTCAAGACCAAAAGTTGAACAAACCGACAAAGAAAGGAAAGCAAGATTTTTTTTTAAAAGCATTAACTACATAAATCAACAACGCATTATGAGAAAAAAATCCAGATGTTCACGCCATTCTAACAATTTCCTTCTTTATACCAACATTATTAATTAACTTTTGACCCACACACCTTATCCACAAACTACAAAAACTTAACCCTTTGACTCCCTCACCCTAACCACCAGCTTCCTGCAGGAAGCTGGTCAATAGGGTGAGGGAGTCAAAGGGATTAATGTTTGCAGTTGATGGACAGGGTGCGGGAGTCCAAGGGTTAAAGAAATAGTGCAGGCTTAGGGTCAATGCTATGATCATTTTTTTTTATCTTCTGTAGCACATACCATCAGTGGCATCAGTGCATACAGAATTCATTCCAAAGAGCGGAGATGTTAACTTGAGAAACTGAAACTCCTAACAAGAAACTCAGGGGAGAGTTGGACAGCAGAAGGTCCTCAGAGGAGAAGCTCCCCCCCCCCCCCCTCCCACTTCAAATAATGTTTCGGCCCTTAACTCCTTACACTAAAAAAAAATCCTGCAGGAAGCTGGTGGATAGGGTGAGGGATTCAAAGGGTTAAGTTCTTGCTTTGTTAGCATGGTTGACAATGCGAGATGCTGGCGGACAGGGTGCAGGAGTCAAAGGGTTTTAATGTATTTATTTATCTATAAAGAGTACTACTGTACCAAAAACTTACCTGACAAAGTTCTCCAAACTTGGCTTTCTCCATTTGCGTGCTTTCATCTCTGCACACACAGAAAACGCAACACACTTGGTCAGAAGGCCTGCACGATGGCATACGGTAGAGGGATTTATGACTGATTAGTGATACTTTAGGCTCTATGATTAAATAACTAGAAAATCATCTAGGTTGTTACACGCACACCGCGCACGCACACACACACACACATACGCACGCACACAGACACCAATACCATTATCATCATAAATCATTTATCATCATCATAAATCATTTATTGTCAGATTGACATTACCGTTATACTGGCATTTAAATAATAATTATAACAACAATAAAAGAAGAAGAAGAAGAAAAGTTATGATAACAACAACTACAAAAGAATACCAACAATAACAACAAAAACAACAACAATAAAAATAATAATTGTGATGCTGATGCTGATACCTGTAATATTAAATATAACAAAAACTAAAAATTAAATTATGTATAAGATAACAATAATAATCAATATCAACAGAAGTGACAATTTAGAAAAAAAATCAACCAAATTAGAACCATTTAACAAAACATAAGTTTTCAAAGAACAAATATGAAATAAAATACTGTATTAAGGGCACTTTTAAAACGATAATCGTAATGTAAAATATCTCTAATATACACAAATAGTATAAAATCACAACAAAAGTAAAGTAAACCCATCCCTTGAAACACACACACACACACACACACACACACACACACACACACACACACACACACACACACACACACAACAAACACACACACACACACACACACACACACACACACACAATAATATGATCGTGATCATGATCACAGTCATCGTCATCATCATGATCATTATCATCGTTGTCGTCGTCGTCATCATTATCATCATCGTCGTCGTCGTCGTCATCGTCGTCGTCGTCATCATCATCATCATCATCATATCATCATCATCATCATCAACCGTTTATCATCAAGTTAACATAACATTGTACTGACAAAATAACAGCTTGACATGATATAAACAGACTAGCGGAAATAAATCCTTTATATAACATTTCTTTTTGTCAAAACCATCACCAGGCTTCTCTGTTTGATCCAAACCATTCATCCTCTGCCTTTAACCCTTTCACTCCCTGACCCTTATCCACCAACTGCAAATACTTAACCCTTTGACTGTTTCATGCAGGGAGCTGGTGCATAGGGTGATGGAGTCGAAGGGTCAGGTCTTTGCTTTGTTAGCATGGCTGACAATGCAGGTAGCTGGTGGACAGGGTGCGGGAGTCAAAGGGTTAAGTTTTGTTTTGCTAGCATGGCTGACAATCCAGGAAGCTGGTGGACAGGGTGAGGGAGTCAAAGGGTTAAAGTTTTGCTTTGCTAGCATGGCTGACAATGCAGGAAGCTGATGGACAGGGTGCGGGAGCCAAAGGGTTGAACCAATAATTCTGGCCAACGCTACGTATCTCCAGGAATCTAAAGACCATCGCCATTGTCTATCGATCTGGTTACGAGACATTACAACGAGGATGTGCGGGGGGAACGCAGGGAGTGACAGGGGAAGGGGGCACGGGTAGTGAGGGGGAAGGGAGGGTTAAGGTGACATTTTCAATTCCATTCCATTGCTGCTCAAAATCGTTTAAGCCATCCGCAGTTAAAACGCTTTGACTGACAAATGTCAGGCGACTTTTTCCTCTTTCTTTTCTTTTTTTTAAACTAATCCAGTTTTATTCTTTCTTTCTTCTTCTCTTCTTTTTCTTTTTTCTTTCAACATTTCTCAAACACTTTCTCTCTGGAAAAATAAAGAGTTCTGTGGCATATAGCACTACCTCGGCTTGTTATGGCCAATAAATGTGTTCTGAGTTCAGTTTTTGAGTTCACACCCACGCACACACACACACACACACACACACACACACACACACACACACACACACACACACGCACGAAACGCACGCACAGAGAGAGAAAGAGAGACAAATAGACAGACAGACAGAGAGAGAGAGACAGACAGACAGACAGGCAGGCAGACAGAGAGAGACAGAGACAGAGAGGAAAAGTAGGACATGACAAACGCTTCAATCCCAATGGACAGGACTCATTTCTGGAACCAAGTGCAAAACAATCTAACATTTCTGGGCAATGATTTCTAGTGTGCTACTTCACGGAGCGGAAAACAACCCAACGCCATTAACAACAGCAGCAGCAGCTTTGTTCAAAGAAACGCTGGCAGAGCAACAGTACCCTTAGTAATAATACCAGCAGTAATAGCAACACAGCACTTACTCGAAGTAAAAAATCAAAACAAAATAAAACTAAAACCAAACCAAACCAATCCAGGGACAAAGTTGACGTGGGTTCACATTTTAGGACACAACAATAATAGTATTAGTAGTAACAGAGCGCAAGCTCAAACAAGGAAAAAAACAAACAACAAATCCAGGGACTGATTTGGCACGGGTTCATTTTCTGTGACACCGTTAATAAGAGTATTTGCAAAGGTCACACAAGGAACAACAAACCCTAGGACAGATTTGGCATGGGTTCACTTTTTATGACACCGTTAATAATAGTATTTGTAAAGTCAAAAAAGGAACAAAACAAACAACCCTAGGACAGATTTGGCGTGGATTCATTTTTTAATGACACCGTTAATAATAGTATTTATAGAAGTAGCACAGAGCGCTAACTCAAATGCGAAATAACAAAAAAAGCAAAAAGCCAAACCAAAACAAAATCGAAACGAAAATCAAGCCAACTGACCCAGGAACAGATTTGACACGGGTTCACATTCTAGGACACCATTAGTAACACTATTAGTATATAACAACAGAGTGCTAACTCAAACAGGAAGTAAAACAATACTAAACAAAACGAAAAGCAAACAAATCGATCCAGGAATAGATTTGACATGGGCTCATTTTTAGGACGTCACAGAAACTCAGAAACTGGCATCGTCTCTCTCTTACAACATCCACCTGCCCAGTTTCGGATTGGAACATATTGGCTGGCATTTACAATGTCGCTATTTAAAAAAAAAAAATTTTTTTTAATTAGTGTTTTTCTTTTTCGCTACATTCCGGTCATAAGACGCCGACAATGCCTCGTCCAATCACGGCCATGCAAAGACGTTCTAAATAAAAACTAAGGCCTTCGGGGTCATGCTGTACCGGTCGCCGTGGAGTAGTGGTTAGCGCAACGGACTACCGACTGGAAGGTTGTGGAATCGAATCCCCATTGGTCCCTATCAAATTCATTGTGGGATTTTTCGGCTCCAACCCAGAGCTAAGTGTACTATGGGCTCATAGGGAAGAACTGTGACCACACAGTCCAGTCCCATCA
>JAPXFY010000020.1:41463165-41465665 GCA_030674185.1 Monoplex corrugatus | reverse complement strand
GTGATGATGGTATCTCTATCAATTACAACATATTACTGGTGGTGATGGTATCTCTATCAATTACAATATATTACTGGTGGTGATGGTTAATCTTTATCATAATTACAATATATTACTGGTGATGATGGTATCTCTATCAATTACAACATATTACTGGTGTGATGGTATCTTATCAATTACAATATATTACTGGTGGATGGTATCTCATCAATTACAATATATTACTGGTGTGATGGTATCTCTATCAATTACAATATATTACTGGTGATGATGGTATCTCTATCAATTACAATATATTACTGGTGATGATGGTATCTTATCAATTACAATATATTACTGGTGATGATGGTATCTCTATCAATTACAATATATTACTGGTGATGATGGTATCTCTATCAATTACAATATATTACTGGTGATGATGGTATCTCTATCAATTACAATATATTACTGGTGATGATGGTATCTCTATCAATTACAATATATTACTGGTGTGATGGTATCTCTATCAATTACAATATATTACTGGTGTGATGGTATCTTATCATTACAATATTACTGGTGGTGACAGTATCTATAATTACAATTACAATGGTATTTACATACATTTGGTGATGGGTTTCTACACTATGTATCAATTACAAATATTACTTGGTGGTGATGTTATCTATAATCATGTATAGTATGATCAATTACATATATATTACAAATATGTATCTTGATGATGTTATATAATTAATTACAATATATTACTGGTGATGATGGTATCTACATGTGTATATATATTACAATATATTACTGGTGTGTGGTATCTACATGTGTATATATATTACAATATATTACTGGTGATGATGGTATCTACATGTGTATATATATTACAATATATTACTGGTGTGTATGGTATCTACATGTGTATATATATTACAATATATTACTGGTGGTGTTGGTATCTACATGTGTATATATATTACAATATATTACTGGTGATGATGGTATCTACATGTGTATATATATTACAATATATTACTGGTGATGATGGTATCTACATGTGTATATATAATTACAATATATTACTGGTGGTGTTGGTATCTATATGTGAATTTACAATATATTACTGTGGTTTGGTATATATTTACAATATACAATACAATATTTTTCTGGTGGTGTTGGTATCTATATGTATACATGTATATATCAATTACAATATATTACTGGTGGTGTTGGTATCTATATGTATACATGTATATATCAATTACAATATATTACTGGTGGTGTTGGTATATATGTATACATGTATATATCAATTACAAGATATTACTGGTGGTGATGGTATATATATGTATATATCAATTACAAGATATTACTGGTGGTGATGGTATATATATGTATATATCAATTACAAGATATTACTGGTGGTGATGGTATATATATGTATACATCAATTACAATATATTACTGGTGGTGTTGGTATCTATATGTATACATGTATATATCAATTACAAGATATTACTGGTGGTGATGGTATATATATGTATATATCAATTACAAGATATTACTGGTGGTGTTGGTATATATATGTATACATGTATATATCAATTACAAGATATTACTGGTGGTATGGTATATATATGTATATATCAATTACAAGATATTACTGATGGTGGTGGTATCTATATATATTAACCTTTCTCTCTCTCTCTCTCTGTCGCCACCTGTCTGGCTGACTGTGTTGTCTCTCTCCCTCCCTCCTCTCCTCTCTTTCTCCCTCCCTTCCCCTAATAACACAACGAAACAATATGTGGCGATAGTTTCTACATTTTCTTCTCTGTCTGTCTCTGTCTCTCTGTATCTGTCTGTCTGTCTGTCTCTGTTTCTCTGTCTGTCTGTCTGTCTGTTCTCTCTCTCTCTCTCTTACTCTCTCTCTCTCCCGTTTAATAATACGCAGTTTAATCCAGAATGGAACTTTACAGTATCATTGTTATCTCTATCTGTGGCCATTAGTGCGGTGTAGGAAATGAGACAGAGGAAAAAAAAAAGGTGAGCACAAAAGAAACTAAATGCGAAGATATTTTGAGAGAGACAGAGGAAGACAGAGAGAGAGAGAGAGAGAGAGAGAGAGAGAGAGAGAGAGAGAGAGAGAGAGAGAGACGAAAGAGATATATCGAGAGACAGAGAGACAGAAAGAGAGAGAGAAACAGAGAGAGACAGAGTAAGAAAGAGAGCGAGCGAGCGAGCGAGCGAGAGAAGAGAGAGAGAGAGAGGAGAGAGAGAGAGAGTAACAAAAGTCATTCAGACCAATATCGTTGAAAGCGACTCCAAGCAACCAAATAACAAACCAGCTAATCAATCAATTAAGCGTGGAGGAGAAGCGAGCGAGCGAGCGAGAGAGAGAGAGAGAGACAAAGAGAGAGAGAGAGAGAGAGAGAGAGAGAGAGAGAGAGAGAGAGAGAGAGAGAGAGAAAGAAAGAGATGGAGTAGGGGTAGGGATAGGGAAAGAGAC
>JAPXFY010000020.1:41435665-41453165 GCA_030674185.1 Monoplex corrugatus | reverse complement strand
TCTTCCACCCTCTGAACCAGCTTGCACAATCCAAAACATGACATCACTCTTCTTACTGACGTCAGTACTGCACTGTACTGGAGACTGGAATAACACGTGGCCTTAAATAATCAGTGCTGTGTGACGGAGTCTGACGACAAAAGGCATTAACCAACATCTGATTTATCGATCTTGGACAGCGGGAGTGTGGGTCACATCAGTGCCTGTATCGCTTTGCCGACAGTTGTTCCCACTCACTGATCAACAGGACTGTAGTTAAGTGGGTAAACTTTGGACTTCCAATCGAAGGGTCCCGGGTTCGATCCGCCGAAACACACCTCCGCCTGGTGGGTAAAGGGTGGAGATGGTTCTGATCTCCCTGATCAACATGTGTGCAGACCTGCCAGTGTCTAAACACCTTTCGTGTGTAAACCTTCTCCTTGCTTTTGTGACCATGAAGGTGGCGTAGAAAAACAGAACAAGATGAGCACAAATGAGGTACGATGACCTTAACCCTTTGACTCCCGCACCCAGTCTACCAGTATCCTGCATTGTCAGCCATGCTAGCAAAGCAAAAAGTTAACCCTTTGAATCCCTCACCCTATCCACCAGCTTGCTGCTGTTAACCCTTTGACTCCCTCACCCTATCCACCAGCTTCCTGCAGTTGGTAGATAGGGTGTGGGATTCAAAGGGTTTAAAACTAAAGGCAAAAAAAAAAAGTTGATTGGCAGAATGGGAACGGGGGGTGGGTGTGTGGGGGGTGCTGGGGAGTGGGGAGGAGGGTTATGAAATGGATGAGAGGAGAATAACAGAAGATGCAGACAGAAATCAACAAGAGATCCTTCAGATACCATCAGAACATCACACCACCATTAACAAACATTTAAGAACGAAGATATGCTATCTTGCTGAGACGTTTGTGGGTTTGGAGTTTGTTCAAAAGTAATTATCGCACTGACGTAGTGTGCCTTGTGCAATCCAATCCAGTCCTTCGTGATAGTATTGCTTGTTAATTGTAATTTGGACTTCGTTCAAGAGAGACTCAGCTCATCGCACTCGGGACATTTCCATATGCGTTCCATCCAAATCTGTCATCAAGTATCTGGCAGGTTCCCTAAGGCTACGCAAAACCTTGTGCCCGGGCAAGATCTTGACATGGGGACATGAAACACTAAGCTGACACTTCCAGAATGATGGAAACATTAAGATGGGCGATAAACAGGCCAGCTTTTAATGTTGTGGGCTGGGATTGAACTCGAGATACAGATTTTGAGTGCATGACTCTTTCAGCTGAACCAGCCAGCCTGTGTAAGACATGTGGCTCATCCCAGGGTGTTACCCATGATGCCTGTATAATCAGCATGCTATTGCAGCACAGTGAACTTACAGGGTTGACAAACACCCACCTTCTCTCTCTCTCTCCCTCTCTCTATCTTTCTCTCTCTCTCTTTCACTCAAGATCTGATATCTCGAGTTCAATCCCAGCCCACAAAATTAAAACTGGCCTGTTTGCTGCCCGCCTTAATGTTTCCATCATCCTGGGGATATCAGCTTAATGTTTCATAGTTCCCTTCTCTCCTCTCCCCATTTCCAGACGTACAAGGACTTGCGCAGGCTCATGAGTCTGCCAGTTTTCATTAATTTTTTTGTCAATGTCTGTTTTCACTTGACTGGAAGTTTAGTCATTTTCTATTCCCGTAAGGAGCAATATAAGCATACTTTTCGACAAGCACCGTTCGCGATACGTACATGAACCTTGTTATCATCATCATGACATCCTAGAAATTGCCCCACCTTGCTGGCAGATTTGGGTGGAGCGCATACAGAACTGTCCGAGTGCGATGCGTCTACTCTTGAACGAAGTCCAACTTACAATTAACGCAGCATTACGACCATGAAGAATGGAGGGTGATTGCACAAGTCACACTGACTCCGTCGGTCGGATCGATGGTGATGGTGGGGAGTGGAGAAACATGATTGCCTGTATTTCTTCCTCTCAGTCCTCTGTTGCTGACAGTCGTTCATTTTGGGAGTGACGACAATGACGTAACTCCCCGGACACTGACGTAACAGGAGGCCAGCAACGGGACAATACAGCCGCCACTACAATAACACGCCATCTGATGTACAAGTGATCCTCCAGCCACTTCCCAGATTCACCTTCATCTCTAACTTCTTGAAACCCTTCCCATCTTAGACATGGAAACTGCAAGACAACGCTCTCCTTCTTTAATTATATGACACGGTTCATCCTCAAGACAGTCCCTAATCGTTAACACGCTGGGACGATAATACAAAACAAGAACAAGAACAAGTGCCTGCCTGCCTTATAACACACAACACACACACACACACACACACACACACACACACAACCACACACACACACACTACACACTACACACACACACACACAAACACGCACACGCATACAAACACACTCACACACACACACACACACACACGCATACAAACACACTCACACAACACACACACAACACACACACACACACACACACACACACACACACACACACACACACACACACCAGACAGAGTTCGCGGTTTTGTTCAAGAGGGATTCATCACACTCGAACAACCCGAGCCTGCGCAAAACCCAAACGCGCTGGTAAGATCTTGAAATGGGGAGGAAATGGATGGGACCTATGAAACACTAAACTGATACCACCAGAATGATGGAAACATTAACCCTCTGACCCCCGCACCCTGTGCACCAACTGCAAAAACTTAACCCTTTGACTCCCTCACCCTATCCACCAGCTTCCTTCTTGTAGAAATCTGGTGGACAGGGTGCGGGAGTGAAAGGTTTAAGATGGACAGCGAACAGGCCAGGTTTTTTTTATGTTGTGGGCTGGGATTGAACTTGAGATACCAGATCACTCTACCAAAAGAGAACCAACTTGCCTGCAAATAAACGTGGCCCGTCCCAGAGTTGACTGATTGATTGATTGATATGGTTCAGTTTTTACGTCGGCATCCACCTCAGGTGATATGGCCAACGGGGATAACCATCCCAGGGGAGTGGGGGAAGGGGGGCTATCTAATCCAATATCGACACCACCAGAACAACAATGATGTTAAGATGGGACAGTGAGAAATGCCAGTTTTAACCCTTTGACTCACACACCCTGTCCACCAGCATCCTGTATTGCAAACCGTGCTAACAAAACAAAAACTTAACCCTTCGATTCCCTCACCGTTTCCACCAGCTTCCTGCCCATGTCCCTTTCTCTGCGAGTTACGTAATTCTGATGACTGCTCATGTCCCTTTCTCTGCGAGTTACGTAATTCTGATGATTGCCCATGTCCCTTTCTCTGCGAGTTACGTAATTCTGATGATTGCCCATGTCCTTTCTCTGCGAGTTACGTAATTCTGATGACTGCTCATGTCCCTTTCTCTGCGAGTTACGTAATTCTGATGATTGCCCATGTCCCTTTCTCTGCGAGTTACGTAATTCTGATGATTGCCCATGTCCCTTTCTCTGCGAGTTACGTAATTCTGATGATTGCCCATGTCCCTTCTCTGCGAGTTACGTAATTCTGATGACTGCTCATGTCCCTTTATCTGCGAGTTACGTATTTTTGATGATTGCCCATGTCCCTTTCTCTGCGAGTTACGTAATTCTGATGATTGCCCATGTCCCTTTCTCTGCGAGTTACGTAATTCTGATGACTGCTCATGTCCCTTTATCTGCGAGTTACGTATTTTTGATGATTGCCCATGTCCCTTTATCTGCGAGTTACGTATTTTTGATGATTGCCCATGTCCCTTTATCTGCGAGTTACGTAATTCTGATGATTGCCCATGTCCCTTTATCTGCGAGTTACGTAATTCTGATGATTGCCCATGTCCCTTTATCTGCGAGTTACGTATTTTTGATGATTGCCCATGTCCCTTTATCTGCGAGTTACGTATTTTTGATGATTGCCCATGTCCCTTTATCTGCGAGTTACGTATTTTTGATGATTGCCCATGTCCCTTTCTCTGCGAGTTACGTATTTTTGATGATTGCCCATGTCCCTTTATCTGCGAGTTACGTAATTCTGATGATTGCCCATGTCCCTTTATCTGCGAGTTACGTATTTTTGATGATTGCCCATGTCCCTTTCTCTGCGAGTTACGTATTTTTGATGATTGCCCATGTCCCTTTCTTTGCGAGTTACGTATTTTTGATGATTGCCCATGTCCCTTTCTCTTCGAGTTACGTATTTTTGATGATTGCCCATGCCCCTTTCTCTGCGAGTTACGTATTTTTGATGATTGCCCATGCCCCTTTCTCTGCGAGTTACGTAATTCTGGTGACTGCCCATGTCCCTTTATCTCAGATACAATAAGTGTAAAAAAATATTTAAAAAAAATATATATATAAAAACGTAGGCTAAGTAAAAACATATGCTATGTACGACCTCAGGACCTGGCCATCTTATGGGTTTATGTGCAGGCTTAAGGCTTTTGCCATGATCACAATACACATGGCACCTGTGATGTTAGTGCATATGGAATTCGTTCCGAGCGCGGTGACGTCATGTTGAGAAACTGAAACTGAAACTGAAACTGAAATCCTTTCTCTCAATCACTTCGAATGACTTGATTGACATTACGAGATTCCTTCCTTCCTGCCTTCCTTCCTTCCTTCCTTTCTTCCTTTCGACTGAGTTTGGAGTTTGTTCAAGAGGGATTCATCGCACTTGGACAATTCCATAAATGCTCCACCCACATCTGCGAGCGATCATCTGGCAGACTTTCTGAGCCTGCGTAAAACCCATATGTTGACAAAATATTGAAATGGGGAAGGTGAAAAACAGAAGACCTATGAAACACTAACTGATGCCATCACAATGATAGAAACATTCAGATGGGCAGCAAGCAGGCAGTTTTTACTGTTGCGGGCTGGGATCGAACAACAGATATCAGATCTTGGAGGTCACAGTCGCTTTATTTTTTTTTTCAAATCAGCACGCACACGATAAGTATATCCATAGAATAAGTACTCGCTCAGTCTCTCCTCTACTCCCCTCAACACACACACACACACACACACACACACACACACACACACGAAAACAAAACAAAAAAACAGGTCAATAACATTTGGTGACAGGGAAATATACTACTTGCTTACATTTGTATTTACATTGTATTCGTTTTTCTTTTTTTTTTTTTTTTTTTTTTTTTTTGGTCACCAGGAATTTACCATGTAAACTTCGAGCAACTCTCTCCAGACAGACAGTGCGTCGCCGTAGTGCAAGCGACACTCATTTTTTCTCTCTTTTTGTGCGTGTGTATGTCTGTATGCGTGTATTTCTTTTTAGCAATGAAAACGGATTTTTCTTAAACAATTTTGCGAGGGACAACTCCTTTGCTGCCATGGGATGCTGAACACGCGCTCTAAAGTGCGTGCTGCACATGGGACCTTCAGTTTTTCATCTCATCCACAAGATGTCAGCTATATGGCTTTGACCACACTGTTTGATGTGTGGGTGGGTGGGTGAGTGGTTGAGGGAGAGAAGAAAGTCAACACAAAGCTTTTCAACCCCCCCCCCCCCCCCTTCCTTTCGCAAGAACAACAAAAGGCAATTAAGCTTCGGCCAGGGAGCTGGTCCTTCGGCGATTGATGTGGCATGTAAACATGACACTTCTCTGTTTATGTCTGTCTGTCTGTCTGTCTGTCTGCCTGCCTACCTACCTGCCTGTCTGTCTGTCTGTCTGTCTGTCTGTCTCTCTCCCCTCTCTTCTACATCTAGTTTGCCAAGAATTTTCTAATCAATTTCTTTACCACATATACGCCCTTTCAACCAGGTTCTAAGCTGTTGTCTTTCTATATTAAACACTCTGTCGGTCGCGGTCGGTCGGTCTCTCTTTCTCTCTCTTTTCTACATCTCTTTTGCTAAGGTAGTTTCTAATAAATAACTTTACCATATACACGTCCTTCCATCCAAGTTCTAAGCTATTGTCCTTCTATATTAAGCAATGTGTGTGTTGTGTGTGTGTGTGTGTGTGTGTGTGTGTGTGTGTGTGTGTGTGTGTGTGTGTGTGATGTGTGTGTGCGCGCGCGCGCGTGAGTGTGTGTGTGTGCGTCTCTCTCTCTCTCTCTCTCTCTCTCTCTCTCTCTCTCTCTCTCTCTCTCCCCTTCTTTCTTTCTTTCTTCTTCTTTCTTCTACATCTCCTTTGCTAAGGAAGTTTCTCATTAATCTCTTTACCATATACGGCCTTTCATCCCAGTTCTAAGCTGTTGTCTTTCTATATTCAGCAATCTCTGCCTGTGTGTGTGTGTGTGTGTGTGTGTGTGTGTGTGTGTGTGTGTGTGTGTGTGTGTGTGTGTGTGTTTGTGTGTGTGCGCGCGCGCGTGTGCGTTGTGATATATATATATATATATATATATATATATATATATATGTGTGTGTGTTGTGTGTGTGTGTGTGTGTGTGGTGTGTGTGTGTGTGTGTGATTCCTCCCATCTCTTTTTATTCACCTCTTTAAGCTATTTGTTTTCCTGTATCAATCTCTTTCTCTCTCTGTCCCTCTATCTCCTTCCTTTTATCTGCTTCTGGCACACATCTCCATCCTCTCCTATCTACCCAGCGATCTCTCTTCTTTTGTACAATTAGGACCACTCCTGAAACCACCAAATCCCATAAACCATCATGTGTGTGTGTGTGTGTGTGTGTGTGTGTGTGTGTGTGTGTGTGTGTGTGTGTGTGTGTATGTGTGTGTGTGTGATGTGTGTGTGTGTGTGTGTGTGTGTGTGTGTGTGTGTGTGTGTGTGTGTGTGATCCATTTTCCAACGCACCTTAATGGTCACAGAAGCTGCGACATTTTTATAATGCTATGATGATGGTGACGATGAGGATGATGACCATGAAGTTCTATGTTCTATGAAACACTATGGAGTTCCATCTAGGACTGAGACTGCGTGACAGGGCAGCACTCTATGTTACTATCACAATATATCCTGGCAACAATCAAACTGAATACAGCCACCTGCGGTGTTGGTCAGGATTTATTATGAACACCCTCAACGCTGCATCCGTGAAGTGGATGAGACTGGACCGTGTGGTCTAATGACCCCATAGCACGCTCAGCTCTGAGTAGCAACCAGTGGGGGCCGAAAAAGATCAACGATGATTTTGAAAGGACTGATGGGGAATCGAACCCACCACCCTCTAGTAAACCATGGCGATTGGTCTGGCGGACGATTTTTGTTATTGTCATTTCCCTCCTTACATCAGACATTTTCCACAGCTCAATAAAACACCAGGAAACATTTGTTGTTTTCTGTCTTAAGTTTTACGTATTTTGTTTTCTTTTGTGCGCGCTTGACCATAATTGCCCTGTGGGGATGGTGGGGACCCCTTCAGTGTAAATAGTATCCCCAACTTCTGGACATTCTGTGCCAGAAATTTCCTCTTTTCCGTCATTCTCTTTCTTTCTTCCTCTTTTGCTTTTGTCATTTCTTCCTATTATTTTCTGTCTTGCTGATCCATTGTATAAACAGTATCCCCCCTTCTCCTTATGGAAATTCTGTGCTAGAAATTTCATCTTTTCTGTCACTCTCTTGTTTCTACCTTCCTCCTTTGCTTTCTGCCATCTCTTCCTATCATTCTATGCATTGCTGGTCCATTCACCTGTATGCGTTCTATAAAACCTCACATACTTCTCTTAGGATTGATAATTGGGTACATGTATTAATTGCATGTTTGGCTCTAAGGAAATGAAGTCTGCAGGAACAATTTTTGGTAATTCAGACCAAATTTTATATACTTTAGAGTCCTTAGTTATGTTCACATTTGAAGTAATTTTTTTTAAAATCCTCTGGTGATAAAGTGGACGGAATGATCAACGCCAGGGTATGTCCTTAGATTATGTGCCGCATGCGCTGATATGTGTACTTACTTTTCTTTTCCAGCTTTTTTTCCAACCAGATGTGTACGTTTTAACATGGGTATAGTCCCTGATATAGCTCTGTGCAGTCGGCTGGGCTTCAAACAATGAGAGTAACAGTAAGCTTGACTGTAAGAAACAGATAACACAGTTTCACAGGCCTGTAGAATCTCAAATACCAGGCGACTTAACGTACATTTTGCCGAGCTTGTCACACATCGACTGCAATAACATGACATTTGGCGAGTGGTGTTGATAAACGATTGTTCGACGGTGCCGATAGAGATGGGAATGAGCGTCTTGTGAGCTGCTGGATAAGGCGAATGTTTGATTGCCTTGGTTATCTGTGCCTGACATTTCACTTGTATGCTGTTTCTTTACAACTGTCTTTCGTTCCTCTCTCTCCCTCTCTCTCTCTTTCTCTTTCTCTCTCTCTGTGCCTGTTGCTCTCTAAAATTCTTCTTCTTCTCCCTCTCTCTTTCTCTCTCTCCCTCCCTCCCTCTCTCTCTATAGCAGCGGCAAGTTTGAAAAAATGGCTTTTATTCAACAATTCTAATCGTTGGAAAATAAATATCACTGTCATTAGAAACGTTTCTGCCTGTCTCTCTGTCAGCATTAATGTGCTTATGCCATAACCCTCCAAAATAAAGAGTAGTTTTCTCTGTCTTTGTCTCTCTGTCTCTTGTCTGTCTGTCCTTTTTTTCTATCTATCTATCTATCTATCTATCTATCTATCTATCTATCTATTATATGTCTGTCTGTCTCTGTCTCTCTTTCTCAAAATAATGATTTGTTCTCTCTCTCTCTCTATGTCTGTCTGTCTATCAAAACAAAGATTTGTTTTCTCCTAATGTCTGTCTGCCTGCCTGCTGCCCTGCCTGCTGCCTGCCTGCCTCCTCTCTCTCTCTCTCTCTGTCTCTATGTCTGTCTGTCTATCAAAACAAAGATTTGTTTTCTCCTAATGTCTGTCTGCCTGCCTGTCTGCCTGCCTGCCTGCCTGCCTGCCTGCCTCTCTCTCTCTCTGCCTCTATGTCTGTCTGTCTATCAAAACAAAGATTTGTTTTCTCCTAATTGTCTGCTCCCTGCCTGCCTGCCTGCCTGCCTGCCTGCCTGCCTCCTCCTCTCTCTCTCTCTCTATCTATCTATCTATCTATCTATCTATTTCTCTCGCGTGCGTGCTTTCATTTATATAATGCCCCTTACATTTATCAAGGGCAGCGGAAAAAAGGCATTTTCCTTCTGTTACTTAACCATCCTGTTGCGATAACGACCACTGAACAAACATTCAGTCAATGTCAACTCGACTTGATCGTAACCAGGAAAGGTCGTGTGGCTGTCTATGTCAGATAAATACATTTATTTTCCTGTTATTTCTGTTACACTTATTCGTTCCAGGGTCCTTCTCTTTGGAGACTGTCACGATAGCTAGTTCGCCTTTACGTACAAATCACAAATGGCTAGTTAGCCTCTATAATCACATCTCTTCCTTTTTTCGTCTATCTCTTCTAGACTGGTTTATTTCGTTTAATTTCACCTTATTGTTTCATTTTGTTTGACTCTACTTCATTCTGTTTTTATATAACTTGATTTCCTTTCATTTTTTGTCATTTCGCTTCCATTTATATCGTTATTTTTATTTTGCTATTTTCTTTTACTTTATCCTACTTTATTTTACTTAATCTTATTTCATTTACTTGCTTTCTTTTATTTTTTTTATGTTTATCTTGTTTAATTTCTTTTTCTATTATTTGTTTCATTTCATTTTTATTTTCGTTTCTTTCATTTTACTTTATTCTATTTTTCATATCATTTACTTTATTTCATTTTATTTTATTTTTTTTAATTTAATTTTCTTTTCTTTTCTTTTATTCTTTCATTTTATTCTATTTTATTTTATCTTATTTTATTTTATATTGTTTTTTATTTATTTTATTTTATTTTATTTTATTTTATTTTATTTTATTTTATTTATTTCGTTTTATTTTATCTTATTTTATTTTATTTCATTTTTATCTTATTCTATTTCATTTTATTTTTATTTTATCTTATTTTATTTTATTTCATTTTATTTCATTCTATTTCATTTTATTTTATTTTATTTTATTTACTTTCATACTATTCTATTTATTTCATTTTGTTCCGTTTTTGGACAGGTTTATGTGTTTGTAATTCTGACCTCTGTGTTGTTGTCCTTTTCTTCTCCGTTTGTATCACATTCTGTCTGTCTGTCTGTCTGTCTGTCTGTTTCTCTTTCTCTGACTGTCAGATACTAACTGATTTATGCATCTGGTGTTTGGCTGTCGTCACTGTGTATTGTCACTTCACCTCTCTGTCTGTGTAGAAGTCATCTGCCTGTCTGTCTGTCTGTTTTCTGAAACCAAGAACATACGAAAATAGAACGCCAACGCGCATTTAACCCTCTGACTCCCACCAGCACCCAGCATTATCAACCACGATAGCAAAGCAAAAAGTCAACCCTTTGACTCCCTCACCCTATCCACCATCTTCCTGTAGGAAGCAGGTGGACAGGGTGAGGGAGTCAAAATTGCGGTTGATGGCTAGGGTGAGGGAGTCAAAGGGGTGAATTTTTGCAGTTGATGGATTGGGTGCGGGAGTCAAAGGTTTTTGCAGTTGATGGATAGGATGTGGGAGTCAAAGGTTTTTGCAGTTGATGGATAGGGTGCGGGAGTCAAAGGTTTTTGCAGTTGATGGATAGGGTGCGGGAGTCAAAGGTTTTTGCAGTTGGTGGATAGGGTGCGGGAGTCAAAGGTTTTTGCAGTTGATGGATAGGGTGCGGGAGTCAAAGGTTTTTGCAGTTGGTGGATAGGGTGCGGGAGTCAAAGGTTTTTGCAGTTGATGGATAGGGTGCGGGAGTCAAAGGTTTTTGCAGTTGGTGGATAGGGTGCGGGAGTCAAAGGTTTTTGCAGTTGATGGATTGGGTGCGGGTGTCAAAGGTTTTTGCAGTTGGTGGATAGGGTGCGGGAGTCAAAGGTTTTTGCAGTTGGTGGATAGGGTGCAGGAGTCAAAGGTTTTTGCAGTTGGTGGATAGGGTGCAGGAGTCAAAGGTTTTTGCAGCTGGGTGATAGGGTGCGGGAGTCAAAGGTTTTTTCATTTGGTGGATAGGGTGCAGGAGTCAAAGGTTTTTGCAGCTGGTGGATACGGTGCGGGAGTCAAAGGTTCTTGCAGTTGGTGGATAGGGTGCGGGAGTCAAAGGTTTTTGCAGTTGGTGGATAGGGTGCGGGAGTCAAAGGTTTTTGCAGTTGGTGGATTGGGTGCGGGAGTCAAAGGTTTTTGCAGTTGAGGATAGGGTGCGGGTGTCAAAGGTTTTTGCAGTTGATGCATTGGGTGCGGGTGTCAAAGGTTTTTGCAGTTGGTGGATAGGGTGCGGGAGTCAAAGGTTTTTGCAGCTGGTGGATAGGGTGCGGGAGTCAAAGATTTTTGCAGTTGGTGGATAGGGTGCGGGAGTCAAAGGTTTTTGCAGCTGGTGGATAGGGTGCGGGAGTCAAAGTTTTTTGCAGTTGGTGGATAGGGTGCGGGAGTCAAAGGTTTTTTGCAGTTGGTGGACAGGGGTGGGAGTCAAAGGTTTTTGCAGTTGGTGGATAGGGTGCGGGAGTCAGGTTTTTGCAGTTGGTGGATAGGGTGCGGAGTCAAAGGTTTTTGTAGTTGGTGGATTGGGTGCGGGAGTCAAAGGTTTTTGCAGTTGATGGATTGGGTGCGGGAGTCAAAAGTTTTTGCAGTTGGTGGATAGGGTGCGGGAGTCAAAAGTTTTTGCAGTTGGTGGATAGGGTGCGGGAGTCAAAGGTCTTTGCAGTTGGTGGATAGGGTGCCGGAGTCAAAGGTTTTTGCAGTTGGTGGATAGGGTGCCGGAGTCAAAGGTTTTTGCAGTTGGTGGATAGGGTGCCGGAGTCAAAGGATTAATTAACGACGAAGCAAGACGGACGAAAATGTTTGGACAACTGGCCTCAAGTCAACTTTCAGCTTCAATTTTGGTTTATCATGATAACCGTCTCTGCGCTCGGAATATGGCCTGAGACCGTGTAGAACTTATGTACAGCCTGTGATATGGTTTGATCAAAACCATACTGCAGATCCTGAAGTGCCTGGAGATCTCTGAATAGGTGTCAATAATTGATTGATTGATTGAGTGAGTGAGTGAGTGAGTGAGTGGATGAGTGGATGAGTGAGTGACTGATTGATTGATTGACTGACTGATTGTCATCATGATAGAATTGCATGATTGACTGACTTATTGATTGATAGATTGACTGATTAACTGACTGGTTGATTGATTGATTGATTGATTGAGTGAGTGAGTGAGTGACTGATTGATTGATTGGATTGATTGATTGTCACCATGAGAGCATTGCATGAGTGATTGACTGATTGATTGACCGATTGATTGATTGTCACCATGACAGCATCGCATGACTGATTGATTGATAGATTGACTGATTAACTGAGTGAGTTAATGAGTGACTGACTGAGTGACTGATTGATTGGATTGATTGATTGTCACCATGAGAGCATTGCATGAGTGATTGACTGATTGATTAATTGATTGTCACCATGAGAATATTGCATGAGTGATTGACTGATTGACTGAAGATAACATCTCTACGCTCGGAGAGAACAGAAGGCATGATGTTCTAGACGCAGCCCGCTTGGCTGCTCAGCAAGGTCTGAAATGCCCCCCAAAGAGATCCACATTTTGCCGTCTTTCCGAACCGCCAGCAGGTATTTCCCTGCGGTCATCAGGCCTGATTCCCTGAAGTCAGCGGCCAAGCCACAAGTCAAAGTTAATAAGAAACACCCGGGGGTGCCGGATGGGACCCAGAGCACAAATGCCTCACCACTCTCCGGCCAACCACTTTCCAAGCCCCCGATTCCACACAACAGATACCCAACCAAGTAATGAGGCGTGGGTGGGTGGGGGGATCCATGCGCTGCACGACCCACCCGGACCCAGCCATCAGTTTCAATTTCAGTTTCTAAAGACAACACCTCCACGCTCGGAATGAATTCCCCACGAACTGACGCCACTGTTGTCATGTGATGAAGAAGATCCCAAATCATGATGGCATAAACCTTAAGCTGGTATATAAGTCCTATGAGCTGGCAAGGCCATGAAGTCCTACCTATTGTATGGGTTTTACGTCTGTTTTTGTATCAGTCTGTCAAGTTTGGATTTTAAATCAAAGTGACTCCCAGCGTTCAGGCTAACAGGAACCAGAAACACAAAAAACAGAAAGCCAACGCGACAGAGAGAGAGACACACACACACACAACACAGAGACAGAGACAGTAGAGAGAAAAGAGAGACAGACAACAGACAAGACAGATGGCAGAGAGAGAGAGAGAGAGTAAAGAGAAAGAGAAAGAAGAGACAGACAGACAGCCAGGAATAAGCGTTTTAAGTCAGACGGCTCGTCACACGTTGTCAACACTTCAATGCCGGAAGTAGCCCCCCCCCCCTCCCGAGACTGAAAGAGAGAGCAGAGAGAAAGACAGACAGGCAGGCAGAGAGAAAAGCGCGCGAAAGAGAGACAGACAGACAGAGACAGACAGACAAGACAGAGAGACAGAGAAGACAGACAGACAGAGCGAGATGAGACAGAGACAGACAGAGAGACAGAGAGAGAGAGAGACAGAGAGCGAGACAGAAAGAGAGAGACAGAGAGACAGACAGGCAGAGGAAAGAGAGAGAGAAAGAGAGAGAGAGAGAGAGACAGAGAGAGAAAGAGAACAGACAGACAGACAGAGACAGACAGACAGACAGAGAGAGAGAGAGAAGAGAGGCGAAAGAGAGAAGAAAAGAAGAAGAAGGGGAAAAGAAAATGAAGAAGAAAGACAAGCACAAAATTTCGGCCAAGTGTACAGAAAAGTCAACAAAGAATACATTAAAAAAAAAAACTTGGGGGTAAAACACAAGGAAAAAATCATGACAATTTGCTTCTCCCTTTGAGTTTTCTTTTTTCTTTTTTTTTGTTGGGTGTATATTCTAAGTTTTTCCGTGTGTGCGTGTTGTGTGTGTGTGTGTAGTGTGTGGTGTGTGTGGTGTGTGTGTGTGTGTGTGTGTGTGTGTGTGTGTGTGTGTTGTGTGTGTGTGTGTGTGTGTGTACGTTGAAAAGTCTAGTTATCTGAAAAATTTGCATTTTTTAAAAACTTTAATTTGTGTTGTCATTCCATTCTGTGTGAACCTGGCCTTTGTCCAGCTACATAAAAGACGACAGAGAAATGCATTCAAAAGATTTAATACAAAATAACAGAAACAGAACAGCGACTTCCCTGATGTATCTTGACCACAGAACTCTGTCTGTGTCAACTTAGTTGTTAATATTGTTGTTGTTGTTGTTCTCGTTGTTGTTAATTGTTTTTGTTGCTGCTTATGTGTGTTTGTCTGATTCAAGTCTTTTTAGCTGTTGTTTGGTTTTTATCGGAGTGCCATAAATAAACTCCATATTCCCCAAATCCCTTTGCGTGACAACGGTCTTCATACAGAAACAGACAGACACACACTTGTAAGATTCTGCTGTTTCAGACGAGCTCTGCGAAATGCACAAAACCTTACAATCTCTCTCGCCCCTCCCTCCTCTCTCTCTCCCCTGTCTTTATCTCTCTCTCTCTCTCCCCTCTTCCTTTCTCTTTCTCTCCCTGTCTTCCATCTCTCCCTTCTCTCTTCCTCCTTTGTCTCTCTGTCTCTCTCTCTCACTTCCCCCTCTTTTTCATCCCTCTCTTTCTCTGTCTTCCTCTGTCTCTCTCTCGCTCTCTCTTATCTTTTTCTCTCCCTGCTTTTTTTCCTCTTTCTCCCCTTCCTCCATCGTCCCTCCCTCTCTCCTTCTCATTCTCTGTCTCTCTCTCCCCTCTCTCTCTCTGTCTGTTTCTTTGTTCTATGTTTCCCACCTCTCTCTCTCTCTCTCTCTGCGTGTGCCTGCGTGCGCGCATTTTGTAATGTATGTGTATGTGAATGTGTGTGAGTGCGTGTGCAATACAACATCAATTATAGAAAATGACCTTTCGTGCCAAATAACTGCTGCAGTCACAGTCGGTCCACTGTCTATCAAAAGACAAGAAATCCGACAAGTTCTAACACAATTTGTGTTTTGCAGACATGAACGCGACTTGTTTGAGGCACTTGGTTATTTATGGAGTTACAGAGAGAGAGAGAGAGAGAGAGAGAGAGAGAGAGAGAGAGAGAGAGAGACAGACAGACAGACAAAGAACAGAAAGACAAAAAGAGAGACAGAGACAAAGACAGAGAGACAGACAGTGAGAAAGAGAGAGGGGGACAAGGGGGGAGGGAGGGGAGAAAGGAAAAGCCAGGGGAGAGAGAGGAAGACTGAGAAAGAGAGGGGATATGAGAAAAAGAGCCAGAGAGAGATGGGCAGGAGGAAGAGAAAGAGAGGGAGAGAAAGAGAGGGAAAGGGGGGGAGAGAGTGGGAGAGAAAGAGAGGGGGACAGAAAGAGAAAGAGGGAGAGAGGAAGAGAAAGAGAGAAAAGGGGAGAGAGAGAGAGAGAAAGACTGACAAACAGACTGACAGAGACAGAGAGAGAACGAGGAAGACAGGGGAAGAGAGAGAGAGGGACAGGGACAGAGACAGAGACAGACAGACAGACAGACAGACGGTGGGGGAGGGAGTGGGTGAGACACTCCAAACAATTCTCCTCATTCACCTGTCCTCGTTATCTTGTCTGGCCCAAAGTTTAGTTTGGATTATATTTAGAACTAGTTTTCGCCAACTCTGCGATATTTCCCACCCTTCCCCCTCTCCCTCCCACCATCATTCTCACTCCCGTCATCCCCAGCACCTCGCCACAATTATAAAAACACAGAACATTATCATTTATCTTATATGTCCTTTAACCCCAGTATAATGCCATAATAAACTTTCACTTGTCCATTTTTAATGCTCAGTGGAACAACTATATGCCAATGCTCTCCCCGTAGAAAATGTGTCTTTTCTTCCAGACATGTTCTTAAATCTTGATGTACACAATATAACCTTCATTGTTTACATTACTGTCATACATGTTTTGTATTTTATAGGTTGTTTGTATGTGAACAATACTTGTTACGTATGTATGTATAGATTGATGTCATTTCTGTTACTACACTGGTCATTGATGTTTGTCGTAAAGCAAAAAGATATAGTTTAAGAGAGAGACAGAGAGAGAGAGAATTCATAAAAGGATGCTGACGTATGCTTAGATCTTGATGTTCGTTTTTGTTTGTTTGTTTTTTTTACCTCCGATTGCATAAGATGTCATTATGTGTGTCTGTATGGAGTGCGTATGTCGGCGATGTCTTTATATATATACAGTAGAGCACACTTATAACGAACACGCTTGAAACGAATTGACGGGAATAACGAACGCATTTCTGTGCCCCGCTTATTTGTCTCTTTATTTCAATTAAATTTTCACGCATTTAGCGAACAAGCGTTAACGAACTGACGGCTGTAACGAACTCATGTTTTTGCCCACCAAGGTCTTATTTTTCTTTGTTCACGACTGAAGTAACGAACTAGCCCACGTGGGCCTGAAAACACGTGGCCGGCCCCCTGGCCACATTCGCCTGGTCACGGACGGTGGTCACTATCGCACAATGCCTCGCTTGCCCGCGCCTATTCATGACGGCGATCTAAAAATAGATTATCGATCGATGGCATTTGGACCAGGAAATTGTGGACCAAGTCAAAGCTGCTGGTTCCAGTTCTGTGCCTCCTGAAGAAGAGGACGAGGCACCTGCAGAGCAGCTCAAGGCTGTGAACTCTGCAGAAGCCAAACAGTGTTTGAAAACTCTTAGGGACTTTTGTATTGTGAATGGCGGAGAAACCTTTTTTGACACTTTAGGGGACATGGAGAAATTCATTCTTGAATCGAGCGAAAAGGGAAAAAAACAAACTGACATTACATCATTTTTTTCACCCGTGGGCAAGAAATTAGGACTCTAGATGAATGTATAATGGCTTTGGGGACGTGGATAAACAGTGGGAAGGGGGGGGGGGGTTGTGTGAGGGATAAAATGTGTGTGTAAAGGTTTGACTGAAATAAAGAACTACTGATATAAAGAACTATTTTTTTTGCATGGGGTTGTTCTTTATAATCAGTGTTCTACTGTATATATATAACCTTACACACATAAAAACATTTTGAGTCTTCTGAGTCGTAAGTCTCGGAATGTTTAACTCATCGTACGGGCCAATAACCTTACATAAATAAAACTATTTCGAATTTTAGAGTCGTCAATCTCTGAATGTATAACTTATCGTAAAGGCCAATGACCTAAAACATAAAACCATTTTGAGTCTGAGTCGTGAGTCTGTGAATGTTTAACTTATTGTATCCATTCCGAGTCCTCGAGTCGCAGTCGTACGTCTCCGAATTCTTAACTTACAGCAAGGGCCAATGACCTTAAAAATAAAACCATTTCTCAATTCGAGTTTTTCAGTCGTGAATCTTTGAATGTTTAACATACCGTACGGGCAATTGACCTTACAAATATAACCATTTTGAGTTGCGAGTCTCTGAATGTTATATTCATCGTAAGTGCCAATGACCTTACAAATAAAACCATTTCTCAATTTGAGTCTTTGAGTTGTGACTCTTTGAATGTTTAA
>JAPXFY010000020.1:41420665-41425665 GCA_030674185.1 Monoplex corrugatus | reverse complement strand
TATATCTATCTCTCTCTCTGTCTGTCTCTCTCCCACCTCTTATTTGCACGTGTATTTTCATGTGTGCGTTTGTACATATATAAGCCCCCACACTGATAAATAAAACATATTTGTTATTCTTGATGAACCATGTTTATGCTGCACTGATTGATGTATTGATGTCTCCACCCCACTGTGTCTGTACTGCATTTATGTATTGACATGGCAACCCCCCTCTGGTGGTTGTGGTTGTTGTTGTTGGTGGTGGTGGTGGTAGCGTTGTTGTTGTTGTTGTAAAGAGTATCAAGCATTCTCTAACATGGACTGTTTGCCTTGAATAAACGGAATCATCATTATTACTCCAAGCGGGTTTTGTTGTTCTTCTTTCTAAATCATGTTCCAATTTTACATACTGTCTGAAAACATAAAGCTCGTCTGTATCAACTATAACTTTATAAACCTTTTTCCCCCCAAATTATTCACGTGAGTGAATGAGCCGCAGCAAAGATGCATAAGGAAGCAGAAAAGCGCAAAATCGGAATCAGAACGCATATTTAATAAAACAAATGAAGACAATTCTGTGTTGGTCTGTTTCGTTAAATACGCGTTCTGATTGTGTGTTCTTCTGGTTTCTGTTTACCTAAACGTGGCAGTGATTTTGACTCAAAGATGCATAAAGTAAAAATAAATAAATACAAAAAGAAAGAAAGAAAGAAATAAAGAGAGAAGGAAAAAGAAAAAAAGAAACAAAAAGAAAAAAAAGAGAAAGAAAAAGAGAGAACAAAAGAAAAGAAAGAAAAAGAAAGAAAGAAAGAACGAAAAAGAAAGAAACAACGAACAAAGAAGGAAAGGAAGGAAGGAAGGAAAGAAAGAAAGAAAGAAAGAAAGAAAGAAAGAGAGAAGAAAGAAAAAGAGAAATGATAGAAAAAAAGAAACAAACAAAGAAGGAAAGGAAGGAAGAAAGGAAGAAAAAGAAAGAAAGGAAGGAAGGAAGAAAGAAAAATAAAGAAAAAGAAAGAAAGAAAGAAAAAGAAAGACAGAAAAAAAAACAAGAAAAAGAAAGAAAGAAACAAAGAAAGAAAAAGGAATTCCAAACAGCAAACAAGGAAATAAACAGAATCATTACGCAAACATCCCTACTCTAACTGAAAACACAAGTATAATCTAAAAACATTACAGTGAGTCTCTTTGGGCAGGTCTTCACACCACCCTGACCCCCAACACAACTTCTTTATTTGAAAAGGCTATCACTATTTTCTCAAGAAAACATTTGTTAGATTTTGAAAATGCTTTGAAAATGGAATTAACTCTGCTGGTTCCTTCCTTCTGGCGCCAGACAAAGCATTCTTTTACAGAGAGATTTTCTTTGTACCTTTGTTGTCTGGTTCTAAATTTATATCTGATCAAAGAAAGCTGTCTCGCCTGCATCCAGTCTGATCCACACTTTTTAAAAACCTTTCCCTGTACACACACACACAAACACACACACACACACACACACACACACACACACACACACACACACACACACACACACACAGACCGACAGACACATACACACAAACAAACACACACACACACACACACGCACGCACGCGCGCGCGCGCACACACACACACACACGCACACACACACACACACACACACACCACGCACACAAACACACACATATACTCCAACACACACACATACAGTCACCATACCACACACACACACACACACACACACACACAACACACACACACACACACACACACAATACATACACTCACCACACCACACACAGACACACACATACACACACACCCCACACGCACGTAAACATACACACACACACACACACACACACACACACACACACTCACACACACACTCTCTCTCTCTCTCTCTCATATACAGACATACATACACTGTGACTTGCATTTCTCTTGAATGTTTGCTTGTTTGAATTTTCATTCTACTCGAATATGATACAGCGCTTTTTAACTTAAAATAAATAATAAAGCATAATTCAATCCATTATCCATGATTTCTTTTTCAATTTGACTTTTCTTCAAATTTTCATTGACTAAAAGCACATTTTCTTATGAATGAATGAATCTACATCTTTTATATTTTCCAATGGAACAGATACCAGCATATAAGCCAATTTATTTATCTACAATTCCTAATGTATTAGTATCAAAACAAAAGAAAGTAAGATGCTGCAAAGAAATTTTGAAATGTAAATAGACTTGAATTAAAAGAAATAATGAACTAACGATCAAACACCACGATCATTTTGTAATCTTACAGAAACTTGGACTGAGTAGCTGGCAATCCCAAACAAGCTAAGACCAAAGACATCTTATTCTTATTCTTACTGCTTAAAGCCCAGCCGACTGCAAAAACCAAATCAGGGCTATAACCATTTTAAAATGTACCCAACATCTGGCAGAAAATAAAAAAACGGAAAAGAAAACTAAGTACTCATATCAATGCATACGCGCACATAATCTAAGAATATGTCCCTGGTGTTGACCATTCCGTCCACTTTATCATCAGATGATTTCAAATAAAAACAAACCTGAACACAAATCTAAACATAACTAAGGACACTAAAGCATACATGAAAAAAAACCCGCCTAAATTACCTAAAATTGCTCCTACACAGCACATTTCCTTAGCGACACACATGCAAGCAAGCAATACAGTTACCCAATTATCAATCTTAACAGAAAGTAAGAAAGACTTTTAGAGAAAACATACAGGTGAATGGACCTGCAAGGCAGAAAATGATAAGAGATGACAGAAAGCAAAGGAGCAAGGCAGAAACAAAGAAATGACAGAAAAGAAGAAATTTCTAGCACAGATATTTCAGAAGGTGGGGATACTGTTGATAATGAAAGAGTCCCTGGCATCCCCACGGTGGTGACCAAAGACATAAAACCACATGCATTTTCTTTCAACAGTTCGCACTTTATTCTTACAATTTCTACATGTATTAGTGTCCTAATTTGGCTTCTTCTGACGAAGAAAGGAGTTCTGAGGCGCGCGCGCACGCACGCACGCACACACACACACACACGCACACACACACACAACACACACACACACACACACACACACACACACACACACACACACACACACACACACACACACACGCACGCAGGCACGCACGCGCAAACGCACACACACGTTTGGGATTTGTTCAAAAAGGAATTCATCGCACTTCGATAGTTCCATAAGCGCTCCACTCAAATCTGGCAGACTCCACTAATAACAACAACAATAACAACAACAACAACAACAAACTGCATGTAGGCAAGATTTTGAAACGGAGGGGGGGAGGGAGGAACATATGAAACAATAAGCTGACATCACCAGAATGGTGGGATCTTTAAAACAGGGCAGCGAACAGGCCAGTTCTTAATGTTGCAGGCAGGGATTGAACTCAAGACATCAGATCTGGAGTCCACGGCTCTATCGAAAGAACCACTCAGCCCGCACACACACACACACGCGCACACCCCATCTACCACCCGCCCACCCACTCCACCCACGCACACGCTCTTCTCGATCCCTTGCTACTCAGGACAAGATGAAGGCATCTACCGGGACCAGACTGAAGTGTTTACCCCAGGACAGAAGTGGGGGTAGGGATGTGTGTGTGTGTGGGGGGGGGGGTGAGGGTGAGGGGGCGGACAGTTTCCAGGCCACTCTCTGTTCAATGGCCTGAAATCGATTTCAGTTAGTGAAGGGTGTGTCGGGCACAGGAGGAGGAATTACCAGACTGCGACAAAGCCTGCCACGATCTTTGGAACCGTTCGGCTTCAATCTGTGTGTGGGTGTTTCCTGAATCGACAGGATCATCATCATCATCATCATCATCATCATCATCATCATCATCATCATCATCATCATCGTCATCATCATCACGTGCCCTGCCGCATGGCGTTGGCGATCATGGACCTCCATATGCATCTATCCCTTGTCGCCGCAAGCACATCTTCCACCCTCTCCGTCCTCAGCCACCCTGCAAGTCCGTCCAATATTTTCTCCCTGGGTCTACCTGGTGTTCTCTTTCCCTCCAGCTTTCCTGTTGTGACCAGCTGCTCTAATTCCCCTTTTCTCAAAAAAATGGCCTATAAATGTTGCCTGTCTTTTCCTAATCTTCTTTATCTATGATCTTCTTGTGTCTGCCTCATCGACAGTATAACAAGATTTTAAAATATGACCCAGTATATATCATGGCGGATCTCCAATATCATCCTATTCCACTTTCAATCTTTGTTTTTTTGTCTGTCTGTTTGTCTGTCTGTCTGCCTGTTTCCCCCTCTCTCCGTCTCCCTCTCTATTGCTCATAATATTTGAAAACGTCATATTATTTATTCTTATTCGAACATGACAGAGCACAAAAAACGAACGAAAGACAAAAAGAAATGCAGAACACATTCTCGTTCCTAAGCCCCACCCAAAACACAAATACGGTTTTAAAACCATCACAGGGAGTCGCTTTCAACAAACTTGTTTTACACAAAGAAAAGACGTTTTTTGCAAACATAGAATTATCGAACTAACAAATATTTCTAAAGAAAGGAACAAGCTCCTATAATTCTTTTTTTTTTAATCTGGAAAAGAAATCATTTCGCAAATCTGTCCTCTTCTTGTGAAATTTGCTGACCAAAGTTATCTGATTTCAACTCACCAAAACGTGTCACACAGAACACTACATTGCACTACTGACGTGGACTTGTACACTTTTAGAGGAAAATGGCTGCCATATCTACTGCTTGTTACAAATGAAGTTTACTATAATCACTTATTTCTTTACGACATAGAAATGTTTTGTCAATGCTTTATCCGTATATGAATTCTCATTTGTACACACACACACACACACACACACACACACACACACACACACACACACATACACACACCATGACATGCGCTGAGATTTTGATTTAAGTGTGGATAACTTGGGCAGCATCATCCACACTCTCTCGTCAAGGATCACCTGGATCCAGTGGTAAGAC
>JAPXFY010000020.1:41393165-41410665 GCA_030674185.1 Monoplex corrugatus | reverse complement strand
CATTACTACAAACACACACAAAACGCAAAAGACCAACCCACCACCAGAATAATCAATCATCCCATACCCTGAGCCATGTCTGGAAACAAAGACAAGCACAAGTCAGTCGGCTGGTTGCTGGGTATCTCTGTTGATTCCATAGAGAGGTTCCTGTGGTGGTTGTTGTTGTTGTTGCTGTTATTGTATATTGCTGTTGTTTGTGGTGGTGTGTGGTTTGTGCGTGTATGTGTATGTGTGTGTGAGTGAGTGTGTGTGTGTATGCGAGTGAGTGTGTGTGTGTATGCGAGTGAGTGTGTGTGAGAGTGAGAGAGAGAGAGTGAGAGAGAGAGAGAGAGTGTGTGTGTGTGTGTGTGTGTGTGTGTGTGTGTGTGTGTGTGTGTGTGTGTGTGTGTGTGTGTGTGTGTGTGTGTGTGTGTATGACAGACAGAAAGAGAATGTGTGCGTGAGTATATGTGAGTGTGTGTAGTGTGAGTGTGAGTGTGTGTGTGAGTGTGTGTGGGGTGGATGGGGGGTGGGGGGGACATGCACGGGCGTTCAATGGCGAGTATGTAACGGTGTTAATATGTGGATGTGTGTGTGTGTGTTGAATACGAACATGCATGATTGCAAGGGTTAATACGGTGTACAATCATGAATAATATATAAAGTAGCTAATCAAAACACACACACACACACACCCCACACACACACACACACACACACACACACACACACACACATACATAGAGTGAAGAACCAAAATATCGTGAGACCAGGTTCGCAAGCTGGGGGGGAGGGGGGAAGGAGGGATGGATGGATGGATAGATAGATAGAGAGAGAGAGAAAGAGAGACAGACAGACAGACAGACAAACAGACACACACACACACACACAGAAAAAGAGAGAGGGGGAGGGAGGGAAGAGGGGAGAGAGAGACACACACCACACAGACAGAGACAGAGAGACAGAGACAAACAGACAGACAGACACACAGAGAAAGAGAAGACAGAAGAGACACAGGGACTGAACATGGTGTTTTCACATACTCCACTAGGCCTATACAGAGAGACAGAGAGCGACAGAGACAGGGAGACAGAGAGAGACAGACAGGGACAGAGACAGAGACAGGGACAGAGAGAAGAGAGACAGACAGACAGAGAGACAGAGGCAGAGAGACAGAGACACAGAGAAGAGAGAACACACACAGAGAGACAGACAGCACACACACAACCACACACACACACACACACACACACACACACACACACACACACACACACACGCACACACACACAGATAGACAGACATCCCACATGGAGGCCCATACACCTAACGACCGCCAAAGTTAGCCACCACTTCAAAGACTGTATTGATCCCGACTCTTGTCGCTGACCTCTAGTTTCGGCTTTCGTTGTTGTTATTGTTGCTGTTGCTGCTGCGGTTTTTGTTGTTTGTCGTTGTTGACACTGCTGCTATTTCTGTTGTTGCTGTTATTGTTGCTGCTGTTGTTATTTGTTCTTGTTGCTGTTGATGTTACTGTTGTTGTTGATGTTGCTGCTGCTGTTGTTGTTGTTGCTGCTGCTGTTGTTGTTGCTCTGTGTGTGTGTGTGTGTGTGTGGGTGCGTGAGAGAGAGACAGAGAGAGAGACAGAGAGAGAGAGAAGAGAGAGAAGAGTGTGTGTGTGTGTGTGTGTGTGTGTGTGTGTGTGTGTGTGTGTGTGTGTGTGTGTGTGTGTGTGTGTGTGTGTGTGTGTGTGTGTGTGTTGTGTGATTCTATTCATTCACATTCATATTAATTTTTTTTGTCACAGTGGATTAACCACGTGAAACTGGGACTGCTTTCACCTTAGAGAGCGCTTCGCCGCAGTGCAACGCCACCCATTTTTTTCTGAACCAAGACTTCAGAAAAGAAAGAAGGCTAAGAAGGTTAATTGGTCTTCAGGGGAAGGGACCTGGGAAATCAACCTTTCTCTCCAACCAGGGCAGCCGGACAATGCTCTCCACACGATTTTCAACTTGGTCCCCCTTCCGAAGGACCAGACGTTCAGTTTAATTTTCTGGTGGCAGATTTGGGCGGAGCGCATATGGAACTGTCTGAGTGTGATGACCCCAATTTGAACAAACTCGAACAAAACTCTATTGTGGCGCGTGGTCTTGGTTCGAAACTTTAAAAACCATCAGTGCTCGCTATTTGTCTCTGTTTCTTTCCCCCGTGGGGATGTCGGGGGCTCTGTCAGTATGAAAAGTATCCTCACCGTCTGGAAATTCTGTGCTAGAAATTTCCTCTTTTCTGTCACTTCTTTGTTTCTTTCTTCCTCCTTTGCTTTCTGTCATTCTTCCTATCATTTTCTGCCTTGCTGGTCCATTCACCTATATGTGTTCTATAAAGATTCACATAGGTTCCCTTAGAATTGATAATTGGGTATGTATATTGACTGCAAGTTTGGCTCTAAGGAAATGTGCTGTGCAGGGGCAATTTAGGTAATTCATGGCCATTTTTTATGTTGCTTTAGTGTCCTTAGTTACGTTCATACTTGTATTCAGGTTTGTTTGTTTGTTTGTTTTTAAATCCTCTAGTAATAAATTTGACGGAATGGTCAACGCTCGAGGCATATCCTTAGATTATATGCACGCATGCGCTGATATGGTACTTAATGTTCTTTTCCAGCTTCTTTTTTCCCACGCCAGATGTGTACGTTTTGAAAATGGTTACATCCCTGATATGGCTCTGTGCAGTCGGTTGGGCTGTAAACAATAAGACTCTCTCTCTCTCTCCCCCTCCCTCTTCTCTCAGTCTCTTTATGCATTACTCGCAGCAAAGCCGGGCCCCACAGTAAACATAAATGGTCAGGGGAGTTTTGTTGGTCAATACTACCATTAGGGTATGAACTGTTCACTCACTGCCCACCACGTTACAACGCAAGGTACTTACATTTTTTTTTCTTTGCAAGGTATTTACATACACAGAATAGAGACGTGGGATCAGGTTTTTTTGACTTTGTCGTTGACACTGTGTTTCTGTCTGTCTGTCTGTCTGTCTGTTTGTCTCTCTCTCTCTCTCTCTGTCCGTCTGTCTGTCCGTCCGCCTGTCTCTCTGTCCGTCTGTCAGTCATAAACACATACGCGAACGCAGTCTCTCTCTCTCTCTCTCCCTCTCCTCTCTCTTTCTCTCTCTCTCTCTCCACACACACTCTCTCTCCTTTGCACCACACACACACACACACACACACACACACACACACACACACACACACACACACACACACACACACACTCAACACTAACACCTCTCTCTTTTCCCATAGAAAAGCTCCTCCACACACGAGGGTGCCCACTCACTGTTTTCACACCGTATCTCAGACATACTCCTTTCTCCCTTTTCCACCATATACCCCCTCTATAATGCCCTCCATTCCCTCACAATAAAGACATAAGTAAACAAATCTCTCTCTCTCTCTCTCTTGCACACACACACAGACAGACAAACAAACACACACGCACACACACACACGCACACACACACATACCCACACACACCATAACTCATAAACACACACCTTTCTTGTCCTGTTTCCCAAAATAACCCCCTCCCTCCCATTAATACCTCACCCTCCATACACATAACACTTCCTCTCGCACAAACTCTCTCTCTCTCTATCTCCCTCTCTCTCTCTATCTCCTCTCTCTCTCTCTATATGTGTGTGTGTGTATGTGTGTGAGTATCTCTGTCTGTCTCTGTCTGTCTGTCTGTCTGTCTTCTATCTATCTCTGTGTGTGTGTGTGTATGTGTGTGTGTGTGTGTGTGTGTATGTCTGTGTGTGTGTGTGTGTGTGTGTGTGTGTGTGTGTGTGTGTGTGTGTGTGTGTGTGTGCGAGCGTGCGTCTCTGTCTGTCTCTGTCTGTCTGTCTGGTCTGTCTGTCTGTCTGTCTGTCTCTCTCTCTCTCTCTCTCTCTCTCCTCTCCTCTCCTCTCCTCTCACCCCATCTGTAGATACACTGACTGTTGTCTGCTCATGATGAAACCTTTCTGTTTAACCTGGGTATGTTTGTATATTAAAGCATTAAAAGTACTGATCATAGTTCCGACAAAACCTAAACACATTCAAACATGATTTGTCGACCTTCAGTTGGTGAATATCTTGCATTCCATCAGATGACATAACCTTAATATACTTAAAAATGATTTGTGAACCTTCATTTCTGACACTGCATACATCAAATGAATTAAGATATAATTGTAATATTCTTAAAAATGATTCGTGAAGCTTTATTGCATGAATATCTTGCATGCCATCGAATGTATTACGACATAACCTTAATATACTTAAAAATGATTTGTGGTCAGTATATTGCACTCCACTGAATGCATTATGACATAACCGTGATATATTTAGATGATTTGTACAGTTGCATGCGTTGAGTATCTTGTATTAAAAATGTGTTTGATTTCGTAACCTCATGTAACACCTCCTCTCCAAACCTTCATTAACTGGCTGTGGCCTAAATTGATTAAGTCCTCTTCTCCCACTGGACGAAGCAGCAGGGAAGTTTCAGTCTTTTCTCCTAATGTTTATATTTGGTGTTTGTTTGTTTGTTTGTGATCTTACATTCACGCTTGACGAAGGCCAGTTGGCTGAACATTTGCGCCTGTCTTGTCTGGTTGTATTAAACACGCGTCTGATTTTATTTTTCGTGTTTTTCTGGTTCCTGTTCGCTCGAACGCGGGCTGTCACACTTGCTTTGGATTTCGTGATATACTTAGATGATTTGTACAGTACATGTGTTGAGTATCTTGTATTAAAAATGTGTTTGATTTCGTATCCTCATGTAACACTCTCTCTCCAAACCTTCATTAACCGGGCTGTGGACTAAATTGATTAATTCATTTTCGTCATCCACTCCATCTCTGTTCTCTCCCTTCTCCCCTCCCCCCCCCCAACCCATCTTCTCTATACAGGCAAGATGGATCAGAGACAGTCCTGGCCAATCAACAAAATGAAACGACAGCAGCTCACGCAAAGAGGGCACTAAAGGGATGATTTGATGGCAACAGCTCGTAATGCAATGACTGACATTTCAGCCTTGGACATTCCCACGTGGGTATCCCGGCCATCTGTGTGTGTGTGTGTGTGTGTGTGTGTGTGTGTGTGTGTGTGTGTGTGTGTGTGTGTGGTGTGTGTGTGTGTGTGTGTGTGTGTGTGTAAGTCTGTGTGTATGTGTCTGTAAGAGAGAGAGAGAGAGAGAGAGAGAGAGAGTGTGTGTGTGTGTGTGTGTGTGTGTGTGTGTGTGTGTCTGTCTGTCTGTCTGTCTGTCTGTCTCTGTGTCTGTCTGTCTGTGTGTGTCTGTTCTGTGCATGCGTGTGCTCGCGCGTTTGAAAGATAATAATAATAATAATAACTACAATATTTATATAGCGCAAAATCTTGATAAAATCAAATCTAAGCGCTGAAACAGACACACCACGCACGCACGCACGCACGCACGTACGCTACGCAACACACCACGCACGCACACACACACACACACACACACACACACACACACACCACACACACACACACACACACACACACGCATGGCTATAAATGGGGAGAAAGAATAAAAGCAATAAAAGCAAGAATAAAAGCAATGGAAAATTATAGAGAGCATATCATAAACAATTATATATTATAACAATGTGATTCCCTTCCGAGCGGAGACAGGCTGCAGAGGGGGGTTAGTGAGGTTAGGATTTTATGCAGAGGAGAAAAGGTGAGTTTTGAGAGCGGACTTGAAGGAGACAAAAGTAGGTTGCTGACGGACTGAGAGAGGAAGTTTGTTCCAGGAGAGTGGACCAGAAACAGAGAAGGCTCGTGGACCATAGGTATTGAGCTTAGTGCGTGGAAAGCGAAAAGTCAGAGATCGGAGGCAGAGCGGAGGGTACGTGAGGGAACATAGATCTCAAGTAGGCTTGACAGGTAATCGGGGGCTGCGTTACTGAGGCTTTTGTAGCACATGGTGTCTAGTTTGTACTGTATGCGCTTTGATACAGGGAACCAGTGAAGTTGTGCCAGGAGAGGAGATATGTGGTCAGCTTTTTTCTTTTTGAGTACAAGGCGTACAGCATTGTTTTGAATGCGCTGTAGGATGTGAATGGTGGAGGCAGGAAGACCAGACAGGAGTGAATTGCAATAGTCAATGCGAGACATTATGAAGGAGAGAACGAGTTTTGCAGTTGTTTCGACAGAGAGATACTTCCTGATCAGGCTTATACGATGGAGATGATAGTAGCAAGATCTGGCAGTTTGAGAAACAAAGTTGTTCATGGAGAGGGTAGAGTCAATGCAGACACCAAGGTTTTTAGCTGAATCAGAAATTGGGACTGATATGTTACATAATGGGAGAAAAGAGGAGGCAGCTGAGAAAGTTTCTGACGGGTGCCAATGAGAATAGCTTCTGTCTTGTCGTCATTAAGCTGAAGTTTATTGTGTGTCATCCAGTTCTTAATGTCCGAGTAACACTCAGTGGTGCGAGTCAACAGGCGCTGTATATTATCAGGTGAGTCACTGTCTTGAAGTTGGGTGTCATCAGCATAGAAGTGGTGTTTTATAGAGTGGGAGTTGATGATGGTGGACAGGGGGGAGGTGTAAAGAGGTAAGAAGAGAAAGAACAACAGAGAAGGGGAGTGTAAAAGAGAAAGAGAGCGTACAAGAAAGAGAGACAGGGAGGGAGGGAGGGAGATAAAGAGAAGACAAACAAAAAAAAAGAAAAGGAGAAGAGAGAGACACACACACACAGAGAAAGACAGAGACACAGAGAAAGAGAAACCCAAACAAATAGAGACAGAAAATGAAAGAGAAAGAGACAGAAAAAAAAAAAGAGAGAGAGAGAAGAGAACAGAGAGGAGGTGACAACAGAGAAAGAGAGGAATGACAAGAGAGAGAGAGAGAGAGAGAGAGAGAGAGAGAGACAGACAGACAGACAGACAGAGAAAGACAGAGAGGAGAGAGAGAGAACACAGAGAGAGGAACGATAGAGACAGAGCGGTGGGTGGGGAGTAGAGACAGCAAAATGTCCACGACCAATATATGCAGGTCTAGAATGTTGTCAGGCATCAGTCGTCAAACTGCAGTGGTTAGCGCCAAGCACTATCGACTGGTAGGCTGTAAGTTTGAATCCCTTGGTCTGTCAACACCATTGTGGGACTTTTCATTGGGAAGACTGGAACACACACACACACACACACACACACACACACACACACACACACACACACACACACACACACACACACACACTGTGGGTGCTGCTCAAATCTCCCGACCAACATCGCAGGTATCTGTATCTCTCGGGCCTGGTTGATACGATACGATAGTAAACGCAGAGGACAGTCCTGTCACGCAGCAGTCCCAGTCCTACAAGAACTCCATCACATCATGATTAACATCCTTAACGCCATCGTTATCATAGCATTCTAAAAACTGTCCTAGCTTCTGTGGCCATGAAGGTAGCATTGAAAATGGGGAGGGGGAGGGGGTGTGGTGAGCACAAATGAAACTGCCTATGTGCCATGATCTTTAAAAACAAAGAGAGAGAAAGACAGAGAGAGAGAGAGAGAGAGAAAGAGAGAGAGACAGAGACAGAGAAGAGAGAGACAGAGACAGAGAAGAGAGAGAGAGAGGAGGGAGGGAGGGAGAGAAAGAAAGAAAGAAGAGAGAGGAGGGAGGGAGGGGAGAGAGAGAAAGAAAGACAGAAATAGAGAGAGAAAGAGACAGAGATAGGTAGATAGAGAGAGAGTGGGTGTGTGTGTGTGTGTGTGTGTGTGTGTGTGTGTGTGGTGTGTGTGTGTGTGTGTGTGTGTGTGTGTGTGTGTGTGTGTGTGTGTGATGTATTTTTTAACATTTTTTTAGGATCATTGCACTCAGGGAGATTACCTTTGTGCTCACTTTTCCCCTGTCCCATTTTCTACGCCGCTTTAATGACCACAGAAGCTGGAAAAGTTTTTACAATGCGATGATGATGGTGTCGATGAGGATGATAATCATGATGCTATGGAGTGCCATCCAGGACTGAGACTGCGTGACAGGGCTGTACTCTACGCTTACTATCATATCCTGGCATCAACCAGGCCCGAGAGATACAGACATCTTAGGTGCTGGTCAGAAGATTTAAGCACCCTCAATAACGCATCCGTTAAGTGGATGAGACTCGACTGAGTGGTCCCAGTCTTCCCAATGAGCCCATAGCACGCCCAACTCTTGGTAGGAGCCGGTTAGAGCCGAAAAATCCCACAGTGATTTTTGAAGGTACTGACGGGGATTCGAACCCACAACCTTCCAGTCGGTAGTCCGTTGCGTTAACCACTACACCACGGCGACTGGTGAGAGAGTGTACTTGTATTAGGAAGACTCACCATCACCGTCAGCGAGGGCTGGATGTAAAAAAAAAAAAAGCATTAATCTGCTTATGCCATACAAGTAAGATTAAAAAATGTGCTCCCTCTCCCCCCTCCCCCTTTCTCTGTCTGTCTATCTGTCTTTCTGTCTGTCTGTCTGTCTCTCTCTCTCGTCCTCCAAATCTCAAGGTCTTGTGAATTTGTACCCTTCATGATGGGCAATGGCTTATAAATGAATGAACCATCGGATTCTGATTCCTCTCAATGGCCTATGAAATAGGCATTACTGTTCATTGATCGCTCAAGAGTGGCAATACTGCTAGTTAGACAGACTGGTACTATGCTTCTGTGGCTGTGATGGCATTGAGTAATAGGACGCTTCTCTCTGCTCTGCCCTTCCCAAAGGCCTATGGACCGAACATTGCTATCCACTGATTATCACCCTTATGACCTTATCCTCGAAGCCTCGCTTTTTATCATTATCAGTATTGTTTAAAACCCAGGCGACAGCGCACAGCCATATCAGGACTCTAAGCATCTCAACACTCTTTAAAGCTTTAAAAAAAAAACTGGAAAAGAAATTCTGGTTCATATATCAAAGCATTTGCGTACATAATGTGAAGATATGTCCCTGACGCTGACCGCTCAGTCCAATTTATCACCAAGGGGTTAAAAAAAACTGTTTACACATATATATAAACAGAACTATGCACAATAAAACATATAAAACTGGCTTGATTTATGTAAAACTGCTTCTGCATATCATATAAAAACCCAACCTGATTACAAATATATAAACAGAACTACGTACATCAAAACATATAAAAAACAGGCTTGATTTACGTAAAATTGCTTCAGCACATCATATTTTCGCAGAGCCAAAAATGCAGTTAAAACACATTACCAATTATCAATCCTAAGAGAAAGTATGTATGGCTTTACAGAAAACATACAGGTGAATGAACCAACAAGACAGAAAGTGAAAAAGGAAGAGATGAAAGAAAGCAGAGGAACAAGGCAGAAATAAAGACAGTGACAGCAAAGAGAAAACTTCTAACACGGAACTTCAGTGAGGTGGGGGATACTATTTATTCTGGAAGAGTCCCAGCATCTCCACGAAGGAACTGCTTTGTTTACGTTCCAGATTTGCAAGTAGCAAGAAATTCTGGAGAGAGCTGGACAGATGGACAGCAGAAAGTCCTTAGCAAAGAAGGCCCCTTAAATCCCTTTAACCCCAAATTCCTTACACTCTTAGGAACCGTGGTTGTATCCAGGTCATGACTCCTGGTTATCCCTCTGCTGTTGTTGCCTCCCCTTCTTTCTTTCTTTCTTTCCTTTTCTCTTTCTTCTTCTTTTTTTTCTGAACTCGCGCTTCTAAGATGATCAGGCACCTCTGCTGTTACCTTTTTTTTTCTCTCCTAGGTTCAAACCCATGCCCCCGCCATCTCAGAGTTAAGTCACACTTTTGACCCTTTGACTCCTGCACCATCTCCACCAACTGTAAAAGCTTAACTCTTTGACTCCCTCACCCTATCTACCAGCTTCCTGCAGGAAGCTGGAGGGGGGGGGAGAGAAATACGGGAATCAAAGGGTTACGTTTTTGCTTTGCTAGCATGACTGACAATGCACGATGCCCGGTGGACAGGTGCGAGGGTCAAAGGGTTACGCTATCAGACACTGGCAGAGTAGCAATGTGCTTAATCAGGCGACTGTCATACGTCTGGGCCCTGTGTGCATGTGGTTCTCTTGACATTACGTAACAGTATGCGCTCCCATTACGGACCGGAGACCTCGTCATTGTTATTCATTGCTCAAGTGCCACGTCTGGAGACCTGAACTTGGGATAAGCTTAGGTCCTCCCTCAAGGGTGGTTATGTAAACGTTAAGTACGCGCTTGTCATGCATCTGGGCTCCAATGCATGTAGTCTGTTAACATTGTGAAATCTGTCTGTCTGTCTGTCTGTCTGTTTGTTTGTCTGTCTGCTTGTCTGTCTGTCTCTCTGTCTGTCTGTCTCTCTCTCACTCCGTCCCTCTTTCACTCTCACACTCCATCCCTCCATCTCTCATTCTGTGTTGTGTGTGTCTCTCTCTCTCACTCTACTCACTCACTCACTCCATCCATCCCTCTCTCTTCTCTCTCTCTCTCTCCACTCACTCACTCCTCCCTCCCTCTCTCTTTCTCACTCACTTCGACCTTCTCTCTCTCTCCCTCACTCACTCCACACTCACTCACTCCATCCCTCTCTCTCTTGCTCTCTCTCTCCTTCTCACTCCCTCCCTCTATGTCCCCCTCTCTCACTCATTCCAACCTTCTCTCTCTCACTCATTCACTCCATCCCTCTCTCTATCTCTCTTACTCATTCCGACCTTCTCTCTCTCTCACTCACTTGCTCCGTCCCTCTCTGTCTCTCTCACTAACTCCATCACTCCCTCTCTCTCTCATTCACTCAATCTCTTTTTTCTCTCACTCGTTCACTCTGTCCCTCTCTCTTTCTCTCTCGCTCATTCCATGCCTCCCTCTCTTTCTCTCTCACTCACTCCGTCCCTCCCTCTCTCTCACTAACTCCGTCCCTCTCTCTCTTTCTCATTCACTCACTCTATCCCTTTTTCTCTCACACTCACTCACTCTGTCCCTCTCTCTTTCTCTCACTCACTCTGTCCCTCTCTCTCTCACTCACTCACGTACTCACTCCCTCTCTCTCACTAACTTACTCCCTCTCTCTCACTCCATCCTTCCCTACCTCTCTGTCTCTGTCTCTTCTCTCTTTTTTTTGTTTTTGTTTTGATACAGCTGTGGACTCAAGATCTATACATCAAGTTCAATCCCAGCCCACAACATTTAAAACTGGCCCGTTTGCTGCCCATCTGAATGTCTCCATCATTCTGGTGGTGTCAGCTTAGTGTTTCATTGGTCTCTTCTTCCTCCCTGCTTATTTCAAGACCTTGCCAGCGAAAAGGGTTTTGCACACGCTCAGAACGTCTGCCAAATAACTCCTAGTAGATTTGGATAGAGCGCATACGGAACTGCCTGAGAGCCACGAATCCTCTCTAAACAAACTGCCTCTCTGTCTCTGTCTCTCTCTTTCTCTCTCTCTTTCTCTCTATTTCTTTCTCTCTCTTTCTCTCTCTCTCTCCATCTCTCTTTCTCTTTCTTTCTCTCTCTTTCTCTCTCTCTCTCTTTCTCTCTCTCTCTCTCTCCCCCTCTCTCTCCCCAAGGGTCTAAGAATTTGTCATTGCGATTCATTGATCGCTGCCCTTGTGGTCTTATTTCTGGCTTTGCTTAACCCTTTGACTCGTGCACCCTGTCCTGGATTGTCAACCACACTAGCAAAGCGAAAACTTAACCTTTGGTGTTAGTGGATAGGGTGCGGGAGCCAAAGGGTTAACTCTTTGACTCCTACATCGTATCCACCATCTGCAAAACCTTAACCTTTTGACTCCCTCACTCTATCCACCAGCTTCCTGATAGGGTGAGGGAGTCAAAGGGTTAGATTCTCTCTCTTTGCGCTAGCTTGGTTGACAATGCAGGATGCTGGTGGACAGGGTGCAGGAGTCAAAGAATTAAGTCCAGGTTAGCTATGCTGATAGTCAAAGGCTCGTTTCTTTCAAGCCAGATTTTCGTGAGACACACAAGAAGGTGCGCTCCTTTAAGCCATATCCCGGCAAGAGTGGCTAGGTACTCGCTAGGTTATTGAGAGGATCTTTCCTGTGTGGTAATGATGGCTGTTGTTCGTTATCTCTTTTCGCCTCGCATCCGTTTCATTGTTCACAACATAAATTTTTTTCGAATCCGGAATTCATGTGCTTCTGTTAATAATGTTGTGGGTTCGAATCCCGGGGTGCGCTACATTAAAGCTGCCCTTCTCACTGTCCCATCTTAACATCACTGTTGTTGTTCTGGTGGTGTCAGTATAGGATTAGATAAGTCCCCCTTCCCCCCACTTCTCTGGGATGGTTATCCCCATCGGCCATATCACCTGAGGTGGGGGTGTCGACGTAAAAACTTAAACCAATCAACCCCCCCAAAAAACAGCTTTCGTATCAGATGGATCTGCAGTGACAGTGAAATTAGCTATTATCACCATAACTGCCTGCTAAAATCCAATCTGTTGGAGGTTCCTTTCAAGTGCCTGGGCTCTATAAACATGTGCTTCTGTTGATAATGCTAAAACAAATGCTCCAGACAGATGTACCCTCTGATCACATTTGGCATATAAACTACAGCTTCCAGCCAAAACATAAAACACCTTTCGTACAAGGGGGCAATAAAAGCCCCAGACGGATCTACAATGAAGGTCACATTAGCTATCATCACACATAAACCGCCTGACAAAGCCCGATCTGCTGGAGGGACCAGAGAATGTGACTATTTAGTCATCATCATTATGTGCCCTGCCGCATGGCGTTGGCGATCATGGACCTCCATATGTATCTATCCCTCGTCGCCACAAGCACATCTTCCACCCTCTCTGTTCTTAGCCACCCTGCAAGTCTGTCCAGCATTGTCTCCCTAGGTCTACCTGGTGTTCTCTTTCCCTCCAGCTTTCCTGTTGTGACCAGGTGCTCCAAATCCCTTTTCCACAAAAAATGGCCTATAAATGTTCCCTGTCTTTTCGTAATCTTCCTTATCAATGATCTTCTTGTGTCTGCCAGATCAAGACGTCTCGTTTGTTTTCTTTGCTGTCCATGGAACTCTCAACATTCTTCTTAGAAACAACATCTCGGCTGCCTCAATCTTGTTCTGGTTTTGCGTGTTGACTGTCCACGCCTCACAACCGTTATAACATTATCGGTTCTACATAACATTCAACAACTCTCTCCCTGATGTAAATTGATAGGATTTTCTTAGTAGAGCTCTTTATCCTCCCTGTCCCCTCAACCTTCCCAAAGGACGTAGATTGCAATCAACAGAGGCTAATGGTGAGGCATTTGTTATGCGTGTTGTGACTGTCACTGCTTGACTGGTCTCTTCCGCTCTGTTTTATGTCTACTGTTAATGAGTTATTGATGTGTGTCCGGATGAACAAGCACACCAAGCGGCGTACAGGACCATATGAAGGTCTGCTAACTTCAGTTTCACTGCCCACCAGAAAACTATGTTGGTATGGCATGTAACACGATCCAGGGACTTGCTGAATCAGTTCTCTAGGGAACTGATGAGGGATGGAGACAGTGGGGAATGGGGGACGGGGGTGGGTGGTGGGAACCCCACTGACTGACAACATTGCGAAATAGACATAAAAACCATTTGGTACGCAACCGATAGATCTGGAAGAATCTGTTAAGTAGTTCTTTATGGTATGGCCATGTAACAAGATCCAGGGTCAGCGCAGAATCAATTCTCTAGGGAACTGTTGAGGGAGGGAGACGACGGGGTATGGTGGTGGGGTGGGTGGGAAGGTGGGTGGGAACCGCACTGACTGACAACATTGCGAAATAGACACAGAAACTATTTAGCACGCAACCGAGCTGGAAGAATCTGTTAAGTAGTTCTTTAGTGCGGCGTCCTAATAACTCTTCACGGAATTAACCCTTTTGACTCCCGCACACTGTCTACGAGCATCCTGCATTGTCAACCACGCTAGCAAAGCAAAAGAATAACCCTTTGACTTCCTTACCATATTCACTTCCTTCCTAACCCTTTCACTCCCTCATCCTATCCACCAGCTTCCTACAGGAAGCTATTGTTATTGTAACTTTTTTTTTAAAGTCCAGACGGCTGCAAAGAGCCATCATATCAGGGCTATAACCGCTTCAAAACATACACAATACTTAACAGGAAAAAAATACGGAAAAGAAAATTAAGTACACATATCAATGCATTTGCGCACATAATATAAGGACATGTCCCTGGCGATGACCATTCCGTCCAATTTATCGCACAGGGGATTTCAAACAATACTTGAATACAAATTTAAACAAACAAAGAACACTAAAACATATATAAAAACTGACCTAAATTACCTGAAATTGTTTCCACATATCTCATTTCCCCAGAGCCAAAAATGCACTTAATACATGTACCCAATTATCAATCCTAAGAGAAAGTACGTAAGACGTTATCGAACACATTCAGGTGATTGGATCAGCAAGGCAAAACACGATACGAAGACATAACAGAAAGCAAAGGAACAAGGCAGAAACGAAAAATGACAGAAAAGAAGAAATTTCTAGCACAGAATTTCCAGAAGGTGGGGGATACTATTTATACTGAAAGAGCCCCCGGCATCCCAACGGGGGTCTACACGAAGCTGGTGGATATGGTGAGAGAATCAGAGGGTTAAGTTTTCGCAATTGGTGGGTTCGATGCGGGAGTCAAAAGGTTACTGGGGAAGAAGAGGAACAGAAGATCCGGGTGACAAGGTCAAAAGGATGAACGGCTGAACTGCTTTGGGCGATAGTGTTAGGTGATTTTGCTGTGAACTACGTTCCCTCACTTGCCCAACGTCATCGTTGGCATCCGTCTGACCCTATCTTCATAGACGGTGCTCATGTCCTCACAAGGCAGTTACTGTTTTTTGTTATTATTATTTTCTGTGCTGATACGGCATTTATTGTTTTTTGTTATTGTTATTTTCTGTGCTGATAAAGCAGTTATTGTTTTTTGTTATTGTTATTTTCTGTGCAGATAAGGCAGTTATTGTTTTTAGTTATTGTTATTTTCTGTGCAGATAAGGCATTTATTGTTTTTTGTTATTGTTATTTTCCATGTTGATACGGCATTTATTGTTTTTTGTTATTGTTATTTTCCATGTTGATACGGCATTTATTGTTTTTTGTTATTGTTATTTTCTGTGCTGATAAAGCAGTTATTGTTTTTGTTATTGTTATTTTCTGTGCTGATAAAGCAGTTATTGTTTTTTGTTATTGTTATTTTCTGTGCTGATAAAGCAGTTATTGTTTTTTGTTATTGTTATTTTCTGTGCAGATAAGGCATTTATTGTTTTTTGTTATTGTTATTTTCCATGTTGATACGGCATTTATTGTTTTTTGTTATTGTTATTTTCTGTGCTGATAAAGCAGTTATTGTTTTTTGTTATTGTTATTTTCTGTGCTGATAAAGCAGTTATTGTTTTTTGTTATTGTTATTTTCTGTGCTGATAAGGCATTATCGTTTTTTGTTATTGTTATTTTCTGTGCAGATAAAGCAGTTATTGTTTTTTGTTATTGTTATTTTCCGTGCTGATAAGGCAGTTATCGTTTTTTGTTATTGTTATTTTCTGTGCTGATAAAGCAGTTATTGTTTTTTGTTATTGTTATTTTCCGTGCTGATAAGGCAGTTATTGTTTTTTTATTGTTATTTTCTGTGCTGATAAGGCATTATCGTTTTTTGTTATTGTTATTTTCTGTGCTGATAAAGCAGTTATTGTTTTTTGTTATTGTTATTTTCCGTGCTGATAAGGCAGTTATTGTTTTTAGTTATTGTTATTTTCCGTGCTGATAAGGCAGTTATTGTTTTTTGTTATTGTTATTTTCTGTGCAGATAAGGCAGTTATTGTTTTTTGTTATTGTTATTTTCTGTGCAGATAAGGCAGTTATTGTTTTTAGTTATTGTTATTTTCTGTGCTGATACGGCAGTTATTGTTTTTTGTTATTGTTATTTTCAGTGCTGATAAGCAGTTATTGTTTTTTGTTATTGTTATTTTCCGTGCTGATAAGGCAGTTATTGTTTTTTGTTATTGTTATTTTCTGTGCAGATAAGGCAGTTATTGTTTTTAGTTTTATTTTCCGTGCTGATACGGCAGTTATTGTTTTTTGTTATTGTTATTTTCTGTGCTGATAAAGCAGTTATTGTTTTTTGTTATTGTTATTTTCCGTGCTGATACGGCAGTTATTGTTTTTTGTTATTGTTATTTTCCGTGCTGATAAGGCAGTTATTGTTTTTTGTTATTGTTATTTTCTGTGCAGATAAGGCAGTTATTGTTTTTAGTTATTGTTATTTTCCGTGCTGATACGGCAGTTATTGGTTGTTTTTTGTTTGTTATTGTTATTTTCTGTGCTAAGGCAGTTACTGTTTTTTTGTTATGTTATTTTCTATGCTGGTAAGGCAGTTATTGAGTTTTGTTGTTGTTGTTGTATTTGTTATTTTCTGTGCTGATAAGGAAGTTTTTTGTTTTTTGTTATTGTTATTTTCTGTGCAGATAAGGCAGTTATTGTTTTTTTGTTATTGTTATTTTCTGTGCTGATCAGGCAGTTATTGGTTTTTTGTTATTGTTATTTTCTGTGCTGATCAGGCAGTTATTGGTTTTTTGTTATTGTTATTTTCTGTGCTGATAAAGCAGTTATTGTTTTTTGTTATTGTTATTTTCTGTGCTCATAAGGCAGTTATTGTTTTTTGTTATTGTTATTTTCTGTGCTGATCAGGCAGTTATTGTTTTTTTGTTATTGTTATTTTCTGTGCTCATAAGGCAGTTACTGTTTTTTGTTATTGTTTCCGTACTCATAAGGCAATTATTGTTTTTTATGATCATTATTTTCTGTGCTCATAAGGCAGTTATTGTTTTTTGTTATTGTTATTTTCCGTGCTCATTAGGCAGTTATTGTTCTTTTGTTATTGTTTTCCGTGCTCATAAGGCAGTTATTGTTCTTTTCTTATTGTTTTCCGTGCTCATAAGGCAGTTATTGTTTTTGTTATTTTCCGTGCTCATTAGGCAGTTATTGTTCTTTTGTTATTGTTTTCCGTGCTCATAAGGCAGTTATTGTTTTTTTTATTGTTATTTTCCGTGCTCATAAGGCAGTTATTGTTCTTTTCTTATTGTTTTCCGTGCTCATAAGGCAGTTATTGTTTATTGTTATTGTTATTTTCCGTGCTCATAAAGCAGTTATTGTTCTTTTGTTATTGTTTGCGTGCTCATAAGGCAGTTATTGTTTTTTTTATTGTTATTTCCGTGCTCATAAGGCAGTTATTGTTCTTTTGTTATTGTTTTCCGTGCTCATAAGGCAGTTATTGTTTTTTTTATTGTTATTTTCCGTGCTCATAAGGCAGTTATTGTTTTTTGTTATTGTTTTCCGTGCTCATAAGGCAGTTATTGTTTTTTTTATTGTTATTTTCCGTGCTCATAAGGCAGTTATTGTTCTTTTGTTATTGTTTTCCGTGCTCATAAGGCAGTTATTGTTTTTTTATTGTTATTTTCCGTGCTCATAAGGCAG
>JAPXFY010000020.1:41375665-41388165 GCA_030674185.1 Monoplex corrugatus | reverse complement strand
CGCAGCTTCTTAACTGTTTTACTCTCTCGCCTTACCCACCTGTTTCCTAACCCTTTCACTCCCTGATCCTATCCACCAATTTCAGGCGGAATAGTGCACAAAACTGGTAGGTAGGGTGAGGGAGTTAAAGGGTTTAGAAAGAGAGATGATTAGGACTGGCCTCAAGTAAAGAGTTTTACTGGTATGAGCAGTTAACCTTTTTCCTCTCTCAGCCTAGAGAATGCTACCGGCCTATCTCTAATCTCTCTTTCTTGTCAAAACTCCTTGAAAAAGTTGTCCTCAACCAGCTGAACTCTCACCTGTCTGCCAACAATCTTCTCAATCCTTTCCAGTCAGCCTACCGCCAGTGCCATAGCACTGAAACTGCCCTGCTACACATTCTCAACAATCTCCTCCTTGCAACTGATACTGGCAAAGTCTCTCTCCTCACACTCCTTGATCTGTCTGCAGCCTTTGATACCATTGATCATGGTATTCTCCTTTCTAGACTTCATCATACTTTTGGCATCTCTGACATTGCTCTCTCCTTTTTCACTTCATATCTGTCAAACAGAAAACAAACTGTTCTCATTAATGGCACTTACTGTCAACCTGCATGCCTGACCTGTGGTGTTCCACAAGGATCTGTCCTTGGCCCTGTTCTTTTCACTCTTTACACCTCCCCCCTGTCCACCATCATCAACTCCCACTCTATAAAACACCACTTCTATGCTGATGACACCCAACTTCTAGACAGTGACACACCAGACAATATACAGCGCCTCTTGACTCGCACCACTGAGTGTTACTCGGACATTAAGAACTGGATGACATTCAATAAACTTCAGCTTAATGACGACAAGACAGAAGCTATCCTCATTGGCACCCGTCAGAAACTTTCTCAGCTGCCTCCTCTTTCTCTCCCATTATGTAACACATCAGTCCCAATTTCTGATTCAGCTAAAAACCTTGGTGTCTGCATTGACTCTACCCTCTCCATGAACAACTTTGTTTCTCAAACTGCCAGATCTTGCTACTTTCACCTCCATCGTATAAGCTTGATCAGGAAGTATCTCTCTGTCGAAACAACTGCAAAACTCGTTCTCTCCTTCATAATGTCTCGCATTGACTATTGCAATTCACTCCTGTCTGGTCTTCCTGCCTCCACCATTCACATCCTACAGCGCATTCAAAACAATGCTGCACGCCTTGTACTCAAAAAGAAAAAAGCTGACCACATATCTCCTCTCCTGGCACAACTTCACTGGCTCCCTGTATCAAAGCGCATACAGTACAAACTAGACACCATGTGCTACAAAAGCCTCAATAACGCAGCCCCCCATTACCTGTCAAGCCTACTTGAGATCTATGTTCCCTCACGTACCCTCCGCTCTGCCTCCGATCCTCTGACTTTTCGCTTTCCACGCACCAAGCTCAATACCTATGGTCCACGAGCCTTCTCTGTTTCTGGTCCACTTTCCTGGAACAAACTTCCTCTCTCTGTCCGTCAGCAACCTACTTTTGTCTCCTTCAAGTCCGCTCTCAAAACTCACCTTTTCTCCTCTGCATAAAATCCTGACCTCACTCATCCCCCTCTGTAGCCTGTCTCCACTCGGAGGGGAATCACATTGTAATATATATTTGTATATAATATGCTCTCTATAATTTTCCATTGCTTTTATTCTTTTCCCCATTTATAGCCATGTGTAAGTGTGTGTGTGCGCGCGTGCGTAAGTGTATGTTCAGCGCTTAGATTTGATTTTTATCGAGATTTTGCGCTATATAAATATTGTAATTATTATTATTATTATTACTGGAATGAGCAGTTAACCTTTTCTCTCTCTCTCAACCTAACAATATTATTGGAATAAGCAGTTAATCTTTTCTCTCTCTCAAACCTTAGAATTTTACTGGAATAAGCATTTAACCTTCCCCCTGTCTCAATCCATCTACCAGATCAAAAAAAAATCTTTCCGTCGCCCTATCTACCAGGATAAGGAAGCGAAACGGTTGAGGTTTTATTTCTCTATCATGATTGATAATGCAGGGAGCTAACATATAGGGGCAGGGAGAGAAAAGGTTAAGTTTCTACTTTTCTGTCTTGACTGACAATGCAGAAAACTGGTAGATAGAATCAGGGAAAGAAAGAGTTAAGTTTCTGCTCTTCTGTCTTGACTGATAATGCAGGAAACTGGCAGACAGGATCAGGAAGTGAAAGAGTTAAAATTTCGTTTCATATCATGACTGACGACGCAGGAAGCTGTAAGATAGGACGAGGGAGTGAAACGGCTGTTTTTTGCTTTCCTATCATGACTAACAATGCAGGAAGCTCACAGACAGGGCTAAGGAGTCTAAGGGTTAAAAATCAAAAGACTTTCGGATCGAAGAACGGGAAGAAGGAAGGGGTGTAGGGACGAAGAAGGGATCTCTGACCTTTTAAACGCACGCTAGAGACTTGCCATAGGTCTCCGTTTTAACACGCGGAACCAGCAGTTAGAAGAGCTCTGATGAAGAAAGGGGTGAGGGGTGGGTGGGTGTGGGTGGAGGGAAGGTGAGGGGTGGCGTTTGACCTTTCAACGGACGAAAGCAATCCACAATGAAGGCCCCACTGGTGGTCTTAGATGCAGGACCTCAGCTGGACGCATCAGAAGATTTCGGATGAAGCGTAAGGTGGGTGTCCACGATGTTTTAGTTGGAAGAGAAATACGTTATCTCCCAAGCTCCCGATGGCTTAAAAGTTACACAGAGTGAGAGAGACAGGGGGAGGAAGAGGGGAAGAGAGAGAGGGAGGAAGGGAGGGAGAGGGAGAGAGAAAGAGAGAGAAGAGAAAAGAGAAGAGAGAGAGGAGAGGAGAGAAGAGAGAGAAAGGAGAGAAGAGAGATATATTAGAGAAGAGAAGAGAGTCAAAGAGAGAGAGGGAGAGAGAGAGAGAGAGAGAGAGAGAAAGAGACAGAGAGAGACAGAGACAGAGAGAGAGAGAGAGAAGTCACAGACACAGAGAGAGAGAGGTCACAGAGAGAGAGAGAGAGGTCATACAGAGACACAGAGAGAGAGAGAGAAAGAGAGAGAGAGAGAGAGAGAGAGAGAGAGAGAGAGAGAGAGAGAGAGAGAACACGGACACATAGACACGCACACCTCTCTCTCTCACACACACACACACACACACACCACACACACACACACTCTCTCTCTCTCTCTCACACACACACACATACAAACACACATACCAACACGTACACACAAACGTGAACACACTATCCCTCAAAAATATGGAAATATTGTACACACACACACACACACACACACACACACACACACACACACACACACACACACACACACACACACACACAAACCCAAGATGAGAACTGGCATGACTATAGACAGAGTAGGATGGAATGAAAGGTATGGTGAAGTGGACAACAGATTGGTAACAGACAGAATGATGTGGCATGGCACTTGGCGTGGAGTTCCATACTGTAACCGAGCACCAGTCAACAATGGAACAGCACCCTATCACCCCAAGTAATTTAATAAAACAGTGTTACCATAAAGGTACCCATATCGATTCTCTGATTTCCCTCTTTCTCTCTACATATATGTATATGCCTGTGCCTGTCTGTTTCTCTGTCGGCATGTAAATATGTAGGCATGTATGTATGCATGTATGCGTGTATGTATGTATAAAGTATTATGTGTGTGATACATGTACATGTATGTATGTATATATGTATGTATATATACTACACGTCATTATTGAAGGGCCAGGAACGTTTTTGAGTCAATTTTTGAAAGGAGAAATAACCTATTTTCTCTTACTCTTTTCTCCAATTCGTTGCCGTAACTGAATGGATAAGAGCTCAGACAACATTGCAGTTTCCTTTTGGCACGTGTTTGGGGATTTGCCGATTTGCAATGGGCGGCCCAAGGAAGACAATTTCCACACGAAATTGTCGAATCTTCAGCAGGGTCTCTCTGACGACGCAGGCAAGGTAGCGACAAAATTCGCTTTGCACGTGCAAGGCAAGCCCTTTTTGAACACTACTCCAGCCAAAGATGCCCGCAGACGAGGATAAAAAGGACCCGTTCTTGGTTCGTTTTAACCATGCTTGCAAGACGACGGATGACGGATGAGCAGCGGGGGAGAGCCCTCGCTCTGCTTGATGAAGGCCTAGCGCAGCGGGAAGTTGCTAGACGACTTGAAGTGTCGCATTCCACAATCCAGAGACTGCTGGAGCGCTTCAATGAGACTGGATCAGTCCAGGAAAGGCGTCACACGGGTCGACCCAGAGTAACAGCAAGACCGCTACCTTGCCCTCTCCGTCCTGAGGGAAAGGGCACCCACTGCGGTGACCTTGAGGGGTCAGCTGAGGGACGCAACAGGTGCTAACATCAGCTGCAGCACGGTGAGAAGACGGCTACATGAGGCAAACTTGAGGTCACGGAGACCGGCCGTCCGACCCGTGCTGTCACCGGTCAACAGAGTGCGCCGCATGACCTGGGCCAGGGAGCACGTGACCTGGACAAGGCAACAGTGGGCCCGGGTCTTGTTTTCGGATGAGTCCAGGTTCACCCTGACCTTTAACGATGGCCGGGCTCGGGTGTGGCGACGTCAAGGGGAGAGGTTCGCTGACGCCACTGTCCAAGAGCATAACCAGTACGGCGGCGGGTCGGTGATGGTGTGGGGTGGCATGAGCCGTGGTACCCGGACCCCCCTGCTCCCCATTGACGGCATCCTGAACGGGGTCCGGTACCGGGACGAGGTTCTGGCGGCCGTGGCACTGCCTGCGCTTGTGGACCTTGGTCAAGGCGCCATCTTCCAGGACGACAATGCACCTGCGCATCGAGCACGCCTTGTGACCGACTTCCTGGAGCAGCATGAAGTCGTCCGTATGGCCTGGGCAGCGTGCTCACCTGACCTGAACCCAATTGAACACCTCTGGGATGTGCTCTGGAGGCGCATCAGGGACAACCACCCCCCACCGGGCACCCTGGCCAGGCTGGTCGACATCCTGCAGATCGAGTGGGCGGCCATCCCTCAGGACACACTCCGTACCCTTGTGGGGTCGATGCATCGGCGCTGTGAAGCATGCATCCAGGCTCGGGGCGGACACACGCGATATTGAAAACAGATTGGCCAAATCTGACACTTTCTGTTTTTTGAAAAGGGGGGGATGTTCCTTTAAATGCATGTGCTGTTCACTAATGGGTCATTGTGCTAATTTCTTTTTCCAAAACAGGTGTGGAAATGATGAAATAAAACATAGAATCAATTCTAAACATTGTCAATTATTTCAACTTAAAATTAGAGAGGAAGGAAGAAGTGGCCCTTAAATTATGATTAGGAGTATATGTATGTATGTATATAGGTGTGTATGTATGTATGTATGTATGTATGCATATCTATCTGCATGTATGTAGGCATGCATTATGTGTATGCATGCATTATGAATGTATGAATGTATGTATGTATGTATGTATGTATGTGTGTGTGTGTATGTATGTATGTGTGTGTGTATGCATGTATGTATGTATGTATGTATGTATGTATGTAGGTAGGTAGGTAGATAGGTAGGTAGGCAGGTAGGTAGGTAGGTAGGTGGGTAGGCAGGTAGGTAGGTAGGTAGGTAGGTAGGTAGGTAGGTAGGCATTATGAATGTTTGAATGTAAGAATGTAAGAATGTATGTATGTATGATGTATGTATGTATGTATGTATGTAGGCCAGTATGTATGCATGTATGTATGTTATGTACGAAAGTATGTGTTTGGGTATATGAATATGTATGTATGGATATGTATACATGTATACATGTCTGTCTGTCTGTATGTATGTATGTATGTATACATACACACACACACATACATGCACACACACTACACACACGCACACAAACACACACACACTCTGTCACACACACAGATACACACACACACTGTCACACACATTATTTTCTCGAGCGCGTGCGCGTGCGTGCACACACACACACACACACATGCGCACACACACACATGCGCACACACACATATATAACCACGATCTCTCTCTCCCCCTCCCTCCCTTCTTCCCACTCTCTCTCCCTCCATCCCTCCCCTCTCTCTCTCTCTCTCTTTGTCTCTCTGGCCCCAGGGGGCAGAAAAATCGACACAGGAACAGTTTTACACTCAGCACGGAGTCCCTCCCTAATTGACTTAGGTTCCCCTGGAGCTGATAGGTACCACGTGAAACAGAGCTGATGGACAAAAGGTGATAATGGCGGGCCACTGACAGGGCAGTCTGTCTGGTTCCCCATCCATCAATTGACTGACTGACTGGTCGTCTGCCGCTATGAATATCGGCAGTCAGTAAGTAGTCCTGGAAAGACCCGTCTTAATTCTATTTTTGGCTGCTGTCTTCTATTCTTTCTTCTTCTCCCTTTAACCCTTTGACTCCCGCACCTTCTCCACCAACAGCAAAAACTTAACCCTTTGATTCCCTCACCCTCTCCATCAGCTTCCTGCAGAAAGCTGGTGGATAGGGTGAGGGAATCAAATGATTATGTTTTCGCTTTGCCAGCATAATTGACAATGCAGAATGCTACTGGACAGAGTGCGGCAGTCAAAGGGTTAACTCCCTGAAGATTCACTGTACCACCGCACAGAACAACTGTTCACTACGTTCTTCTAGCTCTGTGGGTTGAGTGCCAAAACCTGGGACTCTGCAAATGGTTTCTTTTGACTCTGCGAATGGTTTCTTTTTCCACTGCGTAAAGTTCTCAATCTTTCGTTTTTTTCTTTTTTGCCTGTCTTCCCCTCCGTCTCCCTCCCTCAAATATCCCTGGAGGACTGATTACGTAAAACCACTGGATCTGATTATGTGGCCATACCAACGCAGTTTTCCTTTTTTGATCAAGTAATGTCAGCAAATCGTGGAATACCTACAAGCGTTAAGTGCCACCAACAGTGAACTTAAATCTGGGTATGAACAGGTGAAGCAGCTACGGACTAACATTACCTATTTGCCTACCATCATTAACAGTCAATAGTACCACTCAGGTACAACTGAGCATAACAAATGACAGGTAAGTGTGGCAGGGTGCCCCATCCCTATAACAAAAATTCAAGACACAGTCTCGTCCCCACATCACTACCTCCATACCGCTAATTTGAGCTCTCCAAACACACCTCCAAACCAATCAAAACTGAGGTCACCATGACAGCAGGGCATGATGAAGGGCCACAGAATCTGGGACAGTTTTTTTTTTATAATGCCAGAGTGATGAAAATGACGATGGTGATGCTGATGATTGGGAGTTTCATTTCGAACTGAGACTGTGTGGCAGGGTTATACCCAACGCTTACTTTCGTAATACATCCTGGTGACAACCAGGCCCGAGAGATACATACACCTGCTATGCTGGGGTCAGGAAATCTGAGCAACACTTACGGTAACACATCCGTAAAGTGGATGAGACTCGACCGTACGGTCCAAGTCTTCCCAACGTGCCCATAGCACGCAATGCTCTGGGTAGAAGCCAGTTGGGGCCGGAAAACAAACAAACAAACAAATGAAACAAACAAACAAACAAATAAAACAAATAAACAAAAACCACAAGAACCTGCTGAACGGATGGCGGATCAAATCCACAACTTCCCAATCCTTAGTCCGATTCGCTGACCACTGCGCCACTTTTACTGGTCTGAGTGGAAATGTCAACGATCGCAACTGCTGTTAAATCGCCAACTCAGCTTTGAGCCCACATCATCCCTCCTGCATCTGCATCACCAATCCTTTACATCACTATGTTTAAGAGAGAGAGAGAGAGACAGACAGACAGACAGAGAGACACAGACAGAGACAGAGAGACAGAGACAGACACAGAGAGCGAGAGAGAGCGAGAGAGAGCGAGAGAGACAGACCGACAGAGAAATACAGAGAGAGACAGAGACAGAGACAGAGAGAGACAGACAGAAACACAGTGACAGACAGACAGAGACAGAGGTAGACAGAAAGAGAGACAGAGACAGACCGAGACAGACAGAGACTGAGACAGAGAGAAAGAGAGAGACAGAAGGAGACAGAGAGAGAGTGATTCAGAGAGAGACAGAGACAGAAGCAGAGAGAGAGACACAGACAGAGACAGAGACAGAAGCAGAAAGAGACAGACAGACAGAGACAGACAGAGAGACTGAGACAGTCAGAAAGAGAGACAGAGAGAGAGAGACCGAGACAGACAGAAAGAGAGACAGAGACAGACAGAAAGAGACAGAGACAGAAAGAACGCGCGCGCGCGCGCAGAGAGAGAGACAGAGAGAGAGAGAATCGAACAGCCATGAATAAAACTTGGGATTGAGACTATTGATCGCCCCTGACGACACTAAATTTCGGCTCAAAGCCGCCGATTGATTATACTGTCTACCGTTTGAAAGATCGGTCCAACTCCAAGGGAAAGTGGCAGAGAACATTAAGCTGAAAACCTACTAACACCATTCTCTCCAGGTTCCTCTGCATTCAAGACGTCGCCCACACGTAACATGTAGGTAGGTAGCCAGCTAGGTAGTTAGCTAGGTAGGTAGGTAGGTAGGTAGGTAGGTCATCATCATGTGCCCTGCCGCATGGCGCTGGCGATCATGGCCCTCCATATACATCTATCTCTTGTCGCTGCAAGTACATCTTCCACCCTCTCTGTCCTCAGCCACCTTGCAAGTCAGTCCAATATTTTCTCCCTGGTGTTCTCTTTCCCTCCAGCTTTCCTTTGTGACCAGGTGCTCTAGAGAGAGAGAAGAGAAAGAGAGAAAGAGAAGTGAGTGAGAGAAGTGAGAAAGAAAGATAGGGGGAGAGGGAGAGAGAGATGGGGAGAGAGAGACAGACAGACAGAGAGAGAGAGAGGAAAGAGAGAAGAGAGAGAGAGAGGAAAGAAAGAAGAGAGAGACAGGAAAGAGAGAAAAAGAGACAGACAGAGAGACAGACAGACAGCAGACAGAGATACAGACAGCAGACAGAGAGACAGAGACAGAAACCGAGAGAGAGGGGGAGATCGAACAGTCATGAATAAAACTTAGGATTGGAAGTATTGATCATACTCGGGGCTGAAATCGCTGGCTCAATGTCGACGATAGATTTTACCGTCTGCCCTTTGAAACAGTCTGTGTTGGACACACTGGTCGAAGGCATTTTTAACGATGTTTAAAATCCATAGATACCCTCTTTCCCACAAGTCCCTTACAGTTTAAAGACTTCAGTCACACATAATGTTTTAAGCTAGTGTCTGGGAATCTTTACCACCTTTATTGTAAGATCTGACCGACCTGTAAGGCAATGGACTTACCTAGTCGTGATCTATAAGCTCCGTTCATCATAATTTAGTCTCGTGGGTGATGTGGTAGTTGGAATAGCGGGTTACTAACATTGTTATCGTCGCTTAAAGCCCCGCCAACTGATAGAGCCATATCAGGGCTGTAACCGTTTCAAAACATACACAATATTTCCAAAGCCCAGCCGACTGTGCAGTCACATCAGGACTATAAATATTTTGAAAACATACAAAATACTTTAAAAAAAAACAGAAAAAGGAAAAGAAAATTAAGTACACATATCAATGCATTTGCACACACAATCTGAGGAGATTCTGCTAACGTTGACCATTCCGTATAATTTATCACATAGGGGATTTAAAAAACATACATAAATGTAAATTTAAACATAACTAAGGATACGAAAACATAAAAACGGGCCTAAAGTACCTAAAACTGGTTACGCATATCTCATTTCCCTAGAGCCAAAATGCACATAATAGACGTAGCCGATTATCAATCCTAAGAGAGAGTACATAAGATTTTATGAACACATACCGGTGAATGGACCAGCATAGGAAGAAATGAGAGAAAGCAGACGAAAAAGGCAGAAACAAAGAGAGTGACAGAAAAGAGGAAATTTCTAGCACAGGATTTCCAGAAGGTGGAGATACCATTTATACTGAAAGAGCCCCCGGCATCCCCACAGGGGGAACACAGCTTTAAACAAAACTAACAATAGCAATAGCAGTAGAACCAGACAGCTAGCTGTAAAACTCGTGGCCCACCTGAGAGTCGAACCCACGTCCCCTGAGTTATCAGCGTGGCGTTTTAATCAAATGAGCTAACATGGCCACACATCAAAATTCCAAAGTCTTTCGCCCTAACCGCTCAACCATGATGACTGTGTTTTTAAATCTATAAACAAAGTTCCACCAGTCCCCCACTAACACCCATCCCCTCGGGTCACACACCAAAATCACTAAGCCTATTGCCCTAACCGCTCAGCCATGATGGCTGTGTTTAAAATCTATACACAAAGTTCCCCCATCCCACTATCACCATCTCCTTGTCCCTGTCTGGACCCATTACGTTCAAATATTCAAGACCTTTCCTACTTATGGCATTTGGAATCAGTCTATGAGAGTCGTTAAAACTGTTGCATTCTGATTGTGGAGAAGAATCAACGAGAAAGATACTGGACAGTCTTTCCTGACTGTTCACTCAGCTGACATGTGTGAATCTAAACCGATCAAAAATGCAGCCTTTTAACAGCCAGTCCCTCTATCAGCTTACCTCTATAAATTCAAACCAATCAGTAAGTACCTGACAAAGCGATGAGTTTCGACAGTTTAAACCGCCACGTACTTTCGAGGTTGTCACGTCCCTCATAACCGAAGAGCCAATAATAAGAAACTCAAGACACGCCCACTTTTTCCTGATTTGTTTGGACTATATGTAAATTTAACCCAACCAAAACGTGGCGAAAGTGAGGACATTCAAACCAATCAAAACATGGCGAAAGTGAAGGCACGCCCACTTTTCCCTGATTACGTGCTGGACTATGAAAATTCAAACCAATCAAAACGCGTCGAAAGTCAAGACACACCCACTTTTTTTTCCTCACTGTTATGTGCTGGACGAAGTAAAATCAAACCAACCAAAACGTGGCGAAAGTGAAGACACACCCACTTTTCCTGATTATGTACTGGAGTATGTGAACTCCAACCAATCAAAACGTGGCTGTTGCTTGGCTCTTTAAAGATGACATATGAATTCAAACCACTTAGAATGTAACTGTACAATGCTTCGATCTCACAACCCCAACTTATCCTTGACATTTACCGTACACAACTCAACATACAAATACCTTTACCCTGATCTTATCCTACACTTTACCTGACAAGTGTCCTTACCCTTATTACCCTTCACACTACAGGTACCCTTACCATTGTCATTACCCTACACCTTACTGACAGGTACCCTTGCCCATGACATTACCCTTCAAACGACAGGTACCCTTACCCTCAACTTTACCCTATCCTTACCAGACAGGTACCCTTACCCATGACATTACCCTACACTTGATACGTACCCTAACCCTTGATATTAATCTTCACTTTACAGATACCCTTATCCTGGTATTACCCTACATCATACCCAAAAATACCCTTACCTTCAACATTACCCTACACCTTACAAGTACCCTTACCCTCAACATTACCCTACACCTTACCAGACATACAGAAGTACGCCACTATGCTTAAAAAAGGTGAGAAAAAAGATCGAACAGCCATGAATAAAACTCGGGATTTACACTATCGATCACATTTGACATTGTAATCTCAGGCTCAATGTTGGCAATCGATTTGATTCAGCCGTTCACCATTTGAAGTCTTAGTCGCAGGGACGGACGGGTAGAGAACGCTTTGAATTAGCTTAAAATCCACCGAAGTCTCCAACAGCTAGGTGGTTAAGACACCACCGTCACAATGGTGACTTGGCCTCCAGATGCCTGACCACTTTGAAGGTGCAGGTTCAAATTCTGGGGAACAGACAGAGAGGGAGGGAGGGAGAGAATGTGTGAGAGAGAGAGAGAGACAAAGGGAGATAGAGAGGGAGGAAGAGAGAGAGAGGGACAGAGAGGGTAAGAGTGAGAGAGGGAGAGGAGAGGAGGAAAGAGAGGGGAGGAGAGAGGGGAAGGGAGACAGGAGGGAGAGGGAGAGAGGGAGGGAGAGAGAGGGAGGGGGAGAGAGGGGAGAGAGAGAGAAAAAGAGAAAAGAGAGAGAGAAAAACAGAGAGAAAGAGAGACAGACAGACAGGCAAGCAGACAGTGAAAGAAGACAGAGACAGACTGGGAGACACAGAGAGAAAAAGACAGAACAGAGACAGACACACAGACAGAGACAGACAGACACACAGACAGAGACAGACATACAGGGAGCGAGGACGACAGACAAAAGTGCACCCAGGAGTCATGACCTGGATGCGACCCAGCCCCCTCAGTGAAAGGAGTAAAAGGCCGAAACACTTGCTTGAGGGAGGCTTCTCCTCTGAGGACCTGCTGCAATCAAGCTCTCCACAGTTTTTTGTTACTACAGAGAGACAGACATTCCTTCATTCAAGATTCTTGCTTATAGCTAGCAGTAATAGAGATATTAGTAGCAGTGTTTAACCCTTTGACTCCCGCCCCTGTCCACCAGCATCCTGCGTTGTCAACCATGCTAGCAAGGCAAAAACTTAGCCCTTT
>JAPXFY010000020.1:41363165-41365665 GCA_030674185.1 Monoplex corrugatus | reverse complement strand
AAAAACTCAATCCTTTGATTCCCTCATCCTATCCTCCAGATTCCTGCAGAAAGCTGGTGGATAGGGTGAGGGAATCAAAGGGTTAAGCTTTTGCTTTGCTAACATGGTTGACGATGAAGGATGCTGGTGGACAGGGTGCGGGAGTTAAAGATTAAGTGTTTGCATTGTTAACATGGTTGACGATGCAGGATGCTGGTGGACAGGGTGCGGGAGTCAAAGATTAAATTTCTGCTTTGTTAACATGGTTGACGATGCAAGATGCTGGTGGACAGGGTGCGGGAGTCAAAGATTAAGTGTTTGCATTGTTAACATGGTTGACGATGCAAGATGCTGGTGGACAGGGTGCGGGAGTCAAAGATTAAGTGTTTGCATTGTTAACATGGTTGACGATGCAAGATGCTGGTGGACAGGTGCGGGAGTCAAAGATTAAATTTCTGCTTTGTTAACATGGTTGACGATGAAGGATGCTGGTGGACAGGGTGCGGGAGTCAAAGATTAAGTGTTTGCACCCTATCCACAGCGTCCTGTACCACATCAGTGACAGCAAAGCAAAAACTTCAATTTTTGATTCTCTCACCTATCCAGCAGCTCCCTGCAGGAAGCTGGTGGATAGGGTAAGGGAGTCAAAGGTTAATTTTTTGCAGCTGGGGATAGAGTACAGGAGTCAAAGAGTTAACAATGACAGACGTCCAGACAGGACAAATGTCGTGTTATGTCATGGTCTCCTTCATGCCATCTATCCACTCGTCTGTCTGCTCTGGCTTTCAATCCGAATATCTTTTTTTCTTTTATATATTATAAGTTTACTGATTCCGCTCGTAAGGTTTCATTCTTTCAGATGACCATACCACTGATTTCTCTCTTGATGAATACAATAGTGGACTGATGTGGCTCCCAGCTCCAACCATTTCTCTGATCTTGGTGTTTCTGATCAAGTCGCATCCGGTCTTGAGGGACAGACAGAGAGAGATAGGGAGAGAACGAGAGGGAGGGGAGAGAGACAGAGACAGTGAGAGAGAGACAGAGAAAGAGAGAGAGTAAAAGACGAAGAAGAAGAAGAGGAAGAAGAAGAAGAAGAAGAAAAAGGAAAGAAAAAAAAAAAGGAGCACATTACCAAGTCTGGCACTGGTATGTCATGATGACAATGGAAATGGAAACAGAAATGGCGAGAAATGACAAACGTGGATTTTGTTTTCGATACGTAAGAGCGTTTTCAGCAAAGTGGCGCGAATTGACAGCAGACGTTGTTTGGTTTCTGTATTCTGGTTTCGATCTCTTTGTCGAGTCTTCCGTTGTTGTTTTTTCTGTGAAAATGCCATCGAGACATTTGAATTCATTCACTGGCTTTCAGTTCAGCGCCATTGATGCAGATGTTAAGGCCTAATGGTCTGATAGCCTTCATCGTGTTTCCTTGATAATGTGAAATTGGAGCTGCTCTTCCTGTTGCACTTCCCAGCGTATCTGTTATAAATCTTCAATGATGGTACAGCGTTGCCATCATTAACCCTTTGACTCCCGCACCCTATCCACCAACTGCACAAACGCAACCCTTTGACTCCTCCAGCCTCTCCACTAGCTTCCTACAGGAAGCTGGTGGATAGGGTGAAAGATTCAAATGATTCAGTTTTTGTTATGCTTGCATGGTTGACAAAGAAGGATGCTGGTGGACAGGGTGCGGGAGTAGAAGGGTTAAGCAATATTGATTTTCTACTTTCCCAGCTCTTTTTTTTTTTTCTTCTTCTTCTAAAACTTCTCTTTCTTTTTCCTTGACTACATGCAATGTCATTTACAATATACGCAACAGAAGCAACACCGATGTTCTCCTTTTCTGTTGAAAATGATTTCAGATAAATACTGCTCATGGGCTTTAAAAAAAATACAAAAAATAAAGAAAGAGCGTACAATTAGAAATCTGGCAACATAATCTATAAAGGCTTTAAGAGAAGAGAGTTTGCCTTATCATAAAGCTAAATTCTTGTGATCTGTGTCTGTCAAACTTATTTATATGTTCCTACTGTATTACTGAAGCTTGACTGCGGGTCCTATATTGTAATTATACCAAAATGTTTGAAGCATGCATCATCCAAGAATCGACAATGCATTATATTTCGTGTTTGTATAATATTTATAATGTGTTCATACCCCTCCAAATGGGACTTTGACCTCACCGAATACATTTCTGATTCTGATTCATTTTCTGTTGATGCAGTTACTTTGAGAAGAAAAGGAGATGTTTGTATAATATTTATAATGTGTTCATACCCCTCCAAATGGGACTTTGGCCTTACTGAATACATATCTGATTCTGATTCATTTTCTGTTGATGCAGTTACTTTGAGAAGAAAAGGAGAAGATGTTAAACAATAAAACCAACAGACGGACACAAAAGAAAGAAGGGGAAGGAGGTAAAGAGAAAGAAACAGAGACAGAGAAAGGAAAAATGAAATGTATATTTTATATTCAAATGGTATGAAAATCAGTACATAGGCCGATTTACATA
>JAPXFY010000020.1:41355665-41360665 GCA_030674185.1 Monoplex corrugatus | reverse complement strand
GACAGACAGAAGAAGACACACAGACAGACAGACGGAGAGGTAGATTCAGACTAAGATTACTATTGATAATTATGATCATACGGCAACACGTAATCATTCACGCAAGCATATGTTTATGAGAATAATGTGTGTATGTACGGTTAGACACCATTAGTATATGTCGTCATTTGAACATTTTCATGAACGTGTATTCTGATGTATGTGTGAGTGTGTGTGTGTGTGTGTGTGTAGTGTGTGTGTGTGTGTGTGTGTGTGTGTGTGTGTGTGTGTGTGTGTGTGTGTGTGTGTGTGTGTGTGTGTGTGTGTGTGGGAGTAGTGAGTAGTGAGAGAGAGAGAGAGAGAGAGATGTCGATGCTTTTGTTTACATACATCATATTTCTGTCTTGTAAAATGCGTGAAATGTATAATGCGTGGTATATCGAACTGAGTTTGGAGAACAACGCTACACAAGAATGATTAACTGATGTCATTATTATCATTATTTGTCATTATCATTCTATTCATTATTATCATCAAACACATACAGGTGAATGGACCAGCAAGGCAGAAAATGAAAGGAAGAAATGACAGAAAGCAAAGGAACAAGGCAGAAACAAAAAAGTGACAGAAAATGGAAATTAAAAAAAAAACATTTTCTAGAAGGTGGGATACTGTTTATACTGAAAAGCCCCCGACATCCCCATAGGGAGAGGGGGGGGGGGGTCTTGCAATCAACAACGCATATCTGAATAACAATGTTACATTTATTATGTATAATACATATTCAATTAACATCAGGAAGAGACTTCTTGAATGTTATATAGAACCGACAGTGTTACACGGCTGTGAAGCGTGGACAGTCAACACGCAAAGCCAGAGCAAGATTGAGGCAGCCGAGATGTGCTTTCTAAGAAGAATGTTGAGAGTTCTATGGACAGCAAAGAAAACTAACAAGACAGTCTTGATGGAGGCAGACACAAGAAGATCATTGATAAGGACGATTAGGAAAAGACAAGCACCATTTATAGGCCATTTTATGAGGAAAGGGGAATTAGAGCACCTGGTCACAACAAGAAAGCTGGAGGGAAGGAGAACACCAGGTAGACCAAGGGAGAAATATTGGACGGACTTGTAGGACAGGGAGGGTGGAAGATGTTCTTGCAAGCGACAAGGGATAAATGCATATGGAGATCCATGATCGCCAACGCCATGCGGCAGGGCACATGATGATGATGATGATAATTCTAGGCCAACGATGTATCATCTCACTTCTCCAGCTGATCAAAATGTCAGGGGAAACCAGCTGATACTGTTGTTTTTCTCCTAAGTCTAGGGATGTTGTGTCTTTGATGTCCTTGTGTATGCTTGACAAAGGCTAGTTGGCGGTAAACGTACACCTGTCTTGTTAACACATGATCTGATTGTGTATTCCTTGTTTCTGGTTTCCACAGACACACACATACACATAGCGCGCATGGGCACACACACATACGCGCGCGTGGGCACACGCGTGGGCACACACACATTTCTCTCTTCTCTCTCTCTCCACACACCACCACACACACACACACACACACACACACACAACACACACACACAAACAAGGCCGTCAATATCACTCACGCTGAAAAGACCTGGCTTAAATGACAGAACGAACACACATTCACACACACACAGAGGAGAGGAGGGAGAGGAGGTGGAGGGAGAGAGAGGGAGGGAGGAAGGGAGAGACAGAGACAAACGACTGACAGAGAGACAGACGGATAGAGAGACAGACGGACAGAAAGACAGACACAGTCAGAGCCGTCTAATATCACTCACACTGAAAAGATCTTAAGACCCCCCCCCCCCCACACACACACACATAAGATACTGGTTTTCTCTCTCTCACACCACACACACACACACACACACACACACACACACACACACACACACACTCCAGTCTCTCTCTCTCATACATACACATTCATACATACACATACGCGCAGCGCGCGCAAGCGCGCATACACACACACACTACACACACACACACACACACACACACACACACACATACACACATACACACACAACACTCAAGGGCGCTATGAAACAATTTCCGTTTATTTCGATTTTTCAAATTCATTTTTTACGAGGGAATAGGGAGACAAAACAGTTTTCTGGCGCAAATGTACTTACTGTTGGAATGCAACAGACAAGGTTTTCCTTAATCACATACAGAATGACTGTGACCTCTATTTAACCAAAAATAATGGCAGAAAAGCTTTGCCAAATATGTAATATCTAAAAATCCAACAGATAATACCTCGTACATAAAAATACATTAACTTTCAAAGTTTCATTTATGACAGAAGAAGTTGTTTCTCTCACGTATATTTCCCAATAAAAAACTTCTTTTCTGATACAAAAGGACTGTAACACAACAGTTCTTTTTGTTATGGTGGTAGTGATGGTGATGTGTGTGTAATGATGGTGGTGGTGTGTGTAGTGGTGGTGCGTGAGTGTGTGGCGTTGGCGGTGGTGGTGGTGTGTGTGTGTGTTGAGCGCGTGGGTGTGTGTGTGAGTGTGTGCAGTGGTGAGGGAGAGAGGAGGTGTATGTATGGTGTGTGTGTGTGTGTGTGTGCGTGTGTGTGGTGAGACAGAGTGAGAGTGTTGTAGCTTGTGCGGTGTGTTGTTGCGTGTGTCGTAGATGAGAAATGAGTGTGTGTATGCGCGGCGTAGTGTGTGTGTGTGTGTGTGTGTGTGTGTGTGTGTGTGTGTGTGTGTGTTGTGTGTGTGTGTGTGTGTGTGTCTATGTTGTGTGCGAGCGCGCACGTGTGTGTATCTGAGCGTCTTCTAAGCAATGTTGCTTTCTCTTTCTCGTATGCGTGTATGCACGTTGTTTTGCCCACACTGTGCAGGCGTTATGTTGCTGCACAGTCTGCATACTCCGTCCTCGGTGGTTGTGTGTGCTGAGTGTTTTCGTGTTCCCATGAACCACTGAAAACAGGCATGACTTACACGATCTTTAACGTGCAGTGTTGGTATTCTGTCTATGTGTACACATGAAGGCGATTCAGACACTAACAGCACCAGGATCCTTAACGTGTGTTGTTGGTGTTCTGCGTGCGTGTACACACGAAGGAGATTTAGACACTAACAGCACCAGGATCTTTAACGTGCATTGTTGGTGTGCGATTGTGTGTGTGTGTGTGTTTTGTTCCTATTTACTTGAACACCAGCAGTCACTTTGGTTTAGAATGTATCGTATGGATGTTCTGATAACGGTATGGGATTTTTTCATACGTTCCTGTATAACGTCTTTCACTGCTTTACTAATTCACATAATACATTTGCGCGCATGTGGGCATTCGTATGTACACAGATAGTTTCGTTTTTATTTAACGAATTTTTCAAGTTTCCGTTAAATCTTTGCAGAAATGCAATTTTCGAGAAGGATTATTAAATCAAACATTGGATCTGTGCACACATTCCCTTCGTTCCTTGGTTAAGGTTTAAACTCGGATCACACACAGTGTATACACAGTGTATACGAGGACATGCATGGACATTTGATTTAACCCTTTAACTCCCGCACACTGTCCACTAGCATCCTGCGTTGTCAAACATGCTAGCAAAGCAAAAACGTAACCCTTTGATTCCCTCACCATATCCACCAATTTCCTGCAGGAAGCTGGTGGACATGGTGAGGAAATCCCAAAGAGTTAAGTTTTTGACGCAGGAAGCTGGCGGATATAGTGAGGGAATCAAAGAGTTTCTGCTGTTGTTGGATAGGGTGTGGGAGTCAAAGGGTTAAAATAAGCCTTAGCATATCACGGTCACCTCCTGTGATGGCCTGAGCCCTCAGAAGAGAAAGCAGACGTGATCCATCTCGTCCCACGGGAAAGAGATTCCTGAAGCACATAATCTTCGTCAGCGCCGAACAATATTCTATTAGTTTAATCTGACATATAGGCGTTCGTGTTGCATTCTGGCCTGCACAAACACACCATCGACCCTTTCCGAGAGTCTACAAATACGACCTTGTATCATTACCCCCCAGCACAAGCCCGAGGCTAGACAGAAAGGGGACACCGAAATAACAATCTAAAGGTTTCAGAACAGCGGTGAGAAGGGAATGGTATGGATGGGGCAGACATCAGAACAAGCTCGCTGATCTCATTTGGGGGTGGGTCTGGAAAGACAGTGGGGGGGTATGTTTGTATGTGTGTGTGTGTGTGTGTGTGTGTGTGTGTGTGTGTGGTGTGTGAGAGAGAGAAAAGAGAGAGAGAGAGAGAGAAAGAGAGAGAGAGATTCGGATATCCAGAATTGTGTATTTATGTAGGCCATATAGCCCTTCGGAAAGAGGATCCACACACCCACAAAAGCACAAATTACAGACACTTATTACGTGCTAACACTGTTTTCTAATTTCAAATGTTCCATCCACAGACGTAACAAATTAGGTCAAGAGACAGACAGAGAGAGAAAGAGAGAGAGAAAGAGACAGACAGGCAGACAGACATACAGGCAGACAGACAGGCAGGATACGACAGGACAAAGAGAGAGAGAGAGAGAGAGAGAGGAGAGAGAGAGAGAGAGAGAGAGAGAGAGAAGAAAGAGAGAGAAGAGGGGACAGACAGACGGACGGACAGATAGGCAGACAGTCAGACAGAACAGGACTAAAGAGAGAGAGACAGACAGACAGACAGACAGACAGACAGACAGTCAGACAGACAGAGACTGAGACAGAAAGAGCGAATACGAATTCTACGATTACGAATGATTTGCTACACCCCTTGTGAAGGGCTGTGTGTTAACATACCACTAAAACCTTTGGGTCCGCCGGAGGGTCGACTCCACAAGAGGAGGAAGAAAAGATGGGATTGAAATGAAAAGTGAAAAGAGGAGGTGCGGAAGATTAAAGAAGAAGAAGAAGAAGAAGAAGAAAAGATGAAGAAGATCAACGAGTAATAACAAAGAAACAAATTAGAGTCAACAAAAACGGTGAATATATCAAACACAACAAGAACAAACTC
>JAPXFY010000020.1:41324147-41355565 GCA_030674185.1 Monoplex corrugatus | reverse complement strand
CTAAGCTGACACCACCAGAACGATAGAAACATTAACCTTTTTTGACTCCCGCACCCTATCCACCAACAACAAAAACGTAACCCTATGACTCCCTCATCTTATCCAACAGCAAAAACAACCCTTTCATTCCCTCATCCTATCCGCCAGCTTCCTGCAGATAGGTAAGATAGATAGATAGATAGATAGATAGAGACAGGAAGTTGGATAGGGTAATGAAATCAAAAGGTTAATTTTTTGCTTTGTTAGCTTGGTTGACAAAGCAGGACTCCAGTGAACAGGGCGCGAGTGCCAAAAGAGTTAAGATGGACAGCGAACAGGCCAGTTATATGTTGCGAGCCGGGACTGAACACGATATATCCGCTTTCCTGTCCACGACATAACAACAGAATCACAGACAGTGGTGGAAGTAGAGATGGCTGGTAATGGTAGTAATAGTGGTGGCGGTACTGGCAGTGATCTTTAGTGATACTGGTAGTGGCACTGATAGTGGAAGTATGATGGTGGTTAGTGGAGAGTGATGATGGTGACAGAGGTAGTGGTGCTAATGGCAGTGAGAAACGGTGGTGGTGGTGGTGGACATGCTTGTGGTGGTGGTACATGCTGCTGGTGGTGGTGGTGGTGGTGGACATGCTGGTGGTACATGCTGGTGGTGGTGGTGGTGGTGGTACATGCTGGTGGTGGTGGTGGACATGCTGGTGGTGATGGTGGTGGTACATGCTGGTGGTGGTGGACATGCTGGTGGTGGTGGTTCATGCTGGTGGTGGTGGTGGTGGTGGTGGGCATGCTGGTGGTGGTGGTGATGGTGGTGTGGTGGTGATGGCTGACATGCTGGTGGTGGTGGTGGCGGACATCCTGGCAGTGGTGGTGGTGGTGGTGGTGGGCATGCTGATGGTGGTGGTAGAGGAGCTAACTACCAGCGACTCATTGGAGCAGAAAACTGCCGTGGTTTTCTACTACATCGCACTGTTGAGTGTCCGTAATCAATAACACTTCACTTTAAAGCCAGTGGGACATGCTGGAGTCTTACAAAGTACACGTAGTCACACATCTTAAATCCACACACACACAACACACACACACACACACACACACACACACACACACACACACACACACACACACACACACACACACACACACACACACAACACAGACCACACAAACACACAAACACAAACAAACACAGACACACAACACACACAACAAACACAACACACACACACACAAACACAAACACACACAAACACATACACACACTGTCATTATTGCTGTTTAAAACTCAGCTGGCTGGCTGTGCCATATCAGGGCTATAACCATCGCAAAATGTACACTCCTCTTTTACCCTGGAAAATAAGGCCTCAAAAGAAAATTATCACAAATATCAACGCATTCCCGTACATACTCTAAGGATATGTCCCTGGCGTTGACTATTCCGCCCAATTTAACACCAGACGGGGATGGGTGGTGGGTTAAAAAAAAAAATGAATACAAATGTATGTAAACGTAACTGAGGAGACCAAAACATACAAACAAATTGGCCAAAATTACCTAAAATCGCTTCTGCACAGCACATTTCCTCAGACCCAAAGCCAAAAAACGTAAGAATGCAGTTAATACATACACCCAGTTCTCAATCCTGATAAAAAGTAAGATTTACAGAACACACACACAGATGAATGGACCAGCAGGGCAGAAGATGATAGGAAGATGTCACAGCAAACAAAGGAACAAGACAGAAAGAAAGAGAATGACAGAAAAAAGAAAATTAGTTACAAGCATGGAGTTACCAGATAGTGGCAATACTATTTATACTTAAAAAGTCCTCGGCATCTCTAAGGGGGGGGGGGTGTACACACACACACACACACACACACACACACACACACACACACACACACACACACACACACACACACACCACACACACACACACACCCCTGGGGCAAAGACAATATATCTACATTTGCATTGCCCTTCCATTAACAGAACAGTGACGCCAGCTTTGATATCTCGAGTTCAATCCCAGCCTGCAACATTAAAACTGGCCTGTTCGCTGCCCATTTTAATGTTTCCATCATTCTGGTGGTGTCAGTTTAGTGTTTCGTAAGCTCAATCTCTTCCTGAAACTCCCCCATGTCTCTATTTTAAGACTGTGCCAACGCATAGGGTTTTGCGCAGGCTCAGGGAGATCGGTCAGATACTTGCTGATAGATTTGGGTGGAATGGAATGGAATATACATATGTACATATATATATATATATATATATATATATATATATATATATATATATACATATATATACATATACACATATATGTATGTATGATTCTATGTATGGGTGTGTGTGCGTGAGTTTATACACACACACACACACACACACACAACCCCACACACAATATATATATATATATATATATATATATATATATATATATATATATATAAGAAGAGAGAGAGAGAGAGAGAGAGAGAGAGAGAGAGAGAGAGAGAGAGTTTACTCGACAATGCCTCACTGCACTAGGACAATTCCATACGTGCTCCACTCAATCTGCCATCAGTTCTATAGCAGACTCTTCGAGCCTGCACAAAATCCTACGCGCCGGGAGAAGACTTGATATTTGAAAAAGAATGAGTAGGGAGGCAGACAGGACCTATGAAACTCTCAGCTGACACCACCAGAATGACTGAAGCATCAAAATGGGCTGCGAACATGTCAGTTTTTATTTTATTTTATTTATATTTTTTTAGTCCATTTTTTTTATTTTACTTTAGTTTAGTTTAGTTTAGTTTAGTTAGTTTAGTTTAGTTTAGTTTAGTTTAGTTTAGTTTAGTTTAGTTTAGTTTAGTTAGTTTAGTTTAGTTTAGTTTAGTTTAGTTTAGTTTAGTTTAGTTTAGTTTAGTTTGTTTGTTTAGTTTAGTTCGTTTCGTTTCGTTTCGTTTCGTTTCGTTTCGTTTCGTTTAGTTTGTTTAGTTTAGTCGGACATTAAAAATTGGATGACATACAACAAACTTCAGCTAAATGATGACAAGACAGAAGCTATCCTCATTGGCACCCGTCAGAAACTTTCTCAGCTGCCTCCTCTTTCTCTCCCATTATGTAACACGTCAGTCCCAATTTCTGATTCAGCTAAGAACCTTGGTGTCTGCATTGACTCTACCCTCTCCATGAACAACTTTGTTTCTCAAACTGCCAGATCTTGCTACTATCATCTCCATCGTATAAGCCTGATCAGGAAGTATCTCTCTGTCGAAACAACTGCAAAACTCGTTCTCTCCTTCATAATGTCTCGCATTGACTATTGCAATTCACTCCTGTCCGGTCTTCCTGCCTCCACCACTCACATCCTACAGCGCATTCAAAACAATGCTGCACGCCTTGTACTCAAAAAGAAAAAAGCTGACCACATATCTCCTCTCCTGGCACAACTTCACTGGCTCCCTGTATCAAAGCGCATACAGTACAAACTAGACACCATGTGCTACAAAAGCTTCAATAACGCAGCCCCCGATTACCTGTCAAGCCTACTTGAGATCTATGTTCCCTCACGTACCCTCCGCTCTGCCTCCGATCCTCTGACTTTTCGCTTTCCACGCACTAAGCTCAATACCTATGGTCCACGAGCCTTCTCTGTTTCTGGTCGGCTCTCCTGGAACAAACTTCCTCTCTCAATCCGTCAGCAACCTACTTTTGTCTCCTTCAAGTCCGTTTCTCAAAACTCACCTTTTCTCCTCTGCATAAAATCCTGACCTCACTCAATCCCCTCTGCAGCCTGTCTCCACTCGGAGGGGAATCACATTGCAATAAATAATTGTATATAATATGCTCTCTATAATTTTCCATTGCTTTTATTCTTTCCCCCAATTTATAGCCTTGTGCGTGTGTGTGTGTGTGCGCGTGAGTGCGTGTGTGTGCGTGCGTGCGTGCGTGCGTGGTGTGTGTGCGTGCGTGCGTGCGTGTGTGTGTGTCTGTTTCAACGCTTAGATTTGATTTTATCGAGATTTTGCGCTATATAAATATTGTAATTATTATTAATTATTATTATTAATTATTTATTTCATTTCATTATATTTTATTTTATTTTATTTTATTTTATTTTATTTTATTTTATTTTATTTTGCAGGCTGGGATTGAACTCGAGACACGGGACTTTGCATCCACGGCTCAATCAACAGAGCCAAACCAACCAGACAGCAGCATGCAGGGCCTCACCGGACCATAAAAAGCTGTGATTCTTTTTTCGTTTTTTTTTTATTCTTTATTATTATTTTTTTTATTACATGGCCCCGCTAACTGAGATGGCAATCAATAATCTACCTCACCACGGGGCCACTAGAACTTGGCAAGGCCACGTGATTATCCTCCTCCCCTTTCACCTCCCCCTCCCTTTCCCCCAATGTATACGCCCACGCTGTCCTCCTTTCCCTTCCGTAAAGTTTAACCCTTTGACTCCCGAACCCTGTCCACCAGCATCCTGCATTGTCAACCATGCTAGCAAAGCAAAACACGACCTTTTGACTCCTTCACCCTATCCACCAGCTTCCTGCAGGAAGTTAATGGATAGGGTGATGGGGTCTAAGGGTTAAGTTTTTTGCAGTTGGTGAATAGGGTGCCGGAGTCAAAGATTTTTTTTATTACACAATATTTTTTATTCATCATCATCATCAACAAAGTGCCCTGCCGCATAGCGTTGGGAGTCAAAGGGTTAAGTTTTTGCAGTTGGTGAATATGGTGCGGGAGTCAAAGGGTTACAGTCCTACCACTCTCAGAGCATTTGAGGACTAGCTAGAACAATAGTGCTTTAAAACATTCTCCACCTCTTTCCCATGCAGTCCATACGCACACACGCATACGCATTTAGTGGGGGTTGAGAGAGAGAGTGAGAGAGAGAGAGAGAGAGAGGAGGAGAGAGGAGAGAGAGTGAGTGTGTGTGTGTGTGTGTGTGTGTGTGTGTGTGTGTGGTGTGTGTGTGTGTGTGTGTGTGTGTGTGTGTGGGTGTGGGTGTGTGCGTGAGTGTGTGTGTGTTGGGGGGGGGGGGGCGAGATGCGGTGTGTATTTTGGTCAACTGCAGACTCTCTCCACCCCTTTCTCTACACACGCAAAAGTGTGTGTGTGTGTGTGCGTGCGTGCGTGCGTGCGTGCGTGCGTGCGTGCGTGTGTGTGTGTGTGTGTGTGTGTGTGTGTGTGTGTGTGTGTGTGTGTGTTGTATGCATGTGGTGCGAACGGGTGCGCGCTCGTGTGTATATCATTATATGTGTGTGTACGCGAATGCGACATTCAGTCAGTTATTATATTATGCATAATACGTGTGTGTTCTGTGCAGGAGAGAATGTGGTGCAAGAGAAGCAAATATACAGAGAGAGATAGAGAGACAGAGAGAGAGAGACAGAGAGAGAGACAGACAGACAGAGAGACAGACACAGAGACAGACAGACAGAGACAGATAGACACAGAGACAGAGAGAGGCAGATACAGAGAGACAGAGAGACAGACAGACAGAGAGAGACTGATACAGAGAGAGATAGACAGAGAGAGAGGGAGAGAGAAACAGACAGAGACAGAGAGAAAGAGAGAAAGATACAGAGAGAGAGAGAGAGAGACAAGGAAACAGAGACATAGAGAGGGTGATGGTGACGGTGGCGGCAACAGAGATAAGGTTTTGAAAGAGTGATAGACACAGAGAGAAATAATGAAAAAGCGACAGACAGATATAAACAGAAAGACAGACAGACAAACAAAACAGAGGCATCCTCCTGACAGCGATTTAAGGAAGTATTCAGCAAGAGTTGACATTAAGGAGCAGACACTCTGATCCATTTGCATACATGAATATTCAAGTGGCATTAATCTAAATCCCATTAAGGACAGCTTGGTGATTAGATCTGATCTCACCATCGCATCAGAGACAGGATGAGAAGGAGAGTGAGAGCGAGCCAGAGAGAGAGAGACAGACAGACAGAGAAAGACAGACAGACAGAGAGAAAGACAGAGAGGGAGGGAGACAAAGAGACAGAGAGAGACAGATACAGAGAGACAGAGACAAAGACAGAGAGAGACAGAGATAGAGAGCGAAAGAGAGAGAAAGAGAGAGAGAGAGGGAGGGAGACTGAGAGAGAGAGAGAGAGAGAGAGAAAGAGAAAGAGAGAAAGAAAGACAAAGGCAGACAGACTTAGAGAGACAGACGAGAGAGAGAGAGAGAGAGCGAGAGATACAGAGACAGAGACAGAGAGACAGACAGAGTTAAGCATATCATGGGCTCATACGGAAGACTGAGTGTCAAATTTCATGTACTTAATGAGCGCGTCACCGTTCAAATTTTCTGACAAACACCGCAGATGTCTGTACCTCTCAGGCCTGGTTGACGCCAGGATATATATAACACAAAAGAAAGCGTAAAGTACAGCTCTGTCACACACAGTCTCAGTCTGCAATGTAACGCATTAGCATCAGTTTAGTCGTCCCCGTTCTCATATTAAGCGCAACATCGTGAAAATTTGTCCCCAACTCTGTGGCCCCTCACTCCCTGTTCTCAAGGTAATCACGGTTTGGGTGATTTTGGATGTGTGCTATGGAACCGAAATAAGCGGCGTTGGGGAAAGGGTGGTGGTGTAGTGACAGGAGTGGAGAAGATGAGGCAGCAAACATAGCAAAACAAAACAAAACGAGAAAAAATAAAATAAAACAAAACAATACAAGAAGACATAAAATGAAACAAACAAAAAAAGTAAAAAACAAAATGAAACAAAACAAAACAAGAAAAAAATGACACAAAAGAAAACAAGATAAAACAAAACGAACAAAACAACATAAACAAGACAAAAAAGATCAAAACAATACAAAAAACAAAACAAAAAGAAACAAACAAACAAAACAGAACAAAACAAGGACAAGACAAAACGAGACAATCGAGTGGGAAAAACGCTTTCGATTGTGCCTCAAAGACGACAAACTGAAAACACACACACACACACACACACACACACACACACACACACACACACACACACACACACACACAAAACCGACGAAAGAAAGTGCACCTGCCCCCGTTTACAACAACAACAACGACCGACGATGACAATGACAACAACAATAGTAACAGCAACAAAAGCCCTGCTGCGGCTTTAACCACGAGTACTTTTATTTTTTTCATCTGTGTATGTCCTATTTTCCGCGATCGTTGCAAGACGTTGCCCATTGTTTACCGTCTCCCGTTTCAGCTGATTGGCTCCCGTTTTTGCCATAGCGCTGCAGGGGACTGCACGAAATCGATAACTGTGTGCACATTTTGTGTGCACTTTTCTACGGGTAGAGAACCTGGGCCATGCAAACTATTCTTCCCCACCCCCCTTCTTCGTTTTTTTTCCCCCTTTCGTTCGATGGTGGTAGAAAGATATATTGCATTGTAGGAACAAATAATAATACCCACCCACACAGTGACGTCCACCCTCCCCACACCCCTACACACGTGTTTTTATGAGCTCGCTCTCTCTCACACACACACTCGCTTGCACACACGCACGCACGCACAGATACACACACACACACAGAGTATTCTTATGAGCTCATACACATGCAACTGAAGACTGATAGAGAGAGACAGCCAGCCAGCCAAACATCCAGAGCGAGAGAGAGAGAGACAGAGAGAGAGACAAAGACAGAGACAGAGAGAGAAAGAGAGTGAGAGAAAGAGTCAGATACAGAGAGAAAGAGTGAGAGAAAGAGTCAGATACAGAGAGAAAGAGAGACAGACAGACAGCGAGAGAAAGAGAGCGAGCGAGAGAAAGAGAGCGAGCAACAGACACAGACAGACATACAGACAGAGACACAGAGGGAAAAAAATGAGAGAAGATGGAGACAGAATCAGAGAGGGGGGGGGGGGGGGAGAGGGGGGAAGAGAGAGAGAGAAGGAGAAGGAAAAAGAGAAACAGAGAGAGCTAACGAAATCTAGGAGATTAATACATCTTGCGGGTAAGACAGTAATGAAATTTCTATGCAAATCCAAGCTCCGGTGCTGTCATAAAGGCAGCTTCCAGATCGACCCTCTCATTTCTATAAGGTGATATTACCATTAACAAACTTCGTAATACCATTCCCTGCAGGGGAATGAGTGAGTGGCATACATAGTACATCATATGCAGAGTAAGTTAATTTCTGTTTATTTGGTTGGTGCAGGTGTCATTTTAAAATACTTTAAGTATTTTTTTTTTAATAAATTACATATACAACTGCAGATGCACACATTTGATGTTTTAATAAGCCCAGCTGTGATACTCAAAAATACAACAGAAAATCTACTCCCTCTACATTTTCACTTTTTCATTCTCCTTAAGAAAAATGAAATTTAGCATTTTGATCTAAAAACAAAAATTAACCTTCACAAGCATTTTACTTTGTGTTGATTTGAAAAGAAAAGAAGAAGAAATGTCTGAAACCCTGTTTCACAGTCAAAGAAAGTAAAAATTACAATGAAACAGAGTTTCCCCCTCTTACTGCATATTTTGGGTGAAACATTTTCTTGCTGAAGTAAGCGTGTCTTTGAAATTTAACAAAGATAAGCTAACATGCAAAATAGTACTTTGAACATCATAACAACTTTTTACACTAAAGAAAATGTATGAATATCAGATGAACTCATTGTTTTTTTTCTTTACTTTTCATGAAAAAGAAAACCTCTTTCAACAACAACTACTCAAAGGACAGCTAGGTGTTATCCAGTCCCAAAGTACAATTATTCAATACATAATTGGCTGCACTTCAGCCCAGTCTTCCTGCGTTGCATCATATGTTGTTAAAACTATTACATCAGTAAATGTGTAAAGCATACTTACTGGTACTGTTATTTCTGTTTAAAACCAAGCTGACTGCGTAGAACTATATCAGGTCTATAACCATTTCAAAACATACACAATACCTCAACAGGAAAAAAAAAAAGAAAAAGAAAATTAAGTACACAGATCAATGCACTCATGCACATAATCTAAGGAGATATCCCTGGCATTGACACTCCATCCAGTTTATCATACAAGGGCTTTAAAAAACATACCTGAATACAAATTTAAACATTATTAAGGACACTAACATAAAAGTGGGCCGAAATTACCTAACACTGCTTTCACATATCTCATTTCCCAAGAGCCAAAAATGCACTTATACATGTACCCAATTATCAATCCTAAGAGAAAGTATGTTAAATGAATAAACAAATATATAAAACAACAATTAAAAAGGAGGAGGCTGAAGGAGATAAATGTCATATAGTCATAATACTAGGAAAGTGTGGGAAAGGGGAAATTATCTAATTTTACAATGGCACTACCAGAACAACAATAAATGTTTAATATGGGTAGTGAGAAGATCAGTTTTAATATAGTGCACCCCATGGTTCCAACCCACATCTGACAATAGGTACTCCAGTTTCCCCTTCAGCCCCTTGGCTCTTGGATTAGGTCTTCCTTCTTTCTTTCTTTCTTTCTTTCTCTCTTTCTTTCTTTCTTTCTTTCTTTCTTTCTTTTCCAAGATATTACTAGATCAGACTGGATTCGCTGCACTAGGCACAATCCATTTATATCGGCCTTACCTCAGAATTATATATTTTTCTCTTCACTTGATCATATGCTTATATTTCTTTTCATTTGTGTATGTATGTGAGGATAAGTATATGCATATATTTTTGTATACATACATATACATTTTTAATGGCAAATAAGGCAGTGACAAAAGGTCGTGCAAATGAGCTACAGGATTTCAAAACTGAAATCAGATGAAAATATCTGTAATTTTATAAAGTCAACTATTTACTTACATGAAAACATAAAGGAAAAGATAACTTGTACATACTTTTTCTGATGTAACGATAAAAGTTAGATCACCCAGTGGAAAGTCAGTAGTGATGCTGGACATAAAAATGTCTACAAGTGTACAGCGATAGTAAAGCAATGATCATGAAACTTGGGCTTTTATGAAAGGTGGGTGATGTTACTACCACAATGTATAAACAATGGGCTTCTGTCAGCTTTGTAAATGAGGAATGAGGTACAATTTTTATGTCCAGCATCATGTCTGACACCAGTTTAGGTTTGTTCATACTAAGACATCACATAAACACCCACACCCACTCTATCACTATCGGCAATATCACAAAGAAGATCACAACATCACATAGAATGACAGAAATTCCACTTAAGTGATGGAAAACAAAACCCCACCAGCGTCTCTGCAAAATACCTACATGACAATCAGCACATTTGAATTCAGCCATTTTCCAGGTATCTCTTCAAGGCAATTATCCTTTACCACAGTATTCATTGAAAATGTTTATCATTACAGTTTAGTTAAATATGATTCGAGGAGTCAGTTGTGATGGCCTAAACAGGGTGGGCATGATCAAAACATTACCTAATTTTCCCCTGTCTGACATCATCTGCTCTTAGTTTCATTTCTTGGGAAGAACATGTGACCAAGCGGAGGGATACAAAGTGTGAATGACTGAGAAATTTTGCACATTAAATTTCCACAATGAAAATGTCAGTTGTGATAAAAACATTGCTCAGAAGCTTTGTTCCATTTAAAAAAAAATGTTTACTAAACTTCTTAATCAATAGGTTTATTGTTTCAGTGACACACTTTGATTCAATAAAATTACAATGTTGGATCATTTCCAACAAAGCAGAAAGAAGTGGTGTTGAAGTTTGAAGCCATGTCTTCTGGACATGATGAAACACATCTGACCTAGGTCACTTTCAGATTTGACTAAAACTTAAAAAAGGTGTGTGTCGGTTGGGGTGACTGTTTTCTTTTACAAATATCGGTATTAACAACATGATCTAAGTATCTACCTGATATTGTAGTATTTATCTCTTTATGACACAAGCTATCAAAAAAATACTATGAATTGAAACAAAGAAAAATGTTTCTGGATACTTATTTCTCAAATCAAATGCATACGGGTGAGTCATCACGAAATTTTGTCACTGGTTCTTATGTAGACACTTATAAAACTGCACTCAGCACGTACACCACCGTTGATTTAATATATTCTGATCCTGTCTCCTCTTCAGATTAAAGCAATAATACTATGGCATGACCATTTTTACATTATAGAATTCAACTCCTTTCTCCTGAGACATCGATTTGCCTCCCCTCTTCACTGTTACCACTTCTCACAAATACTTTATGATTTCATATCAGTCGTTTCTTATTGCTCATCTAGACAAAAGGGAAGTTTGGTTGTTTTTTCCATAGTTTTTGTGTTTGTTGTTTGCTGTTTGTTATTTGTTGTCTTACAGTTATGCTTGACAAAGGCCAGTTGGCTGAAAATTTGTGCCTGTCTTGTTTTGTTATATTAAATACGCGTTGTGATTCTATTTTCACGTTTTTCTAGTTCCACAATTGTTATATTGAGTCTAATGCTCAACCAACTGAGCTACTGAGGCTGGCCATTTGCATGTTTTTACTGGCCTTGTTTATCATCTCAATGAACATATATGACAAACTGACAAGCAGACAAACAAACCAACTGTGCAAACAAACAGGCAAGGAAAGAAAGACAATTAACCCTTTGACTCCTGCACTCTGTCTACCAGCATCCTGCATAGTCCACCATGCAAGCAAAGCAAAATCTTAACCTTTTGACTCTCTCACCCTAGGGTGAGGGAGTCAAAGGGTCAAGTTTTTGCAGTTGGTGGATACGGTGCGGGAGCCAGAGGGTTAAAAGACACATCTCTTCTCAAGTCCTTGCTTTTAACAGCAAGAAAAAAGTGTTGCACATGAAAATGTATAAATGCATTATGCTCAAACGTATTGCACTGGCAATTTGATTTTATCAAAACAAACTGGAAATAAGTGACTTGCATTGTTGCAACGTAATGATCTATGCAATCACATGAACAGTAAGAAATGATTACTTTTTTCCTCCTGAATAAAGACTGTTATTTAGCTCACTAACCAAAAATACCCATTTCATACAAACATGATCAGTAATAAACATAAATCATTGGGGGGGGGGGGGGATACTTGAATTTTGTGTTTGTCTTGCACAATGTTTATTTACAGTCAATTAAAAAAAAAAAAAAGATACCAGCAACCTATACCCAATGCAACAGATTCTCTTTGAAAAACACACACACACACACACACACACACACACAATAGTATACTTCAGCAAGAAACAGTAATCAGAGTAATGCATTGCATGCAATGTCTGAATGTGTTGCATGTATGATACTGTTTTAATTACAGAAATGGCTTCATTTCATCCAATTTCATTCATTTCCTTTTTCAATAAATCATCTGAGAATTTATCCGTTCATTTAAATCCATTTTCCTATTCATTTATCTATTTTATTTTTGCACAGCGCTGGACAGCAAGGTGACAACTGATTCGGTATATGGCAGCACACAGTTCTCTCCCTTAAACCGCAATGTAAACATCACGGAACCGTTCGGCATTAAAACAACAAAGGGATGAAAACAAAAAAAAACACATGCTAAAACAATGTATACTGGATACAAAAGCACAATACATTCTGGCTGATACACATGTGCACACTCTACACACAATACCTTTTCAGCGAACAGCTGTTCGTTGCAAAGTATGAGACCGTTTGGTTGTCAGCTTGCAGACGGCATAAAATACAGCGAGTAGTTTTGCGTAGCATTGAACTAAGGTTGACCGAGACTACTAAGCGATCGCACTCCAGAATTAGTATGGCTGAGCGGGTGGGTGGGTGAGGCATGGCAGTTGGCAGAGCCCAATAAATTTGATGCGCAATTAATTAGCATTATATTGATACGGTTTTTGATGCTGCATAAATATCAAAACGTGCTAGGGAACGAGGAAAAGAAAATCAGGAAAAAGAATATAAATAAAACATGAAAAAGAAAATATCGAGGGGGAAAGGGATGTGAAGGAAACCAGGTGTCCCCCACCCACCCCACCCCATCGTCGTTAAAAGCAATAAACAAAAACTACCACCAACAGTATGTACATCCATGAAAAAAGGAGTCTGGTGAATGAATATAATGAATATAAACGCATCTGTGAAAGTATTGCTCAGGAACAAAGAAAGAAGCATGCAAACAAAAAGTAAATGGGAAAAAAAAGTAAGAAAGAAAGAAAGAAACAAGCAAACAAACAAGCAAACATACTGTCATCCTTCATAAATGTAGAAATAAATTCAGAGTCTGTCAGACATAATATGAACAATAATTTCCGTGCAGAGAATGATAAGATGAGCCAGTTTGAATACTTTGAACTTTACCACATCAAGTCTAACGAAAATAAAACTGGATACACTGGATAGTTTTTCTTTTGTTTGTTTGTTTTTTGTTTTCGTTTTCTGTTTTGTTTTGTTTGTTTGTTTGTTTGTTTGTTCAGCTTGTTTTATTAATTTCTTTCACGTCGATGACATGCACTACACGAATCCTTTTCTCACACTGGACGAAGCAGCAGGGAAGTTTCAGTCTTCTTCTCCTAATTTTTGTATTTGGTGTTCGTTCTTTTGCCATCCTACGCTTGACAAAGGCCAGTTGGCCGAAAATTTGCCCTGTCTTGTCTGGTTGTATGAAATACGCGTTCTGATTCTTTTCTCGAGGGATTTTTTTTTCTGGTTCATGCACCACATTTGCATTTTCATTATCATTGTTGTGGAGGGTGCAACACTGAGAATGGCCAGCAGCAGGTCAATTCGTCTCTGTTTGTCAGGGGCGTATATATGCAAGAGGGTAATTATGCATTCCAACGTGAGGTAGGGGGTACTTGTGCATGTGGAGAGGAGGGGGGTGGAGGGGTTTAAAGTTTTTGATTATATATATCATACTTCAATGTCAAAAATTTCTCTCTGTCTGTTTGTCTGTCTGTCTGTCTGTCTGTCTGTCTGTCTCTGTCTCTGCCTCTGTCTCTGTTTCTTTCTCCCCCTGTGTGTGTGTTGTGGTGGTGTGTGTGTGTGTGTGTGTGGTGCGCGCGCGCGCGCGTGTGTATGTGTTGAATATACGATATGATACTGACGAGCCTGCAGACCAAATTTCCTTGCTGTTTTGGAAAGGACAAATAAAAAACAAATAAAAACTCTTTAGTCATTTTTATTGGTATTATCATTTTTATTGGTGTTGATTTATTATTATCATCATCATCATCTTTCTTCTACTCTTCTTTACTATCATCGTCGTTATTATTACGAAAATAAAAGTATAAAGTTGTTGTTTTTTTTTTTAAATCGGTAAGTTACTGTTTGAGATTCCAAGATGTAAGCGACTGATTCTATTTTCTACACAGAAGAGCGTAAAAATGTCGTCGGACAGTGAGTGAGAAAGATAAACATAGAAACCAACTCAACCTTACTGATTTAGCCCTTCCTGTTTTGATAAACGGATCTTAAGTCTGATGGGTAAGGCAATCAAATGTAATAGTTTATGAAATGGGCTGCGAATTTTCTCGAGTTTTTGTGTGGTGGTCAAAACCTGGTCGAAAACGACTGTCGTCAGGAGACTCGGACTTCAGACAGGATGGTGACTCACAAGACTGTGACGATAAAGCAGACGACAGAGCAGATGATCACCCGGTAGAAAGAAAACAAAGTCGCCTCCGAAAGATGTTTTCGAGGAAGAAATCCAAGGACAAGTCAAAAAACGTAAGCCTACCACCTGGTAAGTCCGGGAATGATTTTTCAGTATTACACGGCACATCCGTGGAAGCAGACGCCGAATCAGCAGTTAGGAGTAGGAATGCGGAACAAGTTCTCAGGCTGATGCATCAGGGAGGGGATGGGTATGATCTTCTGTCAGGTGCTTGTCTTCCAAAAAAATTCAACCCTGTTGAACTAGCGTGTTCTTTGGGATATTTCGACATTGTAGAAGTGTTCCTTGACAATGGATGCAGTCCGAATTACCAACGTCAGCAGGCAAACTTCTGCACTCTGTACTGGAATCGATCAAGACGCACGGAGACAGTCTAGAAAGTGGAAGAAAACTGGTCAAGCATTTGATAAGTCTTGGCTGTGACATTGATATTAAAGACCGTTGTGGTGTCACTCCATTAATGCATTGTGCTCAGATCGGGGATCACGAGTTGATGCGACTGGTGCTGGACAGATGTTCAGACAGGCAGCTGACTTGCCCATGTTCTGGAAGTATGTACACTCCTTTGCATATGTCTGCCATGAAAGGAGACTTTGAGTGTGTAAAGTTGCTTTTGTCTCACTCACCCCATAAACACGTCAATGAGAAAGACAAAGTTTATAACACAGCACTGCATCTAGCGCTCAAGTCCATGCTTCATAATATACCTTACCTGAATGCTGCTAAAGACAAGCTGGTGTGTGGCACCACAGAACAAAGCACAGACAGAGCAGCGGCATGCCAGCACCTGATGAGTTTTCAGCAGAATGCGGTGGCCATTGTTGAAGCATTGGTGATGGCAGGGGCTGATGTTCATGCTCACTGCTGCCACCCAACCTACAGAACTGTGGAGGAGTACTATCCCTTAGTCTACGCCCTGCAGCTTTGTGATCGGGACGAAACTCTAGGATTTGAACTTGATCCTTCCCAGTTCTCCAGCACCCTGAACCTGGTGTCCAGACAAACAATCCAGTCACTGGAGGATCTTGGTAAAGTGGAATCAGAACTTGATTGTTCAGAGGCCAGTAGTGGTGAAGTCAAATCCATATCCCTTCATCCAGACCACCAGTTTGACTGTTTCATGCATCAAAACGTTTTAGTGCAAAACAGAAATGAAAAAACATCCAAATTTTCACCGTACGCAGGTGTTGTGCGTCTGTTGGTTCTAGCAGGGACGGAGATGTCGACAGCGATGCGAAGCAGATTGTACCGTATGTTTGACTCGCTTCACTTCTTGCTGGATGAGGTGTCTTCATTCTGGGACAAGTACCAGGTGAGCAGGCCACCCAAGCTGGTCCACATGTCCAAACTGACCATCAGGGCTCACCTTGCTAGCGTTCACCAGCTGCATGAGATCAACCGTCTGCCTCTGCCGCCACGCATGAAGGAATACTTGAAGCTGAATTATCTTTGATGCTGTGGCCTGGGTGTGTGGTGTCAGATTCATGGAACTCATACTCATAGGCTTTACCAAAAGTACTTGCAACGTGATAAAATCATTTATATTTGTATCTGTTTTACTTGTGTTTATAATTGTGTTGTAACATATTTTTCAAAATCTTTTATATTTGTATCAGTTTTAGTGTTTGTGTTGTAACATATTTCTCATGTTAAGTTTAGAATGTTTGTCTTTGGGAGAGTGTGTTGTCACAGTGCAGTGCTACTCTTTTGTTTGTTTTTTTTATTCCCCCTTTAAAAAAAAAAGTAGAGACTGTTTCATTGATCGGAGGAAGATTAGTGTCTGCGACAAGAATGTGTTTTTGTTAGCAAGATTGTCTCAGCTGTTTCTAGATGGATCTTTATGAAAGGTGGCTCAAAGGTATAGTAGACCTTTGAAAAACTGCAAATGCATAGGTTTAGAGGACAAGGTCAAGGTTGACAGACCAAAACGATGATTGAAAATAAGGTCAGCACTTTAGGAGGAGATTTGTGAACAGCCTTTTCAGTTTTCTCAGAAAACTCTGACAATGTTTGTTACATTCTGTTTTCATTGTTGTGACAGTTTACACTTTCCTTATTATGTCAGGTTTGATTTCATTTCAATTCAAGCTTTTTCAAGACACAGTGGTCCTAAGAGAAGTACAAAATTAAGATTTTAAAAAAATTGTATAAGAAGGAGGATTGTTATGGCTTTCCATCAGGATTTTGTTGTTGTTGTTGCTATACTGGCTATAGTTCTAACATTTTTGCTTTACATACAAAAGTATTCCAAGTGTATTTTATATGTAAATATGCCAGAGAACCTCTTTTGTTACTGTACTGTGGGTTCTCTTCCATGCACATGGTGCACACAGGACCTTAGTACTGGTTTAAATATGAAAGTTTAGCACCCAGACCCACACACAAGATGGTGAAGAATATATATAATCCTGGCCCAAATTACTAGTTATAATTTATGCAATTTGTGAACTGCAAGTGTTAGATTTAACAAATAACAATGTTTTACTTTTGAAAAATGTGACAGTGATTTCATTTTCTTGTTCTTATTTTTTTTTCCTTCCTTTGTTCGACAGATCTATGCTTGCTGAGTAAGTCTCTGTCTGAAATAGAACTCCTTAGCATCCCCAGTTCCATCAGTATACTTTTTTAGTTTTATAGTTTTTGGAAAGAAAATTGCCCAGGTTCTGTGGCTTTTCATGTCCTCCTGATGACCTCGGTTTTGGTGGTTTGGAGCTACAGTGTGTTGGAGAGTCAAAATGAGTAGTGTGGGAGCAGTGACACAGAATCATTGCTAAAGATTGGGCAGCAAATATCAAAAACAAAAATCAAGCCAAACAAAACAACATGCACACTGTGCACTGACATACACACAGACCACACACGACACATACAGCGCACATGCACACACACATACATACACATATGCACATAAAAGTATGCTAAAGAGATAACAAGAAAAACGTCTTGTTGAGTAGACAGAAGCTAATGTGGCATGGAGAAACCAAATTAAAAGCACCCTCAAAACCCTGTAAATAACTTATTAGACAAATGTAGTCTGCATACAAATGAGTAGATTAAGTTTTTTGTTAAAAAAAAAAAAAAAAAAAGAGAAGTTTGCTAAAATTTTTTACAAAGATTCAGTAAGTCCCAGGAATCATCTTGTGATATTATTTGTCAATGATAGATTAATATTATTATGAATTATAGACCATTCTTGTATAGTACTGTTTTTCAAACACAATTGACATTTTTAGGTGTGTTGACCACACTTCACAATGTTGTTTCACAGTCAGCATCTTTTGTGGATGTAGGATGCCTACATGCTCAGTGTTTTGAAGATTCAATCAGCCTCTGTATACTGATATGACTTACACTTACAGGATCTTTAACGTGCATATGTGATATTTTGCATGCGCACACATAAAAACAGTGGGTTAGGCACTAACACTAGTAAAGAAATGGAAAATAATGTAAAAAGCTGGAAAAACTCAGTAAATTTCCGGAATTGGCCGGTTGCATTATGTGCTCATACCAGTGATAGATTAGTCATATGAGTGTTGCTATGTCTTCCAGTGAGTACTGTTATTACCAAGTACTTTCTCAGTCTGTGTGTTTGTATACATGTGAGGGAGACAGGGAGAGGGATCAACAAATAGGCATGAGAGAGCAAGAGGGACAATAACTGAGTGTTATGATTTTTCTTTTTACCTTTTTTCTTATGGAAAACCAACCATAAAATGACATAATTTAAAGCAGTCATTGTGTCTGTCACTTAAATAGCTCTCAACCAGTTCCATTCCAGGGTCGAACAGTATTCTTTGTGCTCAGAGTCCATTTGTGCAATAAAGTCTGCCTGTTGCATGTAAGATGGGAGATAACCTCTGTAACTGTACTGATGATATCTTGTGTAAGAGTTAGTACTCTTCCATGGTTGGGTGACATAAGGGACTTTGTGTGACCCATGTTGATTGATTTATTTGTTTGTTTATTTGAGAAATTTTAATATATTTATGTTTATTTTGCAGACTAGCAACAGATTTGCTATAAAGGTTACATAGGGAGAGACATTGTGTGTCAAAACTTTTTTTTTTGTCCGGTTTCTTTAGCTGTATTACATAATACATGTAATGGCACGAGAATATGGACAGATTTTCACAATGCTGTGATGACGATGGCAGTGGGGATGATGATCACGATGCTATGGAGTTCCATCTTGGATTGAGACTGTGTGACAGGCGACTGTACTTCAAGCTACCTTCAATAGTGTAGCCTGGCATCAACCAGGCCTGAAAGATACACACACCATCAGTGTTAGTCTGGAGGTTTGAGCAACACCCTCAGTGACACATCCATGAAGTAGATGAAAATGTGTGGTCTCAGTCATCAGTTCTGGGTTGGAACTGGTTGCAGCTGAAAAATCCCAAAATAAATCTTTTTCCTCTTTCTCTCTCTCTCTCTCTTCTCTCTCTGTCTCTCTGTGTCTCTCCTTGTCTCTCTCTCTATCTCTGTCTGTCTCTCTCTCTGTGTTCTCCTTGTCTCTCTCTCTATCTCTGTCTGTCTGTGTGTGTGTCTCTCTCTCTCTTTCTCTCTCTCTGTCTTTCTCTGTGTCTCTCCTTGTCTGTCTCTCTCTAGTCTCTATCTCTGTCTGTCTGTCTCTCTCTCTCTCTTTCTCTCTCTCTCTCTCTCTCTCTCTCTCTCTCTCTCTCTCTCTCTCTCTGCCTCTGGCTCTGTCACTCTCTCTGTCTCTCTCTTTTCTTTCTTTTTTTTTTTTTTTTTTAATAATCAGGGTTGAAACCTTTAATCTCCCAGTCAGTCGCCCGTTGCAGTAATCACTTTTCCATGTTGACTGGTGTTACTTGATAAGTTACCATTTTTGTGCCTGAGTTTATGAATACATTAGCATGATCGCATTATCATGTTTAGTAGGCCTATATATAGCAACTTAGTAATTGCAAACATCTTAAAAAAAAAGGTTGCATTTCAACCAGGAAATGAAACTAGGTAGTCATGCTTTGAAAGGAAGTGTAGGCTGTTTATAGTCAGCAGAGAGTTGTCTTGTTGTTTGCTTTTGTGGTTTTGTGTGATTTTCTTTGTTTGTCAGGGGTGTGTTGGAAACTGTTTGTGGTTTCAGTGTTTGCGCGACTGCAGTGCTGGTCTAAACTCTGTTGCAATTGTGTTAATTAATTTTAAGGCTTCCTATCAGGCTACCAGTTGTGTTTCTTTTTCTTTTTTTTTTTTAATGCTTATAAAGAATGAATTTTTTTGTTGTTGTTGGTGTTTTTCGTTTCAAGTTTTGTTTGCTTTGTAAACAAAAACTGGGGATGTTGCGCAATATTTTCTTGGAACTGCAAAAATATATATATGTGAATTGATTGTGTTGTGAACCCTTTGACTCGCTCACCCTATCCAGCAGTTTCCTGCAGGAAGCTGGTGGATAGGGTGAGTGAGTTGAAGGATTAAGTTTTTGCAGTTGATGGATAGGGTGCGGGAGTCAAAAGATGAAGATAAAAACTGGCCAGTTCACTGCCCACCTTAAACTCCAGTCATTTTGAGGCTGTTATCTTAGTTTTTTGTAGGTCCCATCTCTCCCTTACCCCCTTCATTTCAAGATCTTGTCAGCACTTAAGGTTTTGACATTCAGGTCCCGGGTTCAAATCCTGGACGAGCCCCTATCCTGGCCAGCTCATGGGTTTAAGTGCAGACTTAAGGCATGTGCCATGATCACCATATGCATGACACTTGTGATGTTAGTACATATGAAATTCATTCTGAATGCAGAGACAGTGTCTTGAGAAACTGAAACTAAGGTTTTGAACATGGCCAAGGGGTTTACCAGATAACAGACAGAATGGGTTGGGTGCATATGGAATTGCCCCAGTGTAATGAATCCCTCTTGAATAAACTCCTAAGTCTAAACCTAAACAGGCTGTTCATAGACAATTTCCTCCATTTATCTGCTAGTCCTGCTTGTCCTATCATTTTTTGCTTTGCTGGTCCATTCACCTGTATGTGTTCGATAAAGTCTTATACACTTTCTCTTAGGATTGATAATTGGGTACATGTATTAAGTGCATTTTTGGCGTAGGGAGGTGAGATATGTGGAAGCAATTTTAGGTAATTTAGGTCAGTTTTAGTGTCTGTAGTTATGTTTAAATTTGTATTCAGTTATGTTTTTTAAATCCCCTGCGCGATGAAGCAGATGGAGTGGTCAGTGCCAGGGGCATCTCCTTAGATTATGTGTGTGAATGCATTGATATGTGTACTTAATTTTCTTTTCCTTTTTTTTCCTGTTGAAGTATTGTGTATGTTTTGAAATGGTTATAGCCCTGATATGACTCCACGCAGTCGGCTGGGCTTTAAACAAAAAATAACATTGAATAACAATCTGCTATAATATATGACATTTTGATTTTTCTGTTTCCCCTGTTTTTGTTAACTGTACTGTTTGCTATTCTTGCTGCTGCTGTTGTCTTCCTATTCCTGTTGACAAGCAATTAACTTTATTTAAAATCATTGTTCAGTTGGGTAGACACTTCACTGATAACACAAGGATTGTGGTTGCTACGCTTGGGTAGGCTATAGTTTTCATAGGTGGGCTGGCTCCACTGATACTGTGATAGAGCTGTGAACTCAAAATCTGATGTCTTGAGTTTAACCCTTTCACTACCTGCACCCTATCTGCCAACTGCAAATACCTAACCCTTTGATTCCCTCACCCTCTCCATCAGCTTCCTGCATAGGTCCTGAAAGTTGGTAGAGAGGGTAAGGGAATTAATGGGTTGGGTTTTGGCTTTGCTAGCGTGGTTGGCAATGCAGGATGCTGGTGGACAGGGTGCGAGAGTCAAAGGGTTAATGCCATCCTGCATCCTGCAACATAAAAACTGGTCTGTTTTTTACCTATCTCAGTGCTTCAGTCATTCTGGTGGTGTCAGCTTGATATTTCACAGGTCCTGTTCTTCATGTCTTTCTTATTGCCATGGATCTGCACAAGCTCATGGAGTTTGCCTGCCAGATGATTACTAGCAGAATTGGATGGTGTACATGTAGTGTTGTATGATTGTAATGAATTCCCCGTGAACAAACTCCCAAATCCCTCTTGAACAATATCCAAACTCCCCCGAAACTCCCAACTGTTCTCTTGCTTGTCCAGGGCTGAGATGTTAATGGTATCTTGTCTGAATCTTTCACTGATTTCAGGCTGAGTTGTTTGTACTAGAGGTTATGTATTTTTATATCATGCTGCTTGTGCACACCAGATTAGTAGATTTTTGTCGTTTTGTGCAAATCAGTGTGATTTGAAGCGTGTTTTGATGCTTAGAGTGAGCATGCACAGAAGATTAAATTCATTATTTTATTATTGGATGTACAAGTGTATAAACTACAAATTCTTAGTTTTAATAGTGTATTGCTGAATGGATGTATGATATGTAAATTTAATGTGATTTTTGTTATTTTAATGGATGAGTGTGCAGTTTATGACTTTTTTATGTTTGTGTGACTGTGACTGTTAAACTGTGTTGTTGTTTTTAAGTTGTTTGTTTTTTTGTTTCATCCCATTTTGTGATGACTGTGATTGTTTAACTTTGTTTTTTGTTGTTGTTGTTTTATATCCCATTTTATTCACTTTTATGGCCACAAAATCAGGAACAGTTTGTCACAGTGTTCTGATGATGATAATGGTGTGGAATGTTAATCATGATGTTCTGGAGTCCCTTTCTGGACTGAGACTGTGTGACAGGGCTGTACTCTACACTACCTTTCATATAGCCTGGTGTCAAACAGTCCTGAGAGATACAGACAACCTGCAGTGTTGGTGATGAGATTTGAGCAACACCGCAGTGACTCATTCACAAAGTGGTTGAGGCTCAATTATTTGAGTAGGCCTACCAATCTTTTCAGTGAGCCCCAAGCTCAGTCAGCTCTGGATGGGATTCAAACCCACAACCTTCCGGTCGTTAACCATTGTACCACAGCAACTGGTCACTGTCAACTTTATTGTGTGGCTGTGTATTTTGAATATAAAAGTTACATTACAAGGAGAGAGCATGAACATGGTTTGTACTTTTTTTTCAATTGATTGTGGGTGTATTTAACCCTTTGACTCCCATACCCTGTCCAACAGCATCCTGCATTGTCAACCATGCTAGCAAAGCAAAAACTTTTGATTCCCTCATCCTATCCACCGGCTTCCTGCAAGAAGCTTCCAGATAAAGAGAGGAAGTCAGAGGGTTTTAAAAGTTTTTGCAGTTGGTGGAAGTGATGTGGGAATCAAAAGGTTAAGATTTGGGGAAAGGGGGGGAGGGGGGGGGGGACGTTGTTTTGTTTTGTTGTTGTTGTTTTTTGTTCATTGTAATATTTTAGTCATGAAATTTGTAAACTTATTTTTTGTTGTTAATGTTGTTGCTTTGTTCTCTTGTTTTTCCCCCCCACAAATATAAGCCAGTAAACTGTATTCTGTTCAGAAGTGAAAACAAGATTTGTGTGCTCAACGTTTTTGTTGCATATTTAATTTGATAAAGATGTTTTTGTTTGTTTTTGTATACAAGTCCATGCCTGTCTTCCTTGTGTTATTTCTGTGTTTTATGTCTTTTTGTTTTAATTTGTTTTGTCATGATGGGCTTACCATGGCTACATTGGGCTACTTTGTTACCATTGTACTTGCATCTTTAAGTGGATTGGATTGGATTTTTTTTTCCCTATGTTTTTAACGTTTTTTGTTTTGTTTTATGTATTCGTGCGAGTCTGGTGTCTGTTTTATTTAATTTTTTTTCTTGTGCAGGTATGGTTTTTTTTCTTGTGCATGTATGATAGATATTATCACAGTGAAATTTTCTGTGTGAAATTCTGGCTTCTGTCCCCGGGAAAAATCATGTTGCCATAATCTGGCGCCACCCTTTTTTCTGTGTGTGTGTGTGTGTGTGTGTGTGTGTGTGTGTGTGTGTGTGTGTGTGTGTGTGTGTGTGTGTGTGTGTTGGGGTGTGTGTGTGTGTGTATGTGTGTATGTGTGTGTGTGTGTGTGTGTGTGTTAATAATGAAAAGGCCAGGCATAAATGTTCGGCCAACTGACCTTTGCCATGTATACAAAACACAACATTAAGGTGAGAAAATAACAGCAACAAGACTTTCCTGATGTTTAGATGAACAGAAAAGAAAAATGAAAGGGCTGCAAGATTCCTGTATATTTTATTGAGCAGATGCTCCGTGAAGCTGATGAGACTCGATTTTTTGCTCCCAGTCTTTCCAATGAGCCCATAGCATGTTCAGCTCCGGGTAAGAGTGGATTGGAGCTGAAAAAATGCTTCGTCAAACAATGTATAATGTAGGCCTATTCGTTTGTTAATATTTGTTTGAGTTATGTGTGCACTAACATTAAGATGTTTATTTTTTAACCCTTTGACTCAGCATCATATCTACCAACTGCAAAAACTTAACCCTTTGACTCCTTCACCCTATCCGCCAGCTTCCTGCAGGAAGCTGGTGGATAGGGTGAGGGAGTCAAAGAGTTAAGTTTTTGCTTTGCTAGCATGGTCGACACTGCAGGATGCTGCTAAACAGGGTGTGGGAATCAAAGGGTTATGATGTTTTTCTCTTAACCTTTTGACTCAAGCACTATATCCACCGACTGCAAAAATTGCAGGATGCTGGTGGACAGAGTGCAGAAGTCAAAGGGTTAAGATTCATGTTCTCTTTCTTTGTCACTGTTTTTGTATTTTTGTGTTTAATTTTTCATATTTGTTGTTTTTTATTCATTGCTTTTCCCCCTTGCTTTTTTGTGTTTTCATTTATTTTGTTTTGTGTGTTTGTTTATTTATTTATAGTTGTTGTTGTTGCTTGTTTTGCAATCTGACTTGATATCTTTTTGCAGTTTAATGTATTCATTTATTATTGTTTGGCTAGAAAACGTCCCTTTACATGACGACAAGACCGAGCTCATGTTAGTCTATCCGAAAAAACTTCAACACTCTGATTTTCCTGATTCTATGCTGATCAATGACATCCCTGTTCCTTTCTCTTCAGCAGTTCGAAGTCTCGGTGTGACCCTTGACCAGTCTCTTTGCTTCCAACAACATATCTCTAATGTCTGTAAGGCTGCCTATTTGGAACTGCGCAGGATTAGTTCAATTCGTCAGTACCTCTCCAGTGAGGCAACGAAAACACTTGTATGTGCTTTTGTTCTGTCTAGGATAGACTACTGTAATTCACTCCTGGCAGGGATTCCAAAATATTTGTTAGACCGACTCCAGCGAATCCAAAACAATGCTGCTAGGCTCGTCTGTAAAGCTTCTAGATCTGAACATATCACTCCTCTTCTTCGCTCTCTCCATTGGCTTCCTGTACCTGATCGTATATCGTACAAAGTATCTACTTTGACCTTTTCTGCTGTTTGTGGTTCTGGCCCAGAATATCTTTCTGAACTACTCCCAGTGTATACTCCATCCCGCCAACTGCGTTCCTCTTCTGACACTCGACTTCTCACGATACCATCTGCAAGAACTAAGACTTATGGTGAAAGGTCCTTCTCTTTCCAAGGTCCCAAAATATGGAACAAACTCCCTGGCAGCCTTCGTCACTCTGACTCCCTCGTCTCTTTCAAATCTGGTCTAAAGTCACATCTCTTCTCGAAGAGCTCGGATACGACTTAACAGAAGACATGTCTGTGAGTCACTATCACATGTGCATAAGCGAGTGTGTGCATGCATGTCAGTGTGTATGTGGGGGGAGGAGGGGGGATAAATGTAGCTGTGTGCACGTGCGTGTATATTGTGTGAGTGGAAAACTTGGACATTGCTTAGTCTGTTAGTGACCGTACTTAGAATGTGTGTAAGTAAGTGGGAATGTATTTTATGTGCTTGTGTGTATAGGATGCTGACGTATGTGCGCATGTTAAACACGGTATTTTGTATCGGTTTGCTACCCTCTGTTGTCTAATGACTAGAGTGTTTGTGTCGATTTTGTAATGCAATACTATTTTGTATGTTATTGCTCATGTCATGTTTCTTTTTGTCTACAATGCCATGTCTATGTCCACGTAATGTGCTACAATTGTGTATAGATCTAGCATCGATTTGTGAAGCACCTTGAGCAGTTTGTCTGGATAGTGTGCTCAAAAAGTACCCATTATTATTATTATTATTATTATTATTTACATGTGCATGTCAGACTATTTCATTTATGTGTCAATTTTACATCTTAGTGAGGCTTTACCTCTTTGTTTGTTGATTCATTTCTTTATAAATTTTATGTATGTGTCAAACTTAATTTGTTTAGTTTTTTGTTTGATTTATTATTTTTCTGGATTTGTTGGCTGGTTGTGTTTATTATCATAACTATTTTCTTCATTTAATTTTTTTTTTTTTTTTTTTTTTTTTTTTTTTTTGGATAAAGAGAATACATTTATTTGACATTAGATATTATTTTTCCTTTGTTGTCATTTGGTTGTTCATGAGATAAAGATATGACGATAGTTTTTTTCCTGTAGTGGTGATTAATAGTTATTTTCATTAGTAGTATTCTCGTTTATGAACTGAATGACTCATTTCATGTTGCATTGTAGTGTAATGTTTTTAATGTTGCGTTTTATGTGATGATGTGAAAACTGGGGGGAAAAAAAAATAGAAGAAAAAAAGAAGAGAGGTGCTTACTAAATTTCCAGGAGGTTCCTGTGTATGACAATTGTTTTATGTACTGTGTACACAGAGGTGATTGATTTTCATTGAATCCTAACATGATTGCTGCTTGTTCGACTGGTTGATTGATTGATCAACTGAATGATTGATGTATTGATTGATTGTTTGATATATTGATGATACACTGATAGATGGATGATTCATTGATAAGTTGATGATTAGTAGGTTGATTGATTGATAGATGATTGATAGTTCAGTGATTAATTGACAGATTGGTGATTGGTGATTAATTGTTGAATGTTGAATTGATGATTGATACATCAGTGATTGATACATCAGTGATTGATTGATTGATTGATTGATTGATTGATAGATTGATATGTTGGTTGACCTGTATTTAATTACCAACTTACATCAATCCGTTGGTTATTTGGTTGCACAAGTTTGCACAAGTGCGAATCACACCGGTGGAAGTTTACATAATTATGTGTGAAGCCTTCGAAGTTAGGGAACGGTTTAGCATCAGGGCAGAGGAGATAGGCAGCACCCTCATATTGCCTCGATCCCTGAGAAGAGTTGAGGTCTCTACCACCTCACTCTTCTCCAACCTCAGAGTAATGGAACGACTTTGATCTTTACCACTGTACACGTAGACATGCTGAGTGAGGCCTGCTGGTATAATGATGAAGGTTCAACACTCCTGTCAGAGTGTGTGGGGTCAAGTCTGGTTCTGTTGAGAATTTTGCTTGTGTGTCTTGCTGTCTACCCAACTATGAATAGGCACCTGGCCCTGCTTAGGGTTGGAGAAGATAAAGCAGCAAGGGAGAGTAGACGAGCATGTTATTCATAAAATGCTGGCCGTGAAGAAAGTTTGGAGGGGAGGGTGTGTGTGAGAATCTCTTCCACCTCACTCCTGTTCGACCTGAGGGTTATATGACCGCCTTTTCCAATCTCCCTTTGAAATGTGACAAAGATATGTTTAACTCTTTGACTCCCACACTCAAGCCACCGGCTGCAAAAACTTAACCCTTTGACTCCCTCACCATATCCACCAGCTTCCTGCAGGAATCTGGTGGACAGGGTAAGGGAGTCAAAGTGTTAAGCAAGATTTCCTCATCTTTTTCTGGAAGAATCTTGATAAATTTTGAATCAAAGATGTAACTGCCAAGGAGGGGAATGTACATGTTTGGAAGCCTTGGCGCCAAGGCCGAGGTCACACAAACTTAAACTAAAAGAAAGTGCCAAATACCATCACTTTATTTGGAAGTTATCTTAATAGCGCTTTCTCAGGAATTTGTGACAATGATTTACGTTCTGTTTACATTGTTTTACATTTCTGATGTGATGGTCGACTGTTGACCTTGCTTCGTGTGAAGTATTAGTTCATCTGATACTTCTTCAAGGTCACAGTGACCTTGTGAAATACAACATCTGGATTTTCTGTACTTTTTTTGATGAAGAGGGGAATTGTTGGAATGGCTTGCTTGTGTTTGTTTTAGTTTGTTGTTCATTTTAAAGAAATCATAGAGAGAGAGAGAGAGATTACAGAACTGATTTAACTGTATATCCATATTTTAGCCTAATACCTCGCTTGGAGAGGAGACTTAACTTTGTGCAGAGTGTGTGTGTGTGTGTGTGTGTGTGTGTGTGTGTGTGTGTGTGTGTGTGTGTGTGTGTGTGTGTGTGTGTGTGAGCGCGTGCATGGGTGCGTGCGCATGTGTGTGTGTATGTGTGAATTCATCCTGCGGAGTTGTCTGTGCCAGTATCTGTGTGTTGGTTTCGCCCAGTTCTTTGACACAGTGTATCACACTGAAGATACTCTGTTTAGTTTTGATAATTGTTTGTTGGTGATTTTTAAAAACAAAACATAATCAGTTATATGTAAATAGTTTTGTGTATGTTGCTGTTTCTGATTTAAGATAACTTAGTTATAATGTCTTTCTTTTTATTCATTTTTTACCTACCAGCCAAAAGTGAACGTCTGAAATTTCTGTCCTTTGATAGACAACATAACATTGATTGCATTGATAACAGGAAAATAATTCAATAAATCCTTATTTGTCAAATTCGGTGTTTGCTGTGTACTGGTGTCACGTTGGTCTGAATGGATGTTTATTAAACCGGTTTTTAAAAAAGAAATGTTTGCTTTATTTTTTCATTTTTATGTAATGGATGTTTATTATTCGATCCGTACGGATGCCGGGGGCTCTTTCAGTATAAATAGAATTCCAACCTTGTGGAAAATCTGTACTAGAAATGTCCTCTTTTCTGTCACTCTCTTTGTTTCTTTCTTCCTCCTTTACTTTCTGTCATTTCTTCCTGTCACTTTCTGCCTTGCTGGTCCATTCACTTGTATGTGTTTGATAAAGGCTTAAGTGTTTTTTCTTAGGACTGATAATTGGGTAGGCCTACATGTTTTAAGTACAGTTTTGGCTCTAGGGAGGTATGATACGCGGAACCAATTTCAGGTAGGCCTACTTTACGCCCGTTTTTATATATGTTTTGATGTCCTTCGGTGTGCTTGAATTTGTATTCAGGTGTGTTTTTTAAATCCCCTGTGCGACAAATTGATATGTGTAACTAATTTTCTTTTCTTTTCTTTTTTCCTGTTGAAGTCTTGTATGTTTTGAGGCAGTTATAGCCCTGATATGGCTCTACACAGTCAGCTGGGCTTTAAACAACAACAACAATAACAATATTGGGTTTTTTTGATAATGGAAGTTTAATGAACTGGTTGGGTTTTTTTGTTTGTTTGTTTTGCTAATGGATGTTTATTGAACTTTTTTTTTTGCAGTGGATGTTTCTTGATTTTTTGTTGTTTTGTTTTGTTTTTGTAATGGATGTTTAAGTAATGGATGTATATTGAACTGTTTTTGTTTGTTTTGTAATGATTTTTATTGAACTGTTTTTTTGTGTGATGGATATTTATTGAACCGTTTCGCTTGCTTGCTTGCTTGTTTGCTTGTTTGTTTGCTTGCTTGCTTGTTTTCCTGCTTGTTTATTTGTTTGTTTGTTTGCTTGTTTGCTTATTTGCTTGCTTGTTCGCTTGCTTGCTTGTTTGCTTGCTTGTTTGCTTGCTTGCTTGCTTGTTTGCTTGCTTGTTTGTTTGCTTGCTTGCTTATTTGCTTGCTTGCTTGCATATTTGTTTGCTTGCTTGTTTGCTTTCTTGCTGCCCATCTTCTGCAGCCCTCATGTGTCACCATTCGCACACTGCTGATTTAAACTCACCAGCACATCTCCAAAGCCACCAAACGTGAGGTCACCATGACTGCAGGGCATGAAGGGCCACAGAATCAGGGACAAAATTTCACTGTGCTTTGATGATGATAAGTCATTTCACCAGACGGCAGACGCTCATTAGAAATAGCCAACAGAATCAGCCAAGTTTAAACGGCATTCACGAAAATGAAAAGCGTTCTTACCAACAAACGCCTCCTATCAATTTAACATTAGGAAGAGAGTTCTTCAGTGTTATGTAGAACCGATATTGTTGTAGGGCCTACGTGGTGTGAAGCGTGGATAGTCAACATGCAAAGTCAGAACAAGATTGAGGCAGCTGAAATGTGGTTTCTAAGAAGAATGTTAAAAGGGTTCCATGGACAGCAAAGAAAACGAAGGAGACAGTCTTGAAGGAGGCAGACACAAAAAAGAACAATAGTGAATAAGATGAGGAAAAGACCAGCAACATTTATAGGACATTTTGTGAGGGAAGAGAAATTAGAGCACCTAGTCACAACAGGAAAGCTGGAGCGAAAAAGAGCACCAGGTAGACCCAGGGAGAAAATACTTGACGGACTTGAGGAGTGGTTGAAGACAGACAGGGTGGGAGATGTTTGCAGCGTCAATGGATAGGTTTATATGGAGGGCCATGATCGCCAAAGCCATGCGGTAGGGCACATGATGGTGATGATAGTGATGATGATGATGATGATGATGTTGATGATGAAAATAGGAATGACAATGATGTTGCTGAGAAGTTCCAGTTGACATTGAGACTGCGTGACAGGGCAGCACTTTACGTTTACTTTCATAACATACCCTGGTCTCATCAAGTCTTAAGAGATACAGACACCTGCGGTGTTGGTCAGGGAGTTTAAGTAACACCTTCACTGAAGCATTTATGAAGATGGTGAGACTTGACTGTGTGGTCTCAAGTCTTCCCAACGAGCCCACAGCAGAGTCAGTTCTGGGTTGGAGCCAGTCTTCTTTCTTTCTTTCTTTGTATTTCTGTCTGTCTGCGGGTTCCATCATGTGTGTAGCGGGGAGGAGTGAGGGATGGGGGGGGGGGGGGGGGGGAGAAGAGGTTGACGGTCAGCAGCAAGCTGCAAGGCCTGAAGTGCAGAAATGCTGTGTGATGTCCAGGTCTCTTTCATGCTATCAAGATCCAGGTCTTCCTTAGTCTGCCTCTCGCTGTTCGTTTCTTGAAAATATGACTTTGATTGTCAAGTCTGGTCTTTTTTTTTTCAGAAAATCTAAATGCGTGTATTAATTGATGTGCACATACCAACACATTTGCGTGCGGACACCCCTACACTTGCACACACACACACTGACACACACACACACACACCACACACACACACACACACACACACACACACACACACACACACACACACACACACACACACAGCATGTAACATGCATGCACACGCACTTTCACACTTTCTCTTTCTCTCTCTCTCTCTCTCTCTCTCTCATCCTCACACACACACACACTCACACACGCACACATACACACACATACACACCTACCCACTCACATTCACCCATCCCCCACCAGTGAACCAGTCTGTTGTGTGTATGTGGTGTATGTGGTGTGTGTGTGTGTGTGTGTGTGTGTGTGTGTGTGTGTGTGTGTGTGTGCATACTATTCAGTCCATGGGTAGGCGGCCGCAGTAGTCAAGTGGTGAAGACGTCAGACTTCCAATTGGAAGGTCTGGGGTTCGATCCTGCTGGCCTGTACGATATATTAACATTTATATGTGTGTGTGTGTGTGTGTGTGTGTGTAGATAAAGAGACAGACAGACAGATAGATATGTATAGATATACATGTATATAAAGAGAGGGAGAAAGAGACAGAGTTCGACAGGCCCCAAAAGCTCAGTTGGTTTGAACGTCGGATTCACATGCTGATGGTTGTGGGTTCGAATCCCTGGGTGCGCTACACTAAAATTGGCCTTCTAACTGTCCATCTTATCATCATTGTTGTTCTGGTGGTGTCAGTATAGGAT
>JAPXFY010000020.1:41320026-41324047 GCA_030674185.1 Monoplex corrugatus | reverse complement strand
AGCGAAGAGTCAGAGGATCAGAGGCAGAGCGGAGGGTACGTGAGGGAACATAGATCTCAAGTAGGCTTGACAGGTAATCGGGGGCTGCGTTATTGAGGCTTTTGTAGCACATGGTGTCTAGTTTGTACTGTATGCGCTTTGATACAGGGAGCCAGTGAAGTTGTGCCAGGAGAGGAGATATGTGGTCAGCTTTTTTCTTTTTGAGTACAAGGCGTGCAGCATTGTTTTGAATGCGCTGTAGGATGTGAATGGTGGAGGCAGGAAGACCAGACAGGAGTGAATTGCAATAGTCAATGCGAGACATTATGAAGGAGAGAACGAGTTTTGCAGTTGTTTCGACAGAGAGATACTTCCTGATCAGCTTTATACGATGGAGATGATAGTAGCAGGATCTGGCAGTTTGAGAAACAAAGTTGTTCATGGAGAGGGTAGAGTCAATGCAGACACCAAGGTTTTTAGCTGAATCAGAAATTGGGACTGATGTGTTACATAATGGGAGAGAAAGAGGAGGCAGCTGAGAAAGTTTCTGACGGGTGCCAATGAGGATAGCTTCTGTTTTGTCGTCATTAAGCTGAAGTCTATTGTGTGTCATCCAGTTCTTAATGTCCGAGTAACACTCAGTGGTGCGAGTCAACAGGCGCTGTATATTATCAGGTGAGTCACTGTCTTGAAGTTGGGTGTCATCAGCATAGAAGTGGTGTTTTATAGAATGGGAGTTGGTGATGGTGGACAGGGGGGAGGTGTAAAGAGTGAAAAGAACAGGGCCAAGGACAGATCCTTGTGGAACACCACAGGTCAGGTATGCAGGTTGAGAGTAAGTGCCATTGATGAGAACGGTTTGTTTTCTGTTTGATAGGTATGAAGTGAACCAAGACAGAGCAATGTCAGAGATGCCAAAAGTATGATGAAGTCTAGAAAGGAGAATACCATGATCAATGGTATCAAAGGCTGCAGACAGATCAAGGAGTGTGAGGAGAGAGACTTTGCCAGTATCAGTTGCAAGGAGGAGATTGTTGAGAATGTGTAGTAGGGCAGTTTCAGTGCTATGGCACTGGCGGTAGGCTGACTGGAAAGGATTGAGGAGATTGTTGGCAGACAGATGAGAGTTCAGCTGGTTGAGGACGACTTTTTCAAGGAGTTTTGACAAGAAAGAGAGATTAGAGATAGGCCGGTAATTTTTCAGTTCATTTGGATCTAAATTGTGTTTCTTGAGGAGAGGGTGAACAATAGCAGACTTGAAAGAATCTGGGACAGTTCCAGTTTGAAGAGAAGTGTTGATGATGTCAGTGATGAATGGGAGGAGAGTAGGGAGACAGTCGGCGTAGACAGAACCTGGAAGAGGATCCAGTTCGCAGGTTTTGAACGACATGGATCTGATTGTGTTGAGAATTTCTTCTTGTGAGACTGGGGTAAAAGTAGTAAGAGGTGTGCCAGAGAAGGAAGGGTCAGGTGGGCATGGTTGACAGGGTGTCCTGTCAAGCCTGTCACGAAGAGTTTGTATTTTGGTGGTGAAATAGTTGGAGAATACAGATGGGAGTTCTTCATTTGTATGTTTTGTTGGGAGAGGTAAATCTTTTCGTGTGCCAAGGAGATGATTCATGGTTGTAAAGAGTTCTTTTGAAGAAGAGGCATTCAGGATTTTGGTTTGGAAATAGCTTGTTTTTGCTGATGCAATGAGGGTGGATACTTTTGTTTTAGAGGCTTGGAAAAGTTGCCTGTGTACAGTGAGTTTGGATTTGCGCCAGCGGCGCTCTGCTCTGCGGCGGGCACGTTTTGCACAGGCGATCTCATGAGTGAGCCAGGGGGTAGGGGGGCGGTCAGGTAAAAGACGGGTTGTGGCTGGAGCATGAGTGTCCAGAAGATGGTGGAGAGTAGTATAGAATTCATCGGCAAGGTTATGTGACTTTTCAGAAAGGAGACGGGAGGCATCAGATGAAAATGTGGAGAGGTCGATAGATTTGAGATTGCGTCGAGTCACTGTGCGCATGGTACAGGAAGGAGGAGAAATGTCGAGAGAACAGAGAATTGCAGAGTGGTCAGATGGAAGGGCTGAAGTTAGACGGGTAGAAAGAACTAAGCAGTTGTCAGTAGCGGAATTGTGATGATCACGAGAAATGATCCAGTCAAGAATGTGACCTTTTTGATGGGTTGGTTCAGAAATGTGTTGAGTCATATTATGATTGGACAGAGAGTTGATGATATGTCTTGTGTCGTAACGGTGAGTGTTGTCATAGTGGACATTGATATCACCTAGAATGATGAGATTTCCAGGTAAGAGGCAGTAGTGGTCAAGCAATTGGTCAAAGTCAGAGAGAAACATGGATGTGGTGAGTTTGTTGGCAGAGCTAGGTGGGGGTCGATAGACACAGGAGAAGGTGATGGGGTGAGGGGTGGATTGGAAGGATACTTCAACGTGCTCGAAAGAAGGATGGGAGAAAGGCAGAGACTGCGAGAAAGATAGGCGGGAATAGTTGTTACGATTTGACATGGATACCGACTGAGTCAGTTTATATCTAGTTGTTACGATATGACATGGATACCGACTGAGTCAGTTTATATCTAGTTGTTACGATATGACATGGATACCGACTGAGTCAGTTTATATCTAGTTGTTACGATATGACAGGGATACCGACTGAGTCAGTTTATATCTAGTTGTTATGATTTGACATGGATACCGACTGAGTCAGTTTTTATCTAGTTGTTATGATTTGACATGGATACTGAATAGTCAGTTTATATCTAGTTGTTATGATTTGACATGGATACCGACTGAGTCAGTTTATATCTAGTTGTTATGATATGACATGGATACCGACTGAGTCAGTTTATATCTAGTTGTTACGATTTGACATGGATACCGACTGAGTCAGTTTATATCTAGTTGTTACGATATGACATGGATACCGACTGAGTCAGTTTTTATCTAGTTGTTATGATTTGACATGGATACTGAATAGTCAGTTTATATCTAGTTGTTATGATTTGACATGGATACCGACTGAGTCAGTTTATATCTAGTTGTTATGATATGACATGGATACCGACTGAGTCAGTTTATATCTAGTTGTTACGATATGACATGGATACCGACTGAGTCAGTTTATACTTAGTTGTTATGATTTGATATGGATACCGACTGAGTCAGTTTATACTTAGTTATTATGAATTTCCAGTATAGTGATGACTGTGATACCATTGTGTGTTTGTGCTCTGTTTCACAATACAAGGATGTTGGAAAATTCATTCATTCCTTGCAACTGATGGAGACATACATACCAAGTGACTCAGTCTATACTTACAACACAAACACACAATGCAATGCAATACAGTGTAATACGATATGATGAAGTGACTTAGTCTGTACTTACAACACAAACACAGTGCAATGCAATTACAGTGTAATACGATATGATGAAGTGACTTAGTCTATACTTACAACACAAACACAATGCAATGCAATACAGTGTAATACGATATGATGAAGTGACTCAGTCTATACTTACAACACAAACACACAATGCAATGCATTACAGTGTAATACGATATGATGAAGTGACTCAGTCTATACTTACAACACAAACACACAGTGCAATGCAATACAATGTAATACGATATGATGAAGTGACTCAGTCTATACTTACAACACAAACACACAGTGCAATGCAATTCAATGTAATACGATATGATGAAGTGACTCAGTCTATACTTAAAAACAAACACACAGTGCAATGCAATACAATGTAATACGATATGATGAAGTGACTCAGTCTATACTTAAAACACAACACACAGTGCAATGCAATACAATGTAATACGATATGATGCAATACCAAGAATGGTGATTGCACATTACATTGTAAGTGACTGAAGAAAGTGATAGATAAATGTATAAGGAATAAATTACTGAATAAACAAACTAACAAATAAATGAATAAATAATAATTGATAGTAAATAATAAACGACAAATAAATGAATAAATAAACGAAATACATAAATAAATAAATAAATAATATTTTT
>JAPXFY010000020.1:41310026-41317526 GCA_030674185.1 Monoplex corrugatus | reverse complement strand
GTCTACAGGAATTTACAACATAACACAGAAATGTCTACAGGAATTTACAACATAACACAGAAATGTCTACAGGAATTTACAACATAACACAGAAATGTCTACAGGAACTGATTTACAATATAACACAGAAATGTCTACAGAAATGTACAACATACACAGAAATGTCTACTGGAATTTACAACATAACACAGAAATGTCTACAGGAATTTTACAACATAACACAGAATGTCTACAGGAACTGATTTACAACATAACACACAAATGTCTACAGGAACTGATTTACAACATAACACAGAAATGTCTTCAGGAACTGATTTACAACATAACACAGAAATGTCTACAGGAACTGATTTACAATATAACACAGAAATGTCTACAGGAACTGTTTACAATATAACACGAAATGTCTACAGGAACTGATTTACAATAAACACACAAAATGTCTACAGGAATGTTACAACATAACACAGAAATGTCTACAGGAATTTACAACATAACACAGAAATGTCTACAGGAATTTACAACATAACACAGAAATGTCTACAGGAATGATTTACAACATAACACAGAAATATCTACCCGGAACTGATTTACAACATAACACAGAATGTCTACAGAATGTACAATAACACAGAAATGTCTACAGGAATTTACAATATAACACAGAAATGTCTACAGGAATGTTACAATATAACACAGAAATGTCTACAGGAAATTTACAACATAACACAGAAATGTCTACAGGAATGTACAATATAACACACAAAATGTCTACAGGAATGTACAACATAACACAGAAATGTCTACAGGAATGTACAATATAAACACAGAAATGTCTACAGGAAATTTACAATATAACACAGAAATGTCTACAGGAATGATTTACAACATATCACAGAAATATCTACAGGAACTGATTTACAACATAACACAGAAAATGTCTACAGGAATGTACAATATAACACAGAAACTGTCTACAGGAACTGATTTACAAGATAACACAGAAATTATGTCTACAGGAACTGATTTACAAATAACACAGAAAATGTCTACAGGAACTGATTTACAAGATAAACAAATGTCTACAGTGAATTACAATCATAACACAGAAATGTCTACAGGAATTACAATATAACACACAAATGTCTACAGGAACTGATTTACAAGTAACACAGAAATTATGTCTACAGGAACTGATTTACAACATAACACAGAAATGTCTACAGGAACTGATTTACAATATAACACAAAATGTCTACAGGAACTGATTTACAACATAACACAGAAAATTTATGTCTACAGGAACTGATTTACAATATAACACACAAAACAATTTTCGAATGTCTACAGGAACTGATTTACAACATAACACAAAAAATGTCTAAGGAACTGATTTACATAAACACACAAACAGAAATATTACATATACACAGAATGTCTACAGGAAATGATTTACACTAACACAGAAATGTCTACAGGAATTGATTTACAATAACAGAAATGTCTACAATTACAACATAACACACAAATGTAAGAGTGTACAACTTAACAATGTCTACAGGAACTGATTTACAACTAACACAGAAATTGTCTACAGGAACTGATTTACACTAACCAATATCTACAGGAACTGATTTACAACATAACTACAAATGTCTACAGGAACTGATTTACAACATAACACAGAAAACATTTAATGTCTAAGGACTGATTTACAACATAACACAGAAATGTCTACAGGTGGTACAATAACACGAATGTCTACGGAGTGTACAACTAACACAGAAATGTCTAAGGAACTGATTTACAACATAACACACAAATGTCTACAGGAATTGATTTAAAACACACAATATCTACAGGAACTGATTACAACATAACACAGAAAACATTTATGTCCAAGGAACTGATTACAACTAACACAGAAAACATTTAATGTCTAAGGAACTGATTTACAAAGTAACACAGAAAATTTATGTCTACAGGAACTGATTTACAACTAACCAGAAAGCATTTAATGTCTACAGGAACTGATTTACAACGTAACACACCATGTCCTTCTCAACTCAACCATTGACATAGAGGTCCATTAACTGCCATAAACGACTGACTGCATCCCCTACCCCACCCACCTAAAATTTGTCTCCTCCATTCTTAGCTTTACCACAGGCTGTTGAAGTTTGACAAGTTAAAACGAAAAGGGTGACCCATAGCTTTGTGTGTGTGTTTGATTGTGTGTCTTCGTGTTCGCTTGTTTAAGTCTTTATATGTGATAGACGGATGTTAGATGATTGTGTGTGTGTGTGTGTGTGTTGTGTATGTGTGTGTGTGTGTTGTGGTGTGTGTGTGTGTGTGAGTGTTGGTGTGTGTTGTGGAGTGTGTGTGTGTTGTGGTGTGTGTGTGTCGTGTGCGTGGTGTATGTGTGCGTGTGTGTGTGTGTGGTGTGTGTGTGTGTGTGTGTGTGTGTGTGAAAACGACTGAATGACTAAGTGTTTGTGTATGTGCGTTCGTGCGTGCGGTATGTGAGTGTGTTGTGTGTGTGTGTGTGTGTGTGTGTGTGTGTGTGTGTGTGTGTGTGTGTGTGTGTGTAATCAGTGCTTAGTGTATATCACATTTTGTGTCTTAATACGAGTAAATGTGAGGAGGAGGAGAAGAAGAAGAAAGAAGAAGAAGAAACGGAAGGAAGAAGAAAGAAGAAGAAAGAAAAGAAAGAAAGAAGAAGAAGAAGAAGAAGATGATGATGATGATGAAAAGAAGATGAAGATAAGAAGAAGAAGAACAACAACAACAACAAAAAGAACAAGAACAAGAGGTAGAAGAAGAAGATGTTGAGGAGAAGTAGGAGAAGAAGAAAAAGAAGTAGTAGAAGAAGGAGGAGGAGGAGAAGAAGAAGGAGGAAGAGGAGAAGAATAAGAACAACAAGAAGAAGCAGTAGCAGCAGCAGTAGTAGTAATAGTAATAGTAGAAGAAGAAGACGACGACGAAGACGAATAAGAAGTAGTAGTAGAAATAGTAGTTGCAGTATTTGAAATAGTAGTAGTAGACGAAGAAGAAGAAGAAAAAGAAGAAGAAGTGGACAAAGTTCAGATCAAATCCTGGTGCCTATGTCAGTCACCATGGTCAGCACAAAGACAGGCGAACTCTAAAAGGGAGTCACGCACTTGAACAGGCCATCCGGAAACCTCAGAAGCTGCGATGCGGCAAACATGAATAAACAAACTTTGTCCTACTTGTTGCTACTGGACCGTCGCTCAGCCAATCATAGCCAACGATACAAGCAAGCGAGCACACACATTTTTATATAATGGCACTAGCTGGTCAGAGCAGTATTAACTGAAAAATTGTGTCTGAAATAAGTTTCATTGCCACGTTGGTCAAAAGTTGCAGTTTAATTACAAATAGTTTACCGTAAGTCGCAAGTGCAAATATTCTACAGATGTTTGCTATTCATATCATCATCATCATCATCATCATCATCATCACCATCACCATCATCATCATCATCATCATTATCATCATCGTGTGCCCTTGCCGCGTGGCGTTGGTGATCATGGCCCTCCATATCTCTTGTCGCTGTGTATGTGTTTGCGTGTATTTGCGCGTGCACGCGCGCGCGCGCGTGTGTGTATGTGTGTGGTGTGTGTGTGTGTGTGTGTGTGTGTGTGTGTGTGAGTGTGTGTGTGTGTTGTATGTCATAATCATCATCATCATCACATCAGTATCAGTATTAATAGTACTGTTGTTGTTCTTGTTACTATTATTATTTAAAAAAAAAAAAGACATTGATGGAACAACCTTCATTTTCAAAAGTCAGATCCACTTTAGAACGATAACAAACTTAACGCAGTTAATGCACCGTGACTATCACGGCACCACTGCGCTATCGGGGACTGGGCGCGAACCCACGGCGGGCTGTTGCATAGTTATACATAAAGCGGCCATGCGGTGTACTATCGCGTGCTGTGTGTATACACCACCCCTTGGTTAGGGGTGCGTGGGGTTGGTTGGTGTCTTACCGCATGATTCAGTCAGTCCATGCTCGCTCGTGACACACAACGGTTCATTTTCTGGACTGGACGGAACCTCTGTACACAATCTTCGTCTGGACTCTTTCCTGTATGTTCGTCCGTAACAGGGCACTTCACAGTCAGCGCTTTCTTTCCTCTGTTGTAAAGGCTCCGTCATTTATAATGGCTAGGTTTGGCCACACTAAGAAACACTTTGTTTACTTGAAACTGTATCCGTTTTGTGTGTAGAAGCTTTTGTGTGTGTGTATGTGGAAAGAATTCAAAACTTTAAAGCACCTGTTTTGTTGAATTATTTCATTTGGATTTTGCTGTGTGCTTCTAGTATTTGATCAGCAAATTCTTGTTCTCGTGTGAGCAGTACAAGGTTTGGTCACAGGTACCACACTGTTGAAACTGAATCTGTGCTGGAGTAAAAACTTTGAGGAAAGAATTCTTTGACTTAGGTATTGTTATTGTTGTTTAAAGCCCAGCCGACTGCGTAGAGCCATATCAGGGCTAGACTTAGTTTTTCACTGCCCTTTACGCTATTGGCATGGAGAGCAGCAAGAACGATTCTCCAGGAGAGAATTCTAAACTTTGATTGAATGCTTTGGCAGTGAATTACCTTAACGTGTGTAAATACATGAGGGATATTACTTCAAAGTGACAAATAACGAAGACAGAAAGATAGAAAGAAAAACAAAAGAAAAAAGAGAGAAAAGAAAAGAAAAGAAAGAAAAATTTACTTCATCAGACTTCAGTTGTTGTTTGTTTTTTGTTTTTGTTTTTTTGGGGGGGGGAGTGGACATTTTGTTTATATTCACATTGAGGTAAGTTGAATTATCTTTCTTCGTCTTTGTTTGTTGTTGTTGCTGACGTTGCTATTGTATTATTTTATTAATGCGCAGCGTGTCGTGTGTATCCGACTATGTTTGTACTGCATTCATGTATTGACATGGCAACACTACACCTCCAACCCCCCCCCCCCCCTTATTTGTTTGTACTGATCTCTTGACCTATGTGAAATGCGATGACCATTCTTTGACAAGGACTCTTTGCGGTGTACAAATTGGATTGTTGTTGTTGTTGTTGCTGTTGCTGTTGCTGTTGTTGTTGTTGTTCTTCTTCTTCTTCTTCTTCTTCTTCTTCGTTCTTCTTCTTCTTCCTCTTCTTCTTCTTCTTCTTCTCCTCCTCCTCCTCTTCTTCTTCTTCTTCTTCTTCTTCTTCTTCTTGATCTTTTTCTTCTTGTTCTTGCTCTTCTTCTTCTCCTCCTCCTCCTCCTTCTTCTTCTTCTACTTCTTCTTCTTCTCCTCCTCCTCCTCCTCCTTTTTCTTCCTCTTCCTTCTTCTTTTCCTTCTCCTTCTTCTTCTTAGTTCCACACGTCACGAGGTTTACCAAAAGGTAAAACTGAACACCCGTCTCTCCCCCAGAACCGTAAGAACCGTAAGAACCCCGTTTTGTGTTCCTTTGTTCTGGTGTCTTTGTCTTGACTTCTGTCTAATGAGTATCTGTAAGAAACCGAATAAACAAACAAACAACAATAAACTAACTACACTAACAGACAAACTAGCTAACAAACTGACAAACCCACAAACAAACTAAGAAACCAACCAACCAACCAACCAATCAACCAACCAAGCAGCCAACCAACCAACCAACCAACCTAGCAACCAAACAACCAGCCTTCCAACCATTCAACCAACCAATCAACCAACCGACCAACCAATCAACCAACCAACCAACCAACCAACCAACTCACTCACTCACTCACTCACTCACCAACCAACTAATTAATGACTGATGAACTGATTGACTGACGGACGGACTGACTGACGGACGGACTGACGGTTTGACTAATTAACTAACTTATTAGCAAACAATCGAATGAACAGATAAAAAAACGAAACGAACTGACAGACTGAGCGACGGACTGAATGACTGACTGACTGTCTGATTGACTGACTGTCTGATTGACTGACTGACTGTCTGATTGACTGACTGACTGTCTGATTGACTGACTGTCTGATTGACTGATTGACTGACTGTCTGATTGACTGACTGTCTGATTGACTGATTGAATGACTGACTGACTGGTTGACTGACTGATTCATTGACTAATTGAATGAGTGACTGATTGGCTGACTGACTGACTGACTGATTGATTGATTACCTGACTGACTAACTGACTGACTGATTAACTGACTGATTGATTGACTGACTGACTGACTGATTGATTGATTAACTGACTGACTAACTGATTGATTGACTAACTGACTGATTGATTGACTGACTGATTGAATGACTAACTGATTGACTGCCCGCCGATAAGCCGACTGATTTATTCACTTACTGACTGACTGATTGATTTACTGACTGCCTGACTGTGTGAGTGACTGATTCATTGACTGAGTGACTGATTCATTGACTAACTGACTGATTCATTGACTGATTGAATGAATGATTGGCTGATTGATTGACTGACTGATTGACTAATAGACTGACTGACTAACTGATTAATAGACAGACTGACCGACTGACCGACCGACCGACTGACTGACTGACTGACTGATTGATTGATTGATTGATTGATTGACTAACTTACTGACTAACTTACTGACAGACTGATCGAGTATCTGACTGACTGACTGACAGACTAAGTAACCAACCAGCTAACCTAAGTAACCAACCAGCTAGCCCATTAAAATCAGAAGGTAAGAATCCAACCAGCTAACCTAAGTAACCAACCAGCTAACCCATTAAAATCAGAAGGTAAGAATCCAATCAGCTAACCTAAGTAACCAACCAGCTAGCCTAAGTAACCAACCAGCTAACCTAAGTAACCAACCAGCTAACCCATTAAAATCAGAAGGTAAGAATCCAACTAGCTAACCTAAGTAACCAACCAGCTAACCCATTAAAATCAGAAGGTAAGAATCTAACCAGCTAACCTAAGAAACCAACCAGCTAACCTATCCTAGCCCATTAAAATCAGAAGGTAAGAATCCAACCAGCTAACCTAAGTAACCAACCAGCTAACCTGTCCTAGCCCATTAAAATCAGAAGGTAAGAATCCAACCAGCTAACCTAAGTAACCAACCAGCTAACCTAAGTAACCAACCAGCTAACCTATCCTAGCCCATTAAAATCAGAAGGTAAGAATCCAACCAGCTAACCTAAGTAACCAACCAGCTAACCTATCCTAGCCCATTAAAATCAGAAGGTAAGAATCCAACCAGCTAACCTAAGTAACCAACCAGCTAACCTATCCTAGCCCATTAAAATCAGAAGGTAAGAATCCAACCAGCTAACCTAAGTAACCAACCAGCTAACCTATCCTAGCCCATTAAAATCAGAAGGTAAGAATCAGGTCATAAAATTCCGGTAAGCGAACAATAGGGTTGTAAGGAAACGGTTCTCCTCTGTCGTAGTCTTGCATGTTTACTGCCTTCACACACACGCACACACACACACACACACACACACACACACACAC
>JAPXFY010000020.1:41300026-41305026 GCA_030674185.1 Monoplex corrugatus | reverse complement strand
TCTCTCTCCTTCTCGCTTTCCCTCTGTGTGTCTATCTTTTTCTTTGTTTCTGTCTGTCATTGTCTCTCTGTCTCTCTTTCATATGTCTCTCTCTGTCTGTCTGTCTGTTTCTGTCTGTCTGTCTGTCTACCCCCCCCCCCCCACACACACTCATATAGAGGATGCTGAGCTAGGGCACACTCAAGCTTGTTCGACGAACGACCCTTGACCTTAGTTGTCATGTTCTCTGTCTGCCATACAGACACACACAGACACACACAGACTCACACATACACACACACAGACACACACACACACACACACACACACACACACACACACACACACACACACACACACACACACACACACACACACACACACACACACACACACACATTCTGTCTTATTCTCTTTCTCATCGTATTTTATTTATTTACTTTTGACCAAGACTTCAGAAAGGCAAGAAGGCTTAATTGGGCCTAAAAGAAAGGCACTTGGGAAATGAACATAATTATGTCTCCAATCTGATAGTTGGTTGTTTCTTCTTTTTCTTCTTCTGAGAAAGAGAGACCAGGAAGGATGGGGGGTGGGGGTGGTGTCGTTCCATTACGTGCATTCCAGAAAATCCAGAGAGCCAAACGACCCAGACAACAGTGCCAACAACGGACAAGGGATGCCCACTTACTTGGCAGAGGAAGCGGAAGAGAAACATGAAGGGCACGGTAAAATGGGTCAAGGTCGGACTTTGGGTCGGAAGGTCCACTGATCATATCACCTGTGAACAGGTGTGACGAACCATCAAGCAGCACACTGGACTATATGAACATCTGTTCCTTTCAGTTAAGAGAAGAAAACTACGTTGGTACGGCCATGTAACAAGATCCAATGGCCTTGCTTAAATCAACCTTCCAAACAGCCGTTGAGGGAGGGAGACGGGAGGGGAAGTCAGATAAAACGATGAGCGAAAATGCGAAGGAGGAGGAAATCTGAAGAGACCACGTTTCGGCAAAACGAAAGATGAGAGAGTTGATGAACAGTTTTTTGTTGCGGCGCTTTATGACTTCACGGAGAAATAGAAGGAGAAGAAAGTCATGATGAAAATGAAGAAGAGAAATGAAAGAAAAAAGAAGAGAAAAGAAGAAGAAAAAGAAGAAGAAGAAGAAGAAGAAGATGAGATGAAGAGAGTAAGAAAATAGAGGAAGAAGATGAGAAGAAAACAAGAAAAAAAGAGGAGAGAAGAAGAAAAAGAGGAGGGAAGAAGAGGAAAGAAGAAAAAAGAAAAAAGAAGAAGAAAAAAAGAAGAAAAGAAGAAGAAAGAAGAAAAGAAGAAAAAAGAAAGAAGAAGAAAAGAAAAGAAAGAAGAAGAAGAAGAAAAGAAGAAAGAAGAAGAAGAAAGAAGAAGAAAAGAAGAAGAAGAAGAAAGAAGAAGAAGAAGAAGAAGAAAAAAAAGAAGAAGAAAGAAGAAGAAAAAGAAGAAAGAAGAAGAAAGAAGAAGATGAAGAAGAAGAAAAAAGAAAAGAAGAAGAAGAAGAAGAAGAAGAAGAAGAAGAAGAAGAAGAAGAAAGAAGAAGAAAAAAAAAAGAAGAAGAAGAAGAAGAAGAAGAAGAAGAAGAAGAAAAGAAGAAGAAGAAGATGAAGAAGAAAAGAAGAAAGAGAGAGGGGGAAAGAAGAAGAAGAAGAAAAAGAAGAAGAAGAAGAAGAAGAAGAAGAAGAAGAAGCTAACATTATGGCATAGAACTTTCACTGTGGATTTCACCAGCTGCACCGTTTCCACTCATCAGGACGAATATTTCTCGGTGACACAGAGCCATGAATAGACAACATTCCTTGGTGTCACATTGTTAAATATGAATGTTTTACTGCACCGTGTAGTGCTTGGTTACCTGTGCTTGATTGTATGAATAGACAAACATTTTCATTCATTTCACATTGCTATTAACCCAGTGACTACAAGAGCATGTCGTGCTAGCACCATGTTAAAAACAACATCCAGTTTCATGAAAAAGACAACGGTTAAATTAAAAAGCAAGTTCACAAATTAACCTTAAGGCAAAAATGCAATTTATTGGGGGCGCTGCACATGCGGCGACACCAACTGTCCAACAGAGGAAGCTGCCCGAGTTTCCACGTAGTAAACTACAGTGACAAATATGAAAACACACAGACACAACAACAATATGAAAACACACAGACACAACAACAATATGAAAACACACAGACACAACAACAATATGAAAAAAATCTCTGTGTCACACACACACCACACACACACAACACACACACACACACACACACACACACACACACACACAACACAACACACACACACACACGCACACACACACACAACACACACACACACACACACACAACACACAACACACACACGCATACACACACAAAACAAACACACACACACAACACACACACGCTCACACAACGTACACAGAGAGAGAGACACACACACACAGACACACACACACAGATACACACCACGCACCTCCCCCCCCCCCCACAGAGACAAACACACACAATACACACCACAGCACCCCCCCCACACCACAACAGACACACACCTCCACACACACCTCCACACACACACATACGCACCCCCACCCCCACACCGACACACACATTTGAAATGACGTCCCTAGTCGTATAATAAATTGCGGGTGTTTCAGCGCTACATGGGCCGTTTAGTGAGTGGTGTGTTGGGGTAGGTGGGTGGATGGGGCAGCTGACTGATTTAGTGGTACTCTCTGGTTTACGTGCTTCATTAGCTGGCACAACACGTAAAGGTATGTCTACTGGGGATATCTGTCTTGCCCCCCTGCTGACCTTCTCCCAATATCACCCCCTCCTTTCTCTTTCTGTCTCTGTGTGTGTATCTGTCTGTCTCCTCTCTCTGTCGCTGTCGCTGTCTGTATCTGTCTCTGTTTTTCACTGTTGACGGAGAGAGAGAGAGAGAGAGACAGACGAGACAGAAGACAGAAGAGAGACAGAGAGACAGAAGAGACAGAGAAGAGAGATTGAGAGAGAGAGAGGCAGAGAGAGAGAGAGACAGAAAGAGAGACAGAGAGACGGAGAGAGTCAGAGAGACAGAGAGAGACACAGAGAGAGACAGAGAGAGATTGAGAAAGGGAGAGAGAGATTGAGAGAGAGAGAGACAGAGAGAGAGAAAGAGAGATAGACAGACAGGCAGACAGATAGGTCTCTATCTATCTATCTATCTATCTTATCTATCTATCTATTATCTATCTATATCTACTACCTACTATCTATCTATCTGTCTGTCTATCTATCTATCTATATATCTATCTATCTATATCTACTATCTATATATATATATACAGAGAGAGAGAGAGAGAGAGAGAGAGAGAAGAGAGAGAGAGAGAGAGAGAGAGAGAGAGACTTCAGACCAGATGGTGTATTCAGGTATTAGGCTATTGCCTCACATTAGAGGTACAAATATACAACGAGGAAATCAAAACAGCAAAACAGAACGAAGTACTCGTTTGTGTACAACATCATGGCATTGCTTTGTCTCTACATTGAAATGCCTTACACGAAAACAAAGATACACTGAGTACAACATCAGATGCTGCTGCTGACATCAACAGAGTAAATTTCAATAATGAAGGACACCTGACCGAATAAATTTTGAGAGAAAGACAGAGAGAGTGGGAGGAAGAAAGAAAGAGAGACAGAGACAAGACAGAGAGAGACAGAGAAAGAGAGACACAGAGAGACAGAGAGAGCAGAGAGAGAAGAGACAGAGAGACAGAGACATAGAGAGAGAAAGAGAACGACAGACAGACAGACAGACAGACAGAGGGAGGAGGAGGGAGGGGAGGAAGAGAGACAGAGAGACAGGGAGGGAGGGAGGGAGGAGGGAGGGAAGAGAGACAGACAGACAGACAGACAGACGGCAGACAGACGGCAGACAGACGAAGCAGACAGACAGACAGACAGACAGACAGACAGACGAGAGTTGGAGATGGACGGGCAGTTGATTTGGTGCTGTGTTTTAACTCGTCCGTTAGTCGGAGTGACGCCTGGTAGCTTGTGTTCTGAAGGTAATAAATGTCTGTCTCTCTTCTTTTCCACTCTCCATGTTTTGAGGAAGGCCTTGACTTCTCTCTCTGTCTGTCTCTCTGTCTGTCTGTCCTTCTGTCCCCTCTCTCCTCCATTTTCACTTTGCATGTTTTGAAGGCGGCCTTGAGCTCTCTATCTGTCTGCCTGCCTGTCTGTCTGTCTGTCTCTGCCTGTCTGTCTGTCCCTGTCTGTCTGTCTGTCTGTCCTTCTGTCTTCTCTCTCCTCCTTTTTCACTTTCCATGTTTTCAAGGCCTTGACCTCTCTATCTGTCTCTGCCTGTCTGTCTGTCTGTCTGTGCCTGTCTGTCTGTCCCTGCCTGTCTGTCTGTCTGTCCCTGCCTGCCTGTCTGTCTGTCCTTCTGTCTTCTCTCTCCTCCTTTTTCACTTTCATGTTTTCAAGGCCTTGACCTCTCTTGTCTGTTTCTGTCTGTCCGTCTGTCTGTCTGTCTGTCTATCTGTCTGTCTGTCTGTCTGTCCCTGCCTGTCTGTCTGTCTGTCCTTCTGTCTTCTCTCTCCTCCTTTTTCACTTTTCATGTTTTCAAGGCCTTGACCTCTCTGTCTGTCTCTGTCCGTCTGTCTGTCTATCGTCTGTCTATCTATCTGTCTGTCTGTCCCTGCCTGTCTGTCTGTCCTTCTGTCTTCTCTCTCCTCCTTTCACTTTCGTGTCTCTGTCCGTTGTCTTTCTATCTGTCTGTCTGTCTGTCCTCTCACCTCCATGGGCTTGGTAAGACATACTTATACGGGTGCCAATACCCCTTCCAATAAGTCTTGGCTTTGCAGCCGCACACGTGTTTGTTTACTTCCATTTCAATTCCTTCTTCATGAGACAGGCCCAGCCGCGTCTGACTAAGAGTTGTTCTTTTTTTTCTCTCTCTCTCCTGGTACTCCGGTTTTGCCTACAGCCCTTTGGCTGTTGGATTTCGA
>JAPXFY010000020.1:41290026-41295026 GCA_030674185.1 Monoplex corrugatus | reverse complement strand
GACTCCCTCACCCTTCCCACCAGTATCTTGCATTGTCAACCACCATGCTAGCAAAGCAAAAACTTAACCCTTTGACTCCCTCACCCTATCCACCAGCTTCCTGCATGCAGGAATCTGTTGGACAGGTTGAGGGAAGTCATAGGGTTAAGTTTTCGCAGTTGGCGGATAGGGTTCAGGAGTCAAATGTTTCATATTACAACCTGATATCTCGTCTGCAGCACGTCCTGCCTTCATTTGTGAGCGACTGTCTGCCTGTCTGCCTGCCTGGCTGTCTATCTGTCTGTCTGTCTGTCAGTCAGCGCCTCATTTCGTCTCTTTTATCAGTCTGGTTTCGAGGAAATTTCCCCCTATCTGTCCTAACGCTTCCCCGCCCGTTTGAATATTCAGTCTGGGATCCGGGATGAACATGAGCCCATGTTTACAGGAGCTATCGTTTTATTCCATCCATCAACTTGAAATGAATCGTTTTATCATGGAGAAGAAAAAATAAAAATAAAACCCCGAAGTTGTCAAGGCCTATCTTTTGGCTATCTGTACAGTTCAGGTGTTTCTTTTCGAGAAATTGCGAAACGTCTGGAAGTTTCTTCCTCTTTTTAATTTTTCTTCGTCATCTTGGAGAAAAAGAGACAAGGGGAAAGAGGGGAGGAGGGAGAGATAGACAGACTGACAGACAGACAGACAGACAGATAGATAGATAGACAGACAGAAGATAGATAGATAGATAGATTAGATAGATAGAGGGAGAGAGAGAGAGAGAGAGACAGAGACAGAGACAGAGAGAGACACACACAGAGACAGACAGACAAAGACAGAGACAGAGAAAGGGGTGGAGACAGGCTTGCGCAGGGGACATAGACTAAATGACAGACTAACAAACAAAAAGAAATCACGCCAAACAACCACCAACCAACCAAGAGACACACACACACACACAACAACAAAAAAAAAAAAAAAAAAAAGAAAGAAATAGAAAGAAAAGAAGAAAAAAAAAAAGGAAGAGGAAACGGAGAAGAAATAAAGACCTTCATCATCATTCTTCTTACTTCTTTCTCTAACTATTGTTACTATAATAGTTGTTGTTATTATTATTATTATTTATTATTGTCATTATTATTATATTATTATCATCATCATCATCATCTCGTTGTCGTCGTCGTCGCCGTCGCCGTTACCACACTCATCATCATCTCATCATCATCATCACACACATCCACCCCCACACACCATTATTATTATTATTATTATGCGCTAGATTTTGACATATTATACATGTAAATTCAAATCCAAACGCACGCTCTCGTCGTTCTCTCTCTCACGTTCACTCACAATGACACAAAACAGCAAGCAAAGTGTACATAGCACAAGCGTACTGGGCGGGGAAGGACAGTAGAGGGGAGGGGAGGGGGGGGGGAAGGGGGGATGAAGGGGTGGGTAGGTGAAGGGGAAAAAAACATTGCTGGACTGAAAAAATAAGGTACATGTAGATCTACATCCTGAAGTCAGACTTGAAGGAAGAGAAAGAGATTCAGATCACATTTTCAGAGAGAAAAACAGCATGTTAGAAAAGGACACTCACACGCAACGACGCCGCGCGCGCGCGCAACCACACACACACACACACACACACACACACACACACACACAACATACACACACACACACACGTGCCCGCACACACACACACACAACACGACACACACACACACACACAACACGGACACCACACACAACACACACACACGGACACACACATACATACACACAGACACACGCACACGTCATGTATAACGCTTTTACTTCGATAAGATTATCCTCTTTTCCCCCTTTTACCCCACCAGATAATAACAAATGGCTTGTGATACGCCAGCACAAGAACTTACATTCTCGTAGCACACACACACACACACACACACACACACACACACACACACACACACACACACACACACACACACACACACACACACAACACACACACACACACACACACACACATACACACACACACACACACCACACACACACACACACACACACACACACACACACACACACACACACACACACACACACACACACACACAGAAAGCCTGATGGCTGTGATGTTCTGATTGCTTTTCTCTTGTTTGTTAGATTGTTTGATGTGATCTTACATGGTACAACGCCTTTATGATTTCATAGATTCTTCCACCCCATAGATATCTCTTTATCTGATTTATTTATTTATTCGTTTATTATTTATTTGTTTATTATGCATTTATTATGTATGTATATATTAATTAATTTACTAATCTATTGTCCTTTTTTTTGTTACTAAAAGCACATTTGTGAATATACGTTAAAAGAAATAACGAAGTACGGCATGTATGAACTTAGTTCCTGGAATTACAAAACCAGCAGTTTTTTTTTTTTATCGTCTGCGTGGGACGGTAGACTGACTCTGCTGAGGAGTGAGTATCTGCTTCCCAGGAATTGTAGAAACCCATGAAACAAAAAAAACAAAAAACAAAAAAACAAAACAAAAAAGCGGACTGTCAAGCCATTCTAACGATCTCCCTTTTAATACAAAAATACAGAATACCAATCTCCTTGGTGCAGTATTTAGTGCAACGGATTACCGACGTGGAAGATTGTGGGTTCGAATCCTCATCAGTCTTGTCAGAATCTTTGTAAGAATTTTCGTTTCTGGTTCCAACCGGATCCTGCTCAGAGTTGAGCGTGCTGTGTGCTCATTGGGAAGGCTGGGACCGCACAGTCGAGTCTTGTCTACTTCAAATATGCGTCATTGAGGGTGTAGCTCAAATCTCTCGTCCAACACCGCAGTTGTCTGTATCTCTCGGGCCTGGTTGACGCCAGGATATATTACGGTAGTACGTGTAGAGTACAGCCCTGTCACGCTGTCTGAATTCTAGATGGAACTCATAGCGTGTATGTGTGTGTATATGTGTGTGTATGTATGTATGTGTGTGTGTGTGTGTGTGTGTTTGTAAGTGTGCGTGTGTGTACGTGTGTGCGATGTGCGATGTGCTTGTACGTGTGTGTGTGTGGTGTGTGTGTGTGTGTGTGTGTTGTGTGTGTGTGTGTGTGTGTGTGTGTGTGTGTGTGTTGTGTGTGTGTGTGTGTGTGTGTGTGTGATTCTCAAAATGTATTGATTTAAAAAAAAACTTTTATTTTGTCCGTGTTATCTTAAGCTTGGCGTCATGACTTCCAAACTTAAGCATTCACTGCTCGTCTACACTACACACTTTTGGCCCAAAAGGGGGGTAACCGTTATGCTCACCTTTTTTTTTTCGTCCCATTTTCTACGCCACATCAATGGCCACAGAAGTTGGAACAGTTTTCACAATGTGATGATGATGATGTCGATGAGGATGATATTCATGATGCTATGGCGTTCCATCTAGGATTGAGACTGCGTTACAGGGCTGTACTCTACGCTTACTATCATAATATATCCTGGCGTCAACCAGGCCCGAGAGATACAGACACCTGCGGTGCTGGTCAGAAGATTTGAGCAACACCCTCAATAACGCATCCGTGAAGTGGTTGAGACTCGACTGTGTGGTCCCAGTCTTCCCATTGAGCCCATAGCACGCTCAACTCTTGGTTGGAGCCGGTTACTTTTGGCTCAAATTTAGTAAAAGACCCACTCTGAGAAATAGCCAAGAAAGTCTCCCTAACACATTTTCATAACAGACACACAGACACACATGTCTCTAGGATTGATATGAAGCAAGCTCCTTTTTCATTGTTGTAAAATTGGAGATTGGAAACCCAGTTGTTTTTTCTTCATTTTTATAACAGACACACAGACAGACATGTCTCTAGGGTCGATATCAAACAAGCTCCGTTTTTTATTATTGTAAAAATGGCGATTGGAAACCGGTTTTCTTTTTCGTGGAAGTTATATATTTTAGGACCATCGTGGAATGGAATCCATCTCTATCTAGCCTGCTTATTGGATGGTGAACTTCATTGCGAAGCGGATGTTTTTTTTTTCTCCAAGAGTAGCCAGAAAAACAAAATTCCTGTAATCTTTATGGGTAATGTGGAAGGGCGTTCATATATCTCCATTACCCAGACGTGTTTACAAACAGACAACCCGATAGAGAAGCGGTATCTGAACAGCACGAAAGGAAATTATTGAGACAAGACGTTTCAGCAACATTGAGATATGTAGCCAGTACCCAGGAGACATGAAGTAGGCTTTGGCGAAGACAAGTCTATGAACTTAGAACGGTTTCTTCAATTTCTTGATGGAAGTGGTAAAAAAAAAAAAAAAAAAAAAAAGGGAAAAAAAAGAAAAAGGACTCATATATCTAGAAAGTGAGACAAGACGTTATACCACATTGAGATATGTAGCCGCTTACCAGCATACATAAAATAGGCTTTGGCGAAGATAACTTACATCAGAATTTTTTCCTCAATTTCTTACAGGAAAAGAACTCTTTTGTCAATATCTTGATAGAAATGGTCTAAAAAAAAAAAAAGAAAAAAAAGACTCATATGTCTAGAAAGTGAGACAAGACTTTGTACCACATTGAGATATGTAGCTACTACTCAGGGTACATGAAATAGGCTTTGGCGAAGATAAGTCTGCGAAGTCAGAAATTTTTCTTCCATTTCCTAATGAAGAAGAACTGTTTCTTCAATTTCTTGAACGAAATGGTCTAAAACGTTCATATTTAAGTTCATATTACTTATAGCCCAGCCGACAACTAGAGCCATATCAGGGCTAGTGGTCTAAAAAAACACTCATGTATCTTTAAATTCAGACAAGATGTTACATCACATTGAGAAATGTAGCTGCCATTGAGGATACATAAAATAGGCTTTGGTAAAGATAAGTGTATGAATTTAGAACGGTTTTTTTTTTTCATTTTCTTGATGGAAATGATAAAAAAATCATATAATCTAGAAAGTGAGACAAGACTTAATACCACTTTGAGATATGTAGCCACTACCCAGGAGACATAAAATAGGCTTTGGCGAGGATGTCT
>JAPXFY010000020.1:41272526-41277526 GCA_030674185.1 Monoplex corrugatus | reverse complement strand
TTTTTTTACTCAATGATTCATTCATTCATTCGTTCATTCATTCATTCGTTCATTCATTCATTCAGTCAGTCATTTCTCTCTCCTCTCTCTGTCTCTGTCTCTATGTGTCTGTCTGTCTGTCTGTCTGTCTGTCTGTTTGTCTCTCTCTCTATATATATATATCTGTCTGTCTGTCTCTATTCAATTATTTATCTGTTTGTTTATTCACTCATTTATTTATTTATTTATTTATCTATCTATCTATCTATCTATCTATCTATCTATCTATCTATTTGTTCATTTATTTATTCACTTATCTATCTACTTATGTTTTTTGACAGATTGCCCACTTCGAGGTATACAGCACCAGCTTGGCTACGAGAGTATTTTGCCGTTATCTTTAACATTGTTGGTCTATTCATTCATTCATTCATTCATTCATTCATTCATTCATTCATTCGTTCGTTCGTTCGTTCGTTCGTTCGGTCGTTCATTCATTCATTCATTCATTCATTCAATCATTCGTTGATTTATTTTATTGACTCGTTCATTTTTTCGTTTATTCATTCATTCATTTATTTATCTATTTATTTATGTATTTATTCACTCGTTAATTTATTCGTTTATTCATTCATTCATTTACTTCTTTATTTATTTATTTATGTTTATTTATTTATCTGTTTATTTATACATTCTATATGTTTATTTATTCACCTATCTATCTACTTGCCTGTTTATTGACAGATCGCCCATTTCGAGGTGTACAGCACCAGCCTGGCCAGTGGCAGCGTGTTGTTGCTGATCGCCGTCACCAGGTACATCAAGGTGTGTCGGCCCATGAAGCCCGGCCTGAGCAAACACCAGGCCACCCTGCTCTGTCTGCTCATCATGCTCATCGCCATGAGCATCTGCACAGTCACCTTCATCATCAACGGCATGGAGAAGGTCAAGCTGGCTGTAGGAGAGAGAGACTACGTCCCTACCCCTGTCCCGGCTGACAACTTCACGGCGAATTCTACCGAGGACGTCTTCGCCACGACGGAGACTCTTTTTGGAACAACCGTGGCTGAGGAAGTTTCGAACAGAACCGGTGTTCTGGATTCTGGAGTTGTCGGAAGTTCTACAGCTGTCGGAGGTGTTGGTAGTTCTGGAAATGCCTCCGCTTCCAGATTCAGGCTTACGGAAGTGGTGGAAGTTTACATCTGCCGGACCAACGAAGAGCGGAAAGGGACGGTACTGCATTACGCTCTGCAAGCCGTTCTGATGATTGCCTTCGTCTGCATTTTTACCTCCTTGATCATTCTCCACTGTCGCATCTCCGTCGCCGTGTCTCAGTTCGAGCAACGTCAGTCGTCGATGCGGCGCGTGAGCGTGATGTCTTCGGGCGAGCAGCACAACGTCTTACACATCACCGCCAGCATGTTCCGCATCTTCGCCACCATCACCGTCATCTTCGTCGTCAGCTACCTTCCCCACCTCGTCTGCCTCATCGTGGAGAAGAGCCTGTTTTCCTCAGGGAAGGCCATGCCCCAAGCCACGCGCGTGGTGATGGACCTGGCGTATAACTTCCCTTACATCAATGTGCTGGCCAACCCGTTCATCTACGGGTACCGTAGCGCGGAGTTTCGTCGTCATTGTATTGATCTACTGTACCGCTGCTTCTGTTGCAAGTGTTCGTCTCGGAGTAGGAGGCGCTATAGATAACTGGTAGGACTTAATAGACTCTGTCAGATTTATTATACGTAGGACTTTTCCTCCTGCCATGAATTTTTCCTCCTGCCATGTAGTGGGACTCTTGTTGCTTGGATCATGTGTCCCCCCCAAGCTTGGACATTTCTTCCAGCCATTTTGTTCAGATTGGGACTATTCTCACTGTAGTGGGACTCTTGTTCCTGGGATCATGTGTCCCCAGCTGGGACACTTCTTCCAGCCATTTTGTTCAGACTGGGACTATTCTCCCTGCCATGTCGTCCCGACGTTTCCTCTTATGACACCTCTTGGTGCCAACCAGGCTGGAGAGATACGGATACCTGCGGGCACCCTCAGTGAGGCACACAGACAGCTAATTCCCTATACCTGAAGGCCACCCACCACCCACCACCCACCACCCACCACCCACCACCTGCTGACCAGCTGGGTTGGTGGGTGGTCGTTTGCTTCCAGACTGGTGGTAACCTTTCCCAGGAACCCAAAGAGGTGAAAGTTCCACGCTAGGTTGCTGATACTGCTAACTACAACAACAACAACTACTACTACTACTACTGCTGCTGCTGCTGCTGCTGCTGCTACTACTACTATTACCACTACTACTTCTACCACCACCACCACCAGCAACAACAACAGTAATAATGATAATTACAATATTGATGATGATGATGACGACGACGACGACGACGACGACAACGACGACGACGAAGATGATAATGATCACGACGACGATGACGATTATGGTAATGGGGATGATAATGATAATAATGATGATGATGATGACGACGACGTTGATGTTGATGATGACGATGACGACGACGACGCGATGATGATGATGATGATAATAATAATAATGATGCTGATGTAGATGTTGATGATAATGACGATAACGACGCGATGATGGTGATGGTAATGACGACGACGACGACAACGATGATAACGATGATGATGATGACGACGACAACGCCGATGGCTTTTCTTTTTGTCAGTAACTGCAAATCCAGAAATGGTTTGTTCAGTCTCCAATCGTACATTCACTGATTGTTGTGTGTGTGTGTGTGTGTGTGTGTGTGTGTGTGTGTGTGTGTGTGTGTGTGTGTGTGTGTGTGTGTGTGTGTGTGTGTGTGTGTGTGTTGTGTGTGTGTGTTAGTGTGTGTGTGTTTGTGCGTGTGTGTTTGTGTGTGTGTGTTTAGTGTGTGTGTGTTTGTGTGTGTTTGTGTGTGTTTGTGTGTGTGTGTGTGTTAGTATGTGTGTGTTTGTGTGTGTGTGTGTGCATGTGTGTTCGTGCGTGTGTGTGTGTTTCTCTGTGTGTGTATGTGTGTGTGTGTATGTGCATCTGTGTGTATGTGAGTGTGTTTGTGTGCGTGTGTATGTGTGTGTGTGTATGTGTGTGTGTGTGAGTGTGTGTGTGTGCTTGTCTGTGTGTTTGTGTGTGTGTATGTGTGTGTATGTGTATGTGTGTGCATGTGTGTATAGGTGTGTGTGTGAGTGTGTGTGTGTTTATGTGTGTGTGTGTGTGTGTGTGTGTTTTGTGTGATTGTGGGGTGTTTATGTGTATGTGTGTGTAGGTGTTATGCGTGTGTGCATGCCTGTATGTGTGTGTGCATGTGCGTGTGTGTGTATTGTTTGAGAAAGAGAGGGGGGGAGGAGGGAGGAGATAACAGTTGATGAAGATGTGTCTTTTGAGCAGACTCAAAGAAAGTAATTGTTAAGAAATACGGTTAGTTAGACCAAATTATTTTCTTGTATTTTTTCCCTTGGTTTGTTGTTTCTGCCTATTGTCGATGTTGTTGTTGGTGTAGATATACTTATGATTAATACAAATATGAAGGCAATGTTGCATTATTATGTATGCTTATCTGGATATTGAAATGTTGATTTTGAATAAATGTGCTTAGTCAGCCTTGTGGTGTGGTGTGTTTTGTGCGTGTGAATGAGAGACAGAGAGAGAGACAGAGACAGAGTCTGAGACAGAGACAGAGACAGAGAGACAAAGTGACAGAGACAGAGACAGAGAGACAAAGTGACAGAGAGAGAGAGAGAGAGAGAGAGAGAGAGAGAGAGAGAGAAAGAGAAGTGAAGAGAAGAGAAGAGAGAGAGAGAGATTCTGTGTGTGCGTGTGTTTGTATGCGCAAAGAACGATTTATCACAACAACAACAAAATATCAATAACAATAACAATGATAATAATAATAATAATAATAATAATAATAATAATAAATAATAATAATAATAATAATAATAATAATAATAACAACAACAATAACAACAACAACAACAACAACAACAACAACAACAATAATAATAATAATAAAAATGATGCCGATGATAATAATAATAATAATGACCATAATGATGATGATGATGACGACGACGACGACGATGATGATGATGATGACGATATCAACAACAACAATAATACCAATACCAATAACAATGATGATAATGATGATGATAATAATAATAATTCGTGATGGAAAAGGGATTGAAAAGTAGATGCCCGTTTCAAGGTTGTCCACTCCCACCTCCACGGCAGAGACGAGGACCCAGGGCGACAGTCTAAGGAAAACAACTGCTCCTTTTCTGCTTACGAGATGTGCCCTACTAAGTTTTTTCCCTTTTACACAAGCCGCCTCCGAAGAATCCTTCGATTCTTATGACCACACACGTCACACATAAACACCACCACCGCTCGTAGGCACACAACAGCACACACGAAGACACCCACACACAAACACACAACACACACACACACACACACACACACACACACACACACACACACACACACACACAACACCACACAACAAACACACACACAACACACACACACACAACACACAGACACACAACACACACACACACACAACACACACACACACACACACACACACACACACACACACACACACACGCATACACGAATACTCTGCATGCAGACACACACCACATGCACACACATTACAAGTGCACGCAACTCTGGGAATTTTCGTCACAAACTGGCTCCTATCCAGAGTTTTGGACAGACTGGGACCATACAGCTGAGTCTCATCCACTTCACCAATGTGTCATTGAGGATATTGCTAAAATATCTCCTACCAACACCACAGGCATCTGTCTGTATCTCTCGGACCTGGTTGATAGCAAGATAAGTTTTGAAAAATTGTATGATCAAATTTGAGCTAGTCACGACAGGAAAGCTGGAGGGAAAAGAGAACCAGGCCGTTCTTGTTGTTGTTTTTTGTTGTTTAAAGCCCAGCCGACTGCGTAGAACCATATCAAGGCTATAACTATATTCAAACCACATACAAAAT
>JAPXFY010000020.1:41265026-41267526 GCA_030674185.1 Monoplex corrugatus | reverse complement strand
GATATACATATCACTGGAAATGTGCATTCTGCTGATTATTTTGGTGTTTGAATAAAGCTTGCACGCAAAAAAATGTAGACGTTATGTATGTTTAAAGTCATTTAGTTGTATGACGGCCATTTTGAGAAAATGGCCTCTGAAGTGTTTGTGTACTCTCCTACACATTTTCCTTAAATTTCTTTATTTTGGCGGCTTTGACGACAAGACAGAAGCTATCCTCATTGGCACCCGTCAGAAACTTTCTCAGCTGCCTCCTCTTTCTCTCCCATTATGTAACACATCAGTCCCAATTTCTGATTCAGCTAAAAACCTTGGTGTCTGCATTGACTCTACCCTCTCCATGAACAACTTTGTTTCTCAAACTGCCAGATCTTGCTACTATCATCTCCATCGTATAAGGCTGATCAGGAAGTATCTCTCTGTCGAAACAACTGCAAAACTCGTTCTCTCCTTCATAATGTCTCGCATTGACTATTGCAATTCACTCCTGTCTGGTCTTCCTGCCTCCACCATTCACATCCTACAGCGCATTCAAAACAATGCTGTACGACTTGTACTCAAAAAGAAAAAAGCTGACCACATATCTCCTCTCCTGGCACAACTTCACTGGCTCCCTGTATCAAAGCGCATACAGTACAAACTAGACACCATGTGCTACAAAAGCCTCAATAACGCAGCCCCCGATTACCTGTCAAGCCTACTTGAGATCTATGTTCCCTCACGTACCCTCCGCTCTGCCTCCGATCCTCTGACTTTTCGCTTTCCACGCATTAAGCTCAATACCTATGGTTCACGAGCCTTCTCTGTTTCTGGTCCACTCTCCTGGAACAAACTTCCTCTCTCAGTCCGTCAGCAACCTACTTTGGTCTCCTTCAAGTCCGCTCTCAAAACTCACCTTTTCTCCTCCGCATAAAATCCTAACCTCACTCAACCCCCCCCCCCCCCCTCTGCAGCCTGTCTCCGCTCGGAGGGGAATCACATGGTTATAATATATAATTGTATATGCTATGCTCTCTATAATTTTCCATTGCTTTTATTCTTGCTTTTATTCTTTCTCCCCATTTATAGCCATGCGTGTGTGTGTGTGTGTGTGTGTGTGTGTGCGTGCGTGCGTGCGTGTGTGTGTGTGTGTGTGTGTGCGTGCGTGCGTGCGTGCGTGCGTGCGTGTGTGTCTGCTTCAGCGCTTAGATTTGATTTTGTCAAGATTTTGCGCTATATAAATATTGTAATTATTATTATTATTATTAGTTTGTATCCAATTTTAGCTGTCATTATCTGAAAGGTGCACCAAAGAGCTTTCCGTCAGTATATCATATGTGTGGGTACTGCACAGGTTATGGTTCATAATAAGAGACAAAAATAGGTACTTTTGGTAGGGTATTGCGTTCTTTCTGCTGCGATCAATAAATTCTGTGGGGGATAGATTATAGTCTACAGAAATCAATTTTGAGAAAAAGTCAAAACACCCCAGATAGATCCTCAGTCACCTTTTCAGCTCCTAGCGCTGTTCGACTGACTGCGAGTTAAGATTTCGTGGTGGGAGGTTACATATATGTATACACACACAAAAGGGGCTTAGGGAAAGGGAGTCGAAGGGTTAAGGGTTTTTTGTTGTTGTTGTTGTTTTTTTGTTGTTTGTTGCTTAGCTAACATGGTTGACAATGCAGAATACCTGTTTTTTCCCCCACTACGTTGTGTGTGTGTGTGGTGTGTGTGTGTGTGTGTGTGTGTGTGTGTGTGTGTGTGTGTGTGTGTGTGTGTGTGTGTGTGTGTTTGTGTGTGTGTGTCTTTGTGTGTGAGTGTGTGTGTGCGTGTGCGTGCGTGCGCGTGTGTGTGCGTGTGTGTGGGTGCGTGTGTGTGTTCTGTGTGTGTGTGTGTGTATCTGTGTGTGCGTGCGTGTGTGTATGTGCGTGTGTGTGTGTGTGAGTGCGTTCGTGACCGCGTGCGCGTGTGTGTTTGTCTTTTGTATACGTTTGACAAAGACCAGCTGGCTGAAAATGTGTTCCTGTCTTCTTTTGTTGTATTGAATACGAAATCTGATTCTATGTTTGTGTTTTTGGACAGAGACATCGCCAGTTGTGACCTGACCTTACAGATGGCAAACGGAAGAATAAGAAAAGACGACGACAAAAAAGAAGAAGAAGACGAAGAAGACGAAAAAGAAGAAGACGACGACGAAGAAGAAGACAACAAAGAAGAAAAAGACAACGACGAAGAAGAAGTAGATGAAGAAGAAGAAGACGACGACAAAGAAGAAGAAGAAAAAGAAAGAAAAAAAAAAAAGAAAAAAAAAAAAAAGACGACGACGACTAAGAACAAGAACAAGAACAAGAAAAGAAGAACAAGAATAAGCCCTCTTTTATGGTTTTCCTTTCGATGACCATACAACTCAATAAAAGGATTACACAATTAATATGGCTTGACTTCGACTGCCTGTTTCTTCATTCTTTTCCTCCCAGAACTTGTTGTTAAGCTCCATGAAAAGAACAAGAGACTATAT
>JAPXFY010000020.1:41237526-41257526 GCA_030674185.1 Monoplex corrugatus | reverse complement strand
GACACGAAATTATGCTGTCTTTGGTAAGATAAAACTACGCGCTATTTTCGATAAGATTAAACTACGCTATCTTTGATAGGAAAAAGTTATGCTGTCTTTGGTAAGATAAAGCTACCTTCTCTTTGGGAAGATAAAACCACGCTATTTTTTGGGAAGATAAAGCTACGCCATACGTTGTAAGACAACACTACGCTGTCCTTGGTAAGATAAAGCTACGTTATCTTTTGGCAAGGTAAGGCTGCGTTATCTTTAGTGAGATAAAGCTAAGCTATCTATCATCTATGGGAAGATAAAACCACGCTATCTTTTTAAGGTTAAGCCACACTATCTTCGGTAAGATGAAACTACCCTTGTTAACAAAGGACACACAAACCCACATTTGCACACCACACACACACATACACACACACACACACACACACACACACACACACACACACACACACACACACACACACAACAGACACACACACATACACAACAGACACACACACACATACACAACAGACACACAACAGACACACAGCACACAGACACACGCACACACACACACACACAACACACACACACACACACACACACACACACACACACACACACACACACACACACACACACACTACACACACATGAAAAGTTAAGCCGACAACACCATCAGAATGATGGAAAACATTCAGATGGGCAGCGAACAGACCAGTGTTTCAATGTTGCAGGCTGGGATTGAACTCGAGATATCAGACTGAATTTCCAGTTCTGTCAACTGGAACCAGCTAAACCCGAGTATCGGTGTTAGCCATAGGAAGATTTTGTTTGCACAGGGAAAATATCCTTGGGCACTGTCCACTCCATGGGAGGGTTGTTATCTGGTAGCAGGCATGTGGGGCAGGTAGAGTGATTCACATAGCACTTAACCTATGACTCCCACATCCTATCTAACATCTGCAAAAACAACCATTTGACTCCCTCACCTAGGGTGGAGGAGTCAAAGTGTTAAATCTTTGCTTTGCTAACATGGTTGATGATGCAGAATGCTGCTGGACAGGGTCAGAGAGTCAAAGGGTTAACTTGCGAACTTTCACCCGCGCGCAGACAGACACATGCGCGCAGAGTACCAGGCAGATAGCTAGAGAGATATAGACTGACGAAATAGATACACGTACTCTCTGTCTCTGTCTCTGTCTGTCTGTCTTTTCTCTCTATCATTCTCTCTAGTTCTGTCTCTCACCCATCCTCTCTCTCTCTGTCTCTCTCTCTCTGTCTCTCACATACACTGCCACACATGCACATGTATGCACTAACAGACACTCACAGGCACAAACACACAAACCCACACTCGCACACGCGCGCGCGCACACACACACACACACACACACACTCAGATGCACAAAGACACACAACACCCACAGACACACATATACATACACAGACGCGCTCACACATACACTCAGACACACAGACACATATGCACACTCATCACTCACAGACACACATATAGTATACATACACAGACATACAACACATTCACAGACACACAACACTCACAGACACACACGCTTAATCACATCCACACGTATGCACACACGCATACACACACAGTCACAGAGCAATACACACACAGACACACACACCCACACATACATTATTACATACATTCACACACAGACATAAAAACACACACAAACACACAAGCACGCACGCATACACACACACACAAACCACACAAACGCACACGTACAAACACACACACACAAACACACACACACACACACACACACACACACACACACACACACACACACACACACACACACACACACACACACACACACACACACACACACACGTGTCCGGTTTCTCACGGTAGAGAATAAACAAGATACTAGGATAGAGATGCCATACTAATGATTTCCCTTTCCTTCCCACTCCTTCAAAATATCGAAGACCTTATTCTTTAGAAAGACTTCTGTTAAACGATACATGTTACAATTCTGTATGCTTTCCAATCATCTACAAAAATAAAAATAAAATAAAATATAAAATGAAATAGCAGGGGAGGAAAGGGGAGAATGAATCATATCTATTGGAGGGTGCGTGTGTATGTGCGTATGTGTTTGAGTGCGTATGTGTGTCTGTGTGAATGTGCGTGCGCGTATTGTGCGTGTGTGTACGTATGTGCGTGTGTGAGCGGATGTACATGTGTGTGTATATGTAAGCTTGTGTGAACGTAGGTGTATGCGTGCAGTGCGTGTCTGTGTGCGTGTGTGTGTATGTTTTTGTGTGCGTGTGTGTGTAGGTAAGTGCATGCATCTGTGTGTTTGTGCGTCTGTGTGTCTGTGAGAGAGAGAGAGAGGGGGGGGGGGGGTGGAGGGAAGAAAAATACGGACAAATTTTCTCTCAGTCCTTTATCAAAATTTAGTCAAAACAGTGGACTGTTCAGGAGTCGCCAAAGCCTCAGTTTGGACAATAAAGCTCCACGGTCAAGGTCACATGGAGGAAAGGTGTTCCGAAAATCAGCACTTTCTTTTTTTTCGGCCACTGCCCATGTAAAAACGTACACTGTTACTGTTGTTTTTGTTTAAAGCCCAGTCGACTGCGTGAGCCATAACAGTGGCTATAACTTCAACAGAAAAAAAAAAAAGAAAAGAAAATTACACATATCAATGCATTCGCGCACATAATCTAAGATGATGTCATATTTATCAAACAGGGGACTTAAAAAACAAACTTGAATACAAATTTAAACATAACTAAAGATACTAAAACATATATAGATCTATATATAAACGGACCTATATTAACTAAAATTGCTTCCGAGTATCTCATTTTCCCAGACCCAAATGTGCACTTAATACATGTACCCAATTATCAATCCTAAGAGAAAGTACATAAGACTTTATCGAACACATACAGGTGAATGGACCAGCAAGGCAGAAAATGTAAGGAAGAAATGACAGATGTAAGCATAAGGAACAAGGCAGAAACAAAGAGAGTGACAGAAAAGAGGAAATTTCTAGAACAGAATTTCCAGAAGGTGGGGATACTATTTATACTGGAAGAGCCCCTGGCATCCCCAGGGGGCGGGGGGGGGGTGGAAGGTGGGGAGAGAAGGAAGTAATGACTCAAATGAAATAAAATGAAGTTAAAAACTGCAATACACCCACACACCCAGATACAACGCGACCTGACCTAATTCCATGCTCCCCATTTCCTACATTATTTTCTAACACTCATACTGGGAAAGAGAAAGCACCCACCTCACTCGGCCTGGCGAGAGAGGAGAGAGAGAGAGAGGAGAGAGGGAGGGAAGAAGGGATGGAGAGAGAAACAGAGAGAGAAAGCAGAGAGAGAGAGGGAAGAGAGAAAGAAAGAGAGGGAGTGGGGAGGGAGGAGATGGGAGGAGAGATAGAGAGAGAGAGAGAGAGAGGAGAAAAGATGGAAAAGAGAGAAGGAGAGGGGAGTGGGGAGGGATGGAGAGAGGTGAGAGAGGGGATGGAGAAAGAGAGAGAGGTGATGAGTGGGTTGGGGAGGAAGGGAGAGAAAGAGAGAGAGAGGAGAGGGGATGGAGAAAGAGAGAGAGGAGGGGTGGGGAAAAAGAGAGACAGAGAGAGAGGAGTGGGGAAAGAGAAAGGAATGGGAAAGAGAAAGAGAGAGGCAGAGAGAGAGAGAAACAGAGAGAGGACAGAGAGAGAGAGAAGAGAGAGGCGATGGAGGAGAGAGAGAGAGAGAGAGAGAGAAGAGAAAGAGAGAAGACAGAGAGAGAGAAAGAAAGAAGAGAGACAGAGAAGGAGAGAGACAGAGACAGAAAGAGAGAGGCTAAACCAGGGAAGCGAACAGAATCATAGCGACGCTTCGCGCGAAATCTTGCGCGTGCGGTTTTCTTTTTCCACAGAATGAACTGTGATGTGTGTGAGTGTGTGTGTGTGTGTGTGTGTGTGTGTGTGTGTGTTCCGTGCGCGTGCTGGGGTGGAGTGAGGGAGGGAAGGAGAAAGGAGGGGGTAGAAGGTAGTAGTGGTAGGGAACGGGGAGGGGGGAGGGAGCGGTTGCAGCAGCAGTTGTGGTAGCAGTGGGTTGAACTAGTTTTAAACTGGTGCGAGGTGTGGGAAAGGTCCGTTCAGCTCATGTGCGTAGCCAGCGATGGTGGTAGTGTTGTGTTGTGTTGTGTTGTGCTGTGGTATAGTGTGTTTGTGTGTGTGAGCACGTGCTTTTGCTCGTGTGTATGTATTCGAGTTCTGGACCTTTCAATCAACACGAGGAATAGGAGTTTATTTTCCATTGTCGTACTCACACTCAAAGTGACTGACTATCAGTGTTCAGGTAAATAGTTCCAGAAAAACACAACACAAAAATAGAATCAGAAAACGTATCTAAGGGGGGGGAAAAAAAGAAAAAAAAAGGAAAGAAAAAAAAGAAAGAACAAAACAAAGAAGGAAGGAAGGAATGAAAGAAGCAAAGAAAGAAACAAAACAAAGAAGGAAGGAAGGAAATAAAGAAAGAAACAAACAAAAAAAGAAAGAAAAGAAACAAAGAAACAAAGAAAGAAAGAAACAAACGAAAACAAAACGCAAGATCACAAAAGAACAAACATAAAACAACAGACACAAAATTAGAAGACAAAGACAAGACATGAAAAAAGAATAGGTGGAAATTTTCGGCTGTCTGGCCTTTGTGGTGTGTAATCTAAAGATAATAAACACTAAATGCACAATACTTAATGTGAAAAAGGAGTGGATAGCTTCCGTAACATGTGATGTGTGGTTTTCCTTTTCTTCTGTGGTCTGTGTGTGTGTGTGTGTGTGTGTGTGTGTGTGTGTGTGTGTGTGTGTGTGTGTGTGTGTGTGTGTGTTTTGTGTGTGTGTGTGTGTGTGTGTGTGCGTATACCTGTGATGTTAAGTAGTAGAATTGTGTAATCGTGTGTGTGTGTGTTGTGTGTGTGTGTGTTGTGTGTGTGTGTGTGTGTGTGTGTGTGTTGTGTGTGTGTGTATTGTGTTGTTGTTTTTATCGTTAATAAGAATTGTGTTGACTCTGTGTGTGTGTGTGTGTGTGGTGTGTGTGTGTGTGTGTGTGTGTGTGTGTGTGTGTGTGTGTGTGTGTGGTGTGTGTTGTGTGTGGTGTGTGTGTGTGTGTGTACTGTGGTGTGGTCTGAATAATACAAATTGTGTAGGCTGCGTGTATATATGTGTGTGTGTGTCTGTTGTTGTTGTTGTTTGTTACAGGTGTCTTGATAGGTGGGATGTTAAAACAAACAAGCAAAGAAGCAAACAAACACAACAAACCCACATACACACATCACGACGAAACGAGACAATACAAAGAAAGAATTAAACGAGTACAAAAAACAAAAAAAAACAAAAAAGAAAGAAAGAAACAAAGAAAGAAAGAAATAAAGAAACAAAAAGAAAAACAAAGAAAGAAACAAACACAACAACCACCATTTTAAACCACTTTCCTCTTCTCTGTCACCCGAATTGTCTTTTCTGTTTGTTTATACTTCTTTTTCTTCCGACTTAGGAACAAATACTTTTCCATTTACCATGCGTGTCTGCGCAATGTTACTTTTGAGATAGTACCAAGGAAAAGTGTGCCAGAATGGTTCAGACGTTCGCTTGCCAGTAACTAAACTCGAAGTTCCAGGGTTTGTTTTTCGGTGAGGCCTCGACTTTTCGTTTTAGTTTGACCGGAAATTCGAAACTGAACGTCTAGTCTTTCGGAAGGAGACGAAAAACGAGTCGGACCCATGTGCTTTCTGGTCTGCGCTCGATAAAGATCCCACGGCAGTTGAAAATCGTGAAGAGCAGGGCATTCGCCCGGCTGCTGTGATATAAACCTTTGGAGAGACAGGTGGAGAGCAGCCCGAGTTTCGATGGTAATTCCACCGTGAGTAAAGAAATGAATAGGAAACTTATGAATATTTGTCTACTTGGTGATGGCTCTTCTGTTTCCTTTCATGTGGATTTTCAGCCACTTCCTCTAACTATTCCTTTTCGAATAAGACGATCAATGGTATGATGACTCATATTTTGTTCATGAAGGTATCATTTTAAATGTCTAAAAACATCGGACTTTTTAAGATGCAAATATTGTAGTTGTGGTAGCATTATTTACGAGTGTTTCTCTTAATACCAGCGTATCTGGGACAGTAGATCCACGTGAGGTTTCGTAGATCGATACTGTTCATTGCTCTGTGTCAGTCTGGGGGTTTCTATTCCGTTTTACGCTGTTTGAAGCAGTTTCATCGAGTCAGACAGGATGAAGGCATGACTTTCTTTTATTTTATCATCCAGTGAAGTTAATCATTTTAGAGCATGCGTGACTACCTCAGTTTCCAATACGACTGAAAGTAATGATACCACATGTAGCATTTTCCTCATGTGAAGTGTTTCCGTTGTTTTTGTTTTTGTTTTTGTTTGTTTGTTTCTTTTTACGGTGAAGCCCCATCCAGATCTGATATTAGTGACTAGGACATCCGTGTGTATGATTACATCTTTAAAGTTGTGGATTAGTTGCTCAGTGAGCAGTTTAATTTCTGCATCAGCTCTCCCATCTGCCTTTTTGCAATAGTGTCTTCCTAGTTTTCTTTTTTTTTCTTTCTTTTGTTTTTGTTTTTTGTATGATTATTTTGTATAGGCTTTCGAAACGGTTGGACTATTTTTCCATTCTATTGGCTGTCTGGGTTCTGTCAGTTGACAGACCTGCTGAATGGATTATTCTTCATGACCCATCTGTGATTTTCCACGCTGGAGCCCATTGCCTTTTGCTGTTTTGGCCATCTGGTGAATTGGGTTTTCCGGGTTTTCCAATACTTTGAAAAAAGCTTTCACTTGTTCTGTTATGTCGTGAGTGTATTGAAGGAAGGTCAAGCAGGCATCGCATCGTCTCCATGTGTCGTGTGGTTCCGGGGATCAAATTGCTTCAGTCTATATTCTGTCTGTTTTCAAAACTTATATCTGTGACAGCGTTGCGAGGCCATGTCCACAGTCGATTACACTCGGTATTAGAGATTGGTTGTAGCTGGAAGGAAAATACTGGACGGACTTGCAGAATGGTTGAGGACAGAGAGGGTGGTGAGAGATGTACTTGCAGCGACAGGGGATAACAGATTCGTGTGGAGGGCCATGATCGCCAACGCCATGCGGCAGGGCACATGTTGAGATGATGATGATGATGATGATGATGATGATAGCTGGGAGAGGTAGCGTTGTTCAATGCCTTCGGCTGTCATTGTTTTCAGGACTGAAAGACCCTTTTTACTTTTGAGTCTAGTGGTTTCCACATGTGTTCTGAAGGTTAGTATTCTATCCAAAACTGATGCCAAGGTGGCACAAGCTGTTTGTTAGCGCGATATTGGTTCCTCTGAACGTAACTGGTGGAATGTCTTTACTCACTACTTTGTTATCAAGGGTGCAGAACAGTACCTGTGTTTTGGTGGGGTTGATTGCTGATCCGGTTTCTTGGCACCACTGGTCTACGTTGTTTAACTGTTCTTGGACTGCTTTGTTTCTTTCTAATGCGTACTTATCTATCTTGTAGACGAGTCCGTCGACAGTAAAGGTGACTGAGTATACAGTCTGGTCCATTGTTATTTAGGGTATGGAAATCAAAAAAGAGCAGCAGAGTTTGTTAGCGTTTGAGAGAGAAGAGGGATAGGTAAGAAAATATATCAGATGCGTGTGTGCGTGTATGTATTTTGGTGTGTGTGTGTGTGTGTGTGCGCGCGCGCGCGCGAGCGTATGTGTGTGTGTGTATGTGAGGGAGGGTTGGTGGTAGAGTGGGTGGCTGTGGGTGTACGTGAAAGAGAGAGGGGGAGGGGAGAAAACGTACATATATAATGCAAAACACAGAGGGAGTGAGAAAGAAAAAGAAACAGAGAGAGAGAGAGAGAGAGAGGGGGGGGGGGGGGGACTGGCAGGCAAACAGAAAGAGAGAGAGATAAAGGGAGAGAGAGAGTGAGCGGAGTGAGCGAGACAGACATTCAGACAGACAGATAGACTGGCAGACAAAAAGAAAGAAAGAGAGAGAGAGGAGAGAGAGAGTGAATGAGTGATGTGAGTGAGAGAGAGAGAGAGGTGGTAGTGGTGAAATCAGATTCAGATTTAGATGATAGAGGTAAAAGAAAGAAAGAAAGGCTAAGGTACGCCAATCGGTAAAAGACAACCTACGAAGGATACAGAGTGAAGAAGGAAGAATGGTGTAAAATGGCCCTCCCACTGCAGCAAAAATGAAATGAAAGACAAAACAGATATATCATCATCATCATCATCATGTGCCTTGTCATCATCATAATTATTTATCGTCGTCATCGTCGTCACCACCACCACCATACCCCCATCATCACCAGCACCACCGCTATCACTACCACCATCGCCACTACCAACACTATCACTACCACCACCCACACCATTATCATCATCATCATTGTCGTTGTCATCATCATTTCATTTGTACAGTGTATAGTGTCCACATCAAAGCATGGTCGTTGTGTTTTACGTTACAATAACGACAGACAGAACAAAACAAAACAAAACAAAACGTACGGAAACAAAACCAAAAATGTGTGCAAGTAACTTAGTACTTGTGCCTTTTGGAGATTCTGTCTCTCTCCCCTCCTCCCGCTCACCCTCACCCCCACCACACCCCACACCCCTTCTCTTGCTTCTAATAGGCTGTTAAAACAACGTGGTGTATGTAGGCAATTATCATTAATTGGCCGCGCATGACTTGTGGGACCAATTAATAGCCTCTGTGCGCAATAAAGTCCCATTGTTCCAGTTTGTTCAGCTGTTCCCCCCCCCCCACCTGCCTGTTGGTACACGGGGGGCTCGTTTGATATAAAACACTGTCCCCTTTATTGTCACATGCATTAGATGTTTGTTTTTTTGTTCGAGCAAATAATTTGATGGTCTGGATAAGCGTGTGCTTTTGATCAAGTCCTCTTTATTTCCCCCAAACGACATTTTTTTAGCGTTGCTTTATTTTGGTTTCTGCTTTATTTCTTTTATTTCTGAATAGAGGGTAAAACTAGTAAAACGTGCTGTGGAAATTGTGGTCCTGTCTGGCATCCCATCTGTGTGGGACAGTCCTATTAGGTATGTATGTTGGAGTCTGTGGTCCTGTCTGATATGGACACCCATCTATGTGGGACAGTCCCATTCAGCAAGTATGTTGACGACTGTATTTCTGTCTGGCATGAACACGCATCTGTGTAGGACAGCCCCGCTCAGCACATATGTATAGAAGACTCTGATCCTGTCTGGTATGGACACCCATCTGTGTGGGACAGCCCCGTTCAGCACATATGTTGGCGATGTGGTCCTGTCTGGTATGGACACCCATCTGTGTGGGACAGTCCCATTCAGCACATATGTTGGAGACTGTGGTCCGATTTAGCACATATGTTGGAGTAGTTGGCAGTGTCCAGTCCTCAGGCGGAAGATTGTGGGGTGGTTGTTGTCGCGCAAGTTAATGGATAGGAACAGTTCTGTTATGTTCAGGGTGGAAGTTTCTTTTTATGTTGGTCTTTGCCTTTCTGAAGGGGATGGTTGTTGTTGTTGCTGTTGTGGTCTGCTTTCTGATTTCTGTTTGGCTTGTTTTGACACTTACAATCATTTCTTCTTCTTCTTTTTCTCCTCCTCCCCCTCCTTCTCCTTATCTCCATGACACAGCTCTAAAGAACTATTCCTTGGATTCCTCCAGCTCTGAAGGTTGTGTGCCAAAGCCTTGGTCTCTGCAAATGGTTTCTCAGTCCTTTCGGCAATTTTGTGCAAGTCCATCCTTTTTTGTGTTTTCCATCTTCCCTCCGATTTCTTCCCTGGAGGATTGCTTTCACAAGGCCACTGTATCTTGTTACATGGCCATAACAACGTAGTTTTCTTTTCTTAACTGAAGCCAGCAGATCTTCAAATGGTCCAGTGTGCTGTTTGAGGGTTTAGCGTACTTGTTGATTGATGCTATGATTAGTGTATGGGCGCAGACTCTCTCATCTGCTTCCTTATCAATTCAATCATGTGGGTTTTCCCCCATTGACGTTTTTTTGCGCATTTCCTTTTCTTCTTCTTCTTTATGTTGTTGCTGTTGTTGTTGTTGTTGTTGTTGTTCTTCTTCTTCTTCTTCTACTTCTACTACTACTACTTTCTTCTTCTTCTTCTTCTTCTACTACTACTTTCTTCTTCTTCTTCTTCTTCTTCTTCTTCTACTACTTTCTTCTTCTTCTTCTTCTTCTTCTTCTTCTACTACTACTTTCTTCTTCTTCTTCTTCTTCTTCTTCTTCTTCTTCTTCTTCTTCTTACTACTACTACTTTCTTCTTCTTCTTCTTCTTCTTCTTCTTCTACTACTACTTTCTTCTTCTTCTTCTTCTTCTTCTTCTTCTTCTTCTTCTTCTTCTTCTTCTTCTTCTACTACTACTTTCTTCTTCTTCTTCTTCTTCTTCTTCTTCTTCTTCTTCTTCTTCTACTACTACTACTACTTTCTTCTTCTTCTTCTTCTTTTTCTTCTTCTTTTTCTTCTACTACTACTACTACTTTCTTCTTCTTCTTCTTCTTTTTCTTCTTCTTTTTCTTCTTCTTCTTCTTCTACTACTACTTTCTTCTTCTTCTTCTTCTTTTTCTTCTTCTTTTTCTTCTTCTTCTTCTACTACTACTACTACTACTTTCTTCTTCTTCTTCTTCTTCTTTTTCTTCTTCTTCTTCTTCTACTACTACTACTACTTTCTTCTTCTTCTTCTTCTTCTTTTTCTTCTTCTTTTTCTTCTTCTTCTTCTACTACTACTTTCTTCTTCTTCTTCTTCTTTTTCTTCTTCTTTTTCTTCTTCTTTTTCTTCTACTACTACTACTACTTTCTTCTTCTTCTTCTTCTTTTTCTTCTTCTTTTTTCTTCTACTACTACTACTACTTTCTTCTTCTTCTTCTTCTTTTTCTTCTTCTTTTTCTTCTTCTTTTTCTTCTACTACTACTTTCTTCTTCTTCTTCTTCTTCTTCTACTACTACTACTTTCTTCTTCTTCTTCTTCTTCTACTACTTTCTTCTTCTTCTTCTTCTTCTTCTTCTTCTACTACTTTCTTCTTCTTCTTCTTCTTCTTCTTCTTCTTCTACTACTACTTTCTTCTTCTTCTTCTTCTTCTTCTTCTTCTTCTTCTTCTACTACTACTACTTTCTTCTTCTTCTTCTTCTTCTTCTACTACTACTTTCTTCTTCTTCTTCTTCTTCTTCTTCTACTACTACTTTCTTCTTCTTCTTCTCTTTTTCTTCTTCTTTTTCTTCTTCTTTTTCTATTTCTGTTTCTTCTTCTTCTTCTTCTACTACTACTTTCTTCTTCTTCTTCTTCTCGTTCTTCTTTTTCTTCTTCTTCTTCTATTTCTGTTTCTTCTTCTTCTTCTTCTTCTCTACTTCTTCTTCTTCTTCTTCTTCTTCTTCTTCTTCTTCTTCTTCTTCTTCTTCTTCTTCTTCTTCTTCTTCTTCTTCTTATGTATGTATGTATGTATGTATGTATGTATGTATGTATGTATGTATGTATGTATGTATGTATGTATGTATGTATGTATGTATGTATGTGTGTGTATGTATGTGTGTTGGTGATTGCTCTCTCTCTCTCTCCCTCTCTTTCCGTATGTCTCTCTCTCAGTCTCTGTCTTTCATTCTTTTCCTGTCTCTCTCATGCTCTCTCTCTAAACCGTTCTCTGTGTGTGTCACTCTCACTCTCTCTTTCTCTCACTTCCTGTTTCACTGACTGACTAACTGACTGGCTGACTTTCTCACTCACTCGCTCGCTCACTCACTCACTGTGTCATTTAGTCACTCACTCACTCACTCACTCATTCACTCACACTCACTCACTCACTCATTCGCTCGCTCACTCTTTCACTCACACTGTCTATCACTCTCTCTCTCTCTCTGTCTTACTGTCTTTCACGGTAATGTAACGTATGTGGGTTGTTGTATGTTTCTCCAGGATAATGGACTCCATGGATCACAGTCCAGACAGGCTGGCAGACCCCTTGACAATAAGTGATTGATGACACTGACCACAGCTGATGACCAGAGGCACCGGCCAAAGACTTGTGCTGACTGTTCTGCGGTACCGTACTTCGTCTCTTCCAGACCTTGTTTTTGTTTTTGTTTTTGTTTTTAAAAGTGTCGTTTTACTTATCCGACATGTGAATCGTCTCTCCTTTTTTTCAAAACTGAATTACTGCATTTGCACAACAGTGACAAAGAGAGATAGTTGATCAAAAGAAAGACGCTATTTTTTGTGTTTGTTTTTCGTGTCTTTGCTGGATTTTCTGTCAGAAGGCAGATACTATTTGAAAGGAACAAAAACTCAAAACTTGACCAAACTGGATTTTGTGTGAGTAAAAGGGTTAAACAGAGACTAGCCACTTACTGCTCTTGTCCAAATTGGATATTGTGTGAGAAAAGAGTAAAACAGGCTAGCCACTTACTGCTCTTGTCCAAACTGGATATTGTGAGAGAAATGGGTTAAACAGAGACTAGCCACTTACTGCTCTTGTCCAAACTGGATATTGTGTGAGAAAAGGGTTAAACAGAGACTAGCCACTTACTGCTCTTGTCCAAATTGGATACTATGTGGGAAAAGAGTTAAGCAGAGATTAGCCACTTACTACTCTTAGCAGAGTTTTTTTGACGACTTCTATAAAAAGAGACTGTAACTGAAAACTCCATGAACTGGTATAAACGAGTGTCTTAAACGACACGAGCGCCCCACCCCACCCCGCAAGACTTGTAGCTGGAAACTCTTGTGAGAACAGTGGCACCAAACCTGATTCTGTCTCTTCAACGTCTCGTCGCCTGCTTCTCTAAAACGCTAGCATCGAAGACTTACAAAAGAGGTCAGACGCCACCAGCAGCACCACCTCCCCAAAACAGAGTTCAAAAACACTGATATATATATATGTGAGCAGAACGTCAGCCCATTTGTTTCTGTCTCTTTCGTGGTCCAACTCAAACACACCCACCCACCCACCAGACATCAAAAACACTGATATTATTATAAACCTGTGAGCAAAACGTCAACCCATTTTTTTCCTATCTCATTCGTAGTCCAATTCAAAGTTAGGACTTAGAACGACAAGAGTACAAAACTACAGACTTCTACGCTAGTTTAAAGAAGAAAGAAAGACAGAAAGAAAGACCGAAAGAAAGAAAGAAGAAAGAAAAAAACCTGACATATTCTATATCCTTTGAAAATCGGCGTAAAAACAGTACTAGATTTTTCTGACGCTTTCGTCGTCTCGTGTGCTGGGTTCTATTAGCGAACTTAAAAGCAAACAAGTGATCAGAACTGCATCTCTGCACCTCGTGGGCTGGCATTTTAGCTAGTATCGGTTTTCATTTTCAAAAAAAACCAAAAAAAAAAAAAAAACCCCACCAACCAACACTTCTGTCCTTTGTTTCATAGGCTGAGTTTTTGTGTTTGTTTTTTAATTAGCTAGTATTCTATAGTCCTGTTCCACAAACACTTCTTTCGCTTTCGTTTCGTGGGTTAGCACTCTTAACTTGTGTCGCAAACGAAGAAAAGGAAAGCGAGATTCGGAATCAACATCACCACCACCAGTGTCGCTAACCTTTCTGTACATATATCTGTATACATATATATCTATATCAATAAAGTCGCCACTACCACTACCCCTCTTCCTACCGTGCGTCGCTCGCGCTGTGTGCCTAATCTCGCACGTGCCGCATGACGTTGGAGCCCGTGCTGCCTCCTTCCCCTCCCTCTCTGTCCCTCGCGCGCCCCACCCCCGGGCCTGCAGCAGCAGCGGCGACGACGGCACCGCCAGCGACCACGCCTGGCATGGTGAGCGTGGCCGACACCACCAGCTTAGGGAACCGGCCCAGTCCTTGGGCCGACGGGGGTGGTCAGTGCAGCGATAGCCCTGCTGGTCACGTTGGCGCTCGCCACCCGCCGCTCCCCTCTCTCCCCGCTGCCTCCCCCGGCTTTCCCGAACTGTCCAGCCCCATCCATCCCTCTTATCCTTACCCCTACCACCACCCCCTTCACCCCCTACACCCCCAGCATCATGGCTTGTTCGTGGACGCCGCCATCACGGACGGGAATGGAAACGCCAGCAGATACAGCCCCGACAACAACCAGATCAACGTTCTCGTTTCCACCATCCCTCTCGAAGCTTCGTCTTTATCCTCTAGCGGAGGTCTGGCGGCCAGAGTGAACGACCCCCACAGATTAAGCGGAGCAGGAGGAGCAGGAGGAGGAGAGAGTCCAGAAAATCCTTCCGCAGCCGATCTCTTCTTTACGGCGAATGGAGCTGACAGATCCGGAAGGTACAACTCCCCTACCTTGCTTCACAACAACCTCAACGTCGACGTCAACGCCGTCAGCGGCGGAGGAGGCATGACAACCACCGGGGGAGGCCTGTACCGAAGATCTTCGCCTTGCACACCGGGTCAGAGGTCGTCGTCCAGGTCGTCCGCCCACACGCCTTCGCCCAACCCATCCAGCACCGCCACCAACACCACCAGCCACACCTCCTCCTCTTCCTCCTCGGCCATCATCAACAGCCGGCCCAGCCGACTCAGCTCCACGTCTTCGGACAATAGCATGTCCCAAGATCTCCCCACCTCCCCGCTGGAGGCAACAACACCACCACCACCGCCACAACCAGCACAAACTCGGCCTTCACCTTGAACCCTGACTTGACTCTCTTACAGACCCATCCCAACTACAATCACCACATGCGAGCCTCTTCCTTCAGGGAATCCAAACAGGGCGTCCTCAGGCACGAACCGGATGGACAGGAAGGCGGAGGAGACATCGCAGGAGGAGCAGGTGGAGGAGGAGACGGAGGGGGAGGCATCATGGGCCAGGCCAGGAGAAACTCTATGCCCAACGTCAACAACCTCCTCAACGTTCCGGGGTGGCCTCCGCCCGGAACGGGTCCGCCACCGACTCCCCGAAAGAAGTCAACCGCATCCGCAGGGTCCGCTCCTTCAAGACCACCTCCAAAGGAGGCATCGTCAACAGGGGGGACTCCTTCAAGAAGAAGAGCACGCACAGCTTGATGTCCACGGGAAGCACCGTGACAGATTCCGACGCCCGCGCCCGCTGCAACAGTGGCAACAACAACAGTTTGACTGGAGGAGGGGGAGGGACGGAGTTCGCCCCCCAGGGTGGAGTTCCTGGGCTACCCGGTATGTGCGCCCCGGCCTATTTCCGGGTGAATGTGATAGGCGCCGCCGGGGTGGGGAAAACCTCCATGGCTCATCAGTTTTTGACTTCCGAGACTGTGGACCATGATGATGCTGGTGAGTGTGACTTTGGATTTTTAAAAATTTGTTTTGTTTTTGTTTTGTTTTGGTTGTGTGCTTGTTCGTTATTTCCTTGAAGTTCTGTTCACATTAATTGTTTTTGGACAAACTTCTCTCTGTCTCATTCTCTCTCTCTCTCTTTCTCTCTCTTTCTCTTTCTTTCTCTCTCTCTCATTCTGTCTCTTTCTTTCCTTCTTTGTTTGTTTGTTTCTTTCTTTCATTCTTTCTTTCTTTGCTTCTTTCTCTCTGTGTTTCTCTCACTGTCTTTTCCCTTTCTTTCGTTCCTGCTTTTTTCTTTCTCTCTCTGTATGTGTTCTTATGTTTGTGTCTCGAATGTTGTTTGGTGTTTTTGTTCGTTCGCTATTTCTTTTAACGTCTATTTACATAAGAGCTTTAAGACGAATTTCTCTCTGTCTCTCTTTCTCTCGATTTCTCTCAGTTAGTCAGTCAGTCACCCACTCATTCACTCAGTCACTCACTCACTCACTCACTCACTCGCTCGCTCACTCAGTCACTCTCTCTCTCCCTTCTCTCTCTCTCTCGGTTTCTTTGTGTGTGTGTATGCGTGTTTGTGTGTATATTTGTTTGCTTGTTGTTTGTGTGTGTGTGTTTATGTGTGTATTATGGTTGTTTGTGTGTTATTTGTTTGTTGTGTTGTGTGTGTGTGTGTGTGTGTGTGGTGTGTGGTGTGTGTGCGTGCGTGCGTGCGTGCGCGTGCGTGCGCGCGCGGGTGTGCGTGTTTTTTTTTTTAATGTTGTTTCGGTTTGTTGGTCTGGATGTTTGTCTATCTGTTTCATACCTTGTCACGATTGTTTTCTCTCGTTCTTTCATTTAGAACTTTCATTTCTTTCTGTTTTTCTCTCTGTCTGTCCTTTTATTCTTTCTTTTTGTTTCTCTGTCTTTTCATGTTTTTTTTCTTTTCTATTGTGTGATTTTTTTTCTTTTTCTCTTAGTGTTTGCTATTTGTGTATAATAGCAAGGATTGCCTGTTGTGTAAGACAAGTCCAATAGAAGCTAAAGTACTATCCGTGAGTACTATAATGTTTTGAAGCTCTGAAAAAAGATCTGTCAGCCTGTCTTTTTATTTATTTTCTTTGTTTGTATGGTGCATTCTGGGTTTATTTCTATTGCTGCCTTTCCTTCATTTTTTTTATCTTCTTTTCTTCCATTCTTTCTTTCTTCTGTCTTTGTTTCTCTGTATTTCGTTCATTTTTTTTTCTTTCTTTCTGCTTTTCTCTTTATTTCGAGCCATTTTCCCTTCTTTTCTTTTAATGTTTTTTTTTTCTTTTCATTTGATATCTTTATTTATTTTTTTTTTTGTCTTACTTTCCTTTTCTTCTTTTCTTTGTCTTCTTTTCTTTCTTTCTTTCTTTCTTTTTTTATTTCGATCTGCCTTCGTTTTTGTTTGTTTGTTTGTTTTTGTTTCTCTTTTTTATATTTTTGTTTCTGTTGTTCGCTTGCTCATCCCTTCGTAATTTCTTTCATTTGGTTTTATTCAATCTTCCTCTTGTGGGGGGGGGGGGGGAAAAAAAAAGGGGGGGGGGATTGTTTCATATCGACCGGAAAGAAGTGGTGTGTGTGTGTGTGTGTGTGTGTGGTGTGTGTGCGCGTGCGTGCGTGCGCTCGCGTGTGTGTGTGCGCGTGTGTGTGTGCGCGTGTGTGTGTTTGTCTGTATGTATGTGCATGTCTCTATCTCTGTCTATCTGTCTATATATCTGAAAAAAGTGTGAATGTGTGTGTGTGTGTGTGTGTGTGTGTGTGTGTGTGTGTGTGTGTGTGTGTGTGTGTGGTGTGTGTGTGTGTGTGTGTTCGTGCTTGCGTGTGTGTGTGTGTGTGTTTCGTGCTTGCGTGTATATATATATATTATTTGTGTGTGTGTGTGTGTGTGTGTGTGTGTGTGTGTGTGTTGTGTGTGTGTGTGTGTGTGTGTGTGTGTGTGTGAACAATATTTCCTCAGCTCTTTGCAGTAGGATCGTCACTAATTTTGGTCAATGCTGTGAATTGTAGAAAAGTTGCGAAAACATAAGTTTGGAAAAAGTATAATTCCAAAAGTTAAGGTCACATGCACCCTCTCCCCGCTCCTCTCCCAACCCCCAAAAGCGGCTAAAATCAGGAGATTTTGAGAAAGGTGTGGAAACAAGCATTTTCTAAGAAAATTCTCATACTAAATTTATCTGTTTTCATTGATTTGGGATTAGGATATTTGTATAAGAATAGTCTGTACTGCCTGTGCGTACGCTTCTTGATCTTCTTCTTCTGCAGCTACTACTACTACTTTGCTACATACTACTACTACTTCTTCTGTTCTTCTTCTTCTGCTACTACTACATTACTACTACTACTGTTTCTTCTTCTTGCTACTACTACTACTTCTTCTTCTGCTGCTACTATTACTATTACTACTTCTTCTGCTGCTACTACTACTATTACTTCTTCTTCTGCTGCTACTACTACTACTACTTCTTCTGCTACTACTACTACTACTTCTTCTGCTACTACTACTACTACTTCTTCTTCTATCTACTACTTACTTCTTCTTCTGCTATACTATTACTATACTACTCTTCTGTTTCTTCTTCTGCTGCTACTACTACTATTACTTCTTCTTCTGCTGCTACTATACTACTACTTCTTCTGCTACTACTACTACTACTTTTCTTCTTCTCCTTTTCTCTTCCTATCTAGCTCTATGTACATATATGTACGCGCGCGCGCGCGCGCGCGCTGTGTGTGTGTGTGCATGTGTGCGTACGTGTGCATGCGTGTATCATGTGCATGAACTAGCGCATGCGAATGCTTGCTGTGGATATGCGCGTGTGCATGTATGTATATAATTATCATCTGTATGTATTTTTGCTTCTCGTGCGCCATGCCCCACTTTTCACTCACTTCTGTTATGCATCTAAATGGATGATAACGCCGTCCACAAAATTACGGAGGAGAATTACAGTAAGCCGCTCTGTATAGAGAGGATCATTTTCCTGGAAACTTATCTCATGCATGCAGACATATTTTTCTTTATATGCATCCACGTGCACGCTCATATGTACACAAGCGAGCATGGACACAAATAAACACATTTGATTCTAATCCTATTTCGTTTTGTTTACATCTAATGGATTTATGTGTGTGTGTGTGCTTGCGTGCGTGCGTGCGTGTGTTTAATGCGCACGTGTGCGTATCTATATTTGTTTGCTTATTTGTTTGTGTGTGTGTGCGTGCGTGCGTTCGTGTGTGCATGTGTGTGTGCGTGTGTGTGTGTGTGAGTGTATAGATATAGACAGATAGAGAGATAAATAGATAGATAGATAGATAAATATATAGATAGATAGATGGATAGATAGATAGATAGACAGGTACATAGATAGATAGATAGACAGATAGATAGATAGACAGACAGATAAGTAGATAGGTAGATAGACAGCTAGACAGATGAATAGATAGACAGATGGATGGATGGATAGATAGATAGACAGACAGATAGATACATAGATTGACTGATTGATTGATTGATGGATGGATGGATATATAGATAGATTGATAGATAGTTCACACACACACACACACACACACACACACACACACACACACACACACACACACACACACACACACACACACACACACACCCTTAGGAAGAGAGATCGAAAACACTAGAAAACAAGCACCAATATATATAAACGGTGATGGAAACATCAAGATGGTCAGCAAACAGGCCAGTTTTTAATGTTGCGGGCTGGGATTGAACTCGAGATATCAGATCTTCAGTCTGTGGCTCTGTCAAGGGAATTAAGCAGCCCAGCTGGAAGAGAGCAGCAGGGAATGGAGTAGACGTGATAGTAGACTGTTAGGACGGCTGGTGGGGGTCATTTTGTTTGGGCTTACTGTCTGTCGCCAGGCACTGACCTGGCCAGCCACTTAGTGGATGGCTGAAGAGGAACGGGAGGGGAGACTGGGGGGGGGGGGGGAGATGCAGAAAGAGAGACAGACAGACAGACAGAGACAGTGTGAGAAAGAGAACTCAGAGAGAGAGACAGAGAGAACTCAGAGAGAGAGACAGAGAGAATTTGACAAAATTGGCGATTTGAAGCATTCAGACGAAACAAGACAGCGGGACTAGAGAGAAAGAAACAGACTGACAGGCAGGCAGACAGACGGGCAGGCAGAGAGACAGACAGGCAGACAGACAGACAGACAGACAGACAGACAGCGTCATTTTTGTTCACACAGAAACCAATATGTCCATGTTCTCTCTTGAAAGAGGAGACCAACATTGCAAAGTCCTCAAAGGCAGCAAAGAACATGGCAAAAGCGTTTGTGTGTGTGTGTCACTGTGTGTGTGTGTGTGTGTGTGTGAGAGAGAGAGAGAGAGAGTGTGTGTGTGTGTATGTGAGTGTGTGTGTGTGTGCGTGCGTGTGTGTGTGCGCGCGCGCGCGTGAGAGAGAGACAGATAGACAGAGAGAGAGAGAGAGGTTAATTTAACCCTTTGACTAACGCACCCTGTCCACTAGCATCCGCCTTTGCCAACCATGTTAGCGAAGCAAAACCTTGACACTTTGACTTCTCACCCTATCCACCAGCTTCCTGCAGGAAGGGTGAGGATGTGAGAGGGTTAACATTTTGCAGCTGGTGGATAGGATGCAGGAGTCAAAGGGTTAATAGTAAGTCTGGTGTGGGTAGTTTTGTTTGGGCTTCACTCTGTTGACAATTCTGTTGCTGGAGTA
>JAPXFY010000020.1:41225026-41232526 GCA_030674185.1 Monoplex corrugatus | reverse complement strand
CACACACATACACACACACACACGCACTTGCGCACACATACTCGCACGCGCACACACACACGACACAGGGAGAGAGAGAAGAGAGAGAGAGAAAGAGAGAGAGAAAGAGAGAGAGAAAGAGAGAGAGAAAGAGAGAGAGAGAAAGAGAGAGAGAAAGAGAGAGATAGAAAGGAGAGAGGGAGAGGCTCACACACACATGCACACATATACACATACACACACACTCACACACGCGCACAAGGACACACACAAGCAAACACACACACGCATACAAACACACTCACAAACACGCATACATCCAGTCACACACTCACACACGCACTCACACACATACACGCTCACACACACGCTCTCTCACACATACACACACACACGTGCGCGCGCGCGCGCGCACACACACACACATACACACATTCACACATGCACCCACACACTACGGTCACGTATAGCACACACACTCACTCACTCACTCCTCTCTCTCTCTCTCTTACACACTGTCACACACACACACACACTCTCTCTCTCCCTCCCTCTCTCTCTCTCTCTCTCTCTCTCTCTCACACACACACACCACACACACACACACACACACACACACACACACACACACACACACACACACACACAAACAAACATACACACCTCATTTCGATAAACGGACACCTGTTTCGATGGCGCAACAACCTTTCCTACTGTTTTTTGTTGGTTTGCTAATTTCATGTTTTCCTTTCTCTGATAAGGCAACCTTGAGTTCTCCTTGGTACGTGGGTGTGGATGGTAGTTTGACCTCTGTAAACGGGAGAAAAACAAACAGACAAACAAACAAACGAACAAAACATGGGGATAACAGTTCTAGTATATCTTGTTATTAAATGTCGGTCTGCCTGTTTAATGGGTTATCGCATCTCTGGAGAGAAAACACACACGCAGACAATAACACACATACGCGCAACTACGCACGCACGCACGCACGTACCACACACACACACACAACACACACACACACACACACACACACACACAACACACACACCAAAAACACACACACATAAACACACACACACACAAAACACACCACATACATACACCACACACACTTTGCACGTCACACAAACATACACACTCACTTGACACATACAATATAACGACACACCACACATTCGAAGACACAACAGCACAGACATGACAGACACGACACACAACAGAACAAAACACAACACACAACACACACACACAACACACACACACACACACACACACACACACACACACACACACCACACACACACACACACACACACACACACGACAATATACACCCCACTGCCAGAGGAAGCGGCGTGATAGCGGGGAACCTGGGAAGACACGTTCGGGATTTGTTTTGGGAGACCCCTAGGAGAACAACACGATCACGTTCTTCACGGCTACACTCCTCTAGATTCCCCGAAGAAGGTTCCACCATTTTAACAACTACGAACCGTGGTGGCTGCAATATGATATGTTTTAGTATATCTACAGTTACAACGTTTCTTGTCATAGGACTTTTCCTCATCATCTCTGACAATTCCCTTGATGAAAGTATATAAACGCTAGAATTTACTTAGTCAGACTATCAGGATCGGTCAGACTATAATCTCCGTACATTTGACGGCGTGTATACCATTGTTTTATTTATTTGTTATTTGTTTCTGTTCATAATCTACCTATTTTCTCTATTAGAAGGACTTTTCCCCATAGTTTTAACTACATTTTCCCCCCTACCTTTTATTAGTAGTTTAAGTAGTTAATGTTTTCTTTCTGGCCATTTTTTCTCGTACGCAGAAAACCAAAGTATTCGTGATTATCAAACAAATAACCTTTAATTTAACATAGCAGATTACCAACAATGAAACTGCGCCAACAATCACAAATCAAATTTTTGCAGTGGAATTGTAGATCTATTTCCATCAATTCCGCATACCTGGAACATTTTCTCTCATCAAATCAGTGTGAAGTTTTAATTTTGCAGTCCCTTAATGTTATCCCAACCAAACTTCCCAATTTCCAAATTATTATTATCCTCCAATATATGACTTAGGAAATCCCGGGAAGAAGGTAGCTACTGCGATATATATACTTAAAGAGTTGCAGTATCACATATTTAATTCCCCAGTTTTAACATCAACTGAAGACTTACACGCTTGTGCCGCCACAGTACAATTCAGTAATTCTTTTATTCCTTCTGGAACGTTTTGTCAGTCTCATCATCCGTCTAGCTCTTAGTTTTCGAGGGTCCCCATACATGATCCATCCACTAATTACCAACGAATGACCTGACTTGATCAGTGACAGATTCCCGGGAGAATCGATTGCATGCTTATTCGAGTGATTATAGTATATTGGGCCGTCTTACCATGACCGGTGGATGGCCACTTGTAAATTCCCAGTAATTCTTTTTCCTGAACGTTTTGTCAGTACGCAACAGTCCAAGACCATCAGAATGGTGGTCGTTCGATCGCGAGTAGTGGCTAATAGGAGACTTTAATTCCACCCCCGTTGGAAACGATTGTGTATGTACAAGCATCGTTTAGTAGAAAATATAGTTGACAGTGCGCTTTACTTTTGAATGATGGAAGTGTCACCAGAATTCCTGATGTTTCCAAACACCGGCAACAGCCATCGATCTGTCACTAATATCACCAGAATTAGTACCATGCTGTACCTGGGACACTCACAGAGATACTTTGGGAAGTGATCACTTACCTATCATCATAACAATAACAGATGACAACATCAGGATGAAAGACAGCACTCCTGACATTATACCAAAATATAATTACATGCGTGCTGATTGGACCATGTTTCAGATTGCTCTTGCTAAACAAGAATATGATCTAAGCATTATGAAAGTGAAAATGTAGACGTTATGTTTTCTAAGTTCCAGGAGTCAGTTCTAGCTGCTGCAGACCCCTCCATTCCGAAACTTAAAACTTTTAAGTCCAATAATCGTTTGGGTAATGTTTGGTGGACAGAGGCATGTGAGAAAGCAGTTCAGTATAAAAAATATAAATTCAAAATCTACATCAAAAGCAGAAAACCGGACGATCACATGGAAATGAAAAAAGCTAACACCCAGTGTAATAAAATCATCGCTGAAGCAAAGAAAGATATTATTGGGCATCATACTGCACAAAAGAAATTTCAGAGTTTAAGGATTTTCATAAAGTCTGGACAAAAATGAATCAAATGAAAAACGGAGCCAACTTACCTAGATGTCCAATAATGATTGATACATGTCACAAATTTCCTTCCGACATGGACAAAGCTGAAACTTTTGTAGAACTCTTTGCTGAAAATAGTAAAGTAGACGGGTTGTCTCCTAACTGCAAACACTACAGAGAAACGGCATCTAACAACCCTATCTTCACTGATCCAATACCTCAGAATGATTGCTGTTTTAATTCTCCGATCATCCTAGAAGAGCTAAAAAACACTATCTTGTCTCTTCACAACAAAAGGAGCTCGGTAGGTGTCGATGCAGTTTCAACTGAAATGATTAAGCATCTTCCAGAAAATTATATTATTTTCTTACACAAATTTTTTCAGAAATGCTGGTGAGTGGAACTGTACCACAGGTATGGCAAAAGTCTATTGTTATACCCATATTAAAAGCAGGAAAGCCTAAAAACAATAAAAACAGTTACAGACCTATTGCGTTGACGTCCCATACGAGCAAACTAATGGAAAGATTGGTCTTGAACAGACTTATACATTACTGTGACAAAAATAACGTTATTCCGGTAAACCAGGCAGGTTTCAGAAAAGGGAGATCCACAGTTGAGCACCTGATTAAACTTACAACTCAGATAAAACAACAATTTGCCCGTAGAAAAAGACTTTTAGCAACTTTTTTTGATGTGAAAAAAGCTTATGATCAAGTTTGGCATACACGTTTATTGTACAAGCTGAAATCTATTGGTCTGTCTGGCAATATTATAATTATATCAAGTCCTATTTAGCCAATAGAACAATTCAGGCAAGAGTGGGAACAAGTTATTCTACTTCACGATGTCTTGATATGGGAATTCCTCAAGGTTCAGTGATAGCACCTATATTATTTTATATTATTTAATATCCTTATACATGATCTTCCTAATGTACTCTCAAATCGTGTTGTTTTGGTACAGTACGCTGATGATATAATTTTGCATATGGATGAATATTACTTTAAAAAAGACAACTCCCCAGAGAGCACAGAATTACATCAGGAAGGTGTATCAATCTGATCTTGATAGTCTTGGAAACTACATGTTAGAAAATGGTCTGTCGTTATCAACTGAAAAAACTAACATGATGCTATTTAATCCTGGTGGTACTTTAAATAACTTGCCTACTTTCAGACTGCATGGTGGAGTGATACATTACAAACAGGTGGTAAAATTTCTGGGAGTTTTTATAACATCGAAATTAAATGGAATGTCCATTTTGATTATGCTTTAACAAAAGCAAGAAAATCCTTAAATTTTCTAAAGATAATAAGCAGATTACCCTGGGGAATGGATACAAACATACTACTTCATCTATCAACAGCACTTGTAAGATCTAAATTATCCTATGCACAAGAGGTGTTCTTCAGCGCACCAAAATATTTACTAAAGAAGATTCAAAGCTTAGACTGCAAAAGTCTTTAAATTGCACTAGGTGTACCAGTCCATGCTTCAAATCTGGAAACGTACAAAGTTGCTGGAATTCTGTCTCAGAACAACTATCTGAGCTAGCGACAGCAAAGTTTGCAGTCAGAACTACTTCACAAACGGACAATTTTGTGAGTAAGGAAATTAAACTAAGGTCTGATGTTGACTTTCCAAAACGAGCAAGCAACATTTCATCACAAATGACTGTTGCAACTTATGTATCTGACTTAGTCAAACAGTCTAACATAAATTTGGATGAAATAGCTGAGCCACCATCCACAACACCTATCCCTACATGGGAAATGCTTAAAGCCACTTTTGATATTGATTATACAGATGCTAAGAAATATGAAAATATTAACATTTCGATATGCACAGCGAGAGAACACGTCGATGAAAAATACCGTACCCACCTCCATATTTTTACCGATGGGTCAGTCTTAGAAAATAAATCTGCTGGAGCAGCGTTTTATGTTCCAAAATTTAGAATACAAAAGTCATTTTTCATTGGGCCAAATATATATATATTTACAGCGGAATTAGTCGCTATTATACAAGCGTTGCATTATTTCGTAGACCTTAAACCTGTATTTGTCAAAGTGGTTCTCTTTGTTGATTCAAAATCTATATATATGCCTTACAGTCTTTTGATACAGACACAAGACCTGACTTAATTACTGAGGCAAATCATCTTATACATCGTTTAAGGACAAAAGCAACGAAGTAGTAGACAGAGCAGCTAAGCAAGGTGCACACAACACTGATAATAATTTAGAATTACGTACTAAAACTTCCGTAAAAGAAGCTTGCGGCTTGCTAGAATCAGCCTCATGGATTCGTTTTCATGAACATTTCAATGAAAAGTTTGTGACACAACAAATGATAAAACATTCTTTTCAAAATGTATGTAAAAAAATTGCAGTTTTCTTCCATATATCATTCGAGATCAATTGTTGGTGTTCATTTTCGTATTCAGCTAAACGCGTTGAAAACAAAATATTGTAAAAATATCAAATGTATTTGCGGAGAACAATTCACACTGTTTCACTGTTTATTCTACTGCAAAAAGCTACGTTCCTTTTTACCAAAAATGTTTACACAAGAAAACTATTCTGAAACTCATTTTAAAGAAGTAACTTCAGATAAATCTTTGTCAGTTAAAATTTCAGAATCATTGGTTCACAGTCCTGTTAATATATTGCTTTAAGTTTATGAAGTTTGTTCTTTAGCGTTAAATTTTCCCTTCGATTTGTTAATGTTAATTGTTAGTGTTAAGAATTTGTTCCATTTTTATATTTACCCGCTTACTCATGTCTCATACTCATTTCCCTCTCTGCCCCCCAATCCAACTCGCCCATCTCCCATCCTTCATTTTTTCCCCCGTCTAATATCACTCATAGTGAACAGACGTTAAATCAAAGAACGAACAGGTCACACATATTCATAAGACACAGACACGGTATCCAAACATTCACACATTCACACACATACACGCACACACACAAACACACATATATACAGACGACACACATACACACACGCACGTACATGCACACACACACTGTCACTGACCCCCCGCATTGCCACCACTACATACACGCACGCACGCACACACACACACACACACACACACACACACACACACACACACACACACACACACACACACACACGTGCACACACACGCACACACATACACACACACAAACAAACAAACACACAAATCTCACACGAACACAAATCTTACACCGTCCCCCCCCCCTCTCAAACAAACGCATACTACCCCTCCCACCCTCTCCATCATCCTCACTCCCTCTCACTCCCCAGCCCCACCCCAACCCAACACACCTAACATCACAACCGACAAATCTCAAATCCTCAAACGAAGTTAAAAGTAATTAGTTCAATTATGGAGAGGCCTGGTCAGCAGACTGTACAGAGAATATGGACAGCTCACGGCTTTCCCTTCTGCCCACCAAACAATCCTGTAACCTCATTAACCCTTTGACTCCTGTACCCTGTCCATCAGCAGCCTGCATTGTTAACCCTGCTAGAAAAAAACACCACTTAACCCTTTGACTCCCTCAGCATCACCAACTGGGAAGACAATGGCCGCAACACAGTAAGCAGGTGACAGCAGTGCATGCAGGTCACACTCACATTTGAATAACAACACAAAAAAGCCGCTACTGTAACCCTGTGACTACCCTCACCATGTCCACCAGCATCCTGCATTGTTAATCCCTGCTAGCAAAACAAAAACTTAACCCCTTGACTCCCTCAGACTGTCTACCAGCATCCTGCATTGTTAACGATGCTAGCAAAGCAAAAACTTTACCCTTTGACTCCTTCACCCTGTCCACCAGCATCCTGCATTGTTAACCCTGCTAGCAAAGCAAAAACTTTACCCTTTGACGCCTTCACCCTGTCCACCAGCATCCTGCATTGTTAACCCTGCTAGCAAAGCAAAAACTTAACCCTCTGACTCCCTCACCCTGTCCACCAGCTTCCTGCATTGTTAACCCTGCTAGCAAAGCAAAAACGTAGCCCTCTGACTCCTTCACCTGTCCATCAGCTTCCTGCATTGTTAACGATGCTAGCAAAGCAAAAACTTAACCCCTTGACTCCCTCACCCCGTCCACCAGCATCCTGCATTGCTAACCATGCTAGGAAAACAGAAACTTAACCCTTTGACTCCATCACCTTATCCACTAGTTTCCTGCAGGAAGGCTGGTGGATACGGTGAGGGAGTAAAATGATTAAGTTTTTGCAGTTGGTGGATAGGTGGAGAGAATCGAAGGGTTAAGCTTTTGCAGTTGATGGATAG
>JAPXFY010000020.1:41215026-41222526 GCA_030674185.1 Monoplex corrugatus | reverse complement strand
ATCACATTGTAATATATATTTGTATATAATATGCTCTTTATATTTTCCATTGCTTTTATTCTTTCTCCCCATTTATAGCCATGCGTGTGTGTGCGTGCGTATGTGTGTGTGCGTGCGTGTGTGTCTGTTTCAGCGCTTAGATTTGATTTTATCAAGATTTTGCGCTATATAAATATTGTAATTATTATTAATTATTATTATTGTAATTATAAATACGCGTGTCAGAGAAAATGAAATCTCTATTAGTGTTTGGTAATATACAGAAATACGATAATATCCAACGTGTGCTGCCCCGAAAAAGGAATATGATTGCCATAATGGCTGGAGGGGAAGAGAAACCAGGTAGACCCAGGGAGAAAATATTGGACGGACTTGCAGGGTGACTGAGGACAGAGAGGATGGAAGATGTGCTTGCGGCGACAAGAGATAGATTGGTATGGAGGGCCATGATCGCCAACGCCATGCAGCAGGGCACATAATGATGATGATGATGGTGGTGATGATAATGATGAATGGCAGAGATGAGAGAAAGAGAGAGCCATATATTTAAAAACCCACTTGTGTATACATGTGCGCGTAGGAAAGGAAGGAAGGAATCTTTTATTTAATGTCTGTTCACAATAGTGATTTTACACACACACACACACACACACACACACACACACACACACACACACACACACACACACACACACACACACACACACACACACACACACACAGAGAGAGAAAGACAAAAAAGGGAGGGGGAGGGGGGAGTGGAAGTTTGAATGTAACAAGGGAACAGTTGCAAGAAATGATTCAGAACAGTGAATTTACAGCGTCAAATGATAACATGCAACAATTGATTAACTCTTCAAAACAATCTGCCAACAGGAGATCTGAGAATCAGCTGGACTACCGAAATAATATCATTATTTTTGTTGTAAAGGATATCTCTAGAGTCAGTACATGAAAAATCTAGATTGTTATTTCTGTATATCGTAAGTAAGATAAGACATTCAAAGAGCAGATGGTGGACTGATTATGCTTTTGAACAAATACATACATTTTGTGTATATTTTGTTTTCCAAGAGTTAAGCCTTAGTTTGTATATCAAGGACGCTAGCTGTCTGGGGCAGTAAGGTATCAGGCTTTGGGTATTTGAGAAATCAGCATAAACTGAACGTTCTAACACAGAACCAAGTTCATGAACTGTTAGTTTACGCGTAGTAGTTACAGCCCAAAAAACGCGAAAATAAATAAATAATTAACAAAAATGAATAAAAATAAAACTCACCTCAAACAAACAAACAAACTATAAAAATCTTTAGATATTAACACCTTGGACTACCATTCAAGGTCAAGGGTATAGCACAGAGACCCAGGTAAAAAAAAAAAAGTGGTCCGATCCAAGAATCAACCTAGAACATCTCACGACCGGTATGCTTCAGGCGGCCAAACCACTTGTCCAGAATTTAAATTAAGCGTGATTACTTTTGCTGCCGATGCCAGTTCCAGACATCAGACTTCCGACTGTTGTCAGTAGTCAGAGTGTTCCAGATGTATGAGAGAAGTCAAGCATGTCAGTGCCAGAAGCAGTAGGCTACTGCCCAGGGACTGGTGGAGGAGATAACAGTTAACGGCCCTTGTCAGTAGCACTCACAATGGTGCAGTGGATTAATTGACGGCTCAATGGGCTGATGGTGAAGTGGTCATGACATCAGAATTCCAGTCAGAAAGATTTGAATTTGGACCTGTCTGGCAGCGCCTGTTGAATAAAAGGTAGGGTCCCCCCCCCCCCCTCCCAAGCTTCTAGGTTAACAGGTCAGAGAGAAACCGTTTGCAGAGACCCATGCTTTGGCACACAACTAACAGCTGGAAACATCTAGCGAACAGCTCTTCAGTGCAGCGTCCTAATGACGTTACGAAGTTAAGGGAGAAGCCAAAAATGAAGAAGAAAAGGAAAAAGAGGAAGAAAATGAAAGAAAGAAAGCAAGAAAGAAAGAAAAAGAAAGAAAGAAAGAAAAAGAAGAAGAAAGAAAAAAGAAGAAAGAAAGAAAGAATGAGAGAGAAAAAGAAAGAAAAAAAATGAGAGAAAAAGAAGAATAAGAAAGAGAGAAAGAAAGAAGAAGAAGAAGAAAAAAGAAAGAAAGATCAAGAAAAAGGTGAGAAAAACAGAAAGAAAGAAAGAAAGAAGACGACGACGAAGAAGAAGAACAACAAGAGCAACAAGAAGAATAAAGAAGGAGTAGAAGAAGAAGAAGATGAAGAAGAAAAAAAAAAAAGAAGAAAAAGAAGAGCAAGAACAAGAATAACAAAAAGAACAAGAAAGAAGAACACAACAAAACAAGAAGGAAAGGTCAACATAACCATTAGTGCAGACTTACAAATACCTCAATCCCTTGCGTATGTGGACGCACGCAGAATGTTTACATACGCAGGTAAAACATCTACCTCGAATTATGCCGAATCTAGACAAAGATTCTAGGACAGTATTCAGACTATCATGATGGCTGTTTTTCACAAACATGGGTGATTTTTACCTGTGATTCCTATAGTTAGTGGGTGAAGGGGGGTTGAATGCAGGGTAGGGCGGTAAAAATAGCGGATGGTTTGCTAAGTATGTTGGATTAGAACAGGCTCAACTGAATTCCAGTGGTTATCCAGAAGCGGTACATATACATCCCTGGTATGTGACCTTCAGACCTCAGCTTATCAGCAATACTAAATCAGACAACCTCGAAGAATTTCAAACACCAACAAACGCAGAAAGGAATGACACATAAAAACTCACTAAGCTTCAAAACCTGTCCCAATCAAATCACGATGATAAATCGAGCTGACAGTGAAGAATATTGGACGGACTGAAGGGTGGCTGAAGACAGAGAGGGTGGAAGATGTGCTTGCGGCGACAAGGGATAGGCTGGATGCATATGGAGGGCCATGATCGCCAACGCCATGCGGCAGGGCACATGATGATGATGATGTGAAGAATTTCAAACATTGCCAAACGCAGACACCAGGAAGGAAGAATCTATCTCACCCATGGTGTTTCTAATCAGTTCCCCCCTCCAAGGAATAGATCTGACATGTCTGGCACTACTCACGGTCCATGAGGAACACCCAGGCATCCTCCACTCCAGGATGCTTGTCAATCAATCCTTCTCCTCCTCCTGAGTTGCAGTTCCCTCGTGCACTCCTATATGAATGGGCTTTTACGTGTACAGATTTTTCAGAGTACTCGTGTGTGTATGTGTGTGTGTGTGTGTGTGTGTGTGTGTGTGTGTGTGTGTGTGTGTGTGTGTGTAAGTGTGTGTGTGTGTAAGTGTGTGTTCGTTCGTTCGTTCGTTATTTCTTTTAACGTCTATTCACATACGTGCTTTTAGACGAGAATAAAATAAAATGAAATGAAATGAAATAAGATAAAACAAAATAAAATAAGATAAATAAATAAATAAATCTATAAGATAAAGAGGTGTCTATGGGGTGGATGAATCTATGAAATCATGCAGGCATTGCATCATATAACATCTCCCCTCTCCTGGCACAACTTCACTGGCTCCCTGTATCAAAGCGCATACAGTACAAACTAGACACCATCTGCTACAAAAGCCTCAATAACACAGCCCCCGATTACCTGTCAAGCCTACTTGAAATCTATGTTCCCTCACGTACCCTCCGCTCTGCCTCCGATCCTCTGACTTTTCGCTTTCCACGCACTAAGCTCAATACCTATGGTCCACGAGCCTTCTCTGTTTCTGGTCCACTCTCCTGGAACAAACTTCCTCTCTCAGTTCGTCAGCAACCTACTTTTGTCTCCTTCAAGTCCGCTCTCAAAACTCACCTTTTCTCCTCTGCTTAAAATCCTGACCTCACTGCAGCCTGTCTCCACTCGGTGTGGAATCACATTGTAATGTATATTTGTATATAATATGTTTTCTATAATTTTCCATTGCTTTTCTTCTTTTCTCCCATTTTATAGCCTTGTGTATGTGTGCTGTGTGTGCATGCGTGCGTATGTGTATGTTCAGCGCTTAGATTTGATTTCTATCAAGATTTTGCGCTATGTAAATATTGTCATTACTATTATTATTATTATTATATTATTATTATTATATAAGGTACCATCAAACAATTGAAGAAACAAGAAAAAACAACCAGACCATTAGAACGATCAGGTACTTCATCAGTTTGCTCATGGTTCTGTGTATGTATGTATGCGTGCGTGCATGTGTGTGTGTGTGTGAGCATGTGTGTGTGTGTGTGTGTGTGTGTGCGTGAGCATATGTGTGTGTGTGTTTGTGTGTGTGTGTGTGTGTGTGTGTGTGTGTGTGTGTGTGTGTGTGTGTGTGTGTGTGTGTGTGTGTGTGTGTTACCCTGCCCTGCCATACTCCGTTGTCCGGGGGTATGCGTGCTTAGTGTTTGGATTTTTCCTTAAGCCACCAAATCTGACATAGCTTTAACAATACTACACGTGTGTGTTTGATCTTCGGCGTGTGTATACATGATGATGATGATGATGATAATAATAATAACAATAAAAGTTATAATAATAATAAGAATAGTAATAATAATACTAATAATATAAGTGATGATGATGACGACATTGATGACATGATTACCACTTCTATGCTGATGACACCCAACTTCAAGACAGTGACTCACCTGATAATATACAGCGCCTGTTGACTCGCACCACTGAGTGTTACTCGGACATTAAGAACTGGATGACACACAATAGACTTCAGCTTAATGACGACAAAACAGAAGCTATCCTCATTGGCACCCGTCAGAAACTTTCTCAGCTGCCTCCTCTTTCTCTCCCATTATGTAACACATCAGTCCCAATTTCTGATTCAGCTAAAAAACCTTGGTGTCTGCATTGACTCTACCCTCTCCATGAACAACTTTGTTTCTCAAACTGCCAGATCTTGCTACTATCATCTCCATCGTATAAGCCTGATCAGGAAGTATCTCTCTGTCGAAACAACTGCAAAACTCGTTCTCTCCTTCATAATGTCTCGCATTGACTATTGCAATTCACTCCTGTCCCGTCTTCCTGCCTCCACCATTCACATCCTACAGCGCATTCAAAACAATGCTGCAGCCTTGTACTCAAAAAGAAAAAAGCTGACCACATATCTCCTCTCCTGGCACAACTTCACTGGCTCCCTGTATCAAAGCGCATACAGTACAAACTAGACACCATCTGCTACAAAAGCCTCAATAACGCAGCCCCCGATTACCTGTCAAGCCTACTTGAGATCTATGTTCCCTCACGTACCCTCCGCTCTGCCTCTGATCCTCTGACTTTTCGCTTTCCACGCACTAAGCTCAATACCTATGGTCCACGAGCCTTCTCTGTTTCTGGTCCACTCTCCTGGAACAAACTTCCTCTCTCAGTCCGTCAGCAACCTACTTTTGTCTCCTTCAAGTCCGCTCTCAAAACTCACCTTTTCTCCTCCGCATAAAATCCTAACCTCACTCAACCCCCCCCCCCCCCTCTGCAGCCTGTCTCCGCTCGGAGGGAATCACATGGTTATAATATATAATTGTATATGCTATGCTCTCTATAATTTTCCATTGCTTTTATTCTTGCTTTTATTGCTTTTATTCTTTCTCCCATTTATAGCCATGCGTGTGTGTGGGTGTGTGTGTGTGTGTGTGTGTGTGTGTGTGTGTGTGTGCGTGCGTGCGTGTGTGTGCGTGCGTGCGTGCGTGCGTGCGTGCGTGCTTGCGTGTGTGTCTGCTTCAGCGCTTAGATTTGATTTTATCAAGATTTTGCGCTATATAAATATTGTAATTATTATTATTACATCAATACAAATTAATGATAATATTAACAACAACGACGATGATGATAACAACAACAACAACAACAACAACAACATCAGTTATAATAATAATGATGATGATCATACTACTACTATTACTACTACTGCTGCTGCTACTACTACTACTACTACTACTACTGCTGCTGCTGCTGCTGCTGCTGCTGCTATTACTACTACTACTACTACTACTACTGCTGCTGCTACTACTACTACTACTAATGATAATAATTTTTCTTACAGACACACAAACAACGCACATGCACAGACACACACACACACACACACACACACACACACACACACACACACACACACACACACACACACACACACACAGAGAGAGAGAGAGAGAGAGAGAGAGAGAGAAATTCTCGTTTGATTAAAGAATCAACCATGAAACCCCTAGCTTTCTGGTCAGGTGGTTAGACCACTCGACCACCACATCAATCAAACACAGTGACCCATCAAGAGATGGGGGCAAATCCCCTCTATCCTTTCTGTACCAGGAGGTAGTAGGTAGGTCTGAACTCCAATCGTCTGATTGGAAATCTGATATCTTAACCACTTGACTGTCGCATCGATCGAGCCGTCAGTTAACACTTTGACTCCCTCACCCTGTCCACCAGCTCAAACAAAAACTTAACCCTTTGACCCCCTCACCCTATCCACCAGCTTCCTGCAGGAAGCTGGTGGGTGAGGATGAGGGAGTCAAAGGGTTAAGTTTTTGCAGTTGATGGATAGGGTGCGCAGGAGTGAAAGGGTTAATTCCCAGCATCACCATCAGTGCTACTGACTCGGGGCCGTTAGCCGTTATCCTCCCCACCAGTCCCTGGAGTCTACTGTTTCTGGCATTGACGGACTTGATTTCTGCCCATACCTCTGGAACAATCTGGGACAATCTGACAGCTGACAAGACTCTCCAGTCTGGCAACGACATCAAAGCAATAGCAATTACGCTTGATTTTTAACCCTTTGACTCCCGGCACCATAATCCACAAGCTGCAAAAATTAACCCCCCTGATTCCCTCACCCTCACTTTGGAATCATAAAATCTCATATATAATTATGATCTCGTTTCTTGCCAGCGCATAGGACTTTCGCGCAGGCTTATGGCATTCAAACAGTATTCAAGAAGATGAAAAGCATTCTTACCAACAAATGCCTATCAATTAACATCAGGAAGACAGTTCTTGAATGTTATATAGAACCGAGAACGTTATACGGTTGTGAGGCGTGGACAGTCAACACGCTAAGCCAGAACAAGATTGAAGCAGCCGAGATGTGGTTTCTAAGAAGAATGTTGAGAGTTCCATGGACAGCAAAGAAAACAAATGAGACAGTTTTGGTGGAGGCAGACACAAGAAGATCATTCATAAGGAAGATTAGGAAAAGACAGCCAACATTTATAGGCCATTTTGTAAGGAAAGGGGAAATAGAGCACCTGATCACAACAGGAAAGCTGGAGGGAAAGAGAGCACCAGGTAGACCCAGGGAGAAAATATTAGACGGACTTGCAGGATGGCTGAGGACAGGACGGTGGAAAATGTGTTTGCAGCAAGAAGGGATAGATACATATGGAGGGCCATGATCGCCAACGCCATGCTGCAGGGCACATTATGATGATGATGATATGGCATGATCAGTTTGGATCTTCTCCACAAACTGGTATTTGTGTGACGTCATT
>JAPXFY010000020.1:41205026-41210026 GCA_030674185.1 Monoplex corrugatus | reverse complement strand
CTTTTCTGGTTCATGTTTTTGGTTGGTCGAGGGGTTAAGGGCCATGTTCGTCATGTTAGGGGTATAGGTTCAACCCTCGGGCAGAACACGATTTTGTTAGGGTCATTGGACCCATGGAGGTTACCTTTGTGCTCACCTCCCCCCCCCCCCCTCTTTTCCGTCCCATTTTCTATGCAACATCAATGGCCACTGGAACAGTTTTTATAATGAGATGATGATGATGATGTCGACGAGAATGATAATCATGATGTTATGGAGTTCCATCTAGGATTGAGACTTGAGACGCGTGACAGGGCTGTTCTCTACGCTTACCGCCATAATATATCCTGGCGTCAACTAGTCGCTCAACTGTGTGGTCCCAGTCCTCCCAATGAGCCCATAACACGCCCAACCCTGGGTAGGAGCCTGTTAAGGCCAAAAAATCCCACAATGATTTTTTGAAGGGACTGATGGGGATTCCAACCCACAACCTTCCAGTAGGTAGTCCGTTGCGCTAACCACCACACCACAGCGACTGGTACGACTTTTTTTTTTCTTTTTCATGTCCCCCATTAGTTCAGTGTTTAGAACGACATGCTGATAACGCGAGGATTACAGGTTCAATTTCGAAAAGGCCACGGTTTTTCTTTCAAAAGACCCAGTCAGCGGGCGACACAAGGTTTTTCGCAGGCCCAGGGAGTCTGCCAGATAACAAACAGCTGGCAGAGCGCATATGGAATTGACATTGAGTGCGATGCATTTTCATTAGCAAACTCCAAATTCCCAGTTCTAACTCCCAGTCCGCCATCGCACTTTGAACCTGATGATGATGATGATGACGATGATGATGACAACGACGACGACGATGATGATAATGATGATGATGATGATGATGATGGTGGGTGGTGGGTGGTGGTGGTGGTGGTGGTTATGACTGCCCAGGGACTTTAGCGTGCGTATCCCGAAAGGAACACGGGTCCAACTCATATTTTCGTCCCCTTCCCAAGGACTAGACGTTCAGTTCGATTTTCCGGTGCAGTACGAAGGGCAGTTGAAGGTTCAAGTTCAAGTTCATATTGCCCAGCCGACTACTAGAGCCATATCAGGGCTAACACCACGACAAAAACGACAACCAGATTAAGATAAAAGACAACATTCAAAACCACGCTCACCGTTAACCTTACAAGTCTAAAATGCAATTAAAGAAGCACATACTCGGACGTAATCATATCAGGTGAAATCTATTGATCTCTTGTAATAACTGGAAAATTGCATCGGGAGGGACGTCTCGGAAGAGGTTCTTTAAGGAGTCCGCTGTGTAGTGCTTATGTCTCACATCGTACAAGTCCCAGCAATCAAGGAGTGTCTGATGCTCAACGGCTCTTCACATGTATACACCACGGTGCTTTCTTTATTTTTTTTAAAATGTACGAATGAGTGCAGGATGTGTGACCCGTGTGTAACCTACATAACACTACAGTTTAATGTAGAGTATCCATAGATTCGAACTCCTCACCATTACTATGTGAATCTGACACTCAACCAACTGAGCTTTTGAGGCCTACAATCAGAAAAAAATAAGAAAACACAAGATAATTCAAGTTAATGTATGATTTGAAGGCTACCATCCTCTCAGGAACAGCCAACACAGATGTCTTTGTGGAGTTTATGATCTATTCGGAGACACGTTCACAAATACATAAATGCATATACCAGTAGTACATTACACCGTCACCAAGTCTCTCTCTCTTGATGTCTCTGTCTCTTTCTCTCTATCTGTATGTCTACCTGCCTACTATGTCTGTCTGTCACTCTCTCTCTGTTTGTCTGTCTTTCTTTCGCTCTTCTCTCTCTCCCTTTCTCTGCTTGTCTGTCTGTCTTCTCTCTCTCCCTTTCTCTGCTTGTCTGTCTGTCTTTCTTTCTTTCTCTCTCTTTCTCTTTCTCTCCCTCTCCTCGTCCGTATCTCCGGCTTTCTCTCCTTCCATCTCTCTCTGTATCTCTGTCTTATCCTTCTCTCTCCTCTTTGTCACGTAACCTGTGTCTCTTTCCCTCTGTCTCTCTCTCTCTCTCTCTCTCTCTCTCTCTCTCTCTCTCTTTCTGCCTTACTTCCTCTCTATGTCCTTTTCTCTCTGCATTCTCTCTTCTTTCTCGTTCTCTCTGTCTCTGTCTGTCTGTCTCTCTCTCTCTGTGTCCTCTCTCTCTCTCTGTCCTTTCCCGTTCTGTCTCTCTGACTCTCTGTTTCTCTCTCTCTGTCCTTCTCTTTCTCTGTCTGTCTGTCTGTCTCTCTCTCCCCCTCTCTCTCTCTGCTTGTCTGTTTGTCTCTCTCTCCTTCTGTCTCTCTCTCCTTCTCTCTCTCTTTCTCCTCTTTCTTTCTCTCCCCCTTTCTCTCCCCCCCCCTCTCTCCGTCTCATTCTCTCATTCTTCTCAGCCTCCAATCTCTCTCTCTCTCTCTTCTCTGTCTCTCACCCTGTTTCTCTCCCTTCCCCCCCCCCCTCTCTCTCTCTTCTCTCTCAGCCTGCGCATGTGTGTTTTATTCACAGACACGTACACAGTCGGACCGATCCACATACCAGGCACGGACATAGAACATTAAACATCCAGTGTACTTCTATATCACACATTATCATGAATCATGTATGTGCTGTCCGCTGTAACGCTGTACTCTTTTAAAGAGAGAGAATGAGAGAGAGAGAGAGAGAGAGGGAGGGAGGGAGAGGGAGGGAGAAAGAGACAGAAGACAGACAGAAGAAGAAGAGAGAGAGAAAGAAGGGAGAAATAGATAGATAGACAGACAGACAGATAGATAGATAGATAGACAACTAGACAAATCGAGAGAGAGAGACAGACAGAGGCAGAGAGATGGACAGACAGACAGACTTCAGACTTCAGAATACTTTATGACTCGAGGATAATAGCATTGAGTCCCACCGGACTTGTCTTGAAGCTAGTCCTTGCTATTCTACACGCAAAATATTGCCATAAATAAAATGAAGAAACAAGTTATAAAAATCAGAAAGAGGGGGGAGGAGGGAGGGTGAAAGAGAGAGAGAGTGCGGGAGCAAGAGAGAGAGAGAGAGCAAGAAAGAGAGACAGACAGAGAGTGAGAGAGATAGAATGAGAGAGAGATAGAAAGAAAGAACGAGAGAGAGAGAGAGAGAGAGAGAGAGAGAGAGAGAGAGAGAGAGAGAGAGAGAAACCCAGGTGTAGTGAAAGAAAAAGAAGAAATACTCGAAATTTCATATTTTTTGTTTACTGTATTCAAGACTGTACCAGGAACCAGTGGAACTGCCTCCAAAGAAAATGATGCCAGGCAGGCACCTGTACCTGTTCCTGTCTGGCACACAACAGATCTCTGTCCACGGCTGGCACTCGTCTGTAACATAGGCGGGAATGTAGAAAGGGAAGGAGGATTAGCGAGAAAAAAACTGAACTAATCGAGTCTAGACATCAGAACGGTATGGAAAGGAAACTAAAGTGACGTCCTGCAAAAAGATGATTTTCTTTCCAACCACGTAAGCTGTAATTGTGTTCTGTTTGTGGCTTGTATAGTGAGTGAGCAGACGTTTATTTATTTTCTTTTCATTAACCCCTCCCCTCCCCACTCCCCTACCCTCTGCATTCTTCTTACTTCTGATTTTGTTGGTTTGTTTATTTATCTAATTAATCACTATACGGTAGACTCCTTAATTAACCTTTCGACCGCCGCACCCTGTCCACCAACATCCTGCATTGTCGATCATGCTAGCAACGCAGAAACTTAACTCTCTGATTCCCTCACTCTATCCAGGGTGAGGGAGTCAAAGGGTTAAGTTTTTGCGGTTGGTGGATAGGGTGCGGGAGCCAAAGGGTGAAATAAAGCATCTCTTTAGAGATATTCCTCCAGACGAAATATTCACGTTTTTGCAAGAGATTAATAGACTTCATCTTATCTGATCAAACCACGGCTGCATTTTCCCAGCCATTCTGACACCCTTTAGTTGGTACCTTTCTGTCAGCCAGCATCGCTTGGAAGTGGTATTTTTAGCCAGGCAGGTTTGACCAAAATCCATCTCTGAAGCGCGTCTTGTGCTACAGCAATACTGACAAAGAAGGAATCTGAGTGCGGTTTTCTGTATGTTTTGTGAATTTGTGTAATGATGGAGAATTTTTTCATCACTTTACCTGGATGCATTCAGTGCTGTGAATACTCATTGTTCTGAAGAAGTGATCATTCCTTTGATGCATCACCTTGTCTTTGAGTTTCAGTAGAAATTACTAATGTGATGATTGACTCATATCTCCAGGTGGTTGTTGTTTGTTCAGTATAAAGTGAGATTATTTTCGTAGTAGTGGCATAAGTATAGTGCAAGTTACAATCTTCACACGTTTTTGTCCATTTTGGCATGGTCAGATTCGTGATCTTCAGTGCTGAAAGGGGTGTGGAGAGAGGAAGGGAAGGGGAAAGGTGCACGCTATTGATAACCAGCAGGGCAGAACCAAAAAGTGCGCCAACTGAAGGGGATAGGTGCACGCTATTGATAACCAGCAGGGCAGAACCAAAAAGTGCGCGAACTGAAGGGGAAAGGTGCACGCTATTGATAACCAGCAGGGCAGAAGATCTTAGATGTCATTGGGGGGCCAACTAAAGAATCTCGGATTTGTGCGCCGTGTACACAGTATCCTCCATAAATGTGTGTTTTTTTGGAGTGTGGAACATTTTCTGATCAATACCTGTGAGTATACACTTGTTTTGTGAGAGATAACTTGCTTGTGGATTGTGTGACTGTGTGTCTGTGCTTGTACATGCATGCAGATGTGTGTGTGTGTGTGTGTGTGTGTGTGTGTGTGAGTGTTGTGTGTGTGTGTGTGTGTGTGTGTGTGTGTGTTTTCAAGCATGTATTTTCAAAATGCACGGTGGCCGGTACATGCACATCATATAACACTACAGTATGTACATGTAATGTAAGAGAGACAGAGACCAAGAGAGAGAGTGTGTGTGTTTTCAAGCATGTATTCTCAAAATGCATTTTATACGCACATCA
>JAPXFY010000020.1:41177526-41202526 GCA_030674185.1 Monoplex corrugatus | reverse complement strand
CCAGCGAGTACATTCCCAAGAGATACAAAGATAGAGAGAGAGATGGGAAAGAGAGAGAGAGAGAGAAGGGATGGAAGAGAAAGAGAAAGCGAAGGAAGACAAAGAGAGAGAGGGAGAGAGACACAGAGAGAGAATGTACTCCAGATCTTAGAAAATACGTTGCAGTCATGGTACAACCTTCAACTTGCCTCGTCCTTTTTATCATCCAAACACACAAATCTTCACCACCTCCGCACTGACGCAACCGCCACCACCATCACCTCACCATCATCACCATCATTACAATGCCGCCATAACGGTTTTGCACTTCCGGGCTTAGTGCACTGAGGCGTGGCGATAGCCATCAGGTTACTGACGTCAATGACCTTCCGATGTGTCACGTGATTCGCTCGTCAGCTGTGGCGTTCAATGGATGTCCGTGTCATGCACTTCCGCTTGTGGAAACGAGACTCGGAGTTGTCTTTTTTTGGCTTGTGATTTTTCCTTTCGGCGGTTTGTTGTTAGTCTAAAGTGTGGGAGGTGGTGTGTTTATGCGTGGTCTAACATGTGTACCCCTCTTCCCCTCTCTCTCTCCCTCTCCCTCTCTCTCTGTATCTCTCTCTCTCTCCTCCCTCTTTCAGCTCTGCGTCCCCCCCCCCCCCCCCCCCCCGTTTCAGCTCTCTCTCTCTCACCTCCGCTTCTCATCCATTCTTCTCACCTTCAAGTGTACACGTACGCGGGCGCCAGACAGACAGGTATGCATCGTCAACAACAACAGCAACAACAACAATGCCAACACCATCAGTTCTAAGCTTTCAGTCAGTGCCCACTAGCCAGTGCAGACAGTCAAACTGACCTCTATCAGTGCTGGTCAACATCCGTCGGCATGTTTCCGGCACGTTTCTGGCATTTCTCGTAGAGATGGAACCCGATTCCAGCGAAACCTATGCGAGGCTGACTCACTCCTTTCCTTTTCTTTCCTTACCTGACCCCCAGGTGTATATATGATTCCAGCGCCAATGCTGTTAAACGCAGAATGGCTCAGACGCTTAGACGTTCACTGCCAATAACTAAACTCGAGGTTCCAGGGTTCGACCCCCATAGAGGCCTTGACTTTTCTCCTCAGTTTGACCAGAAAATCGAACTGAACGTCTAGTCCTTCGGAAAGGGACGAAAAACGAGTCGGACCCGTGTGCCTTCTAGTTGTGCACGCTAAAGATCCCATGGCAGTTGAAAATCGTAAAGAGCAGGCCATTGCGGAGCTGCCTTGGTGAAAAAAACAAAAACAAAAAAAAAACGTTGGAGATATAGATTTATTTCCCAGGTCCCACCCCATGAAGACCGATTAGCCTTCTTGCCTTTCTGATTTCTTGGTTTTAAAAAAAGTGAAAATAAATATGAATTTGAAGCTAGGGAGAGGGGATGGACGCCGCCCTCTTGATGCTGGCCCCAGGAAAAATTGAGGTCTCTGCCACCTCGTTCCCCTACGACCACAGGATTATGGAATTATCTAGGTAGGACCTCAGGACCTGGCCTGTTCATGGATTTATGTCTAGGCTTAAGGCTTGTGCCGCGATCATTCTGGATCTTCTTCATTACATGTCACCTGTGACGTTAGTGCATATGGAATTCATTCCGAGCGCGGAGACGTCATCTTGAGAAACTGAAACTTTAGCGCAGAGGTTTTGTGTTCGATTCTCAGGTGAGCCAAAGTTGGTTGTCTTAGTTTTACGTTCCCATGAGCTCAGCTGTTTACTGTGCGTCGTTTGTTCAAAAAGAATTCATGACACTCCGTACAATTCCATATGCACATATGCACTCCACCCAAATCTGACAGCAATTATCTGGCAGGCTCCCTGAGCCTGTGCAAAAAACAAACAAACAAACAAACAAACAAACAAACAAACAAAACAACAAACAAACAAACAAAAACCTAGATAAAGCATAGGTAGGTAAGACCTCATGACCTGTTCAGCTCATGGGTTTATGTGCAGGCTTAAGGCTTGTGCCATGATAACCATACACTTGGCACCTGTAATGTTAGCGCATATGGAATTTGTTCCGAGCGCGGAGACGTCGTCTTAGGAAACTGAAACTGAAAAAAACACCTATGTGCTTACCTAGTCTTGAAATGGGGAAGGGGGTGAAGGGAGCTATGAAACACTTAGCTGATACTACCCGAATGATCGATTCATTTTAAGATGGGCAGCAAACAGGCCAGTTTATAATGTTGCAGGCTGAGACTGAACTCGAGATAATTGATCTTGAGTCCATGGCTCTTCAAAAAGAACCAACCGGCTCGCAGAGAGAAAGAGAGAGAGAGAGGCAGATAGACAGACAGACAGACAGACAGAGAGAAAGAAAGAGAGAGAGGAAGTTAGATACAGACAGATAGCCAGAGAGAGGGGAGAGACAAGACAGAAGCGGAAGTTAAATACATACAGATACCCAGAATGAGAGAGGGGGGGGGAAGGGAGGGGTAGACAGGCATACAGAGAGAGACAGACAGACGGAAGAAAGAAAGAAAGAGAGCCAGAGAAATAGAGAGAGAGACCCACATATACAGAGAGAGAGAGGGAGAGGTGGGGAGAAACAGGCAGACACAGACAGACAAACAAGAAAGGCATGTACAGACAAAGATACCGACAGGGAGACAAAAAAGAACAAACAGACATAACAGAACGAGAAGAAGAGAAAAAATACAGGGCGGAGCGAGCGAATCTCAAGCGAAGACAGATGAACTCATCATTGGAGGCTTGCTTGCGGATACAGTAGCGTAGCTGAGAGCTCACACCTTCCTCCCACCTGAAGCGAAACGCACGCAGAAGCCTAGGCCCCGGGTACACTACACGTCGCCATCTCATAGAAACTTTCTAAATGCTAACCAGTTGTGGTGTAGTTTCAGTTTCAGTTTCGGTTTCTCAAGATGACGTTTCTGCGCTCGGAATGAATTCCATATGCACTAACGTCACAGGTGCCGTGTGTATGTGATCATAGCACATAAAACCCTGAGCTGGCCAGGTCCTGAGGGCCTACCTAGCCTTTCTTTTTGCCTAGTCTACATTTTTTGGTACTAGCGTTGTATCAGTCTATCGCTGGAATACTTGTGGTGTAGTGGTTTGCGCAACGGACTACTGATTGGAAGGTTGTGGGTTCGAATCCCCATCAGTCTCTTCAAAATCATCGCGGGGGGTTTTCGGCTGTAACCGGCTCCTATCCAGAGCTGAACGTTCTATAGGCTCATTGGAAAGACTGGGACAACACAGTCGAGTCTCGTCCATTTCATGAATGCGTCGTGGAGGGTGTTTGCTCAAATCTTTTGACCAATACGGCAGGTGTCTGTATCTCATAGACCTGGCTGAGCCAGGATATATTACAGTAATAAGCGTAGAGTACAGCCCTGTCACGCTGTCTCAATTCTGGATGGAACTCTATAGCACCCTGATTACCATCCTCTTCCTCCTCATCACATCATCGCATTGTCAAAACTATCCCAGCGTCTCTTAAGGCGGAATAGAAATAGGGACAAACAATTAAACAAAATAAAAATAAGAATAAATGAGCACAAAGGAAACTACCTGAGTGCAGTGATCCTAAAATAGAACAAAACATCTTAATACTGATATGGTTACAGTTTTACAAATTGTGTTCTCATGGAAACACTCAAATAATTTTAACCTTTCGAATCCTTCCGTGAGAATCCTTCCGGGAGATCAAATTGAGTAAACTGAAATCGTCATAAAGAATAGAATGCTTGAAATAGTGTTGATATTTAGAATGTTTTTAGGAGATCCAATCATGCAAACTGGAATAATTTTTATATGATATTTAGAGTGTTTTCAAGAGATAAAAATTCTGTAGCTTATTTAGAATGTTTCCAGGAAATCGAATTATGCCCACGGAAATAATTTTGACAGGATGCTTACAGGAGATCGAATTGTGTCGATTGAAATGATTTTAAAACTTAAAATGCTTTCAGAAGATGGAATAAAAATGTGAATTGAAATGGTTTTAAAAATAAAAATGCTTTCAGGAGGCAGAATCGTGTAAATTGAAATGTTTTTAAAATTCAAAATGCTTCCAGATGATCGAATCCCATAAACTGAAATGAGTTTAAAAAATCGAAAAGCTTCCAGAAGATCGAATCGTGTGAACTGAAATGATTTCAAACTTAAAATGCTTCCAGGAGATCGAATCGTGTAAATTGAAATGGTTTTAAAAATAAAAATGCTTTCAGGAAACAGAATCGGGTAAATGAAAATGGTTTTAAAACTTGAAATATTCCAGGAGATTGACTTGTTTAAACTGAAATGATTCAATATTTAGAATACTTTCAGGGGATCGAAAAGTGTTTTGTGCACATGGGCCTGGTGGGCATTGGCGTAGATCCCTCACTGTCCACTCCGACTGCCATGATTTGAATCGTTTTTGTTTATCTGTTACGTGCATGCTGGTTGGCTGGGTTGCTAGAACCATAACGTGAAAGTAGAATGTCTCGAGTTCAATCCCAGCCTGCAATATGAAAGCTGACCTGTCCTCTGTCTCTCTTAACCCTTTTACTTCCACACCCTGTCCATCAGTATTCTGCATTGTCAACTATGCTAGCAAAGCAAAAACTTAGCCCTTTGACTCCTTCACCCTTCCTGTAAAAAGCTGGTGGATAGGTGAGGGAGCCAAAGGGCCAAGTTTTTGCAGGTGATGGATAGGGGGCGGGGGTCAAAGGGTTAATGCCCCGACCACTCTGGTGGTGTTAGTGTTTCAAAAGTCCTCCTCTCCCCCCCCCCCTCCCACTTTTTTATTTCTTTATTACGCGGACTGGTTGGTTCTTTTGATAGAGCCGTGGACTCAAGATCTGATATCTGGAGGTCAATCCCAACCTGTAGTAATAAAAACCTGGTCTGTTCGCTGCCCATCAGAATGTTTCCATCATTATTTCGTGGGTCTGTTCTCCACCGCCCCCCACTCCCCACCCCCAGAATCCCTTTGAGGAGGAGGAGTTGCAAAGCCAGAAGTCACACCGCGAAGGTCAAGGTCACATGCAGGGGGAAAAGTGCTTAAAATCAGCGTTTTATGTCATTACATTCTTCCTAATGTTGAGACTGTGATTTTGACGAGTATAAATCTGAATTTTCTGTGATTTTTTTTTAATGTAAAAGGGAGTTTGTGAAAATGGCCTGATCATCTTTCTTTTTCTTTTTTTTTCATGGCTTTTCTGTAGAAGCCTGAAGACATCCCTTGCATGTCGAAAAACTAATGAATGCTGAGAGAGAGAGAGAGAGAGACAGCAGACAGACAGGACAAACAGAGACAGACAGAGAGAGAAGACAGACAGAACAGACAGACAGAGCAGACAGATAAATGGAGGGGAGAGAGAGAAGGAAAAGAAAAAGAGAGAGGGGTGAGGGAGAAGTGAGAGAGACAGACAGACAGACAGAGGCAGGCAGACAGACAGAAAGAGGAAGAAAGAGAAGAGAGAGAGGTGAAGGAAAAAAGAAGAAAAAGAAAGAGAGAGGTGAAGGGGGAGAGAGAGAGAGAGAGAAAGAGAGTGGGAGAGGAAAAAGAAGAGAGAGGAAAGGGGAGAGAGAGAAAAGAGAGAGGAGAGCAGAGATAGAAAGAAAGGAAAAAAGAAAGAGAGAGAAAAAGGATTAATTAAAGGAAAAAATGAAAAGCCCGTCCCATTTTAAAATGCTGAGAATTGTTCCAGTTGGCAACTTGCCTTTGCCTACATTATCACCTGAAAAACTGACTCACATTGCACTCCAAAACACACAGACACATTCACTCTGCATCTTGTTCTTAACCTCTGCACTCAATACTGGTGATAAAAGCAATCTCGATAAAGATGTGGAATGAAGGACAGATACATCGATGAGAAAAAAGGAAACAAAGAAAGAGAAGAAAAAGGAGAAAAAGGAAAAAAAAAGAAGGGAGGAAGAAAGAAAATATTGAAAGAAAGAAAAGAAAGAAAGAAAGAAAGAAAGAAAGAAAATGAAAAACTTTAGAGACAAGGAAAGCAAGCGAGACAGAAAGAACGAAAAGAAAGAAAGACATAAAGCAAAGAGAGAGAGAAAGAGTGTGAGAGAGAGAAAGACACAGACAGACAGAGACCGAGGCAGAGACATAGATACAGAGACAGAGAGACAAAAGAGAGACAGAGACAGAGATAGAAAGCAGAAAAAGAAAAAGAAGAAAAAAGAAAGCAAGAAAGAAAAAAGAAAGAAAGACAATAACCATAAGGAGGAAACATCGACTAGGAAAAAGAAACTAGCAAAACTGCCACAACACAAAAACAGAATAAAACGAATGAACAACAACAGACAGACAGACAAACAACAAACAAAATAAGATGGTCAAGTCTTCCGAGCAATCTCTCTTCTTTTACAAGAAAAAAGAAACAAAATGAGAAAATCAAACACAGAAAATCCAAATTTTATGCTTGTCAACGTCACTGTAATGTTGAAGAAGCTTGGACTGAAACAATACGACGTGAAAGACAACAGTAGACAATCACAACAATGAGAACAGGATGTCAGGTATTGTCAGACCTCTCTGAGAAAATGTTCTCACACACCTTCCTGAAGAAGTGCTGATAGTTTGGCGCTTATTTGGTGTGTGGGGCCTTGACCTTGGAGCTTTGCTTTGCAAACTTGAGGTTTGGCCACTTCTGAACAGTCCACAGTGTGTCCCCGAATTAGTAAAGGGTTTCCGTATACAGCTGGAAAAAAACTTGTTTACATATCTCTCTCTCTCTCTCTCTCTCACACTCACACTCACACCACACACACACACACCACACACACACACACACACACACCACACACCACACACAACACAAACACACACACACACACACACTACACACACACACACATACACACACACACACACACACACAACACCACCACACGCACAAACACAATACAGAGAAGGAGAGAGAGAGTACGTACACAAACAAGAATATTGCTGCTGCTGCTATTGATGATGTTGACAATGGGTCATGATCTTCATATTTCACTTTTAAGGCTGTGTTGTGTGTGTGTGTGTGTGTGTGTGTGTGTGTGTGTGTGTGTTGTGTGTGTGGTGTGTGTGTGTGTGTACGTGTGTGTGTGAGAGAGAGAGCGCGACAGACAGACAGACAGGCAGGCAGGCAGGCAGGCAGAGGGAGGGAGAGAGAACTCTAAAACTGCAAACTTCAAATCGCTTATTACTCAAGGACAGTAGTATTAGTTCCCACTGGATTTGTCTTTAGCTACTGTACACATCCGTTTTTTATATATAGTTTTAGTGTCCTTAGTTATGTTTAAATTTGTATCAGGTATGTTTTTTAAATCTCCTGTGCGATAAATTGGACGGAATGGTCAATGCCAGGGGCATATCCTTAGATTATGTGCGCGAATGCATTGATATGTGTACTTAATTTTTTCCTTTTCTTTTCTTGTTGAAATATTGTGTACGATTTGAACTGGTTATAGCCCTTATATGGCTCTACGCAGTCGGCTGGGCTTTAAACAACAGTAACAATAACCTCTGCACGTACAAGAGAGGGAGAGAGAGAGAGAGGCAGAATGACAGACTGACAGACAGACACTTTCAAGGGAGGGAGACAGACAGACTGACAGATAGAGACTGAGAGAGAGAGAGAGACAGAAACAGAGAGACGGACGGACAGACAGACAGACGGAGTTCAACAAAAAGTCGAACACGGCGTGAAGGAGCTGCGCCGTGTTGATTAAACGAAGCAGACCAGAATCTGGATGACAATTGTTCTGAGAATGCTTGCACCGGGGCCCTCACCATAAATATTCACGACAGGTGCTGCACGCGCAGTTCACAGAAAATTGGGCTGCCACCTAGCGATGCTTTGAACTTTTACTTGTTTGTGGGTGCAAAAAAACATTGGGGAGTGGACTTGACCGATTAGAAAGATTCTTTGTCGACTCTTCTTCTTCTGTGAGTCAGGGTTCTGATATGGATGAACCACTCTCTATGTCGTAGTGATTTATCTTACTTCCTACCCATTATGCTACCCCCCCCCCCCGGGATGTCAGGGGCTCTTTCAGTATAAATAGTATCCCCACCTTCTGGACATTCTGTGCTAGAATTTTCTTCTTTTCTGTCGCTGTCTTTGTTTCTGCCTTGTTCCTTTGCTTTCTGTCATTTCTACCTGTCATTTTCTGCCTTGCTGGTCCATTCACCTGTATGTGTTGGATAAAGTCTTATATACTATTTCTTAGGATTGTAATTGGGTACCTATATTAAGTGCATTTTTGGCTCTAGGGAGGTGAGATAGGAGGAAGGAATTTTAGGTAATTTATGCCCATTTTTGTATATGTTTCAGTGTCCTTAGGTATGCATAAATTTGTATTCAGGTGTTTTTTTTTTTTAAATCCCCTGTGCGATAAAATGGATGGAGTGGTCAACGCCGGGGACATGTCCTTAGATTATGTGCGCGAATGCATTGATATGTTACTTAATGTTTCTTTCTTTCCTTTCCTTTTCTTTGTTTTTGTTGTTGTTGTTGTTGTCCTGTTGAGATTTTGTATGTTTTGAAGCAGTTATAGCCTTGATATGATGGCTCCACGCAGTGGCCGGGCTTTAAAACAGCAATAACAATTACAACAATATGCTACTGTTATGAACCGTTTACTTACTTGCTTACTTATTATTTACTTACTCACTCAACTCACTCACTCACTCGCTCGCTCGCTCACTTACGTACCTATCTATTTCCTCTTTTCTTCCCTCGGAAGTGAACAAAGTGAACAACAGACTGGCAGGGCTATGATTAATAGGAAATACTGTCTTCACCTTGTTGATAGGCAGCTGAGGCTTTGTGCATTGACTGGGAGGGGTGGGGGCTTTCTGGCATGTGAGATGAGTTTATACTGAGAGTAGCTAGCTGTGTTGTGACTCAGACCTTTAATTATTTATGTTTCTACTTTATATATCTGGTCTTTTCTTTGAAGATAAGATACACAGATACACATGTCATTTACATGTAACCAAGATTGTTTCAATGATAGCTGATACAATACTAGTAAAAATTACAGACTAGGTAAAACATAGGCTAGGTGGGACCTCAGGACCTGGCCAGCTCAACCTGTGACGTTAGTGCATGATTATGGAATTCGTCCTGATCGCAGAGACGTTGTCTTGAGAAACTGAAACTGAAACTATGAAGCATTTTCTATGGAGAACGAGAGACAGAGAAGATAGACAGACAGACAGACAGACAGACTGACTGACTGACAGACACAGAAAGAGAGACAGACAGATAGAGAAACAGACAGAGACAGAAAGAGAGACAGAGACACAGAGAGAGAGAGACAGAGAGAAAGACAGACACAGAGAGAGACAGAGACAGAAAGAAAGAGATAGAGGCAGATTCAGAGAGAAAGAGAGAAAACTTCTTTGTGTGGCAAAGTCTGAAAGAGAGAGAGAGAGAGAGGAGCACTTATTTGCGCTAGCAAGGTCTTGAAGGGAGAAGAAGAAGAGGAGAGGAGAGGAGAGAGAAGGGGGGGGGTCTTTTAAAACACTGACATCACAGAATGATTATACAGGATGGGCAGCGAACAGGCCATAGATTATGTTGCGGGTTGTGATTTTGTGTGGAATGGGGGTAATGACTGAAAAAGCTGTGCAGATGATGAGGCGGACAAGCAAACAAACAAACAAATAAACAAAAACTAATCAAACGGAAAGATTGGTTATGATGATAGCCAAGATTCCATGTACTAGGAACGCATGTACCTATGAGTCATCATATGTTTTGTGGTGATGGAGGTCATGTTTTGCTAATAGGTGTGTAGTGGAGGTCACAGATTGGAATTGAGCAGGGAGGTGGTTTAGTGGGTGATATTGGTGGTACTGTTTTTCGATGTTTTCTGTTTTAAGTTTGTATGTCTTTGATAGAGATGAGGGTGTGTGTGTGTGTGTGTGTGTGTGTGTGTGTGTGTGTGTGTGTGTGTGTGTGTGTGTGTGTGTGTGTGTGTGTGTGTGTGTGTGTGGAGAGAGAGAGTGTGTGTGTGTGTGTGTTTGTGTGAGAGAGAGAGAGAGAGAGAATGAGAGAGAGAGGTGTGTGTGTGTGTGGTGTTTATATGTGTGTGTGCATGTGATTTAATCGATAAGCCACACACTCTCACCTGCCGGCGTCACCGGGTTTAGTGCTGGCCACTGCTTATTTTTGACATCACCATCTCCCTCCAGGCCGCTCTGTTTTGACTTCTGTGGACAATTTCTTGAATATTTAGGCCACTGATGTTGGTTATGTTCTCGATGAATGAGATTGGAGGTCTGCCTTTCTTCCTTTTTGGCACCGTTTTTCCTTGAAAGACGGTTGCCATAAGGTCCGTGTTCTTGTCGTGTGACACATAGCCAGTGTATTTTAGTCTTATCTTGTTGATGTGTGCTAGTAGTTTTCTGGTGGTATCAAGTTCTTCCAGGACACTTTCGTTAGTTCTTCTGTCTGCCCATTTGACACGTAGTGGTGTTCGTCTGTCGTCGTCGACAATGACCACGGCTTCATGAAGTTGCTTTGAGTCAGTGTGTCCGGAGGTGACTGATCAATCCGATCCGGGCACAGAAGTAACGTCCACAGGTTGGACATCTATGGTCGGTTACTGTGGTTGAAGGGTTTGCAGCCCTAGCTTTCCGTGCAGCTCGTTTTTCTTGTGCAGATTGGATACGAACATTGAAGTGACATCCGTTTTGTTTTCTACGCCAGACTGTACGGTTACAGTCATGTGAGGACTTGGATGTTAAGTGCTTTAACTTTCTGGCTCTCTTGCCACGAAGTCTCTGAGGATTTGTGTAGAATTCGGTGTCAGACACCGGTCAATGGCACGCGAACTTGATTTTTGACCAATGTAATCGAAATTGCTCTCTCTATCTTTTATGCTTCGCACGATGAGAATTCTAGAGATGCCTTCAGGATGTCTTGAAACCATTTTTCTGCATTCCAATTTTCTTGCGATCTGGAGGCTCAGTCTCAGCTTCACAGCCAGTCCAGCGAACTTCTCTTAAGAACGTAGATGGAGAGATGTCTGTACTTTGTTCACCGTCTTTGACACTTTGAGTTTGTGTGACACTGTTCTTCTGTCGTAGTCTTGATAAAGCACTGTTTTCAGTGTCTTGCCTTTGTACACTGTTTCAGTGTCTGCCTTTGATATTAGCCTGTTTTCAGTAGTTTTGCCTTTGAATTAGCACTGTTTTCAGTGTCTTTGCCTTTATTGTGCCTTATTCAGTTCTTTGCTTTGATATATACACTGTTTTCTAAGTGTCCTTTTGCCTTTGAATTATTAGTCACTGTTTTCAGTTCTTTCGCCTTTGATAATAGCACTGTTTTCCAGTGTCCTTTAGGCCTTTTGATATTGATAGCACTGTTTTCAGTGTCTTTAGTCCTTTGATATTAGCACTGTTATTCAGTGTCTTTTGCCTTTGATATATAGCACTGTTTTCAGTGTCTTTGCCTTTGATATATAGCACTGTTTTCAGTGTCTTTGCCTTTGATATATAGCACTGTTTTCAGTGTCTTTGCCTTTGATATATAGCACTGTTTTCAGTGTCCTGTTGCCTTTTCAGTCTTTGCTTTGATATTAGCACTGTTTTCAGTGTCTTTGCCTTTGATATATAGCACTGTTTTCAGTGTCTTTGCCTTTGATATTAGCACTGTTTTCAGTGTCTTTGCCTTTGATATATAGCACTGTTTTCAGTGTCTTTGCCTTTGATATATAGCACTGTTTCAGTGTCTTTGCCTTTGATATATAGCACTGTTTTCAGTGTCTTTGCCTTTGATATATAGCACTGTTTTCAGTGTCTTTGCCTTTGATATATAGCACTGTTTTCAGTGTCTTTGCCTTTGATATGTAGTTCTTTTTTTGCCTTTGATATTATAGCACTGTTTTCAAGTGTCTTTGCCTTTGAATATAGCACTGTTTTCAGTGTCTTTGCCTTTGATATATAGCACTGTTTTCAGTGTCTTTGCCTTTGATATGTAGCACTGTTTTCAGTGTCTTTGCCTTTGATATATAGCACTGTTTTCAGTGTCTTTGCCTTTGATATATAGCACTGTTTTCAGTGTCTTTGCCTTTGATATGTAGCACTGTTTTCAGTGTCTTTGCCTTTGATATTAATGAGGAAATTATACGCAGCTGGTTTGTTTGGCGGCGCCATAGCTAATGAGAGATACATTGGCCGGCGTTCTGTTTTTAGATGTTTTCGTCAGACTGTCGTTTTACCGAAAGATGGAGAAAATAAGTACGAGAAACATGTCACGTAGCGTTCTCTTTTTACATGTTATCTTCAGTCTGTCGTCTTACCGAAAGATGGACGAATTAAGCGCTGGTTGCATAATTAGATTTTCTTTCTGCCTGTCCATTTGTCTGTCTGTGTCTCGTTTGTCTGCGTGTGTTAGTCTGTCACAACAACAACAACAACGACAACAACAACAACAACAAAATTTGTATAAAAAGAAAGATTGTTAGAATGGGTTGACTATCTTGTGTTTACATTGATCATAACCCTTCCGACCTCTTTCAGAACATTTCAGGGCTGTCCAAATGTGTACAATAAGGAGCAGACAATTTCGTCTTTCATCAAATGGTAATCATTTCTTAACACAATGTGAATATGGGGGAAAGAATCGATATTCGATCAATAAGAAAACTTAATGCACCACTGCATACTAGTGCCTGAACTTGGACTGAGAAGGAAGCGTGTGTATACGTGTGTGTGTTTGCGCGCGCGCGCTGCGCGCGCGCGCTGCGTGTGTGTGTGTGTGTGTGTGTGCGTGCGCTCGCTTACGCGTGTGTGTCTGTGTGTGGTGTGTGTGTGTGTGTATATGTGTCCTGTGTCTGTGTCTGTCTGTGTGTCTATGTATCTGTGAGTCTGTGTCTGTGTGTGTGTGCATGTACGTTTGTATAATCAATATAATAATAATATTAATTACAATATTTATATAGCGCAAAATCTTGATAAAATCAAATGTAAGCGCTGAAACAGACACACACGCACGCACGCACGTACGCACGCACCACGCACGCACGCACACACACCACCACCACACACACACAACACACACACACACACACACGCATGGCTATAAATGGGGAGAAAGAATAAAAGCAATAAAAGCAAGAGTACAAGCAATGGAAAATTATAGAGAGCATATCATATACAATTATATATTATAACAATGTGATTCCCCTCCGAGCGGAGACAGGCTGCAGAGGGGGGTTGAGTGAGGTTAGGATTTTATGCAGAGGAGAAAAGGTGAGTTTTGAGAGCGGACTTGAAGGAGACAAAAGTAGGTTGCTGACGGACTGAGAGAGGAAGTTTGTTCCAGGAGAGTGGACCAGAAACAGAGAATGCTCGTGGACCATATGTATTGAGCTTAGTGCGTGGAAAGCGAAAAATCAGAGGATCGGAGGCAGAGCGGAGGGTACGTGAGGGAACATAGATCTCAAGTAGGCTTGACAGGTAATTGGGGGCTGCATTATTGAGGCTTTTGTAGCACATGGTGTCTAGTTTGTACTGTATGCGCTTTGATACAGGGAGCCAGTGAAGTTGTGCCAGGAGAGGAGATATGTGGTCAGCTTTTTTCTTTTTGAGTACAAGGCGTACAGCATTGTTTTGAGTGCGCTGTAGGATGTGAATGGTGGAGGCAGGAAGACCAGACAGGAGTGAATTGCAATAGTCAATGCGAGACATTATGAAGGAGAGAACGAGTTTTGCAGTTGTTTCGACAGAGAGATACTTCCTGATCAGGCTTATACGATGGAGATGATAGTAGCAAGATCTGGCAGTTTGAGAAACAAAGTTGTTCATGGAGAGGGTAGAGTCAATGCAGACACCAAGGTTTTTAGCTGAATCAGAAATTGGGACTGATGTGTTACATAATGGGAGAGAAAGAGGAGGCAGCTGAGAAAGTTTCTGACGGGTGCCAATGAGGATAGCTTCTGTCTTGTCGTCATTAAGCTGAAGTTTGTTGAACGTCCGTCATCCAGTTCTTAATGTCCGAGTAACACTCAGTGGTGCGAGTCAACAGGCGCTGTATATTATCAGGTGAGTCACTGTCTTGAAGTTGGGTGTCATCAGCATAGAAGTGGTGTTTTATAGAGTGGGAGTTGATGATGGTGGACAGGGGGGGGGTATAAAGAGTGAAAAGAACAGGGCCAAGGACAGATCCTTGTGGAACACCACAGGTCAGGTATGCAGGTTGAGAGTAAGTGCCATATACAGTCATAGATTGTAAAGCGCTTTGTGCTTGATGAAAGGTGCTACATAAATGTCAAATTCTCCTTCTTCTTCTTCTTTCTTTCCTCCTCCTCCTCCTCCTCTTCTTCCTTCTTCTTCTTCTTCCTCTTCTTCTTCTTCTTTTCCTCCTCCTCCTCCCTCCTCCTTCTTCTTCTTCTTCTCATCTTCTTCTTCTTCTGCTTGTTTTTGTTCTTCTTCTCCTTGTTGTGTTTTTCTTTTTCTTTTTCTTCTTCTTCTATTTCTTCTTTGAGTCTTCATGTTCTTCTTGTGCTTCTTGTTCTTCTTCCTCTTCTTCTTCCAATTATTTATTTTTCATCAAACGTAGGGGGGGGGGGGGTTGTAGATGACAGGTGGAGGGGGACAAAAAGAGAGATAAAAAAAAAACCGTAATGCGCCGCTAAACTCTACAAAAGTAAGACAGAACGTAAAGTTCGGTGCTAACTGGAAGCGTCTGCTTTTTCCTACAGAATTGTTGATTTCCAACTTAATTAACACAGGACAAGATTGGGGAATGGGGCTGGGGTGGGGGTGGGGGTGGGGGGCTGAACTGAAGTGAGAAAGGGTGTACAGATTCCTTCACACCAGTTGGAAGTGAGATGGGGTAACAAGACTGAAGGCACGTTCTGTGACTACTATCAAACTGCGTTTTGGCACGATCAGATGCAGCCATATAGTGTAGTGGTGTATATGTGACTCAACTGTATGGGCCCAGTCTTTCACGATCAGATGCAGTCATATAGTATAGTGGTGTACATGTGTCCCAACTGTATGGGCCGTGTCTTTCACGATCAGATGCAGTCATATAGTATAGTGGTGTACATGTGACCCAACTGTATGGGCCGTCTTTCACGATCAGATGCAGTCATATAGTATAGTGGTGTACATGTGACCCAACTGTATGGGCCTGTCTTTCACGATCAGATGCAGCCATATAGTATATGGTGTACATGTGACCCAACTGTATGGGCCCAGTCTTTCACGATCAGATGCAGCCATATAGTATAGTGGTGTACATGTGACCCAACTGTATCATGTGTGTGGGCCCAGTCTGTTTGAACTCTGGCTAGGAGTCGGTTGGGGGCAGAGAAAAATCGCACGATAATTTTTTTTAGACGGTTGTTGGAGAGATAGGTTCATTTACAATATACAAACAAAAGCAAATAAAGAAACAAATAAATGAACAGACAAACAAATACAAACAGAAAGAGAAAAATAGAGAATGTGTGTGTGTGACAGAGAAGATGACAAGCTGGGTCAAGGGTCATTCGTGAAACAGACTTGAGTGTACCCTAGTTCAGCCTCCTGTGTGTGTATGCGTACACACAACCGCACAGACACACACACACGTGCACACGCACAAATACAAACACACACACACGCACACACGCGCGCTCGTGCGTGCACACACACACACACACACACACACACACACACAAACACACACACACACACATATATAATATATATATATATATATATATATATATATATATATATATATATATATATATATATAAACCAAATACACATTTTTGTCCCTGTATTGACTGAGATCAGTCATGGGAGACTAAAAATGGATTTGAAAAACTCCACGCACGCAACAGCTTCAATAACATCAATAACAACAATAACCGGTAGCCTACCCAAACCAGTTTCCATTTACACTATTTTCACACACGTTATATGTAGGAGTACGCTGAATGAAAACCAAACAAAACCGACATAAACTCTTACGTCTTTGCACCTGCCTCTGACGTCCACTTTTGCAAGTGGTTTCCTTTGTTCCAAACCACACCCCCACTCCCTCCCCCTCCCCTTCCCCTCTCCCTTCCTCCCTCCCTCCCTCCCTCCCTTCCTCCCACTTTTTGAGTAAGTTTTCTTTCCTCACCTAATAATTCTTTTCTTCGCTGTTTTCACGGAAATCTTGAGGAAAAATTGGCGGTTTCTGTTGACAGAGCAGGGGAGATTACAAAGATCACTCAAAACAGGCTATAGTAGTCCCCCTTCTCCCCGAGCTTTTATGCAACGTGTTGGCATAAATGTGATGGTTAAAAGGAAAACCTCTTCTTCTGGCGTTCTTCGTCTACATGGGCGGGTCACATTAGGGCGATAAATGTAGACGTCTAGTCGGTTTATTTTCCCAGTTGCTTACCTGTTGCTGTAGAGCTTGGTGGTCAGAGGAGTTGTAGTGGGCCATGTCTCCTGTCGCTCCACTTGATGGAAGCGAGATGGCCACAGTGTATGTTCATCTGTCTGGTCCTCTTGACTTTTCAGGTACAGGGTATCAGTTTGAGCTTGCGGTTCGTATGGGCGTTGACTCGGTTGTGGCCCAGTGTGGAGTTTCATCAGGAGCATTTTGCTGCTATCTGGACAGAAGGTGGTAGTCGTCCCTTTCGGTCCGTGGTTTAAGAAGTTTTCTGTTGATCTCCTTATCTCGCTGTATCTCCCCCCCCCCTCTCTCTCTCTCTCTCTCAAACCGTCTATCTGTCTGTCTGTCTGACTGTCCCTCCCTCCCTCCCTCTCTCTCTCTCTCTTTCTGTGTGTGTCTCTCTCTGTCTGTCTCTGTCTCTGCCTCTGTCTCTATCTCACTCTCTCCCTCTCTCTTTCTCTCTCTCTCTCTCTCTCTCTCTCTGTGCTTGGACTTCCTGGGCTCCTTTTATTTTTTTGATTGTCATCTATCTTCTGGTTTCCTGGTATGCAGAGTGAACGGGGATGTACTGGAGCATTACTCTTCTTCTTCTTAGGACTTACCGGAAGACCTTGGTCGTTCTCCAGGGCATGGAGAACAGAGAGTGAATCAGACAGGAAGACCATTTGATAGCATGTATCATCTGTATTGTGACTCAGAGAAGCTGTTTGAAAAGAAAATAAAGTCAGTCTTGAAATGTCAGTTTTAGACTGTCCCAGACACTGCAGGACCCAGAAAGTCCCTAAGAGACTTCAGCTTTTGGAATTTGGAATTTGTTCAAGAGAGATTCATGACACTTAGACAATCCCATATGCACTCCTCCCAAATCTGCCAGTAATTGTCAAATGACCTATAATTATCTGATCAGAGAGAGAAGAGAGAGAAAGAGACAGAGAGACTGAGAGAGAGACAGAGACAAAGAAAAAGACACAGAAACAGAGAGAGGGAGAAGGGGAGTGAGAGAGAGAGAGAGAGAGAGAAAGACACACAGAAATAAAGGGAGAGGGGGAAGAGAGAGAAAAAAAAAGAAAGAAAGAGAAAGAAAGATTGACAATGACAAAGAAAGTTAAGTTGTCAAGGCAATTCATCAGATGTGCTTAGAACTACAAGACAGTGAGAGAAAGAGAAAGTCAGAGACGAGACAGAAACAGAGAGAGAGAGAGAGAGAGAGAGAGAGAGAGAGAAAGAGAGAAACAGACAGAGACGGCAGAGAACAGACAGAGAAAGAGAAGCAGACAAACAAACAGACAGAGGTGGAATGAAGGACGCGTGTATATGTATGCATGTGTATGAAGATAATAGGAATCAGGGTTCGTTTCTCTAGGGCAGATAAGATTTATGTGAGGGGGGGGGGGATATTGCCACAGAGGGAAAACTCTACGCCAGCTCGTTATTCTGTTTTTCAAAGGGTTGGTCTAATGGAGCCTGCCATATAGAAGGCCTTTACACTCTGAGGGAAAATCTGGCAGGGGTTGGAGTTAGGGGTGAAATCTCCCTTTGGTCCAAATTACCACATTTTGTGTTAGCTGTGAAGCTTCCCCCTTCACCCTACCCCACCACCAAGTTCTGTCTGTGGTAGACTTTCTTTCTCTGTCTATCTATCTATCTATCTACCTATCTGTCTGTCTGTCTGTCTATCATATCTATCTATCTATCTATCTATCTATCTATCTATCATTCTATCTATCTATCTATCTATATATCTGTCTGTCTATCTATCGATCTATACATCTGTCTATCTATCTATCTATACATCTGTCTATCTATCTATCTATCTACCTATCTGTCTGTCTGTCTATCTATCTATATCTATCTATCTGTCTGTCTGTCTCTCTGTCTCTGTTTCTCTATCTGTCTGTCCCTCTGTCTTTCTCTCTGTCTCACTGTCTCTGTCTTGTCTGTCTGTCTGTCTGTCTCTCTCTCTCTCTCTCTCTCTCTCTCTCTCTCTCTCTCTGTCGCTTTGTCTCTCTGTCTCTGTCTTTGTCTCTCTCTGTCAGCCTCTCTGTCTGCCTTTCTCTGACTCTCTCTCCCTCTTTCTGTCTCTCCCTCCGTCCCTCTCTCTCTATCTCTCTCTCTGCCAGTGGGGTGCAAATTAAACAGAGAAACGTGAATATGAGTAAAGCTGCAACAAAACTGCCATTTGTGGCTGATCAGCTTAATTCAATAAAGACAACGATTCTCACATAATTGGAAAAAATGAATCATTATCACACCCATGGACGATTTATTTCACGTTAATGGCCTTCTTGTTAGGTTATACAGATTAGAGTAAAAGGAACGAAAGAAAGAACGAAAGAAGGAAAGAAAAGAAAAGAAAGAAAGCTAGAAGAAATGAAATGAAATGATTATTTTCCAATGGTATAGAAATTACCACACAGGCCAATCTGCCGTTACCAACCTACTTATATTGAAAAACCACAGGGAGGAGGAGGAGGGGGAGGAGAAGAAGAAGTAATGTAGAAGAAAAAGAGGAAGAAGAAGAAGAAAAAGAAGAAGAACAATAACAACAACTACAAAACAAGAACAAGAAGAAGAAGGGGGAGAAGGATAAGAGGGAGAAGAGGAAACAGAAGAAGGAGAAGAAGAAGAACAGGAAGCAGAAGAAGAGGAAGAAGAAGAGGAAACAGAAGAAGAAGAAGAAGAAGGACAAGAAGAAGAAGAGGAGGAGAAAGCAGAAGAGGAGGCAGCAGAAGAAGAGGAAGCAGAAGAAGAGGAAGTAGAAGAAGAGGAAATAGAAGAAGAGGAAGCAGAAGAAGAGGAAGAAGAAAAAGAAGGAGCAGAGAAGGAGGTATGGCGACGGCATACGTTTAGATAGTAAAAGCTATGAGGTCATGGTAACATGTCCTCCTTCCCCCAAACCCACCAACACGCCCCCCCCCCCTCCCACAGAACACATACACACACACACACACACACACACACACACACACACACACACACACACACACACACACACACACACTCACACTCACAAACGCCTCTCTCCTCATATCGATTTCATTCCATCATATTCTCTCTCTCTCTCTCTCTCTCTCTCTCTCTCTCTCTCTCTTTCTCTCTCTCTCTCTCTCCATCCATCTCTCTCCATCCCTTACTCCTTGTCTCTCTCTCTCTCTGTCTGTCCGTCTGTCTCCCTCCATCTCTTCTCTGTCTCTGTCTCCCTCTTCCTCTGTATCTCAGTCTTTGTCTCTCTGTCTCTCTCTCTGTGTCTCTGTCTCTGTCACTCTTTGTCTCTCTGTCTCTGTCTGTCTCTCCCTTTCTCCAACTCTCTCCCCATCCCTTACTCCTTCTCTCTCTTTCTCTCTCTTTCCCTCTTTCTTTCTCTCTCTCTCTCTCTCTCTCTCTTTCTCTCTCTCTCTCTCTGTCTTTCTCTCTCCCCCCTCGCCTCTGTCCCCATAGGAAGAAAGATTGGAAAAGGTAGTGGCATTGCATCCTGAAAAGGACTCCACCACAGCGGGCAGACATATTGCTTTTTCACTAATCAGAAGCTCGCCAAAGCCATTTCTCAAGTGAGATGCAAATGAGGTGACGTGAGCGCGCGCGGGGGGGCTTTCAGCAGGTGCACGTGCGGTGTTGAATAAACATGAGGTACCGCTGTCAACGCTGTGAGAGTGGCTGGCTGACTTACGATCAGCAAACTCCCATCGTTATTGAGTGTGTCCTGACCAAAAATAAAATATCGTCCTTTCTAAACAAAGAAAGAGAAACAGACAGAAAGAAAGAAAGACAGAAAGAAAGATAGAAAGACAGACAGACAGACAGAAAAAACTATCATAACAGCATGTAGAAATCAACGAAAACAAGCAAACAAGAGAGCAAGCCAGCAAACAAACAAACAAACAAACTAACTAACTAACTAACTAACTAACTAACTGACTGACTAACTAACTGGCTGACTGACTGACTGACTAACTAATGAACAAACAAACAAATTAACAAACAAATAAACATTCAAATTAATTAACAACCAAACAAAATAACAACAAAACAAGTAAACAACCACACAATCTAACAATCAAGCAAACTAACAAACAAAGAAATTAACAAAGAAAGAGAAACAGACAGAAACAGGCAGACAAAAATCATAATAAAAGCGAACCTATGAAAAAAGCAAGAATAGAAATCAGAGAAAACAAAGTAAGTCTTATTTACAAAGAAAAAAGAGAAAGAAAACAACAAACGAACAGACAAAAAAGCTAAAGAAAGAAACCAATAGAAAAAAAGCAAATAGAAATATAAAAAAAGAAACAAACAAATAAACCAAGGAACAACTAGAAATCCCATTGAAAATAAGAGCTATTCTATGTGAATAGAAATGAAATGAGACAAGGCGAACACACAGACAAATAAACGATCCCATGATGAATGGAACCAACAATAATAAGCAGGTAGAAGGACACCCCCCCCCCCACATATATATATATATATATATATAACACTCACACACACACACACACACACACACACACACACACACACACACACACACACACACACACACACACACGCACGCACGCACACACACACACACACGCACACACACTCGTCTAATATCACTCATAGTGAAAAGACGTTAAATCAAAGAACGGACACACACACACACACACACACACACACACACACACACACACACACACACACTCACACACACACACACACTCACACACACACACACACACACACACACACACACACACACACACACACACACACACGCACACACACACACACACACACACACGCACACACACTTAATGGGGAACAGGTAACGATAGGGGCTGCTGAAGAAGACTTCTACGAAACTAATCTGACATCCACCAGAATGATGGGAACATTAAGATAGGCAGCAAAGAGGCCAGATTTTTTTTCAATGTCACGGGTTGGGATCGAACTCGAGGTGTCAGATCCTGAATCCACGGCTCTATCAAAAGAACAACTAACCAGCACACGTTAAAAAAAATTTAAAAAAAGGGAAAACCGTACGGTTTGACAGGTATACCACTAAAGCTGGTGGCTATTTGCCCCGCAAAAGTAGCGCGTATGATGACGAAATGAACGGTGCAACAAAGCCTGAGTTATTGCATATAGCTGTCGTAGATCAATTGAGAAGTGGAGAGTAAATATCAGAAAGAGACCCACACCCACACCCACACCCACACCAACACACACGCCCTCTCTCTCTCTCTCTCTCTCTCTCTCTCTCTCTCTCTCTCTCTCTCTCTTTGTGTCTGTCTCTGTCTGTCTCTCTGATATAAACACACACACGCGCGCGCAACACACACACATTCTGTCTGTCGGTCTGTCTGTCTGTCTCTCTCTCTCTGTCTCTGTCTCTCTCTCTCTGACACACACACACACACACGTACACACGCACGCGCGCACACACATACATACACACACACACACTCGCTCCAGACACACTCACTCTTTCTCACACACACGAGCACACACACACTTATACTCTCTCTCTCTCTCTCTCTCTCTCTCTCTCTCTCACAACACACACACACACAACACACACACACACACACACACACACACACACACACACACACACACACCACATACACACACAAACACTAAACAGACACACTCAAACACAAAACGGACATACACATACACACACACACACACACACACACACACACACACACACACACACACACACACACACACACACAAATATGAGTGTGTGTGTGTGTATGTATGTATGTGTGTGTGTGTGTGTGTGTGTGTGTGTGTGTGTGTGTGTGTGTGTGTGTGTGTGTGTGTGTGTGTGTACACACACACACTTGAGAAAAGTAAAGAAAGAAACAAATTGTTGATTATGTCAGTAGGTAAGTAACGAGTAAATCTTACAAATTCACACACAAACACAGACACATACACACACACACACACACACACCACACACACACACACACACACACACACACACACACAGCACACACACACGCGCGCGCGCGCACACACGCACATGTACACGAAAACATACATTCATACACACACACACACAGACACACACATCTATCAAGGGTGATATAAAACAATCTATATTTTTAAAGAAATATAGAAGCATCCACGCACCCCCCCCCCTCTCACCCATTCACAGAGAGAGACAGAGAGAGAAGTGAGAGAGAGGAGAGAGAGAGAAAGAGAGAGAGAGACCGAGACAGATCTATGTGTCTGTCTATTTGTCTGTCTATCTATCTATCTATCTATCTGTCTACCTATATATCTGTGTGTGTGAGTGTGTGTATGAATATATGTATACCTGCCTGTCTGTCTGTTTATCTATCAATCCATCCATTTATCTATCTCTACTTATATATATATTGCCTGTCTGTCTATCTATCCGTCTATCTGTCTATTCCTCTATCTATCTCTCTATTTATCTTTCAGAGAGACATTGAGACAGAATGAGAGATTGAGAGACAGACAGACAGACAGAGACACAGAGAGAAGAAAAGAAGAAAAGAAAAAAAAAAGTGTGAAAAATCTATAACAAGCAACACCAAGATCACATGGAGGCTGAGGTATTTGAACTGTCAGATTGATAAACGACCCCACCATCCGGGTCACTGTGTCGCGCGCGCTATCAGATCACGTGTTCACGAACGACAACCCAGTTTCGATCTGCCAGCGAAACCTGTCCCGGCTGCCAGTAACGTGAAAGAGTGTCTTCCCTTTGAGAACATATTGATTGATACTGCCTGTGTAATGGTTCCTTTGCATTCTGTGTCTGGTCCATACAACTGGAACGAACTTCCCCAGTCTATTCCACTGTCACATGCTTTGCCTTCGTTCAAGTCTTTTTTGAAAACACACCTTTTTTTGTCCGGTAATGAGAGTTCTTGAATGTTATATAGAACCGATAATGTTATACCTTTGTGAGGCGTGGACAGTCAACAAGCAAAGCCAGAACAAGATTGAGGCAGCTGAGCTGTGGTTTCTAAGAAGAATGTTGAGAGTTCCATGGACGGCAAAGAAAAACGAGACAGTCTTGATGGAGGCAGACACAAGAAGATCGTTGATATGCAAGATTAGGAAAAGACAGCCAACATTTGTAGGCCATTTTATGAGGAAAGGGGAATTAGAGCACCTGTTCACAACAGGAAAGCTGAAAGGAAAGAGACCCAGGGAGAAAACACTGGACGGACTTGCAGGGCGGCTGAGGACAGAGAGGGTGGAAGATGTGCTTGCGGCAACAAGGGATAGATACATATGGAGGGCCATGATTGCTAACGCCATGTGGCAGGTCACATGATGATGATGATGATGAATGATTCCCCCTTCACGCATCCATCCTTTCATCCCACTCCCCGAAATACTCATTGCTACCTGTCGCTGTGGTGTAGTGGTTAACGCAACGGACTACCGACTGGAAGGTTGTGGGTTCAATCGAATCCCCATCAGTCCCTTCAGAAATATATCTTTTTGGGGTTTTTCGGCTCTAACCGGCTCCTACTCAGAGCTGGGCATGCTATGGGTTCATTGGGAAGATTGGGACCACACAGTCGAGTCTCATCCACTTCACGGATGCGTCATTGGGGGTTTGCTCAAATCTCTGATCAACACCACCGGTGTCTGTATCTCTCGGGCCTGGTTGACACCAGGATGATAGTCTGTCTGCCTGCCTGTCTGCCTGTCTATCTATCTGTCTATCATATCTATCTATCTATCTATCTATCTGTCTATCACTCTATCTTTCCATCTGTTCACTCTATCTGTCTCTCTCTCTCTCTCTCTATCTATCTATCTATCTATCTATCTGTACAATATACATAGTACAATATATATATACCTGTATCTGTAGACACACACACACACACACACACACACACATAATATATATATATATATATATATATATATATATGTATGTATGTATGTATATTTGTACTGATTTGGGATTCAAACCCATGATCACCCAGTCAGTAGTCTGCTGGGTTAACCACTTCTCGACGTTGAGAAGTTCCCCACTGCTGTCGTCTGCTGTACGGGGTTAATCACTGAAGCTGGAAATAGCTCAGGATACCGCCTACATTTCAAACAGGTATCTATCTATGTTTTGAAGGTCCAAAATAACTCTGCTTTTGTGAGAAAAATTGTTTGCCCAGTGTCAAAGCTTGCTTTATCGGAAATGTTTCGTTAAAAATAGTCCCCCTGGGAAATCAGTGCTTTTCAAATAGCCCTTTTTTAAACCCTAGGAATTATTATCGTCAAAATTACTATGTTTTCAAAATGGCCATTTTGGCCAAATGGTTACCTTATCAATAAACGACTTATTCTTGTCGCTCCCGTCAGCAACGAGCTCAAAATATCCTTTTCCTTGGGGGAACACGCTTTTCTTTTTTTAGGATCACTACACTCAGGGAGGTTACCTTTGTACTCACCTTTTTTTTTTTTTTTTTTTTTTTTTTTTTGTCTCATGTTCTAAGCCACTTTAATGGCCACAGAAGCTGGAACAGTTTTTTACAATGCGATGATGATCATGTCAATAAGGATGATTATCATGATGCTATGGAGTTCCATCTAGGGTTGAGACTGCGTGACAGGGCGGTACTCTACGTTTACTAT
>JAPXFY010000020.1:41172526-41175026 GCA_030674185.1 Monoplex corrugatus | reverse complement strand
GATGGGAAGAGAGAAAAACAAGTTTTACAAACTTTTGGAAAAAGGGGAAAAGGTTCGGAATGAACCCGCAGAATCAGTGTATCTTTTTATGCATGCATGGTGGCTGAGGACAGAGAGGGTGGGAGATATACTTGCAGCGACAAAGGATAGACTCGTATGGAGGGCCATGATGGCCAACGTCATGCTGCAAGGCACATGATGATGATAAGAAACAAGAGAGGAGAACCCAAGGAAAAGGCAACAAGCAACTGATGCCAGAGAGCTACTCCATCCACACAAAACTAACATATGACCGTCACCAGAGCAAACTCCCGAAGCAGTCTACCAGAGAAAAGAGAAGACCAAGATACAAGGAGAAGACACCATCACGAACATCAAACGCCCAAAGCAGTCCACCAGAGAAGAGGAAAGACCAAAGAACAAATAGAGGACACCATCATAAACAGCGATATAAAAGGGGGGGGGGGACGAGAAAAAGAGAGAGAGGGAGGAACAATGCATGCACTACCTATGTCCATCTAATTTCATCATCTTCGAATTACATAAAAGATGAAGAGCAAGATTCCCTGTAGTCTCCCACAAAGCTTTGTGGGAAACAACTCAAACTCTGATCTAAAAAAATGATGATATGGTTACATCTTTGGGGGAAAAAACGGTCAAGGAGTTCTTGTAAACCAGATCCGTACACTTCTTTGTCTCTTTTTATACATGCGTATGGTTACATCTCCGGGGGGGGGGGGGGGATGATCAAGGACTTCTTAGAAACCAGGAATACACGAAAATAGAATGAAAACACGTGTTTCATTAACCCAAACCCAAACCAAACACAAGAATTAAAACACACTAAAAAAAAAAACAGAAACTATTTCAGCTAAGCGTTGGTGGTGGGTTTGTCGATGTATTTTGAAAATTGTTTATGAATCTAATTTTTAAAGATCGTTGCACTCAGGGAGATTTCGTTTGTGTTCTTTGACATTGGTGTGTGTGTTTGTGTATGTATTTCATCATCATCATATACCCTGCCGCATGGCGTTGGCGATTATGGCCCTCCATACGATTCTGTCCCCTGTCGCTGCAAGTACGTCTCCCACCCTCTCTGTCCACAGCCCCCCTGCAAGTCCGTCCAGTATTTTCTCCCTGGGTCTACCCAGTGTTTTCTTTCCCTCCAGCTTTCCTGTCGTGTGTGTTTGTGTTGTGTGTGTTGTGTGTGTGTGTGTGTGTGTTGTGTGTGTGTGTGTGTGTGTGTGTGTGTGTGTGTGTGTGTGTGTGTGTGTTGTGTGTGTGTGTGTGTGTGTGTATGTGTAGACACATAGATAGATACATAGATGGATGGATAGATAAATACATAGATACATACACACATAGATACATACATACATACATACATACATACACACACGTACATACATACATAAATACATACATACATATAAACATACATACACATACATACATACATACATACATACATACATACATACATACATACATACATACATACATACATACATTGATGGAACATGACCGTAGAGGAACTAGCTCCGCAAAGAGTAAACAGGCTTAAATCCAGTATGGCCTGACTACCCAGTTTCTTTATTTCACCTTATTTTTCTTCTGGCACCGCCAACTGGGGCTTGTCAATTGGCCTCCTGGCTGCTTTATTCTGCTTCTTTCGTTTCGTTTCGTTTCGTTTCGATTGGCAACGCTAACTTGAGGTTGTCAATTGGCCTCTGACGTGTTTGACAGCCCAGTGCCAACAAAGCAAATAAAATATCACGTTATGAGGGAGGGAGAGAGAAAAAAACGCCTATTGAACAATATTCTCTAAGGCTTTTCCGGGCTCTAGACAAAAAAGGGCGTCCCTCCTTGGGATGCCGGGGTTCTTTCAGTATAAATACATGTAGTATCCCCATCTTCTGGAAATTCTGTGCTAGAAATTTCCTCTTTTTCTGCCACTCTCTTTGTTTTTTTTCTTCCTCCTTTGCTTTCTGTCATTCCTTCCTATCATTTTCTGCCTTGCTGGTCCATTCACCTGCATGTGTTTGATAAAGTTTTGTGTACTTCCTCTTAGGATTGATAATTGGGTACATGTACTAAGTGCATATTTGGCTCCAGGGAAATGAGATATGCGGAAGCAATTTTAAGTCATTTAGGCCCAAATTTATGTTGTTTTAGGTCATTAGTTATGCCCGTTTTGTATGTATGTTTTAGGGTCCTTAGGTATGTTTATATTTATATTCAGGTATGATTTTTTTTAAATTCACTGTGTCGATAAATTGGGCGGAGGGTTCAACCCCAGGGGCATCTCCTCAGATTATCTACGCGAATGCATTGAATATGTATTTAATTTTCTTTTACTTGGGTTTTTTCCTCCGTTGAAGTGTTGTGTATCTTTTGAAACGGTTATAGCCCTGATATGGCTGTACGCAATCAGCTGGGCTTTAAACAACAATAACAGTAACAGACGGATGGGTTCAAATACCAGGCACAGGTAGAGGAA
>JAPXFY010000020.1:41160026-41162526 GCA_030674185.1 Monoplex corrugatus | reverse complement strand
TCTTTCTTTTCTTCTTTTTCTTTCTTTCTTTTTTCTTTCTTTCTTTCTTTCTTTCTCTTTCTTTCTTTTCTTTCTTTCTTTCTTTTCTTCTTCTTTCTTTCTTTCTTTCTTTTCTTTCTTTCTTCCTTTCTTTCTTTCTTTCTTTCTTTCTTTCTTCTTTTTTTTTTTTTCTTTTCTTCTTTGATTCTTCTTTTCTTTCTTTCTTTCTTTCTTCTCTTTCTCTTTTTTTTTTTAAGATTTTTCGTTCTTGATTCTTCTGTTCTTCTTCTCTTCCTCTCTGCCTTCTTTGTTTTCTCTTCTAGTTCTCTTCTTTCTTCCTTTCTTTTCTTTTTCTCTTCTCTCCTTGTTCTTCTTCCTTTCTCTCCTCTCTCTCTCTCTCTTCTTTTTCTTTTTCTTGTTCTTCTTCTTTCTGTTCTGTTTTCTTCTTCTTCTCCTCCTCTCTCTTCCCTCTGTTTATCTGTCTCTGTCTCTCTATCTCTTTCTGTCTCTCTTTCTTTCTTTCTTTCTTTCTTTCTCTTCTTTCTCTCTCTCTTCTCTTTTTGTCTCTGTCTCTGTCTGTCTGTCTCCTCTCTCTTTTTTTTCTCTCTCTCTCTCGCTGCGCATTCGCGCCTCTCGTTCTCTCTGTGTCTCTCTCTGTGCTCTGTCTCTGTCTCTGTCCTGTCTGTTTGTCTGTCTTTCTGTCTGTGTCTGTCTTTCTCTCTCTCCCTCCCTCCTCCTCCCCCCCCCCCCACCTGAATCGCCTTTCCTCCCTCCCAGCATTCTTAGAAATCATGCGTACCTTAATTGAATACAGACATGTTCTTTCTTTAATCTTTCATTTTTCTTCTTTCTTTTTTTGTTTTTTTGTTTTTTCTTTTTTGTTCTTCTCCTTCTTCTCTTTCTGTATACATACTGGCCATAATCAGCAGAAAATCATAACGTGAGTGCAAACTCGCCAACAACAGGCAACAACATCAAACCGTCCCCCACAAGAATATCAATAGCCTGAGGAATGTGAACTATCGGCACCATCAGTGTAGTAGAAGCGGGCTTACCGTGTGTCTTACTTCGCTGTATGTAGACACACTGCGATGTTATCAGTGTTAGGAATGTCGGCTTCACCGCACATGCCACTGGCAGAATTAATGTAATGTAAAGGGGGTGGGGGGGGGGGGGGTTATTTGGGCGTCATTGGATGTTTTGTTTGATTGTCATTTGTTGTTGTTGTTGTTAGATGGTGTAGATGATAACAGGCTCTGGGTTATGGTTGTAGGAAGAAGGGTGGAATGGAACGAGGGGAGGAGGATGGATTCTGTACGTGACAGATCTAGCTGTGTTTCAGTTTCAGTTTCAGTTTCTCAAGATGACGTCTCCGCGCTCGGAACGAATTCCGTATGCACTAACGTCACAGGTGCCATGTGTATGGTGATCATGGCACAAGCCTTAATAAGCCTGCACATAAACCCATGAGCTGGCCAGTTCCTGAGGCCCTACCTAGACTACGTTTTGCCTAGTCTAGATTCTATATTTTATACTGGTATTTCATCGGCCTACCGCTGGAATAGTCTTGGTTACATGTAAATGGCATTTGTATGTGTGTATCTTACCTTTAGAAGAGGAACATAATGTAAAGTAAGTAAATTTCTAGCAGATATATCACTATGATGGTGATGGTGGTGGTGATGATGATGATGATGATGATGGTGGTGTGGTGATGGTGATGATAATGGTGATGATGACGATGACGACGTTTTCTTCCTAAAGGGGTTTCTGTTTTGGTTCGTTTTGTTTTTAAGACCAGACAGCTTATTCTCTCAATTGAACTGTCTGTTTTGTCTCTTCGTTTTTCTTTGTTCGCATCTTTTAGAGGAAGGTAATTGTGCTTACCCGTTCACACACACACACACACACACACACACACACACACACACAACAACACACACACACACACACACACACACACACACACACACACAACCACACAAACACACACACACACACGCACATATGCACGCACGCACACACACACACACACACATTCACGCACGCATACGCACACACACACCCATACAGACATATACACAGACACACATATACAGAGAAACACATACAGAGAGAGACAGAGACAGACAGACAGACAGACAGACAGCTACACTGAGACAGAGACAGAGAAGAAATAAACAGAGAGAGAGAGAGAGGAGAAAGGGATAGAGAATGAGAGAGAGAAGAACATAAAGGAGAGTGTGTGTGTGTGTGCTTGCGTGTATGTGTGTGTGTGTGAGAGAGAGAGAGAGAGAGAGTGTGTGTGTGTGTGTGTGTGTGTGTGTGTGTGTGTGTGTACCTGTCTTTATGATTCTGTGTATGTGATTATCAGTATGTGTGTGTGCGCGTATGTGTGTGTACAACAGTGTAGAATGGGTGGGCCTCTTGTCTACTTTTTGGGGAATAAAGGGCTTTGTTGAAACTTGCATAAATTTGTTGTTTAAAATTGAGAGAGAGAGAGGGAGAGAGAATGTAAACA
>JAPXFY010000020.1:41145026-41155026 GCA_030674185.1 Monoplex corrugatus | reverse complement strand
GTAAGACTTTATCGAAGACATACAGGTGAATGGACCATTAAGGCAGAAAATGATAGGAAGAAATGACAGACAGCAAAGGAACAAGGCAAAAACAAAGAGAGTGACAGAAAAGAGGAAATTTCTAGCACAGAATTTCCAGAAGGTGGGGATACTATATATACTGAAAGAGTCCCGGCATTCCCACGGGGCTGGACAGATAAGTGCTGGCTGGCAGATGTGGGTGGAGCGCATATGGGACTATCTGTTGTCGATGAATTCCTCTTGAATCACTGTGATCGTAGCGGTTAAGATTAAGGGGTTTTCTCCTGTAACCTGATCAGTCCCAGGGCAGGAAGCTTCATATTCATATTCACATTCACATTCATATTCACGTTCACATTCATATTCACATTCATGTTCACATTCATATTACGTTCATATTCACGTTCACATATAGTTGGACCTCATGGCCTTGGTACACAAAATGAAAGGGGAGGGAAACTTGTAGAATGGGCACAAATGAATGAGTTCATAGTGGGAAACACCTGGTTTGAGCAGCCTAACAGAAGAAAATGGACTTGGATGAGTCCAGGAGATAATACCAAAAATCAGATTAACTACATCCTGATCAACAAAAGATTTAGAAATTCTTTACTGTCAGCAAAAACACTACCAGGCGCAGACTGCAACAGTGACCACAATCCTGCAGTGGGAAGATTTAGGCTGAAATTGAGGAAAAGGAAAGAGACCAAAAGCAACATCAAACTAAACTTGGACTCTTAAAGACAGATGAAATGATGCGTGAAAAATTTAATGTACATGTTCAAAACAATTTCAGTGCTCTGGAAGACGTTGGTGAAAGTAAGGAACAATGGACAAAGTTTAGAAGTTCGATAAATGAAGCTTGTGAAGAAATCCCTAAGGCAGATAGAAAAGCAAAAAACAGCTGGATGACTAATGAAATTTTGGGCTTGATGGAGGAAAGGAGGAGGGAAAAGAGAAACGAGGAGATATACAGGAAGATAAACAAAGAAATCAGGTATAAGTGCAATGAAGCTAAGGAAGCTTGGCTGAACACAAAATGCAAAGAGATAGAAGAACGACACAAAATTGATCCTCAGGGTATGCACAGACGAATTGAAGAAATTGTCCACAGGAAAAATACATGCACACCAACTGGTTGCTTAAAATCGAAAGATGGCACGCTTATCATGGAAAAAGACAAAATGCTGGACAGATGAGGAGAGTACATTAAAGACCTTTTTGAGGATGACAGAAACGAAGAACACATTATAAAAAAGAACTTTGAAGGACCACCCATTATGAAAGATGAAGTTTTAGAGTTCGACTGCTCTGTCAGAATAACCAGTCGGTCCGCAATTTCTATTTATTTATTTATTTATTTATTTATCTATTTGTTTTAGAGAGATCATTTATCTGGGGATCTAGCATTACAAAGATAATGACACTCTCCTGTCCCTCATGGCTGTCATTATCTCTGCCTCCGTCTCTCTCTCTCTCTTTTTCTTTGTCTCCCTCTCTCTCTGTCTCTCTCTCTCCTTCTCTCTCTCTCTCTCTTTCTCCCCTTTCTCTTTCTCTCTCTTTCTCTCTCTGTCTCTCTCTCTCTCTGTCTCTTTCTTCGTCTCTCTCTTCTCTGTCTCTTTCTCTCAACTTTCCTTCTCTCTCTGTCTCTCTCTTTCTCTCTCTCTCTCTCTCTGTCTCTCCTCTCTCTGTTTCTCTCTCTCTCTCTGTTTCTCTGTCTCTGTCTCTCTCTCTCTCTTCTCTTTCTGTCTGTCTGTCTGTCTCTTACACTTTCTGTCCCTCTGCAGAAGGGACTGCTGTATGTCTGTCTGTCTGTCTCTCTCTCTCTCACTTTCTGTCTCTCTGCAGAAGGGACTGTTGTCTGTCTGTCTCACTTTCTGTCCCTCTGCAGAAGGGACTGCTGTCTTTCTGTCTGTCTGTCTGTCTGTCTCTCTCTCTCTTCTCTCTCTCTCTTTCTGTCCCTCTGCAAAAGGGAGTTATCCATTCACAGTTGGATAGATTTGTGCGCTGTGTTAAGATCGTAACAATAATCTGATCGCCATTCCAGTTGGCAGTGGCACTCAATCATGCTTCACATTAGGCTTTGGGGAGATACGTCTCTAAACCATGGCCATCAGCTCACTCTTTAGGACGCCATGCTCCAAACGCATGGGTTTTGGGTTCAGCTTTTGGGCGGGTCATGTTTATTGGTTGGTTGGTTGGTTGGTTGGTTGGTTGGTTGGTTGGTTGGTTGGTTGGTTGGTTGTGTTTGTTCGGCTGGTTGTTCATTCTTTCGTTATTTGTTTCTTTCTTTTTTTCTTTCGTTCTTTGTTTGTTTGTTTGTTTTGTTGGTTGGGTGGTTGTGTGTTTGGTTGGTTGGTTGGTTGGTTGGTTGGTTGATAATGTTTTTGTTTGTTTGTTTTGTTGGTTTGGTTGGTTGTGGGTTGGTTGGTTTTATGTTGGTTTTATTTTTGTGTTTCTTTGCTTAGTTGGTTGGTTGGTCGGTTGGTTACTTGCTTGCTTGCTCGCCTGCTTGTTTGTTTGTACGTGAGTTGGGTTGGTTCTTTCGATAATGCCATAATGCCGTGGACTTCAGCTCTGATATCTCGAGTTCAATTCCAGCACACAAGATCGGACACTGCCCTCTTTGCTGCCCATCTCAACCCTTTTGACTCCCGCACCCTACCCACCGACTGCAAAAACTTAATCCTATGACTTCCCACAGACATGTACAGCTTCTGTAGCACATCCACAGACATGTACAGTTTCTGTAGCACATCCACAGACAATGTACATCTTCTGTAGCACATCCACAGACCTGTACATCTTCTGTAGCACATCCACAGACATGTACATCTTCTGTAGCACATCCACAGACCTGTACAGCTTCTGTAGCACATCCACAGATATGTACAGTTTCTGTAGCACATCCACAGACACTGTACAGCTTCTGTAGCACATCCACAGACTGTACATTTCTGTAGCACATCCACAGACATGTACAGTTCTGTAGCACATCACAGACTGTACACTTCTAGCACATCACAACCCGTAAGTTCTTAGACATCCACAGACATGTACATCTTCTGTAGCACATCCACAGACCTGTACAGTTTCTGTAGCACATCCACAGACATGTACATCTTCTGTAGCACATCCACAGACCTGTACACTTCTGTAGCACATCCACAGACTGTACATTCTGTAGCACATCCACAGACATGTACATCTTCTGTAGCACTTCACAGACCTGTACAGCTTCTGTAGCACATCCACAGACATGTACATCTTCTGTAGCACATCCACAGACTGTACACTTCTGTAGCACATCCACAGATGTACATTTCTGTAGCACATCCACAGACCGTACACTTCTGTAGCACATCCACAGACTGTACAGTCTTCTGTAGCACATCCACAGACATGTACATCTTCTGTAGCACATCCACAGACATGTACATCTTCTGTAGCACATCCACAGACCTGTACAGTTTCTGTAGCACATCCACAGACATGTACATCTCGAGCCATCGACAGACCTAAGTGACTGTAGTCACAATCCTGAGTGCGATGACTAGTGTAGTCATCTTCTGTAGCACATCCACAGACATGTACATCTTCTGTAGCACATCCACAGACATGTACAGTCTCTGTAGCACATCCACAGACATGTACATGCTGTAGGACTCCCGCAGCTCATGCTTCTGGTACAGATCCCAGACATGTAACTTTGTAGTCATCCAAGATGAAGTTCTCGGACGTCAGTGGTTCCGACTAAGTGATGATAGAATCTGGGGTTTTCCACTGGGGCACTTTCACGGGGGGTGGGTGGGGATGGCACAAGTCGGATGGATCAGTCTGCTATTTCCAGTCTGCAGGTGGAGGATAAGGACTTAGCTCTTGCTCTGGTTCCAGAGTTTCGCTGATACTTTTGATGTTTCTGCAGAGGTGAAGAATTCGGTCGTTCACCTTTTGACTAGAAGAGATGGAATCATTTTTTGACACTTTGACATTTTAGTGGGTGTGCGGCTGTGATAAAAGTATGGGTGGGCGAGGAGAGGGAGGAAGGTGTGTGTGTGGGTGTCTGTATGTATGTGTGTGTGTATGCCTGTGTGTGGTAGATTTGGCTATGTGTGTGTTTTTGTGTGTGTGCATGCGTGTGTTTGTGTGTATGTATGTTGTGTGTGTGTGTGTGTGTGTGGTGTGTTGTGTGGTGTGTTGCGTGTTTGTGGGTGTATATACTTAAATGTGTTGTATGGGTAGATCACTAGATGTCTGTGTATATTGTGTGTGTATGTGTGTGTGTGTGTGTGTGTTAGTGTGTGTGTGTGTTTGTACGTGTACGTGTGTGATATGCATGCGTTCAATTGAAATAGTATAATTGATTATGTCTATGGTAAAGATGAATTAATTAAGAAAATGCGAAGGTTCAAGGGGAGGCCTTGAATATGTCTCTCTCTCTCTCTCTCTCTCTCTCCTCTCTCTCTCTCTCTCTCTCTCTCTCTCTCTTCTGTCTTTCTCTCTCTTTGTCTGCCTGTCTTTCTGTCTCTGTCTTTCTTTCTTTCGCTCTCTCCCTTTCTTACTGTTTCTCTTATTTCTGTCTCTCTCTTTCTCTCTGTCTCTCTCTGTGTGTTTCTTTTTCTCGTTTTCTGTTTCTTTCTGTCTCTCTGTCATTCTTTTTTCTCTCTCTCTGTTGTTTCTCTTTCTCACTCTCTCTCTCTCTCTCTCTGATTCTTTCTCACTCTCTCTCTCTCTCTGATTCTCTCTCTCTCTCTCCCTCTCTCTCTCTTTCTCTCTCTCTCTCTGTTTGTGTGTGCTCCTACTTTCTCACCTGTCTATCCTCCACCTGCGTATTCTCTTTAAGGTGAAACTTCACCAGGAACTTGGAACTTTGGCGTCATGAGAGTCGGCAAATAAACACCTGTCTGTCTGCTCTTTGAAGTCTTGTGGGGCTTAGGGTAAACTGTCAGGTACTCCTATCCCTCTTCCTTTCACCAGTCATTCATAAACACAAATGTACATTAGTACATTTCATACTAAAGGAGCGTCCGTGTAGGAATACAAATTTAGATGCATTTTTGACTTGACAAGGTATCATGTGCTTGGAAGTAAGGGAAGTCGTCTACTCTTTCCCTACCCCCGCCTATACATACACAGTAGGTTTTGTGTATTTCGGCAGCTGTCTGTATCTCTCGGGCCTGGTTGCTGCCATATGTTATGACAGCAAGCGAAGAGTACAGCCCTGTCACGCAGTCTCAATCCTAGATGGAGTTCCTGAGCATCATGACTATCATCCTCATAGACATCATCATCATCATAGCATTGTAAAAAACCACGTGCCAGCTTCTGTGACCATTAATGTGACGTAAAAAATGTGACGGGGGGAAAAAAGGTGAGCACAAAGGTAACTTCCCTGAGTGCGATGATCCTTAAAAAGAAGTTTAGTGTATTTGTTCTTTGTTGCTTTTTGCATACACTTGATTAAGGTCAGTTGGCCGAAAATTTATTCATATGTTCGTTCTGATTCGATAGTTGTATTTCTGGTTCCTTTGTGTTCGGTTTTAAATTGTCGTCTTCTTAACCCTTTTGCTCCAACAGCCTGTACATAAGCTGGGAAAACTTAACCCTTTTACTTCCTCACCCTATCCATCAGCATCCTGTTATTTGTATTAGTGTTGTTGCTGTTGCTGCTGCTGTTGTTGTTGTTGTTGTTGTTGTTGTTGATGATGATGTAAACCTGACGTACATTATTTACTAAACCTTCAATATTGACAGGGGGAAAGATCCCACATATTGATTGATTGACTGATTGATTGATGGATGGATGGATGGATTCATTCATTCATCATTCATTCGTCGTCGGTCGGTCATTCATTCATCTATCGACAATCGATCGATCGATTGATTATTTATTGACTTATTGATTGATTATGATACCAGATTGGCAGATGGTTATATCGATTCTAGAATTGACTGGATTTGTAACGAATGAAACGCATAGTAAAATGTGTGGCTAATACGGTTCATCGATTTACTTACTGATCAATTGATGGATTGAGGGATGGATGGATAGGTTGGTTGGTGGGTGGTTGGGTTGGTTGGTTGATTGATTGATTGATGATTGATTGATTGACTCATTGAGGGATGGATTGAGGTTGGATGGATGAATAGGTTGGTTGGTGAGTTGGTTGATTGATTGATTGATTGACAATGGATTGATTGATTGATTGATTGATTGATTGATTGATTGACTGTTGCAGACGAGACTCATCAGATGACGGTGACAGTTTTGTTGGATGGCGAGGAGTCGACCATTGAGTTTATTGACTCTCCTAACAGAAATGTAAGTGAACCATCTGTTTGTCTGATTGTTTCGTTATCTGTCTGTCTGTCTCCCTGTCTGGCTGTCTCTGTCTGTCTGCATGTCTCTCTGTCTCTGTCTCTCTGTTTTCTCTCTCTCTCTCTCTCTCTCTCTCTCTCTCTCTCTCTCTTTCTGTCCCTGTCTCTGGCTCTGTCTGAGTGTCACTGTCTGTCTGTGTCTATGTATGTCTTCTCTGTCTGTCTGTCTGTCTCTCTCTCTCTCTCTCTCTCTCTCTCTCTCTCTCTCTTTCTCTGTTTATTTCTGTCTGTTTCAGTTCGAATATCTGGATGTTATGTACATCTTCTCTGTCTCTATATCTCTGTCTCTCTTTCTTTCTCTCTCTCTTTCTCCCTTTGTTCTCTCTCTGTGTGTGTGTGTGTGTCTCTGTCTCATTCTCTCTGCTTTCTGTCTGTCTTTCTGTCTTCTGTCTGTCTCTCTCTCTCTGTCTTCTGTCTGTCTCTGTCTCTCTCTCTCTCTCTCTCTCTCTCTCTCTCTCTCTCTCTCTCTCTCTCTCACAAAGGCAATCAACAAAGAAATGAATAAAACTGTCACAGTTTACCAGCCATACATTATCTCAGTCATTGACTTTCGACATTTGTATAATCGCTGTTAGAATTGCCATCATAAAAGAACATTGGTTAATTGATGGCATCCAGCCTTCTGGTGATACACATGTTGTTCTCTGGTGTGTGTTTGGAAGGGGGGGCGTATATGAGTATGTGTTGTGTGCGTTATGTGTGTGTGTGGTGTGTGTTTGTGAGTGTGTGTGTGCGTGTGAGTGTCTCTCTCTCTCTCTCTCTCTCTCTCTCTCTCTCTCTCTCTGTTGTGTGTGTGTGTGTGTGTGTGTGTGTGTGTGTGTGTGTGTGTGTGTGTGTGTGTGTGTGTATGTGTGTGTGTGAGTGTATCTTTTATGTATGTGTGTTTGTACGCGCGTGCGTGTGAGTGTGTGTGTGTTTTATGTTTGTATGTGCGTCTCTGTGTCTATATGTATACATGTGTGTGTGTTTGTGTGTATGTGTGTGTATCTTTATGTATGTGCATGCGTTTCTGTGTCTGTGTGTACGTGTATGCGTGTGTGTATGTATGTGTATAATATTTCATGTATGTGTGTGTGCGTTCGTTATTTATTTCTTTTAACGTCTATTCACATATGGGCTTTGTGTGTGTGTGTGTGCGTGTGTGTGTCTGTGTGGTGAGTGTGTGTGTATGTGTGTGTGTGTGTGTGTGTGTGCATCTTTTGTGTATGTGTGAGTCTGTGTGTGTGTGTACGTGTGTGTGCGCGTGCGTGCTGGCGTGCGCGAGCTCGTGCGCCTTTGCGAGTGCTCGTGTTTGGTTTCCTTCTTACGTGCATACGAGTGTGCGTGTCGATGACTGTACAGACTAACAACCCTCAACCCCCCCACACCCACCCCTACCCCTCCTCCACCCACCCACGCACCCACCCACCCGCCTCTAATGACGTCATTGATGACGTTATTGTTCACATCTACGTGGCGTTACTGTGGTAATTCCTAATTGCTAAATGTCAAAGCTTTGACTCCGGAACTGATGTTATCTTGGCGTTTGTGTGTGTGTGTGTGTCCTATTAATTCATTGTAATACCTTGCCTGGCTCAACATGGCTGCTGTGTTGTTGTTGTTGCTGTTGTTGTTGTTGTTGTTGCTTTTGTCAATGCGGGACGGTTGGTTGGTTTCGATCGATAGAGCCCTTGGACTCAAGATCTGGTACCTCGAGTTCAATCCTAGCCCGCTTCTCGGTTTCAGTTTCAGTTTCAGTTTCAGTTTCGGTTTCTCAAGAGGGCGTCTCCGCGCTCGGAATGAATTCCATATGCACTAACGTCACAGGAGCCATGTGATGGAGAAGATCGTATGTGCCGGAAAAAACAAAACAACACAAAACAAACAAAACAACAAACACACACAAAAAACAACAACAAAACTGGTCTGTTCGCTTGCCCATTTTAATATTTTCACCATCCTGGTGGTGTCGGCTAAGTGTTTCAAAGATCTCTTCTCTTCCTCTCCCCCCCCCCCTCCACTTCTTCTCTCTACTCCCACACTCCTCCCCCCATCCACTCCCCATTCTTCATTTCAAGACCTTGCCAGCGTATGGGGTTTTGCTGCAGCAGGATCAGGGAGTCTGCTAAGATACTTGTACAGATTTGGGTGGAGTGCATGTGGAATTGTCTGAGTGTGACGAATTCCTCTTAGAAGAAATTCCAGACTGTCTTAACTCTTGCTTGTTGTCGTGTTGAGTTGATAAATGATGATGATGATGATGATGATGATGGGCGTGGTACTTACAGTGGGTAAGTCGTCAGACTGTCTAGAGGTTTGATCCTCTTGGGGTGGTTCCTGGTTGGTGGGGGAATGGTGAGGTTGTTGTTGTTGGTGGTGGTAGTGGTGATGTTGTTGTTATTGTTGTGGTTGTTGTTGTTGTTACAGGCCTAAATCCTCTTTCTTGACTATAACCCACTCAGAATGTGGTCATCATCATCATTATGTGTCCTGCTGCATGGCGTTGGTGATCACCACCACCACCCCCATACGAATCTATCTTTTGCCACTGCAGGTACATCCCCCACCCTTTCGGTCTTCATCCACCTTGCAAATCCGTCCAATATTTTCTCCCTGGGTCTACCTGGAGCTCTTTTTCCCTCCAGCTTTTCTGTTTGTGACTAGGTGCTCAAATTTCTCTTGCTTGAAAAAAATGTCCTTTAAATGTTGCTTGTCTTTTCCCAATCTTCTTCTAACTTTGATGTTCTTTTTGTGTTTGCCTCTTTCAAGACTGCCTCGTTTGTTTTCTTTGCTATATCATGGAACTCTTAACATTCTTCATAGAAAACACATTTCAGTTGCCTCAGTATCGTTCTGACTGTCCCATTTTAGTGAAAGGTAAAGCACCAAAGGCATGGAGTTTGGCGTTTACTCATGGGATTCTTTGCACTCGAACAAGTTTGTTGTTGTTGTTGTTTTTCAGTGTTGCGGGCTGGGATTGAACTCGAGATATCAGATCTTGAGACCACTGCTCTATCAAAAGAACCAGTCAGCCCACATGGAGATGGGCACCGCCCTTTATAATATAATGCTGGCACTGAGAGAAGTTAAGGTCGCTACCACCTCACTCCCCTACGACCACTTAATTTTTTGGAAAACCTTGACCTCTATCAGAAAAGAGAGAGAAAGGGGGAAGAGAGAGAGAGAGAGAGAGAGAGAGAGAGAGAGAGAAAGAGAGAGAGAGAGATGATAACGAAATTAACTCAAAACTAAAGATAGTCACACCACTGTGATAATTTCTCATTCAAATCGTTCTAATGATAGTCACACCATTGTGATAATCTCTCATTCAAATTATTTTAATGATAGTCACACCACTGTGATAATTTCTTATTCAAATCATGCTAGTGACAGCCACATCATTGTGATAATTTCTCATTTAAATCATTATAATGATCGCCACACCATTGTGATAATTTCTCATTCAAACCATTCTAATAATTTCTCCTTTTATTCGAAAATTACTTCACGGAAAATCCAGTTTTTTGTTGTTGTTGTTGTTTTTGTTGTTGTTTTTTTGTTTGTTTTTTAATTCTCAAGGTTTCTGTGACCTTGAAGAACCTTCGGTTGGAATACAACTTGA
>JAPXFY010000020.1:41137526-41140026 GCA_030674185.1 Monoplex corrugatus | reverse complement strand
CAGGATCTCCAAAAGCTGGGTTAGTCTGTTGCCCTAACCACTGAACCATGTTGACCACTCCGGTGTTATCGTTTCATGATACAGTTCAGGGACATGGAGAGAGAAACCATACACTAACGCTGTCACCGTCATGGCTTGGCTCGTCTATCATCCTCAAACTGATACCTGTGACGAAACCATGACGATTGCCATGGCAACGAGAAAACGATTACCAGGGAGATTTAGCTAGACTCTTTCTCTCTCTCACACACACACACACACACATACACACACACACACACACACACACACACACACACACACACACACACACACACACACACACACACACACACACAACACAACACAACACAACACAACACAACACACACACACACACACACACACACACACACACACACACACACACACACACACACCACCCTCTCTCTTTTCTCCTTCTGTCCTTCACCTCTTCTCTACTCTTTACCCCCATTCCCCCCTCCCCTCTCATAAACGTCTACCCTCTTCAGCCATGCTGAAAGTTGCTGATAACTGTCATCCATTTTCTATGCCATTCCGGCTTTTAGACACAGGGGCTAGAGGGCAGCTGTATTCGGAAATGCGTCATACACGGATACGGATACCAGACAGACAGACTGACTGACTATGAGAAAGAGACAGACAGACAAACAAACAGAGAGAGAGAGAGACAGTCACAGAGAGACAAACAGAGAATGAGAGAGGAAAGAGAGAGAGAAACAGACAGAAAGAGACAGAGAGAGAAACAGACAGACAGAGAGACAGACAGCGGTGCTATTCTGCAGTTTATGAGGTTGGCCTTCAGAATATGCTTGTATCGTGCTATAGGTTGGCCTTCAGAGTATCCTTGTATCGCTGTAGGTTGGCCTTCAGAGTATCCTTGTATCACTGTAAGTTGGCCTTCAGAGTATCCTTGTATCGCTATAAGTTGGCCTACAAAGTATCCTTGTATCGCTGTAGGTTGGCCTTCAAAGTATCCTTGTATCACTGTAAGTTGGCCTTCAGAGTATCCTTGTATCGCTGTAGGTTGGCCTTCAAAGTATCCTTGTATCACTGTAGGTTGGCCTTGAGAGTATCCTTGTATCGCTATATGTTGCCTTGAGAGTATCCTTGTATCGCTATAAGTTGGCCTTGAGAGTATCCTTGCATTACTGTAGGTTGACCTCCAGAGTATCCTTGTATCGCTATAGGGTTCGCCTTCAGAGTATCCTTGTATCACTGTAGGTTGGCCTTCGGAGTATCCTTGTATCGCTGTAGGGTTGGACTTCAGAGTATCCTTGTATCTCTATAGGGTTGGCCTTCAGAGTATCCTTGTATCACTGTAGGTTGGCCTTCAGAGTATCCTTGTATCGCTATAGGGTTGCCTTCAGAGTATCCTTATATCACTATACTAGTATGGTTGGCCTTCAGAGTATCCTTGTATCACTATAGGTTGGCCTTCAGAGTATCCTTGTATCGCTGTAGGTTGGCCTTCAGAGTATCCTTGTATCGCTGTAGGGTTGGACTTCAGAGTATCCTTGTATCTCTATAGGGTTGGCCTTCAGAGTATCCTTGTATCACTGTAGGTTGGCCTTCAGAGTATCCTTGTATCGCTATAGGGTTGCCTTCAGAGTATCCTTATATCGCTGTAGGGTTGGACTTCAGAGTATCCTTGTATCTCTATAGGGTTGGCCTTCAGAGTATCCTTGTATCACTGTAGGTTGGCCTTCAGAGTATTCTTGTATCACTGTAGGTTGGCCTTCTGAGTATCCTTTATCGCTATAGGGTTGGCCTTCAGAGTATCCTTATATCACTATACTAGTATGGGTTGGCCTTCAGAGTATCCTTGTATCACTATAGGTTGGCCTTCAGAGTATTCTTGTATCGCTGTAGGTTGGCCTTCAGAGTATCCTTGTATCACTATAGGTTGGCCTTCAGAGTATTCTTGTATCGCTGTAGGTTGGCCTTCAGAGTATCCTTGTATCGCTTTAGGTTGGCCTTCAAAGTATCCTTGTATCGCTATAAGTTGGCCTTGAGAGTATCCTTGCATTACTGTAGGTTGGCATCCAGAGTATCCTTGTATCACTATAGGTTGGCCTTGAGAGTATCCTTGTATCACTGTAGGTTGGCCTTCGGAGTATCCTTGTATCGCTATAGGGTTGGCCTTCGGAGTATCCTTGTATCGCTATAGGTTGGCCCTTCAGAGTATTCTTGTGTCACTATAGGGCTGGCCTTCAGAGTATTCTTGTATCATTATAGGGTTGGCCTTCAGAGTATCCTTGTATCGCTATAGGTTGTCCTTCAGAATATCCTTGTATCGCTATAGGTTGTCCTTCAGAGTATCCTTGTATCGCTATAGGTTGTCCTTCAGAATATCCTTGTATCGCTATAGGTTGTCCTTCAGAATATCCTTGTATCGCTATAGGTTGTCCTTCAGAGTATCCTTGTATCGCTATAGGTTGTCCTTCAGAATATCCTTGTATCGCTATAGGTTGTCCTT
>JAPXFY010000020.1:41127526-41132526 GCA_030674185.1 Monoplex corrugatus | reverse complement strand
TACGCGCACACACACACACACTACAACACACACACCACACACACACACACACACACACACACACACACACACACACACACACACACGCACATACACGATTTTTCTCTTGTTCGTTAAATTGTTTGATGTTACCTTTTATGATACCATGCCTTCATGATTTCGTAGATTCATTCACCCCATAGACACCTTTATCTTATTCATTTAATTGTTTGTTTATTTATTTATTGATTCATTTGTTTGTTTGTTTTTTCGTCTAAAAGCACGTATGTGAATAGACGTTAAAAGAAATAACGAACGAACACACACGGAAATTGTTCCCATGACTGCATGCACAAAGAGAGAGAGAGAGAGAGAGGTCTCAATTTCACAGTCCACTGCAGCGGTCTGGACTTACTCCAACAAGGTGATGTGCGAAACAGCTGAGCCAGGAATACACACACCTTGCTACCTGGACAGTAACTATTTCCAGACAGGTGAAAAAATCTTTAGGTTATCCGGTAAGACACTGATGACGAACCTTTGACCCGGTCACGTGTTGTGTAGGCTGTTTCCTTCTTTCGTTATAACCATGGACTCAAGTCTTGATATTCGTGAGGTCACTTCACTATAACCATGTACTCAAGATCTGATATTTTGACTTTACTTCGCTATAACCATGGACTCAAGATCTGATATCTTGACTTTACTTCGCTATAACCATGGACTCAAGATCTGGTATCTTGACTTTACTTCGCTATAACCATGGACTCAAGATCTGGTATCTTGACTTTACTTCGCTATAACCATGGACTCAAGATCTGGTATCTTGACTTTTACTTCGCTATAACCATGGACTCAAGATCTGGTATCTTGACTTTACTTCGCTATAACCATGGACTCAAGATCTGGTATCTTGACTTTACTTCACTATCTATAACCGTGGACTCAAGATCTGAAATCTCGACTTCACTTCACTATAACCATGGACTCAAGATCTGATATCTTTACCTCACTTTTCTATAACCATGGACTCAAGATCTGGTATCTCTAGTTCAATCCCAGCCTGCAACATTAACAACTGTCCTCTTCGCTGCCCATCTTAAAGTTTCCATCATTCTGGTGGTGTCAGTTTAGTGTTTCCTGGATCCTTCTCGCCCCTCCCTCCCTCTTCCCATTTCAAGACCTTTAATGGTCCAAAGTCACTAAAATGAGCAGAAACCATACTCTGCATTCTATTCTATCATATTCCACAGAAAAAGCACAATTGCAATCGGTCATTTTTCCGGTCTTTTTCAAAGCCTATAATCCATGGCGGCCATTTTCCATCAAAAAGCGACCATCGGAATCTACCCTTGCGACACATATCATCAACTTAATTCGAGCATGCCGAGTCTAAATTTACCATCCAAATTAGTCTTTGAACAACAGTGGCCGAGAAAATGGCCTCCAAAGTTAGCGATCTTGACAAATTTGGAAAATTACAGATTACCCTCATCGGCCCGTTTTAGTATGTTTGGAGTGTCGGAAACCATTGAAATTAGTAGAAATCGTTTCGTTCATCCATCCAATGATGTCAAGGTGTATTTGTCTCATCCATTTACAATTTTCCAATTTAATTCCAAAATAATTAAAACATATAGTCTCTCTCTGTCTCTGTCTTTTTACCTGTCTGTCTGTCTGTCTGTCTCTCTCTGTCTGTCTGTCTGTCTGTCTGTTTCTGTCTCTCTCTCTTCTCTCTCTCTCTCTCTCTCTCTCTCTCTCTCTGTGGCTGTCTCTGTGTGTCTCTGTCTCTGTATGTCTCTCTCCCTTTGTCTTTCTCTGTCTATCTGTGTCTGTCTCTCTGTCTGTCTCTGTCTTTCTCTCTTTCTTTGTCTCTCTCTCTCTTTTCCCTCCCTCGCAGTCTCTCTTTATCTCATCTCACTCTATCTTTCTTTCTTTCTCTGTATATTTGCATGCTGTCTCTAAAAATAAGAAACAACACATCTCCTGCCTGATCTTTCCTTTGCCATCACAGCCAAAACTTCAAAGAAATGTGGCATTTGAAGTGGCTTCTTGTCCTTTGTCTTCTGTCGTTTGCCGTCTTCATGGTCAGAACACATCTGCAGGAAACTGGTGGATAAGGTTGAGGGAGTCAAAGAGTTAATTTTTTTTTCAGTTGGTGGATAGAGTGGTGGGAATCAAAGGGTTAAGCTGAGATTGGTGAGAAAAGTCGTTGGCAAACAGCCGCTGCCGACACATGCGTGTAAACTTCATCATCCCGTTCAACCATCAAAAGATGATAAGGCGTACTGTGTATTTCCCTCTCTCTCTAAAAACAATAACAAGACATCTACAGCCTCGATGATTCCGCTGCCAGGGCCACCACTTCAAAGACACTTGGTACTTGAAGTGCTCGCTGCCAGACAGACACCATCCTGAAATCGTTATATGCGGACAATCGTAGCGTACACCTGCGCTAGTACAATGATTATAATAACGAAGTTTATGAGGATGTTACTGTTACTGTTATTTTTGTTTAAAGCCCAGACGACTGCAGTAGAGCCATATCATGGCTATAACCTGTTTCAAAACATACACAATACTTCAACAGGAGAAAAAAAAATAGAACATATCAATGCATTCGCGCACATACTCTATGTATATGCCCCTGACGTTGACCGCTTTCTGTGTGTATGTGTGGCATGTGTGTGAATCTGTAAGGGTGTGTGTGTACGCGTTTGAGTCTGTAATTTTGTGTGTGTCTACGTGTGTGTGCCTGTGTCTTTGTCTCTGTCTGTCTGTGTCTGTCTGCCTGTCTCTGTCTTTCTTTCTGTCTGTATGTATGTCTCTCTTTCTGTCTCACTCTCTCTCGCTCGCTTTCTCTCTCTCTCTCTCTCTCTCTCTCTCTCTCTCTCACACACACACACACACACACACACACACACATTCTATCTCTCTCTCTCTTTCTCTCTCTCTCTGTGCGCGCGCGAACGCGCGTGTGTGTGTTGTGTGCATGTGTGTGGAATCAACCGTTGTCCCAGTATATTATGAGATTCCGCTTCCGTGATTTTTGCTTCCAAAGATTTCACTTCCAAGATCTCCGCTTACACGTCGACTCTTCCAAAGGAACTCAAGTGTGCTGAACTTGGCCAGTAGTGCAGAGTTTGGAGTTTGTTCAAGAGGGATTCATCGCACTCGGGACTATTCCATACGTGCTCCACCTACATCTAACAGCAATTCTCTGGTACATTTCCTGAGCCTGAACAAAACCCTATGCGCTGGCATGGTCTTGAAATGAGGAGGGAGGAGGGGGGAGAAGAGACTTATGAAACACTAAGCTGACACCACCAGAACGATGGAAACATTGAGACTGGTGGTGAAGAGAGAAGTTCTTAATTTTGCGGGCTGGGATTTAGCTCGAGATAACAGATCTTGAGTCCACGACTTTTTTGTTTTGTTTTGTTTTGATTTTATCAAAAGAACCAACTAGAGAGATGGTCGTGTGTGTGTGTGTGTGTCGTGTGTGTGTGTGTACTGTGTATGTGTGTGTGCGTGCTGGTAAGTGTGTGTTTGTCGTCTGTCGTGTGTGTGTGTGCAATGTGTGTGTGTGTGTGCGTGTGTGTGTTTGTGTGTGTGTATGTGTGTGTTGTGTATGGTGTGTGTGTGTGATTGTGTGCGTGCGTGCATGTGTGGTGTATGTGTGTGTACGTTGTGTGTACGTGTGTGTGTGTGTGTTGTTGTGTGTGTGTGTGTGTGTGTGTGTGTGTGTGTGTGTGTGTGTGTGTGTGTGTGTGTGTGTGTGTGTGTGTGTGTGCCTTAAGCAGTTAATTGTCTCTTGTGGGGTCGACGAACTTCTGGGGTATTGGGGTACCTAATCCATAGAGAGGAACTTTGCCCTGTGGAACCCCCACCCCAACCCCCACCCTCCCACCTACTCCCATCCACGCTCTCCCTACCAACTCATCCACATCACTACGCAAATACAAAGAAACAAATCCCACACTACACACACACACACGTCACATTCACACAGCACAAACACACACACACAAACACACACACAAACACAACACATCACACACACACACACACAAATAACACCACAACACACACACACAGCACACACACACACACACACACCACCCCACGCACACACACACACACACACATCACACACACACACACAACACACACACACACACACACACACACAACACAACACACACACATCACACACACACACACACACAACACACACACGCACACATCACACAATACATACGCCAGGTACACACACAAAACACACACACACCACACGCACGCACCACACACACACACACACACACAACACACCACACACCCACACACACACACACAATCACGAACTCCAAGTCTCCATCATCATCAGCAACCGCAACACCAACCTTCAGTTCCCTCGATAAGCCAATAGTTTGTCACACCTGCAATCATCACTACAACCATCACCATCACCATCATCACTACCACCAACCACCCCCACCTTCACCACCACCCACCACCCACCACCCACCCACCGTGGGGATGCCGGGGGCTCTTTTAGTAGAAATTATAGTTTGTGTGTATATTCCAGGTCCTTAGTCGTGTTTACATTTGTATTCAGGTGTTTTTTTTTTAACCCAGTGGTGATTAATTGGGTGGAATGGTCAGTACCAGGGGCATATCCTTAGATTATGTGGACGGATGCATTGATATTGTTCTGAATTCTCCCCGTGGGGATGCCGGGGGCTCTTTCAGTATAAATAGTATCCCCCAACTTCTGGAAATTCTGTGCTAGAAATTTCCTGTTTTCTGTCACTCTCTTTGTTTCTTTCTTCCTCCTTTGCATTCTGTCATTTCTTCCTATCAAGTTCTGTCCTGCTGGTCCATTCACCTGTTTGTGTTCGATAAAGTCTGGCATACTTTCTCTTAGGATTGATAATTGGGTACATATGTTGAGTGCATTTTTGGCTCTATGGAAATGAGATATGCGGAAGCAATTTTTGGTAATTTAGACCCGTTCTCAT
>JAPXFY010000020.1:41072526-41115026 GCA_030674185.1 Monoplex corrugatus | reverse complement strand
CTCTCCCGAGATGTCCATAAGGCAGTGAAGCTATTTACCCATAGCTGGGGGTCTGGTTCGTGGACACCAGGGCATATCGACACGCCGGTGGGCCTGCGTGCCGCACGTCTGGGGGCCAGACCTCCTCCAAGTCCCTCGAGATTTAGCCTGAGTCCGTGAGGTGCTCAGTTACCACATGTCGCCACGAGGAGGCATAACGTAGGGCTTGCTGATGGAGAGGCTATGTACTGACAGAGAGAGACACGCGTTCTGCATGCTCTCCTTTTCGCACAGCTGCAAGTAGCAGTGATAGCCAGCGGTGCAGGCTGAAAGTGAGAGGTGACAAGCACGCAGTCACTAGCCAACACACCAGACGCATCACATCTGTCTTTTGACATGCCTCATCATCATAGTACTGTTAAAAACACTGTCACAGATTCTGTGGCCCTTTATGCCCTGCTGTCATGGTGACCTTCAGTTCTAGGACTGTGTTGGAGAGACGAAATGAGTGAGCTCCGTAAGGGTACTGACTACAAACCTCTTTGAAGAGGTCTGTGGTAGTGACACAGGGGCTGTACACAGAAGATAGGACCCCCCCCCCCCCCCCCCCCAAAAAAAAAAAAAAAAACGTCTAGAGAACCGACAGAAACTAACCATACTCTATTTTTAACCCTTTGACTGCTGCACCCTATCTGCCAACATCCAGAACTGTCAACCATGCTAGCAAAGCAAAAACGTAACTCTTTGATTCCTGCACCCTGTCCACCAGCATCCTGAATTGTCAACAATGCTAGCAAAGCGAAAACTTAACCCTTGGACTCCCTCACCCTGTCCACCAACATCCTGAACTGTCAACCATGCTAGCAAAGCAAAAACTTAACCCTTTGACTCCTGCACCCTGTCCACCAGCATCTTGAATTGTCAACCTAGATAGCAAAGCAAAAACTTAACCCTTTGACTCCCTCACCCTATCCAGCAGAAAGTGTCAAGATACATTTTTCATGTAACGTAAAAAAAAACTTAAATGCAGGAAGCTGCTGGATAGGGTGAGGGAGTCAAAGGGTTAAGTTTTTGCAGTTGGTGGCTAGGGTTTGGGAGTCAAAGGGTAAATTAATGAAAGCGGGACAGAAAGTGTCAAGATGCATTTTTCATGTAACGTAAAACATCGGCTGGAGTTCTCACGCTTCCCACCCAACTTTGGATTACAGCAGACAATGCCTTTAAGTGCTTGTAGATGGAACTGTCACATACCATTGTCTGTCTGTTTGTTTGTCTGTCTGTTTGTTGACTCAATTTCTTTCTCCTCCCCCTCTCTCTCTCCCTCCCTCCCTCTCTCTCTCTCTCTCTTTGCCTCCCTCCCTCTCTCTGTCTCTCTCTCTTTCTGTCTCTCTCTCTTTCTCTCTCTTTGTGTGTGTGTCTGTGTGTGCGTGTGTCTGTGATTCTCTCTCTCTCTCTCTTTGTGTGTATGTCTGTGTGTGCGTGTGTCTGTGATTATCTCTGTCTCTGTCTGTCTCTCTTTCTCTCTCTCTCTCTTCTCTTTTCTCTCTTTCTCCCTCTCTCCCTTTCTCTGTCTCTTCCTCCCCCTCTCTCTCACTCTCTCTTTCTCTCTCCCTGTCCTCCTCTCTCCCTTCCCCTCTCCCTCCCTCACTGTCTCCCCCTTCTGTCTCTCTCTCTCTCTCTTTCTTTCTTTCTCTGTGTGTCTGTGTGTGTGCGCGTGTGTGTGTGTGATTGTCTCTCTCTCTTCTGTCTGTCTCTGTCTCTCTCTCCTCTTTCTCTCTCTCTCTCCCTCCCCTTTCTTTCTCTCTCTCTCTCCCTTTCTCTCTCTCTCTTCCTCCCCCTCTCTCTCTCTCTCGCTCTCTTTCTCTCCCTCTCTCTCTTGCTTCCCCCTCCCTCCCTCACTCTCCCCCCTCTCTCTCTCCCTCCCTCTCTCTCTCTCTCTTTCTCTGTGTGTCTGTGTGTGTGCGCGTGTATGTGTGTGATTGTCTCTCTTCTGTTTGTCTCTGTCTCTGTCTCTCCTCTTTCTCTCTCTCTCTCTCCCCTTTCTCTCTCTCTCCCTTTCTCTCTCTCTTCCTCCTCTCTCTCGCTCTCTCTTTCTCTCCCTCTCTCTCTCCCTTCCCCCTCCCTCTCTACCTTTCTCTCTCTCCCTCCCTCCCTCTCTCTCTCTCTCTCTCTCTCTTCTCCCTCCCCTTCTCCCAAACCTAACCCTGCGTGGAGGTACGTGCAAACACAGCACTTGTCCATTTTACCCTGCCGCTAAGCTGGGAAAAAAAAAAAAGACAAAGCGATTGTTTGGCCCTGTTGTTTCAGCGTCTCGCAACACGTAGACAAGGGAGGTTACAACAACACAACTTAATCATGATTGATGAGTTATGTGCTCCTTCTCTTTTCCCGTTAACCTGCAAAACACCGCATGCGCGTGCAGACAAACAGATAATTCGGCTTATATGGCGAAAACGGTCTATGTCAAATAACACGCTCCTTGCGTTTACAGGACACACAGTGTGAAAACAAAACAAAAAAGCCCAATTATTTAAATGAATGCAAGCATCCACAGACACAAGACACTGCGCGTGTGCACATGCACACACATGCTCACGCATGCCCGTACACCATACAGACACACACATGCACACATAAACACACGTACACAAAAAACACATAATAGTACATACATCACAACACACACATCATAACACAAACACACACACACACAAACATATACACTCACACCACATACACAAACACACACACACATACATCCCACAGTAAAGACACACACATGCACTCACACACACACACACACACACACACACACACCGGAACCATCCACCATCCAGTCGAGTCGCTTATTGGCAGAGAAACAAAAACATTCAAACAAACACCAATTTTTTTGTTTCTTTTCTTTCGTTTTTGGTTTCTCTTTGGTTTTGTTTTTTGCTTTGTTTCGTTTAGCTTTGTTTTGTTTTGTTTAGCTTTGTTTTTGTTGTTTACTATGTTTTATGATCTTTTGGTTTTACTTTCTTTTGTTTTGTTGTTGTTGTTGTTGTTGTTTTTCGTTTCCTTTTGCATTATTGTGTTTTCTTTTGCTTTCCTTTGTTCTGTTTTGTTTTTGTTTCGTTTGGCTTGGTTTCGTTTCGTTTCAGTTCGTGTTGTTTCGTATCGTTTCGTTTTATATAGGAACATACATCTACACAGCACTTATTAATAACAGAGGAAAGATTGCTTTGTTTTAAAGTTAGTTTATATTGATGTGTGACTGTTACATCTATTTATATGCTCTTACTGTATTATTGATGATGGCTGTGTGACCTACATTGCGTTTCTGAAATATTTGAAGTATGAATTATGTAAGAACGACTTCGTATCACATTTTGTTTGCATAATGTTGTTAAGGTGTTTGCACCCCTTAAATTGGGGCTTTGGCATTACTGGACAAATTTCTTATTTTAATTCCCTTCTGTTCTCTCTCTTGCCCTGTCTCCCTCTCATCTCTCCTCTCTCTCTCTCTACTGTTCTCTCTTCTCTTCTCTGTCGTTGTCCTCTTCTCTCTCTCTCTCTCTCTCTCTCTCTCTCTCTCTCTCCTCATGTTATTCATCTATTCTCATTCTACATTTTTTTTTCTCGTCTCTTCTTGTTCATCTCTTCTTGTGTCTGGTCGCTCCCGGGCGTGCTCTGACTTCACACTACGGCACAATTGTTGTATGCTTATGTATGTGTCCGCCGCTGGTTATGGGGAGGCAAAGAGATGGCAATATAGCAAGAAATAAACCATTTACAGTCTGAAGTCTAAAGTCTGAACTCACCCTCCCCCTCTCTCTCCCTCCTTTCATTCTCTCCTCTCTCTCTTTTTCTCCGTTTTCTCTCATTCCTTCTCTGTCTCGTTTCTCCCTCCCTCCTCTCACTCTCTCTCTCTTTTCTCTCTCTCTCTCTCTCTCTCTCTCTCTCTAGTCTGTCTCTCTCTCCCCTCTCTCTCATTTGTGTGTGTGTGCGTGACTGTTGTGTGTGTGTGTGTGTGTGAGAGGAGAGAGAGAGAGAAGGGGGGGGGAGAGGAGACAGCAGAAAGACAAACAGGTGTCTGATAATGTAATGAATATTTATATAATGAATATGACCTCCCACCACCGATTCAGTCTTAACTCGCAGTCAGTCAAACAGCACTAGGAGCTCAAAAGGTGACTGAGGGTCTGTCGGGGGTGTTATGACTTTTTCTCAGAATCTATCCCCCACAGAATTTTTTTTTTTTTTTTGAAAGAATGTTACTAATTAATTGAAAATGGTGTTTTCATGCACTGATCGGAGCAGAAAGAACGCAATTTCCTACCAAAAATACCCATTTTTGTCTCTTATTATGAACCGTAACCTGTACAGTTCCCCCACATATAATATACTGACAGAAAGCTCTTTGGTGCACCTTTCAGATAATGACAGTTAGAATTAGAAACAAACCGGGTCAAAGCCACTAAATAAAGAAATTTAAGGAAAATGTGTAGGAGAGTACATGAAAACTTTAGAGACCGTTTTCTCAAAATGGCCATCATACAACTTAATGACTTTAAATATACATAACTTCTACATTTTTTTTTTTTTTTTAGTACAAGCTTTATTCAAGTACCAAAATAATCTGCATAATGTACACTTCCCAGTGATCTGTATATCTCAAAATACCCAAAATGCTAGTTAAGGCTGATTTTGTGCTGGCAGGTCACGAATATTTTTTACGGATAGAACCTTGCCAAATACAGAGCGCTATGTCGCCTGGTTGGACAGGTTTTCGATCAGTGCTTTTTCGGCTGTTTATGGAGAGAATTACCACATTTCCGTCACGTGCTCGGCGTGTTTTGATTAAGGGCGTTGCAATCTTGTCAGTCAAAACCACCAACGCACAGATACACAGACACTAAACACACACACACACACAACACACACAGAGAGACAGACAGACAGACAGAGAGACAGACAGACAGAGAGAGAGAATCAGAAGTTTATTCAGTAAGGTCCATTTGAAGGGGTGTGAACACATTATAAATATTATACAAACACAGAGTACATAGTCGTTCTTGGATAATGCATACTTATACTTCAAATATTTTGAACAAAGTAGGACTCACAGTCACACTTCAATAATATAATAGGAACATATAAATAGGTTTAACAGACATTCGTCACAAGAATTTAACTTTATGATAAGGCAAACTCTCTTCTCTTAGAAGCTTTAGAGACATATGTTGCCAAATTTCTAATTGTACGTTCGTTTAAGAGAGAGAGAGAGAGAATGGTTTAAGTCAGTATTGATGGACTCTCCTTTTGATCTGCCGAGAGGCAGCCCTATTGGTCTTCATAGTCTGGTGTGGATCTTCATGTGGGAAAGACAGTTCGAATCCTGGGGTCACCATCATGTGCCCTGCCGCGTGGCGTTGGCGATCATGGCCGTCCATACGAACCTATCCCTTGTCGCTGCTAGTACATCTCCCACCCTCTCTGTCCTCAGCCACCCTGCAAGTCTGTCCAGTATTAATTTGTCTCCCTGGGTCTACCTGGTGCTCTTTTTTCCTCTAGCATCCTGTTGTGACTACGTGCTCTAATTTCTCTTGCCTCCTAAAATGTCCTGTAAATGTTGCCTGTCTTTTCCTAATCGTCTTTATTAATGTTCTTTTTGACTCTGCCTCCTTCAAGACTGCCTCGTTCGATTTCTTTGCTGTCCATGGAACTCTCAACAATCTTTTAAGAAACCACATTTCAGTTGCCTCAATCCTGTTCTGATTTTGTGTGTTGAATCCCGGGGTGCACTACGTTAAAACTGGCCTTCTACGTAAAGCTGGCCTTCTACGGTAAAGCTGACCTTCTACGGTAAAATGCCTTACGGTAACGACTTCTACGGTAAAACTGGCCTTCTACGGTAAAGCTGACCTTCTACAGTAAAACTGCCTTCTACGGTAAAGCTGACCTTCTACGGTAAAGCTGGACCTTTTACGGTAAAGCTGACCTTCTACGGTAAAACTGACCTTCTACGGTAAAGCTGACCTTTAACGGTAAAAGCTGACCTTCAACGGTAAACTGACCTTCTACGGTAAAGTTGACCTTCTACGTAAAGCTGACCTTCTACGGTAAAGCTGGCCTTCTACGGTAAAGCTGACCTTCTCAATGACAAGAAAGGCTAAGGAAGAAGAGCGCAAACCAGATCTGTTACATGTATTTCATCACTGGCACCCGTGGTCAGCCAGTGAGCATAGCCATGCAAAAATTATATACATTCCACTGGAAAGCTGGTGCATATTCCTTCCGATTAAGAAACATCACAAACTTTTTTTTTTATATAGAATGAATTAAAAAGACATTTTCTTTAGTGCATATTAGATGAAATATGACCGTCTACCGAATTGATGAAATGCTTGCAAATAATTTGGTGGGGGTGCAGAAAAATGTATCACCGTTCACTGTAAAAGCAGACGAAACCAAACGTAGGTCGAGACAGGGAGGCCAAATTGTACAAAGGAATTTTCAGAAAGTTCATTTATAACTTAGTACATGTAGTGACCTTTTGCTGTTCATTGTGTAAACATTCATAGCCTTCCAAAGCAACATAATAAAACTTTATGCTGTAGATTTCGTAGATATTGCTGTCTTCAGCGAAATATACCGATACAGCTGAATATACCGATAAGGCGTTAACACACGTGTCCCCTTAACGATGCCAATGTTAACCCTTTGACTCCTGCACCCTGTCCACCAGCATCCTGCATTGTCAACCATGTGAGCAAAGCAAACACTTAACCCTTTGGCTTCCTCACCCTATCCCTCAGCTTTCTGCAGGACGCTGGGGGATAGGGTGAGGGAGTTAAAGGGTTAAGTTTTTGCACTTGGTGGATGGGGTGCAGGAGTCAAAGGGTTAATGAATCACTGTTAGAGCAGTCTGTGCTCAGCCACAAGGGAAGTAGTATGTATATGTTGTCACTAGTAATTAGATCCCTTGTTCATTTTTGTGCCGATTCTTCAGGAAAAGGGAGATTGTTGGTGTGGCATGACTGTCTTGTATCTTTTCTCCCTCCTGCAGACCAAACAGACACTGCCTGGGAATAAACTCTGGCACCGCAGTGTTTACTTTTGCCCGTTTCCTTTTGTTTACATCTGTCTGTCTGTCTGTTTCTCTCTCTCTCTCTCTCTCTCTCTCTCTCTCTCTCTCTCTCTCTCTTCTCTCTCTCTTTCTCCCTCTCTCTCTCACTCTTTCTCTTTGTCTCTCTGTCTCTCTCTCCTCTGTCTCTCTCTTTCTCTCTCTCTCCTCTCTCTCTCTCTCTCCTGTCTCCCTTTCTGTCTCCCTCGCTCTCTGTCTTTCTCTGTCTGTCTGTCCCTCTTTCTGTACTTAGCTGGCTGGCTGGCTAACTATCTTTTTTCTTCTTTCGTTTTCTTCTTTTTTCTTTACTTTCTTTTTCTGTCTATCTTAATTTGCTCTTATCTCTTTCTTTCGTCGTTTCCTTACACCTGAATTGTTCAATCTTAGTTTTATTAACCTCTTTTCTCTGTCTTTTCTTTCTTCTTTCCTGCCTTCTTTCCTTCTTTCTTTTTTTTTTCTCCCCTTTTTTTCCTTGCCCTTTTGTCTTCTTGCTGCTTTTCTTTTTTCCTTTGTTTCCTTATGTCTTCTTGCTGCTTTTCTTTTTTCCTTTGTTTCCTTGTCTTCTTGCTGCTTTTCTTTTTTCCTTTGTTTCCTTATGTCTTCTTGCTGCTTTTCTTTTTTCCTTTGTTTCCTTATGTCTTCTTGCTGCTTTTCTTTTTTCCTTTGTTTCCTTATGTCTTCTTGCTGCTTTTCTTTTTTCCTTTGTTTCCTTATGTCTTCTTGCTGCTTTTCTTTTTTCCTTTGTTTCCTTATCTTTTCTCTTTTTTCCTTACTTTCCTTTCTTTCCTGTCTTTTTTCACTGATACTTTCTTTCCTTTTCTGTTTCTTTCTTTAGAGAGAGAGACAGACAGACAGTCAGACGGACAGAAAGAGAGACAGACAGTCAGATAAAGACAGAGACGCAGAGGAATGATAACTGTAGTCTCTTCATATCAATCTTGATCAAAGTTTAAATGGAAGCGGAAATCAGAGAGACGACATAAAAATCCCGAATTGAAAGAAAACTAAAAGAAATTATTGGCAGCCAAACCAGACAATCCTTCACACATGTATATCTCCAAGGTGATTCTCCTCGACCGCTTAAATTTGCTTTTGTTAGGGTGATTTACAAGATGGTCAAGCCTTATAAACAATATTCCTTTTTTAAATCAGTGGCGATGGAGACAAGGCATCTTTCTTTTTATTCCTGCATATCTCCATGGTGATTGTCCTCGTCTGAGTATATTTTTCTTATTCTGACAGTTTTTTAAGATGGCCAAGCCATATAAGTAAACTTTATTTTCTGAGATCATTGAAGGTGCAGAGAGAACATCTTTTTGCATACCTGCTGGCTATTGTTCCGATCTTTTTACATCTGCTTTTTAGAGGTGGCGATTTACAAGATGCTCAAGCAATATAAACAATCTTCCTTTCTGAAATCATTGGAAATCCAGAGAAGACATATTTTTATGCATACATATATGTATGATAATTGACCAGTAACTAAGCGCAAGGTTCCAGTTTTCGTTCGCTGATGAAGTCTCGACTGAGTTTTCTCCTCAGTTTGACCAGAAAATCAAACTGAACGTCTGGTCCTTCGTAACGGGACGACAAACGAATTCGATCCTTGTGCCTTCTGGTTCGTGCATGCTAAAGTTCCCACGGCAGTTGAAAATTGTGAAGAGCAGGGCATTCGCCTGGCTGCCCTGGTATAAAACATTGGAGAGATAGGTTGATTTCCAAGATCCCTCCTCTGCAAAGCCAATTAGCCTTCTTGCCTTTCTAAAGTCTTGGTAAAAAGAATTGGGCGGCGCTGCACTGCGGCGATGTGCTCTCAAAGGGGTCAGCAGCGCGAGTTTCACATGGTAAATCCGTCGTGACAAAACAAATGAATAGAATATGACTGGGAACAGGAATAGGAAACTGAATGTGTGTGCCTGTTGTGAACCAATGATTCTGAAATTTCAACTAACAAAACGTGATCCGATATTACTTCTTTAAAAATGCGTTTCAAGATAGTTTCCTTGTGTAAACATCTTTGGTGAAAAACAAAAAAACCGTAGCTTTTTGCAGTAAAACACACAGTAATACAGTGTGGATCGTTCACCGCAAATCCATTCGACATTTTTGCGATATTTTGTTTTCAAAGCGTTTTTTAAAAAAAAGTAACGTAATCTTTTGCAGTAAAACAGTGATACAGTGTTGAATTGTTCACTGCAAAGACATTCGACATTTTTTACAATTTTTTTGTTTTGAAACTGTTTAGTTGAATATGAAAATATTATACGGCAACAATCAATCTTCTAAATGTCAGTCTCAAAAGTCATCATGTACATTTGTTGTTTCTTGTTCTTCAGGAGATGAGCGAACATGGGGACCAGCCCTCAGACGCCTACGTGGTGGTATACGCCATCAATGACCACCAGTCGTTCGTCAGGGCTGAACAGCTCATCCGGTACCTGCGTGTGGACTACGGCACTGACCGGGCCATTCTTCTGGTGGCCAACAAGATTGACCTGGTGCGGAAGAGAAAGGTCACTGCTGATGGTAAGTTGTTGTGTTCGTTTGATTGTTGTTGTGGTTATGTTGTTGTTGTGGTAGTGTTGTTGTTGTGGTAGTGGTTGTTGTTGTGGTAGTGGTTTGTTGTGGTAGTGGTGTTGTTTGTTGTGTAGTGGTTGTTGTTGTGTTGTTGTTGTTGTTGTTTTTTCTTCTTCTTTTTCGTTCTTCTTTTTCTTCTTCTTCTTCTTCTTCTTCTTCTTCTTTTTCTTCTTCTTCTTCTTTTTCTTCTACTTCTCTTCCTCTTCCTCCTCCTACTCTCCTCCTCCTCCTCCTCCTCCTCCTCTTCTTCTTCTTCTTCTTCTTCTTCTTCTTCTTTTTCTTCTTCTTCTTCTTCTTCTTCTTCTTCTTCTTCTTCTTCTTCTTCTTCTTCTTCTTCTTCTTCTTCTTTCTTCTTTTTCTTCTCGGATATGCCCTGTCCAGCAGAGCTTGCATTTAATGCGTAGAAACTCAAAAGAACACTTCTTCAGAAAACTTGAAGACTGGACACTCCATCTTGCTACGTGATGTAAGGCAGACATCTTTGGTGGAACTTTTCCAGCATGTGCCGTCTGTAGATAAACCAGGTCTGGCAGTAGGGTGTTCAGGTCTACCGCTCCGTACACATCAGTCTTTCTGGAACTGACTGTATTTCCTTCATTATCTATTGTAGCCTTCCGATTTCTCTCTGCTTGAAGTTGTCCTTACCAACATGAACAAAGAATGAGGGGAGATGAATGGCAGAATGGTTCAGACGTTTGCCTGCCAATAACTAAACACGAGGTTTCAGGGTTCGCTCGCCGTAGAGGCCTCGACTTTTCTTCTCAGTTTGACCGGAAAATCGAACTGAACGTCTAGTTCTTCGGAAGGACACGAAAAAACGAGAGTCGGACCCGTGTGCCTTCTGGTTGCACACACTAAAGATCCCACGGCAGTTGAGAATCGTGAAGAGCAGGGCATTGCCCGGCTGCCTTGGTATGAAACATTGGGGAGATAGGTTGATTTCCCAGGTCCCACCCCTTGAAGACCAATTAGCCTTCTTGCCTTTCTGAAGTCTTGGTAAAATAAATGTGAATATGAATTTGAAGCGATGGAGAGGAGATGGGCGCTGCTGTCGTGGTACTGGCCCCAGAAAAAGTTGAGGTCTCTGCCACCTCACTCCCCTACGACCCCAGGTTATGGCACTATCTAGGTAGGACCTCAGGTCCTGGCCAGCTCGTGGGTTTATGTGCAGGCTTAAGGCTTTTGTGCCATGATCATTCTGGATCGTCTCCATCACATGGCACCTGTGACATTAGTGCGTGTGGAATTCATTCCGAGCGCGAAGACGTCATCTTGAGAAATTGAAACTGAAACTAAAAGAGAATGTAGAATACAGGCCCTCCTGCCCTCCTTCCCCCCCCCCTTTCTCCGCTCCGGTGCAGGTGTCGGATCGATACTAGTGGTTAAGACATTTGTCACAAGGGTGTCTTGCTCTTAAAACACCTCACCACCTGGAGGAACAGGTTCGAATCCCGGGTTAAGGGTGAAAGAAACTGGTGCTAGCAGAAGGGCATCCAGGAGTCATGACTTGGATACGAGCTGGCATCCTGAGAGTGTCAGGAGTTTAGGGCCAAAATACTCGCTGGAGGGCCGGAGAGGGGGGTGTTTCTCCTCTGAGGGCCTTGTCTGCTGTCCAGTTCTTCCTTGAGTTCTTCGCTACCAGATTTCTTGTTCCCTTTCTTCCCGTTCTTTCCCCAGCCCTAAACACACACACACACACACACACACACACACACACACACACACACACACACACACACACACACACTCACTCACTCACTCACTCACTCACTCACTGTCTTTCTGTCTGTCTCTTTCTCTCTCTCTCTCTCTCTCTCTCTCTCTCTCTCTCTCTCTCTCTATCTATCTATCTATCTATCTATCTATCTCTGGCACGAGAATACCAGGGGTGGGGTGGGAAAAATTATTGCAGAAAGACACTGGGATGAGTGGATAAAGAGACTACTGCCCCTCACCCACCTCCACCCCTTACACCTCCTTCTGCTCCTTCCAACTGAAAAATCTGAAAACTCATCGTGGTTTATTTTAAGCAGTTGTTTTCCCCTTGCAAGTGTCGAAAAGTTATCTCCTCATATGCTTATCAGCAAGCAGGGCAGCGTGGAGAGATGTGCTACGTGTGCTGAAATGTATTTATAGTCTGATCAGATTTTTATTTAACCTTGAACTAATTTATTTAAAATTTCTAATGCAACACTTCTGTAGATTAATTCATAAATATTAACATAGCAAAAATGTAGAAAAATGTACTGGCGCGTTTGTGAGAAAAAATTAAATGAAGAAAAATTCAGCACTCTTTTCTTACACTGTGTCCCATCAGGGTAACCATAGGTGTGTGCTTTTGCACGTACTCACTACACGGAAGGCTAAATGTACATTTTAAATACACAGTCAAGAAAATGTGGCTGGTTAAGCTCTCTAAGAAATTTAAATCAATATTACAATTTCTTTAACAAAGATATGCTGAACACTAACATTAAAGTCCTAATATAACAACAATTTATACAGGAATATTTTGCGTCGCGGAATTGAGTATACCAAAGCGGCAATGTGTTACCTCCGAAAAAATGGCAAGAGAACCCGGCGGTTCACATGAACAAATTTCTTATTTTTCTTCCTCTGACGACCACGCAAAGTTGAGTTAATTATGCTTTATATTATTTTGTCAGAACTGACTAACGTATATTAAATCTAGCGATCGTCTGTTGTTCAGTGCGAGAAGAGATAACTGGGTCAGCAGCGCGGTCAGGCTGGGGTGAGTAAAGCAACAGCTGGGTCATTTCGTCTGCAACAGGATGCTCGTGCTTTCTCTTCTGCTGTGGATTGTATGGTCAACTAGTTTGATCAAAAGCGTTTTTTTTTTTCGTATAGTTGGGTAAACTTTATGCTTGTGATTAGTGCTTCCGTGCATTAGATGTTCATTTATGTTATTTATTTGTTTCACTTTATTTGATAGACTGACAAGTGATGCAGGAAGGGCGAAAGAGGCTATTCAAATACTGATATATTTACTTCTGTTTGTTTTTGAAATGAATGCAGCAGAACAGCAAGGCATAGAACTGCCTCCAGTATCAAAAGATGACACCGTCCAGTTTATAACTGATAATGTCGACCATAACAGTGTTACCCTGAACGGTGTGAACACCTTTCATAGTATGGGCATTATAGCTGTCATGACACCCTGAACGGTGTGAACACATTTCATAGTATGGGCATTATAGCTGTCATGACACCCTGAACGGTGTGAACACCTTTCATAGTATGGGCATTATAGCTGTCATGACACCCTGAACGGTGTGAACACATTTCATAGTATGGGCATTATAGCTGTCATGACACCCTGAACGGTGTGAACACATTTCATAGTATGGGCATTATAGCTGTCGTGACACCAAAGAAAAAGGAGAGAAAGAAGACCCCCAGGAGAGACATCAAGATGGAAGACATCGTTGCCGCTGAACGGACTGGAATATACTTTTACAGTTCTGAGTGGAAGAATTCCTCAGCACTGATCTTCAGAGAGCTGCCAGAGATATTGTATTTAAAAGATCCAACCAGCCACTACGAAACACTTGGGGACATCTCTTGACCACTGAAGTCCCCTCGACCTGCTTGGAAGGGCATGATGCAAGCTCTACATAGTGGTGATCATGCAGGGATATCTCAAGTGTGCTTTATGCCCATGATCGACCTGAATCCTGGTGATCTGTCTTGCATCTACTCCATTCTGAGATTTGTGACACACCAGGCGAAAAGTACAATGTCACACCAGTGCTCACTTTTGACCAGCCATTGTACCAGAAAGCTCAGCTGATTCTCTCCAGTCAGAAGGCTGGTTGTGAACTACAGTCTGTTGTTCTTCGTCTGGGAAAGTTCCATTTGCAGATGAGTTTTCTAGAAAGCATTGGATACCTGATGGCCGGTTCTGGTCTTCAAGAGGCACTGGAGTTGGTTTTGGCTCCAAACTCAGTTGTCCACATGTTAAATGGCAAGGCATATGACCGTGCAGTTCGTGGTCATCTACTTGTGGATGCTGCACTCAATGCCATGCTTACTGCTGATGCCTTCCAACTGCCATGGATTTTGGTCCACCATGATGTTCAAGAAGACAAGCAGGAAGAATCAGTAGATGAGCCTGGTGACAATGCTTCTTCTGAGGAAAAATCAGCCAGTGACCCAGAGTCAGACGTCCTGCCAGTTGACACCTTTACTGAAGTACATACCACCACTGGAGATGCCGATCTTGATACCATGGCAGGTTTCTTGGAAAAAAATGTTGAACTTGAAGAGAGCGTTATCCCAAGGGAAGATGTTCTTGAAGCTTTGTCAAGAATTTCAGTTAAGCTAGCAATATACAAAGATCGGCTGTCCAGTTGCAGAGAATGTAGTTTTTGGCTCATGTAAATGGACATGATTGCAATTCTTCGTCGCTCAATCGAGGCTGAAAGGAAGGGAACTTTCTTCTTCACTTGCAATGTGTCAAGGATATGTTGCCATATCTTGCTGCATCAGGCCACAACAACTACCTAAAATCTGCCAGATTATACCTGCAACAGATGATGATGCTGGAAGAGACCCATCCTCATCTGTATCAACGATTCTTGGAGGGTCACCACAGTGTCAGACAGAGTGACCGTTACTGGGCTGGCCTGTCAACAGATCTTGTACTAGAGTACTAATGCGCAGCCTGAAAACGACTGGAGGCCTCACCAGGGGTTCGGGAATGGGAGAGAAAGAACACCTAATATGGTTGCTAAGTATGCCTGCAAGTGCTGAAGTCAGTGCGTCAATGCAGCTTGTCACCAAAGTGTCCTTTACAACAAGTGAACAGCACAAAGACTCCAGCAGATCAAGGCAAAATCAGGATCACAAGGACACAAAAACACTCCTTGGCTTTTTCCAGAAGCGAAATCGATTCAACATGTGTGGAAGTCTGCGAAGCCTGTCAAGTGGACGAAATGCTACAGAAGATGTAAACGTGGACACAGCCGAAGAACTGGGGAAGACCATCCTTGACAGCATGACTGGATCAACAGTTTCTGAGGTAAAACTGAAAAAAAACGAGATCAAGCTATTACCCTAGCTAACATGCCCATTACGACAAAGGAGAAAGAGAGACAATCAGCATGGATTCGACTTTGCTGTTCCAGCGACTTGTGAAAATTGCACAGATCAGTCCTGAAACGTTCCAATCAGTCTTTGAATTTGAGCTGACAAACATACCAACATCATCGTTTGACACGTCTGGACTTCTAAGACCTGCAAAGAAGCACGTGTTGGCTGACTATCTATGGTCAGTCACCAGCCAACACAACAGCAAGCTACCAGATGACGTCTTCTTTGTCCTTGATGGTGGCCATCTTCTGCATCGTTTGGCTGGGAGCAGAGGTACAGCATACAACCAGGTTGTTCAAAGCTGCGTGGAATTCGTCATCAGGAACTTTGGCAAACAGGCAATCATTGTTTTCGATGGGTATGCCAGCGGTCCTTCCATTAAGGACACAATTCATCTGCGAAGAAAGAGTGAGTGTAAAATTGCCTGTGATGTTGATTTTGATGGAGACATGCTGGTGTGTGACACAAAACAAAGCTTCCTGACTAATATCAACAACAACGCTTAATTTACAAGCTTAGCAATGCACTGATGGAAAATGGCATTGGAGTGCAGCATGCTGATAGAGATGCTGACTGTCTCATTGTTGGTACAGCCCTCGCCAAGGCCAAAGAAAGATCAACTTGTCTTGTGGGACGGGACACAGACTTACTTGTGCTGCTTCTGTATCACTTCCAATAACAGAGCTTTGATGTGTATTTTGTGTCAGGAACTAGAGTCTGGGACATAAGGCCAGTCCAGACAGAATTGGGTCAATCTGTCTGCAGTAACATTCTCTTCGGCCATGCCTTTGGGGGCTGTGATACGACCAGCAGTTTATTCTCCATAGGAAAGAAAGCTCCAGTTGAGAGACTGAAGGAATCTTCCTTTCTTCTCCAACAAGCGGAAGCTTTTGCACGAGAGTCACAGTCACAAGACGTGATCATTGAAGCAGGCGAAAAGGCTCTAGTGGGGTTGTATGGAGGGAAAGAGGACGACAAACTGAACACCCTCCGTTACATCAAATATCTCCGTCAGTTGTCCGCTTCCACATCAGTCATTGAGCCAAAACGATTGCCACCATCTGCGGCAGCTGCTAAATTCCATTCGTTGCGAACTTACTTCCAGATTCAAGTATGGATCAGACTCCAGGATGAGAGGTCGGTGCCATTGAGTCCAACAGAGTGGGGCTGGGATATAAACGACGACATCATGGTTCCTGTCTGCACAGATGTTGCAGCTGCACCCGAAGATCTTCTTCACGTGGTGAAATGCAATTGCAAGACAGACTGTGCATCTGTGAGGTGTTCCTGTCGACGACACGGACTGGTCTGCACTGTGGGATGTGGAGAATACCGTGGTGAAAGCTGCATGAACTCACTGAGCGTTCAAGACTGAAGAAGAGTCAGTTATGTTGAGGTGTACAGTGAGGAACAGTACTGAGCGACTGAAATCGTGTGGTTTGTTTGTTTGTTTGTTTGTTTTGTTTGTTTGTTTGTTTGTTTGTTTTTGATGTGTTATTTTTGTTATAGTTTCAGACCTACCTTGTGAATGCCTGGTTACCACTGAAGAAAAATGTTTATGTTCTGAAAACGTGTAGAACTTTTTCGTCCATATAATATTACAGCACTTTATTTTGTGCCTCATTAGTACTATGCCTATTCGTATGCAAATTCTTAGTTAATTTGCCATCACTTTTGTTGTTAAATTAAAATCTGTTGACAGTTCACGTAGGAAATTCAGTGGAAGTATGCACTGGACTATAAGGAAACAAAACGTTTATACTTTTGGAATAAATAACAAGTTGACTGTGCATTTCATGCTTAAAGAGTGACTGTTCCTGACTGTCAGCTCTTCAGCTATTTGACTTCTACACCTCCTATATTTGGCCTCGCAAAAAGTATATTTTCCGACAATATATTTTTCTACATTTTGGATATGTGAAAGGGCAGTGTGTGTAGTGTGCAAAAAACAAGGAATCAATTTAAAATAAATTTGTTCAAGGTTCGGCCATTTTATGTCCAAATATGACTAGACTATTATGTGGCCTGGTGTGCAGCACATCGGGGTTATCACTGGTTTGTCTTGTTAGATTATGTGCCTAACTGCTATGCTGTGAGTGAGATAAATCACCCCGGACTGAATGGAGTATTTATTTATTTATTTATCTATTTGTTCATTTATTTATTCATTTATTTGTTTTATTCTATCTATTTTAGTCATTCATTCATTCATTTATTCATTTACTTGTCTATATTTATGTATTTATTTATTTATTTATTCTATTCGTTCATCATTTGTTTGTTTATTTATTTATGTATTTATTTATTCATTTATTTATCTATTTATGTACTTATTGCCAGATAGATGCTGGCAGAGTTGGGTGAAACGCATATAAAACTGTCCGAGTAATATGAATCTCTCTTTAATAATAATAATAATAATTACAATATTTATATAGCGCAAAATCTTGATAAAAATCAAATCTAAGCGCTGAAAGAAATTAAAACTTCAAACTGACATTATAACAGATTCAATTAATCATTGACATTATGCCATACTGATTCAACCAATCATTGACATTATGACATACTGATTCAACCAATCATTGACATTATGACATACTAATTCAACCGATCATTGACATACTGATTTAACCAGTCATTGACATTGTAACACACAGATTCATCCAATCATTGACATTGTAACATACAGATTCAACCAATCATTGACATGATGACATACAGTCAGCCAGTCACCAACATCACAACACACAAATTCAAACAATCTCTGATTTTAAAACCTATTGAGTCAACCAATCACTGACATTATACCAATCGCCTTGATACAGTGGTTAGTGCAACAGTCTACTAACTGGAAAACTGTAGGTTCGAATTCCCATCAGTCCTGTCAAAATCATCGCCAGATTTTTCGGCTTCCAACAGGCCCCTATCCAGAGATGAGCGCGCTATGAGCTCAGTGGCAAGACCGGTGCCACACAGTTAAGTCTCGTCCACTTCACGGATGTGTCATTGAGGGTGTTGCTCAAATTCGTTGCACAACACCGCAGGTGTCTGTATTTCCTGAACCTGGTTAGATATCATGATAGTAAGCACAGAGTACAGCTCTGTCACGCAGTCTCAAAGCTTCATGGCATCAAGTTTGTCATCGTCATCGTCGTAACATTGTAAAGACCGTACCACCACCACCACCACCACCACCATCCAGCTTCTGTGGCCATTAAGATGGGCTGTACAAAATGGAGGAATGGGGTGAGGTGAGCACAAACGAATCTGGTTTAGTGCTGTGATCCTTTTGAAAAAAAAATCACTGACATTATAACATACAGATTCAACCAATCACTGGCAGGCTCCGTCAGCGTGTTCACTCTATCACTGACAGGATAACATGCGTTTTCAGCCAATCGGGTGACAAGTTCTAGTGTTGCCACGGAACTGCTGATAAATGGGTGGAAGGGGAGAGAAATATGCGCTACTCCGGTGCTCTTCCTTTTTTTTTTTTTTTTTTTTTTCCAGTGGCCTCTCACGTCAAGAATGAGTGATTATCGTTCTTGCTGTAAATAACGTCTATCTCATTCCGTTTTTATTTTGTTTTGTTTTGTTTTTACTATCATTTCCTCTCTCAATCCTCTCCCTACCTCCCCGTTTTTCTATCAGTCTTTGTGTTTGTCTGTTAATCTGTATGTGTCCGTCTGACTTTCTGTCTGTCTGTCTGTCTCTCTCTCTCTCTCTCTCTCTCTCTCTCTCTCTCTCTTTCTTTCTCTCTCCCTTTCTCTCTCTCTCTCCTCTCTCTCTCCCTCTCTCTTTCCCTCTCTCTCTCCCTCTCCCCTTTCTCTTTCTCTCTCCCTCTCTCTCTCTCTCTTTCTCTTTCTGTGCCTTTCTCTCGTATTGATGTAGACTATGAATATGTACATGTATTAATGTAGCATTAATGTGCTTATGCCACAACCATTGAAATTAAAAATGTGTTCTGGTTCATGTGCTGACTCTCTCTCTCTCTCTCTCTCTCTCTCTATCTCTCTCTCTCTCTCTCTCTGCCAGTCTGTCTTCTCTCTCTCTCTCTCTCTCTCTCTCTTTCTCTCACTTTCTGCCTGCCTCTCTCTCTTTTTTTCTGCCTCTCTCTCTCTCTCTTTCTTCCTCCCTCTTTCTCTCTTTCTTTAATGTATACCGATGAACAAATAAAATATTTTTGTTTTTTAAACGAAATGTCACACGTTTTATTAAAGAAGAACCACACACACATATTCATATTGACATAATGCAAAATATGCAAGAAAATTGGCGAAGTGCAGTTTTTTTTTCTTCAAACTATAACGTGAAGAGAATAAAAAAAATCGATAAGAAATTTTGTGAACACAATGATAAACAATCCATGATAACAACAACAACAGCACAATATTTCTGACTGACTGACTTACTTAGTTGCTCCCATATGATGCGGCACACCGATGCAATCAAGGTGCTCCACTCTACCTAGTCCTCAGAGAATTGGCAGGAATCATTCCATTATCTGTTGACCAGACGGAGGTCCCTTTCCACTGTCTGTCGCCAACTGACAATGCGAGTGCCAACTGTCTAGAAATAGGCCCCAAAATTGGGTGGCGCTGTACTGTGGCGACGCTCTCTCAAAGGGGAGAGCAGCCGGAGTTTCACATGGTAAAATCACTCTTTTGCTTCACAACAAACGGACATCAAACACACAAAGTGGCAACGGAAAATGACCAAAAATGTTGCACACATATGAAAAGGTATTGCTGACATATGAACTCCATATAGCATATAGACTATACATAATGTTTTATACATTGGAAGTTTATAAATGAACATCAGCATCTAATCACATGTCGACATTTTGTTATGAATTTGTTTTTCAAATTACATGTATATCTTTTTGCTGTACGAAAATCAATCATCAACGAACAATGTGATAACAGAAATGAAATCAATTTATACATACAAAACAAGTATTGTTCTCATACAAGCAATCTATAACATACAAAACATACACGACAATATTCTAATACAAAGAATAAAACAAGTATTGTTCACAAACGAACAACCTATAACAGACAAAACATATATGACAATATTCTAGTACAAAGAATAAAACTTATTGGGGAAAAGCAATAAACGACTTGATTAAGCTGAAGAACATTGTGGATATTTAATTATTCCTCGTTGGCCAGAGACGAACTTTCAAAGTAAAACATGTCAGCCTCTTGGATGCCTTCAGTACTTGTACTTTAATGAAAGCACTGCTCCTGGAAATTGATTTTCTTTTCTTGAAGTTCAGGACCAGTTCAAAGAAATGAAAAAGAAAGGGAAAAAATGAACTAGACTTTTTTTTGAAACCCTCTCATTTCATTTGGCAAAAACTTGCACAGAAGTTTAATTAAATTTTCAATTGGTTTCTGACGAGTTTTGATATGTGAGGGTGGATGGTAAGAGGTATGGGGGAAGATGGTGTGTCTGTGTGTGAGTGTGGAGAGAGAGAGAGTGTGTGTGTGTGTGTGTGACAAGAGAGCGCGCGCGCGTGCGTGCGTATGTGTGTGTTTTTGTTTGAGTGCGTGTATGACTCTCTCTCCTCTCTCTCTCTCTCTCTCTCTCTCTCTCTCTCTCCTCTCTCTCTCCTCTCCTCTCTCCCCTCCTCTCTCTCTCTCTCTCTCCTGTTTGTGTGTATGTGTTTTAGTCTTGTGTGTGTGTGTTTGAGCGTTGAAATGAATGTGTGTTAATATGTGTGTGTGTGTGTGTGTGTTCGTGCGTGCGTGTATAAATGTATGTACATGTGTGTCTGCGTGCGTATGTGTGTGTATATGTGTATGTCTGCATGCGCGCGTGTGTGTGTGTCTCAGTCTTTCTCTTTGTGGGGTCTGTTTGTTTGTGAGTGGAAATGTGCAGTTGCAAGGCGGAAAGGCCTATGACTCACAGACGAAGGAATTTTCCATACATACCGACTGAAATGAAATTCACTTCCCCCACAGATAGGAGGTATTTAACGTGTCAAATATATCTTGAGAATAATGTTCCCTTCAAACGATGCTATCAAACGCTAAGTTGACTTTGCCTCAGGGACTTGTCTAAAAAGCTGGTTTTATAATAACAGCCAGTTTGTTCTAACTCTGTGTGTGTGTGTCTGGTCTGTGTCTGTGTCTTTGTGTGTTCGTTCGTTATTTCTTTTAACATCTGTTCACATGATAACGTGTGCTTTTAGACGGAAAAAAAAAGGACAAATGAATTAGTAAATATATAAATACATACAAAGGATAAGATAAAGAGTGTGTGTGGTGTGTGTGTGCGCGCGCGTGTGTGTGTATTTGTGTGTCTGCCTGTCTTTCTATGTCTTTGTTCGCGTACATGCATGCATGTGTATCTCTGTCTCTCTGTCTGTGTGTCTGTCTGTCTATCTGTATTTCTCTCTCTCTCTCTCTCTCTCTCTCTCACATATATACATTCACATTCTCTCTCAATCTCTCTCTCTCTCTGTCTCTATCTCTTTCTGTCCATCTTTGTCTCTCTGTCTGTCTGTCTGTCTGTCTCTCTCTCTCTCTTTGCTTCTCTCTCTCTCTCTCTGTGGCTCTCTGTATCTGTCTCTATCTCTGTCTCTCTCTCTCTCTCTCTCTCTCTCTCTCTCTCTCTCTCTCTCTCTCTCTCTCTCTCTCTCTCCTCCCTCCACTCACTATACTTTAACTTATACCCGACGTTTCAATCAATTGTTGCCCCCAGCGACCTGGTGGGTTATTTCAGGATGATGTCCCAGGCTGCAAAATCCACACCCAAGAATTAGTCTGCGCGAGGGGCGGGGGGGGGGTGGTAGTGTAGAGAGGCGAGGAGGGAAGGAGAAAGAACAAAGGAGAGATGGCGGGGGGAGGGAGGGATGCAAAATCCACACCCAAGAATTAGTCTTCGAGAGGGGGGGGGGGGGTTACCGTAGTGTAGAGAGGCGAGGAGGGAAGGAGAAAGAACAAAGAAGAGATGGGGGGGGGGGAGGGAGGAGGTAAAGACGTCGGAATAAGAGGAACGGACTTTCTGAAGAACTCTGGAACGAAGATGCTGACTAAGGCTGCGGCTGCAGGCTGCCCTGGGGGTCCGATATGTGTGTAAAATGGTTTGTTGACGAAAACACCTACACGCACAGATATACACATGCACACACAGACACATACACACACACACACACACGCACGCACGCACGCACCACCACACACACACACACACACACACACACACACACACACACACACACACATGCATACTCACGAACGTTACCACGCACACAATTTCAACCAGATGAGCATAAACCCTTGCATTACAATTTCGATATATTTCAGGTAGCGTGTAGTTTCTTTCGTTTCTCTGACGAACAAAAAGCAAGTTTCCTTCTTTCTTTCTTTGATTTGGTCCCATTTCCTGCAGGAAGCTGGTGGCTAGGGTGAGGGAATCAAAGGGTTAAGTTTTTTCCTTTGCCAACTTGGTTTACAAGGCAGGATGCTAGGAGATAGGGTGAGGGAGTCAAAGGGTTAATTTTTTTCTTTGCCAACATGGTTTACAAGGCAGGATGCTAGGAGATAGGGTGAGGGAATCAAAGGGTTAATATGAAACAAGAACAAGACCTCCACACCTATAGCATAACTCCACGCGAGACTCTCCATCTAGCAGCAGACCGCCAGCTCCATCTCCTGCAGGTACAAACGAACAAAAAAAAAAGTAAAACGTAAAGCACCAGCGCATAAGGATTTGACCAGGCTCAGTCAGTCTCCCAGATAATTGCTAACAGGTTCCGGCGGAGTGCGTATGGAATGTCTTGAGCGCGATGAACTCGTGAACGAATTACGCAATTCTGGTTCTCAGGGCGATCTGTAGCCAACCGTCTGGCAGGGCTTACTTACCTCATGTCCTCTCAGTTCGATTTTCCGTTTACCCCCAACAACGTAACGGCTGATTATTGAAACTGGAGGGCTGGGGAGAGGCGGAGGGGGATATGGAGGAAGGTCGGGAGAGGAGGGGGGTTTAAAACTATTGCAAGAAGCCTGTTTGAGGTGAACTGTATTGAACTACTGTGAAAGTTATGAAAACCCTCTCTGTGTCTCTCTGTGTTCCTGTCTCTCTCTCTCTCTGTCTTTCTGTCTCTGTCTCTCTATCTCTCTCCGTCCCTCCCTCTGTCTCTGTCTGTCTCTCTGTCTGTTTGTCTCTGTGTGTGTGTGTGTCCCCCTCCCCTTATCATTTTGTGTACATATACACACGCACTTGCTCATATTTGCATATGTACATTCAAACACGCACGCACACGCACACACAAACACATACACACACTAATACGAACACACACGCACACACAGATACACACACGTGCATATTGACCTGTGGTGATCTGCCTGCCTGCCTGTGACAAAAATATATGGACAAGATTTTCTCAGTTCTCTATGAGTACTTTTGGTCAAAGCTGGCGACTGTTGAGGAGTTGCGAATTTACTTTAATCCTTTGACTCCTGCACCCTATCCATCAACTGCTAAAACTTAACCCTTTGACTCCTGCACCCTATCCACCAACTGCCAAAACTTAACCCTTTCACTCCCTCACCTTATCCACCAACTGCCAAAACTTAACCCTTTCACTCCCTCACCTTATCCACCAACTGCCAAAACTTAACCCTTTCACTCCCTCACCCTATCCACCAGCTTCTGTGTGTGTGTGTGTCTGTGTGTGCTCATGAAACAATGAGTGTGAGTCTGAGCAAACAGAACACAACATGTAACCATCACAAACATCACCACCTACCCCCCCCCCCCCACTGTGAACACCCTTATCTCACATCCTCCCGCCTTCCAACACCTAGCAACGATTCACAAGTTGTCCAATCGATGATGGAGTGAGAGAGCTCGGAATAGCTTCCGGCACAGCCATTAAGATGTGGCGGATACAGGTGGCGCGGTCAGTCGGAACCGGAAACACGTGGGAGGGGCAGCAGATGGTCACTGTTTTCTTGTTTGTGGTCAATGTTATGTGTGTGTAAAGGGGTGTGTGTGTTGATCTGTGTGTGTGTGTGTGTGCGTGTGTGTGTATATATGTGTTTGTGTGGGGTGTGTGTGTGTGTGTGTGTGTGTGTGTGTGTGTGTGTGTGTGGGTGGTAGACGTTGATGTGCACATGAGGGGATGTGTGTGTGTGTGTGTGTTTGTGTGTGTATTTGTGTTTGTGTATATGTGCTGGTGTTTCTTTGTCTGTCTGTAGGTGTGTGTGAGTGAGTGAGAACCAGAACGCAGTTATTCCGCGTGTGTGTATGACTATGGGTGGGCTGTAGGGGGTATTGTTGGAGGTGCATTGCACCAGGCAGGTAAACAAACATGCACACATGGAGACAGGCAGACACAGAGAAAGAGACGGAAGGTCTGAGAATGACGGGGGGAAAGAGAGAGACAGAGAGGGAGGGAGAAAGAGAGATGGGGACGAAGAGAGAAACACACACACACACACACACACACACACACACACAACACACACACACACACACACACACACACACACACACACACACACACACACGCACGCACACGCACACTCACTCACTCACTCACTCACTAACTCACTCACTCATATGCATACAACAAATATAAGCATACCAACACACACACACACACGCACGCACACACACACACACACGCAAACACACACACACACACACGCAAACACACACACACACACACACACACATACACACACACACACACACACACACACAGCACCACACACACACACGCACGTAAACACATACACACATCTACCCACCCACCCACTTACTCACGCACACACACTCACACACCCATCCACCTCCCCGGCCACCCACACACACACACGTACGTACCCCGAACCTCCTTTCCTATCCCTCCCTCCCCACACACTCTGATATCAACACTATCCCAGACTTTCAAGGACATAGCTAATGTATTCAGTTTCATCAATTTCAGCCGGTCCATTTTATCGTACCAGCGTTTAGTGACTGTAGCGCCTAATGATGATCTGTCAGCTAGATCTCTCATGGGAATATTTTAACAGCACAAACGATAGACGCTCAGTGTTGATAACCTGTGTGTGTGTGTAAGTGTGTGTGTGTGTTGTAGGTGGGTGGGTGTAGGGTGTGTTTGTGTGTGTGTGTGTGTAGGTGTGTGTGTGTGTAAGGGGCGTGGGGGTGGATGGGTGTTGTTGTATGTGTGTGGTGTGTGTTTGTTTCTGTGTATGTTGGTGAGAGAGAGAGAGAGAGTGACAGACAGACAGACAGAGAGGCAGAGAGAAAATCAGAATCAGAAATACATTCAGAAAGACCAAAGGCACATTTCAAAACGGTGGATCACACCTTATATATGATGGAAACACGAAATAAATGGTAGTAACCGGTCTTCAATACTGAAGAAAAAACAACACACACATGTGGCTCATTCTTCAATGATACAGTGTAAAGCATACACATTAGTTGTAATAGTGGCAACTTTGCAACTTTAAGAGAAGGCAATCTCTCTTCTGTTAAGAACTTTATAGATGTACAGTGTCAGATTGTTTGTTTGTTTGTTGTTGTTTTCTAGAGAGAGAAAGACAGAGACAGTGAGGGGGGGGGGGGAGAGAACGAAAAAGCGAGAGAATGAGAGATGGAGAGAGAGAAAGAGAACAGACAACAGTCAGACAGAGAGAACGAAAAGCGAGAGAAAAAGAGATGGAGAGAGAAAGAAAGAGAGAGAGAGAGAAAACGAGAGAATGAAAGAGAGAGTGTGAGAGAGAGAAGACAGACAGATAGACAGAGCCAGACAGACAGACAAACAAAGGCACACACACAGGCAGACAGACAGAGAAGATGAGATGTCTACCGGTAATAGCAATCCATCACCACACCTCTCCTGGGAACACACAACGCTGCCGTAAAGAACAAGAGATGATGGACCCCAAAGCTGTTGGTCGTCAGCCGTCCATGAGAGAGGATGAGATTGATTGAACGGGCGGATGAATAAATGAAGGAGTTAATCAGTTGGTCTATCAATCACTCACTCAGTCAGCCAGTAACCTATACCTTTATTTGTCAACGATAAAGACAAATAGAGATAAAAGACAAAAGACAGACACAGGCAGATAGATCAACAGACAGAGGCAGAAGACATACACATGGAGACAGAGGGACAGAGACATCCAGATGGATACAGAGAGGCAGACAGACACAGTGTCAGACACAGGGAGACAGATAAACAAGAGGCAGAAGACAGATACACAGACAGACAGAGACACACAGACAGATACAGAGAGACGGACAGACGGACAAAGAGTCAGATACACGAAGACAGATAAACAGAGGCAGAATACGGAGAAACAGACAGAGGCACATAGAGAGACAGATACAGAGAGACAGACGGCTTTCTTTTTCTTCATTTTCTTCTTCTTCTTCTTCTTCTTCTTCTTCTTCTTCTTCTTCTTCTTCTTCTTCTTCTTCTTCTTCTTTTCTTTTTCTTCTTCTTCTTCGCCGTCATCGTCTTTTTCTTCTCGTCGTCTTCTTCTTCTTCTTCTTCTTCTTCTTTCTTCTTCTCTTCTTCTTCTTCTTCTTCTTCTTCTTCTTCTCTTCTTCTTCTCTTCTTCTTCGCCGTCATCGTCTTTTTCTTCGTCGTCTTCTTCTTCTTCTTCTTCTTCTTCTTCTTCTCTTCTTCTTCTTCTTCTTCTTCGCCGTCATCGTCTTTTTCTTCGTCGTCTCTTCTTCTTCTTCTTTTCTTCTTCTTCTTCTTCTTCGCCGTCATCGTCTTTTTCTTCGTCGTCGTCTTCTTCTTCTTCTTCTTTTTCTTCTTCTTCTTTTCTTCTTCTTCTTCTTCTTCTTCTTCTTCTTCTTCTTCTTCTTCTTCTTCTTCTTCTCTTCTTCTTCTCTTCTTCTCTTCTCTTCTCCTCCTCTCCTCCTCCTCCTCCTCTTCTTTTTCTTCTTCTTCTCCTTCTCTTCCTCTTCCTCCTCCTCCTCCTCCTCCTTTTTTCTTCTTCTCCTCCTCCTCCTCCTCCTCCCTCTTCCTCCTCATCCTTCTTCTTCTTCTTTTTTTCTCCTTCTTCTTCTTCTTCTTCTTCTACTTCTTCTTCTACTTCTTCTTCTTCTTCTCCCTTGACTCCATGAAAAGTCATCGTGACTCTGTACTAAACGATTATTCATCAGATTCCTCCAGCTCTGTCGATTGTGTGCCAAAGCCTGGGTCACCGCAGATGGTTTCGCTATCAATTCCGCAGTGTTGTCAGTCCATTGTTTTTCGCTTTGTTTGTTTGTTTGTTTGTTTTTGGTTTGGTTTGGCTTGGTTTCTCTGTCAATTCCGCTGTGTTTTCAATCCATTGTTTTTCACTTTGCTTTTTGTTTTGTTTTTGTTTGGTTGGTTGGTTTTGGTTTGGTTTGGTTCTGTCTTCCCCTTCGTCTCCCTCCCTCAACAGTACCCTGGAAAATTGATTCAGCAAGATCGCTGGCTCGAGCAATCTTACCGTGCTCAAATATATAAAAACATAAAATCAATATCTACTTACACCACAGATGGCAAGTGATGGAAAAGAATCCCCCCCCCCCCCCCCCTCAAACAAACAAAAAAAAAAAAAAACCAGTCCTAGCAGACTTCGCCTCAAGCCAAAGGTCAACAAAAACCAAAATATGGCCACGCTTGTACAAGGAGGACAAGTCATGTTTGAAGCCAGACGAAAGGAGATGGCTGAGGACAATGATGACCAGACTTGCCCCAAGCTAAGACCACGGACAACAAAAGTGGGGGGAATTAATTGACTGCCTGAGGGGGAAGGGGGAGGGGGAGACAGCAGTCCAGCCAACACAAACCAATAACAGTAAACCGGAGCAATGCACAGAAAGAAGCGAGAGAGTAGGAGAGAGAGAAGAGAGAGAGAAAAGGAGAGCAAGAGAGAGACAGACAGACAGGCAGACAGACTGAGACAGATGAGACAGAGAGGGAGGGAGGGAGAAAGAGACAGACAGGCAGGCAGACGGACTGAGACAGAGAGGGGGAGAGAGAGGGAGGGAGAGAGAGGCAGACAAAGAGAGACACAGACACGAGAGAGTGACACCCACGAGTACACAGGGAAGGAGAAAGAGGAGGAGAGAGTAAGGAAGAAGAGAGAGAGAAAGAGAGAGAGGGGGGAAATTAGAGCGAGAGAGAAAAAGCGAGCGAACGAGCAAGAGAAAGAGAGAGAGAAACATACAAAAATACACAGGAGGAGGAAGGGAGAGAGAGAGAGATTGAGAAAGAGAGAAATTCACAGGGGGGGGGGGGGGTGGAGAGAGACAGAGACAGACACACACACAGATAGACAGACAACAGACAACAGACAGAGAGGCTAATCCCCAAACCTGTGCCCCCAACAAGACCAATGAAGTCTTTTCTCTCCCTTTTTCTTTCACTCGTGTAGAGTGGCTTTTTCCTATCCGATGCTGTCTGCAATCCCTTCTTCAACGGAAAAAAAAGACATCGTTAAGAAACAAGTTGGTCAAGCCATTTTGAAAATCTCCCCTTTTTGTTTCAGTTTCAGTTTATTAAGATGACGTATCCCCGCTCGGAGTGAATTCCATTTACACTAACGTAATGGGTGCCATGTGATGAAGAAGATTCAGAATGATCATGGCACAAGCCTTAAGTCTGCACATAAGCACATGAATTGGCCAGGTCCTGAGGCCCTGTCTAGACTATATTTTACGTAGTCTGTATTTTATACTGGTATTTTATCAGCCTACCACCGGAATGATCTTGGTCACATGTAAATAATTAAAGGTCTGAATCACAACACAACTAGCTATTCTGTACAAACTCGCCTCACATGACAGAACCCCCCACCCTACCCCAGTCAATGAATAAATTCTCAGCTGTCTATCAACTAGGTGCAGACAATATTTTCTTAATCATAGATAGGCATTAAGTGAGTAAGTAAGGAAGTAAGTGTATAAGAAGCAAGTCAGTTCATCGACACAGGAACAGTATAGAACAGTACAAAAATGGTCGAACGTGCCAGAAATGATGATCAGTCAAGAGCCTGAGGAGTGAGCTCAGCAAAGGCCTGTCTTAGATCGCCAGAACTGCCAAGAAAAGCTACGACAAAAAAAAAAAGACCAAAAAAAGATAATTGAAGACAACAATGACCAGACTTGCCCGAAGCTAAAACAACTGACGTTTAGTGTGGGACTCAAATGACAGCCTGTTGTGGGGCAATCGGGAGGAAGGGGGAACGAGGGACGGCAGCCAATGAAAACCATCAACACTAAAACGAAGGAATAGACAGAGAGAGACACACACACAGAGAGACAGACAAAGACAGAGAGAAAGAGATAGAGTGACAGAGAGAAAGAGAGAGAGAGACAGACACAGATAGGCAGAGAGAGAGACGGACATAGTGACAGACAGAGAAGATGAGACATCCGTGGCTAATAGAAATCCATCCCTCTCCTGGGAACACTCAACACCGTCGTACAGAACAAGATGATGATGTCCAGGAAATGAATCATTGAACAGTTCCTAGCTTCAGTCCATGCATTTAGTGTCACTCTACACGTCCCTCTTTCTGTTCCTAAACATCTCAATGTCTGTTTGTCTCTCTGTGTTGCAGAAGCCCGGCTGGTGGCCACTACCTTTGACTGCAAGTACGCTGAGACGTCGGCGGCCCTGAACCACCACGTGGACGAGCTGCTGGTGGGCATCGTCACTCAGATCCGCCTGCAGTTGTCCATCCCTTTCACCACCATCTTCTTCCCCCACAAGGACGCCAAGCGCCGCAAGGACAAGGCCAGCCTCTGCAAGGGCCCAAAGGGGTTCTTCGCCAGACTCTTCAAGCGAAGCAGCTCCCAAGGGGGCGGCAAGAAGGATAGGGGTGTGGACAATTTGTTGTATTAGGAGAGGCTGCCGTGGGGTGTTTTGAAAAAAAGCGATGCTCCTTTAGATATAGATCTAAATGTGAAAAAGAACAACTTTTTTCCTACATAAATCTGCGTTAGTGGAGGAAAACATCGTCATCTTCGTCCTGTGAAGAGACAATTGCGTGGATGGGCTTCTGAATACTTGGAAGACGTTGTCATGGCCAACTCTTCAAGCGAGGTAGCTCGCAAGGCTGCACACACACACAAATTGACAGAGTTGTGGACGATTTGTTGCATTAGTGATGTGACGTTGTTGCTGTTTTCCTTTTCTTTTTTTTTAGGCCGACTGTTTTATAGACAAAGGCGTGATCGAGAGCAGCGTGGCTTTTGTCTTCTAGATGAACAAAGACTGAGAAAGATGTAGAGAAGTTCCTGCTTTCAAAAGACAGACATTGTCATCTTTGCATTTTTAGATAAACAAAGTGCGGACAAAACTCCTGCTAAAGAGGCAGGCATCGTTATCTTTGTTTTCTAGTAAACAAAGGAGTAGGGAAGTTCCTCTGTAAAGAAGCAGGCATCATGATCTTTGTCTTCTAGATGAACAAAGGTGTAGAGAAACTCCTGTTCGAGGGAGACGGACATCGTGATCTTTTGTCTAGACAAAGATGTAGAGCTTTTGCGTTGGGGAGACATGCATCGTGATCTTTGTCTTCTTGATAAATAGAGTGTAGAAAAACTCTTGCGGAAGAGAAGCATGCATTGTGATCTTTGTCTACTGGATAAACAAAGTGTAGAAATGTCTTCTGGATGATAGACAAAGGTGTAGAAATCTCTTCTGGATAAACAAAGGTTTAGAAATGACTTGTGGATGAACGAAGATGTAGAAATATCTTCTGGATAAACAAAGGTGTAGAAATGTCTTCTGGAAAACAAAGGTTTACAGAAGCTCTGGTTTCATGGACACAGGTATCGTGATCTTTGTCTTCTGGTAAACAAAGGTGTAGAAATGTCTTCTGGATAGACAAAGATATAAAGCTTTTGCGTTAGGAAATGCAGGCATCGTGATCTTTGTCTTCTAGATTAACAAAGTGTTACAAAAAAAAATCTGCGGTAGAAAGGCATGCCTCGTGTCTTGTATGTTTTGTATAGTGAAGTGTGGACAGGCCTTCAGCACTGGGGGAACATTGTCTTCAGCTCTTTCTAGAAACGCTGGATACTTGTGTGTGTGTGTGTGTGTGTGTGTGTGTGTGTGTGTGTGTGTGTGTGTGTGTGTGTGTGTGTGTGTGTGTGTGTCTGTCTGTCTCTCTCTCTGTCTCTCAAACACTGAAACACACACACATGCACGCACTAATATAACAAACAAAACACACGGCACACGCTTTCTCGACACACACTACACACACCCACATCGCACACCACACACACACTACACTACTAATACACAAACAACAACACACAAACTGCACACGCTATTCATTCTGCCAAACTAAATAAACAGCTTAAAACAATCACACATCAAACATCCCACTACATATCCGAACATAAACTAAAAACAGATTGAAAAATACTTCATTCTTCCAGTAATAATGAAGCTGAAGCTGAAGACTCCGAGAATTAAACTGCCAATGACTAGAACAGTTTGAGAGAAACAGAGATACAGATAGATAGAGACATGATAACAGAAATCAAGATAACAGCAGCTAGTTGAGAGAAGAACTAGATAGACAGACAAATACGATAAGTAGACCAGAGAAGTAGCATAGAAGAAGAGAGATAGATAGACAGAATAGATAATATCGATATAGATATATAGTAGACAGCAGCAGTAGATAGAAGATAGATAACAGCAATAGATAATGACACAGAGAGACACAGAGACAGAGAGAAGACAATAGAAGAAAACAAAGAAAGACCGACAGAGACAGGAGAGAGACAAAGAAGACAGACGACAGAGAACAAGAGAGAGGAGACAAAGAGAGACAGACCGACAGAGACAGAGAGAGACAAAGAGAGACAGACCGACAGAGACAGAGCAGAGACAAAGAGAGACAGACCGACAGAGACAGAGAGAACAGAAGAGAGAGACAACGAGAGACAGACCGACAGAGACAGACCACAGAGACAGAGAGAGACAAAGAGAGACAGACCGACAGACGACAGAGAGAGACAAAGAGAGACAGACCGACAGAGACAGAGAGAACACGATTAGAAACGCACAGAAAACCAAAGAGAAAACCCAGCACGTACGAATTACGAGACTTGATTGAGGGCCTTGAGATGAGGAAATGGAAATGGGTTTGAAAACAAAATGGAAAGAGACACTTAATGGTAGTTTTAGACCAGCTCTCTGATGATGCTCAAAATCTTAATTGCTAAACATAAGATGATAGGGGTTAAAAATAGAAACTGGCAGTTGATGGAGAGATGGTAGGAGCCTTGAATATACTCGGCGTTTGGTTTGTAAACAGAACATGGGCACTTTTAAGATTTTTGTAGGTTGAAAAATAACGTCAAATGAATAGAAGCACGCACGCAGGCGCGCCCACGAAGGTATAGCTACACACACACAAACGCATACACACACAACGCACACACACACACACACACTTTCTCTCTCTCTCTCTCTCTCTCTCTCTCTCTCTCTCTGTCTCTCTCTCAAACATACGCTCAAACACTCACACAAATACAACACATACGCAAGTACACACACACACACACACACACAACACACACACACACACACACACACACACACACACACACACACACACACACACACACGCCACGACACACACACACACACACACACCTCTAACTTTAAAAAAAAAAAAACACGAAGAGAGACTTTTTGAATTCAACCACAACAGTATATGCACACACACAAAACACACACACAACACACACACACACACACACACACACACACACACACACACACACACACACACACACACACACACACACACACACACCACACACACACACACACACACACACAAGTTGCTCTGTTTTTGAGCACACACAAACACACGCATAAGTACTTGTTTTTGAACACACACACACACACACACACACACACACACACACACACACACACACACACACACACACACACACCACACACACACAATTGCTCTGTTTTTGACACACAAACACAGCACAAGTTCTTGTTTTTGACACAACACACACACACACACCACACCAGGTTTCCTCTGTTTTTGAAACAAAGCCACTGAAGAACAGGCGGCCGTTTGAACTCAGACCACTCACAGCAGTTTGAACTCAGACCACTCACAGCAGTACTCTTTGTCCAAACGACAACAAAACCTTCACCTCTCCAAACCTTTAAACAACCATTTTCTTTGTGTAGGATAAAAAAAAAAGAGGACAATAGCAAAGAGTTCTCTTTTCTTTTGATCTCGAAGGCGGCGGTTAGTTCAAGTGAATGCTGCTTAGATTTATCTCGCAGCCTTTAAGACTTATCTTGTGAATGCTTCTAAGACTTTTTTAAAGATCATTGCACACAGGGAGGTTACCTTTGTGCTCACCTTTTTTTTTTTCGTCCCATTTTCTACGCCACCTTAATAATAACTACAGAAGCTGGTACATTTTTGTCTTTTTTTTTTAAATGCGATGATGATGGTGATGTCCATGAGGATGATAATCGTGATGCTATGGAGTTCCATCTAGGATTGAGACTGCGTGACAGGGCTGTACTCTACGCTTACTATCATGATATATCCTGGCGGCAACCAGGCCCGAGAGATAGAGACACCTGCGGTGCTGGTCAGAAGATTTGAGTAACACCCTCAATGACGTATCCGACTGTGTGGTCCAAGTCTTCCCAATGAGCCCATAGCAGGCCCAACCCTGGGTAGGAGCCGGTTAGAGCCGAAAAATCCCATAATATTTTTGAAGGGACTGATGGGGATTCGAACCCATAACCTTCCAGTCGGTAGCCCGGTGTGACGGTCGCTTTATCTTTCCAGAAGATAGAGAGAAAGAGAAAGAAGGAGAGGGAAACAGAAATGCAGAGACAAACAGTACGAAGTAGATGATATACACACACGCGCACACACATACACACACACACACACACACACACACACACACACACACACACACACACACACACACACACAACACCCACCCACCCTAGGGCACACACACACATAGGGCACCCACCCACCCCCACCCCCACTCACACATGCGTACGTACACACATTCACACACACGATAAACAAAGAATAGCAGCCCACAATTCACATGTACACATAGACGCGCACTCACGCGCGCACATACACACCACCACACACACACACACACACCACACACACACACCACACCACACACACACACTCACCACACACACACACACACAGTACCCACCACTAAACCTCCCCCCTCCGCCCCACAAAACACACACCACACAGCACACACACAAGGACGATAAACAAAAAATGCCAGAACACCTGCCTGCAGAAAATTCTGACGAGTACACAGTTTATGCAGCCTACACCAGACATAATCATTGCAGTTAGCATCGCTGTCCATGGGCCGTCCAGTTCAGATGAAAAGGAAAAAAGGCAAAACAAGATAATGACACAGAAAGACGCTACATACTTATTAGAAACATTGAGAGAAACAACGAGAGACAGATAGATAGACGACAGAGGAAAAGGGAGAGATGGACAGATAGATATATAGATAGACAGATAGATAAACAGATAGATAGACAAACACATAGATAGATGGTGGATGGTATGGATAGAGACAGACAGACAAATAAGTTTGTGTTACTGTTGATGCTGGATAAGAAAAAGGAGTGAAAGGGTGAAGTTTTTGCAGGTGGTTGATAGGGTGAGGGAGTAAAAACAGTTCAGTTTTTGCAGCTGATGGATAGGGACATACAGTGAAAGGGTTAAATTTTGGCAACGGCTGGATACGGACATAGAGAGAAAGGGTTAAGTTTTGGCAACGGGTGGATACGGACATGGAGAGAAAGGGTTAAGTTTTGGCAACGGATGGAACAGTCATGAAGAGAAAAGGTTTGGATACGGACATAGAGTGAAAGGGTTAAGTTTTGGCAGCTTGTGGATAGGGTTAGCGGCAGCCAAAGTGTTAAAGGGTGTAAAAAGAAGAGGCTGAAGACCCTAGCTGTGGCAATAGAAGGAAATAAAAGCCTTTTTTTTTCAGAGTTGTTTGTTGCCAGACCAGATAAATGATGATGCTATTTGCTGCCAGGGAAAAAAAGAAAGGGAGGAAAGCTTTTTGCGTTAATGGAATTCAGCAAATTGGTGCTCGTAGACACTGGAAGAGGAAATGAGAGAGAGAGAGTTTGTCCAACTCTAATGACAAAGGAACAGAAAGACAGAGAGAAGAAAAATGAGAGAGAATCACAGAGAGAAGAAATCGTGATAAAAGTGAATATACTCATGTACATATATATATATGATATATATATGCACAGAGAATGAGAAAGAGAGTACTCACAGACAGAAGGGTTCAGTTTAATAGTTATCATGATAATAGATAATGGTGAACATTAATTTAGCATACGTCACTGAAACAACCACAGACAGACGGAGGGAACACACACACACAATACACACACACACACACACAGGGGGGGTTGAGAGAGAGACAGGGGGAGGGAGGGAGAGAGAGAGACAGACGGAGAGACAGAGAGAGATGAAACGTATTTTGAAAGGGTATAGATATTAGCGTGTAGGCCAAGTTATTTGTCTGCCGCTGCTAATCCACTTTGCGTTAAACCAACAGAAAATAAGAAACTGGTGATGAAACAAACTTCAAACAAGAATGTTCAGAGATGTGCAGACAGATCAACAGAAACAGACTGTTGACATGAATAACAATGAGAAACAAAATCGCCGTTGTTGTGTTTTCATTCTGCAAGAAAGAGTCTTGCATAGTGTAAGTTTCAGTTTTATTTTTCAGCTTCTTAAAAGAATGTCTCCGTGCTCGGAAGGAATTCCATTGCACTGAACGCTCTTGGTGTCCAGTACCTGAGATTTTGGTTTTCCGTTTCATTTTCATGTGTATCGATGCAATAATTTGTTCTTGGACGCAAAACCCCTGCAATACTGTCACAATCTTGACGTACCTGTGCAATAATGATAATCACAGTTGTGGCAGGTTGCATAATTATCTGCTGATGGGCGAACCTCTACATGTGTTATTTTGAGGTATGGTGTGGAAAGATTTAAAATTGGGGGGGGGGGTCCTTTTTTGCGTCATTGTACATATACGCTTGTAAAATTGAAAAAAGGATATGTTGTTATTATTAAGGTAATGTTTATTTGTTAATTTATCAGTGGGTTTGTTTGCTTGTTATTGTTGTTGATGTTACTGTTTTTGGTGGTGATGTTTTGTCAGGGTTGTTTTTCTATTGGTTGGTAGGTTGTTTGGTTGCTTGGTTGGTTTTATTTCGTTTCGGTTTTTGTTTTGTTTTGTTTGTTTTTTTGGGGGAGTTTGTTTTGGGTTTTTTGGGGGGTTTTTTGGGGGGGTAGTTTTGTTTTGTTTTTGTTTTGTTTTGTTTTGTTTTCAAACCAGGCGGGCTGATTCTGCTGATAAAGCCGTGGATTCAAGATCTGATATCTCGAGTTCGATCCCAGCCCGCAACATAACAAACTGGTCTGTTTGCTGTCGACCTTAATATTTCCATCATTCTGGAGTTGCCAGCTTAATTTTTCATAGATCCTTAACCTCCCACCCCCCCCCCCCGCCCCTGGCCCAATTTCAAGCCCTTGCCAGTGCATAGGCTTTTTGCACAGGCTCAGGGAGTCTGCCAGACAATTGCTGATAGATTTGGGTAGAGCGCGTATGGAATTGTCTAAGTGCTATGAGATGAATCCCTCTTAAAACAAACTCTGTTGGCAGTAACTGGACCTTGACGGTGCTTTGGCTTACCTCAAGATCTGGCAACAACTGATGTTTTTAACTGGTTAAACCTTTGGCATTTCTTGTTTGTGCGTTTGTCTGTTTGCATATCAACGTTGCTGACACAAGGGGGCATAACTGTGGACGCCATATTTGTAAATAGAGCGACTTTACAAATGTTGTGTATATGTGTCTATGGCATTGTTGGCTCCAGGCTCGCAGAGCTGTGTAGAATCAATATCTGTAAACAATAATATCGTATGTACATAGCAGTTGTTATACTGTCATCGTTTGTCAGCGTGCTGATATACATTGGTGGTGGAATGGAATGACGTCATATGCTGGCTGACACGAGTAGGAGGAAATGACGTCATGAAGCTATGACGTAGGAAGGGAAGCAATGACGTAAGCTGATACGGGTGAATCTGTGATGTCATATGCTGCATAATATGTTGCCGGAAGGAGGGAGCGATGACGTCACATGACGATGATTTTATAGCTGATGCAACTGAAAAAAGTTGAAAGGTTGCGGTATGTTTGTGATAGAATGGATGTTAATTGTGTCGTATGCTGACATCGAATGGTACTGTTGATGCCACTGACTTACATGAATACGAAAACCTACGTCATGTATTGACATAACTGTATGTGACGTCAATCACTGGCATAAGTGGGGAAAAGATGACGTCATTCGCTGACGCAGGTGGTGAAGTTGTGAAACCACGATGACAGAAGATGTGATGAATGTAGACAATTATGTAGTGCATGAAATTAATAAAGAATGGGAAATAAGGATGAAAATTGTGTGTGTGTGTTGTGTTTTGTGGTGTGTGTGTGCGTGCGGCGTGCGTGTGTGTATCTGTGAGTGTGTGTGCGTGTATGTGTGTGTGTGTGTTTTAAATCGTATCAAGACTTCTAGCGCAATAAGAAATGTAGTATGTGCTCATTTCGTTCTCAGACTTTTCTGTTCTTTGTGAGAGTACAGGTTCGGCTTCTGTGTTTCTGAATCAGAAAAGAAAAATGTTCCAGACTTGGTCTTGCAATTTTATAAAGTACACCTTTTGTCTGAAAGATGGTGTGTCTAGAAAGTAACAAAGTGATGTTGAACATTGTGAACTGAATCGTTTTGTCTCTGGATGGTATTTTTGTGTTTATTTCGTTTGTTTCTTTTGTCCTGTTTTGGTTTTGGTTTGGTTTGTGGGTTTGTTTGTTTATTTCTTTTTCTTTTTGTTGTTGTGTGTGGGCGTTGTTCATTGGTGGATTGTTGGGTGGGTGGGTTGCTTGCTTGCTTGCTTGGATGGTTGGTTGGTTGGTTGGTTGGTTGCATTTTTATGTATGTTTCTTTGTTTTACTTTGTATTTTCTGGGGTTTTTTTTGTTTGTTTGTTTTGTTTTGTTGCTAGTTTTTAGTCTGAAGATTTTTAGATATTTCCTCGATTTCTTGTTTTTTGTTGTTGTTTCTTTTTTCGTTGGTTGGGTTTTGGTTTTGTAAAATATGATGATTTTCCCACCCATAATGGAATGTACATATTAATTTTCTTCATGATGTCAAATTAGTCGATTTTATTTTTGTAAGATTACGTCATTGTGTAGGTATAGAGTGACCAAATGGAGTTTTTATGCTTTGCAATCATCATTCTTAGGCAGTCTTTTTTAAAGAGGACGCCCTAGCGGCTTTGTGTTTATTTTCTTTTGTTCTTTTCTGTGTTGTAAAACCTTGGGTTTTGTTGGTTTACAGTTTTTGTGTGTGATTCAACATGACTGTTTTGATCATAGGCTGTGGTTGTGTGTATTCAGTTCTGTTACTTTAACCCTTTGACTCCCGCACCTTGTCCACCGGCATCCTGCATTGTCAACCATGCTAGCAAAGCAAAAAAATTAACCCTTTGATTCCCTCACCCTATCCACCAGCTTCCTGCAAGGAAGCTGGTGGATAGGGTGAGGGAACCAAAGGGTTAAGTTTTTTCTTTGCAGTTGGTGGATAGGGTGCGGGAGTCAAAGGGTTAAAGGATATGTCTTATGTAGTTTTTAATCTTTCACTCCTTCATCCTGTCCACCAGATCCTGCTTGGTTCTTTTGATAGACTCGTGGACTCGGGATCTGATATCTCGAGTTCAAATCCCAACCCGCAACGATAAAAACTGGCCTGTTTGTTGTCCATCTGAATGTTTCCATCATTCTGCTGATGGCAGTTTTGTGTCTAATAGGTTTCCTTGTCCCCCTCCCCATTTGAAGACCTTGCCAGTGCTTAGGGCTTTGCGCAGGCCCAGGGAGTCTGCCAGATAATTACTGGCGGATTTGCGTAGAACGCATATGGAATTGTCCCAGCGCGACGAAATCCTCCTTATTAAACTCCAGATTCCTTTTTTTCTTCTTCTTCTTCTTCTTCTGTAAGTAAAGTGACGTCCACGTGAGACGATGAATAAATCAGAGTGGGGGGGAGGGGGAGAAAAAAAATAACAATAAATTCCTGAAAGCTGGTGGACAGGATGAGGCAATTAATGAGTTAACTGCTGTAATGACGTTTGTGTATTTTTGTATGTGTGTTTATTTTTATTCGGTTATTCTGCATGTGGTAATTGGTATTTTATTTCATTGTGTTAGTTCAAGACGTAAATATGCTTTGTGTATATACAGACTGTAGAAGCTGATTCTGAACGATGGTGTACCATACTATTACTGTAACTTCTTCATTGTTCAAAAAAAAAAAAAAGATAATAAAATTGATGGATACAATAAAGGTTTTTTTAATATGCAGTTGTAGACAAGTATGTGTGTGTGTTTGTATGTGAGTGTTTGTGTATGCGTTCACGTGTTTGTGTGTGTGTGTGTGTCTGTCTGTCTGTCTGTGTGTCTGTTTGTAGGTGTGTTGTGCGTGTGTTTGTGTGTGTTTTGTTTGCATGTGTTCGTGTGTAGTATATGTGTGTGTGTGTGTGTCATGTGTGTTCATATGTGTGCCTTTGTGACAGGCGCAGACAGACAAACAGAATGAACAGTCTCATTTAAAAAAAAAACAACGTCAACAAAACATTAATGAATAAAACCAAGATAATCAACTATTCCATCTTCCTTTTTCTCTGAATTTTTTTTACAATCACTGCTCTAGAAAGAAATTAAGTATGAAAATAGTGTCTGTGTCTGTGTGTTTGTATGTATGTATGTCTGTTGGCCTGTCTGTCTGTGTATATGTTTGCTGTGTGTATGTGTCTGTGTGTGTATCTGTATACGTGTGTGCATGTATGTGTGTATGTATGTGTATAATCACTTCTCTACAATGAAATTAAGTATGAAAATAGTGTGTGTCTGTTGGTCTGTCTGTCTGTGTATGTATGTGTCTGTGTGTGTATCTGTATCTGTGTGTGCATGTATGTGTGTATGTATGTGTATAAACACTTCTCTTGAAAGAAATTAAGTATGAAAATAGTGTGTGTCTGTATGTCTGCTGGTCTGTCTGTCGTGTATGTGGTGAATGTGTATCTGTATCTGTGTGTGTGTGTGTATATGTTGTGTATACACAACACTCAAGAACTCGGGAAGATGGAACACACAGCGCACGTAAGAACCAGATCTCATGCAGATGTACTTGTCCTTATATACATTAACCTGATAAAGAAAATAATTTTGTGGCTTGGTATTGGGCGATATTCTTTCTTCATGCTAGCACATATTCTGTGTTTCCCAAATTGTCGGAACCACGAAGGAGGTCGTCTGCAAACAACTCCAAAATAGAACACCAACATTTGCAGTGAAACAAAACCATGACACAACGTGGGAGGAGGGACGAGAGCAGACGACACTTGATAGACTTAGGAGGTTTCGGGTATGTATGGAGAAGGTTTCGGGCATGTATGGAGGAGGTTTCGGGCATCTATGGAGAAAAAAACAAAACAAGGCCGGTGTGTGTGGGGAGGGGGGTGGGAGAGGAAGAGAGAAAGAAAAAGAAAATATGAAAGAAAGAATAGAACAGCACGGAGACAGACATATCAAGTATGTCTATCTATCTATATATATATATATTTATATATGTATGCATATATATATATTTACATATATATATGTGTCTGTATCTATATGCATGTGTGTGTGTGTGCGCGCGCGTGTGTGTGTGCGTGCGTTTACACATACACAATGTGTGTGTGCGTGCGTGTACAGATACACAAACAATCTATCTACCTACCTACCTATCTATCTATCTATCTATCTACTTATCTATCTATATGTACACACGCACACACACACACACACATACACACACATATATATATATATATATATACACACACATATATATATACACACACATATATATAAATATATATATATATATATATATATATATATTAATATATATAATATAATAATTATATATACATGTATGTATACATATATATACATGTGTGTGTGGATGTGTATGCATGTGAATGTGTTTGTGTAAATGTGTTTAATTGCGAAAGTTGGTGTTTATATGTGTGCGCCTTTGATACTATGTACGTGCTCGCGCGCGCGCGTGAGTGTCTGTGTGTGTGGTGTGTGTGGTATGTATGTCTGTCGGTCGGTTGGTCGATCGGTCTGTCTGTCTGTCTGTCTGTCTGTTGTTAGACCACCAAACCTGATACACACAGACGCCAAAAAGACGTGTGAATGCTCTTTACAAGTCCATTAGCAATATGATCCCCTTTTAGCTTCAGCGGGCGCCCACTTCCAGGAACGTTCCAGAACATGCTTTGACGGCGCCGCGACACGTTTCAAAGGGCCAGAACTCACTGTGGGTGTCAAAAGGTCAAGACTGTCCCTTGGGATGGGTAATGCGCCATGATTTGTTTTTGGTTTTGTTGTTGATGTTGTTGTTTTGGGGGTTTTGTTGTTGTTTTCTGTTTTGGTTTTGTTGTTGTCGTTGTTATTGTTGTTGTTTGGGGGGTTTTGTTGTTGTTTTCTGTTTTGGTTTTGTTGTTGTCGTTGTTATTGTTGTTGTTTGGGGGGATTTTGTTGTTGTTTTCTTTTTGGTTTTGTTGTTGTCGTGTATGTGTTGTTTGGGGAGTTTTTGTTTGTTTTCTGTTTTGTTTGTTGTTGTCGTTGTTTTGTTGTTGTTGGGGAGTTTTGTTGTTGTTTTCTGTTTTGGTTTTGTTGTTGTTGTTTTTTGTCTGTTGTTGTTGGGGTTTTTTCCTTCAGAGTCTCATAGTTCTTCTGAACGGGTGTAAACTCTTGTAAGAACAAGAACAAGAAGCAGAAAAAAAAGAGAAGGAGAGGAGAGGAGGAATGTGTGCGTGCGTATGTGTGTGTGTGCTGTTTGAGTGTATGTGTACATGTATATATGTGTGTGTATGTGTGTATGTAGTGTGTTTATATTTGTGAAGAAGGAGAGGAGGAGAAGGAGGAGTGCGTGCGTATGTGTGTGTGTGTGTGTATATGTGCGGATGTGTGTGTTGTGTATGTGTATGCGCGTGTCTGTGTGTGTGCGTGTATGTATGTGTGTCTTACCCCTCCCCACTCCCTCTCCCTCCTCCAGAATCATCAGAGTGAAAAGACGTTAAATGAAAGAGCGAACACGCATTTACAACAGAAGCGTGAATGCTCTTTGCACGTCCACCACATCCACTTCACGTATGCACTTCCTTTAGCTGGGCAGTCATTCCAAAGAACGCTTCCTGAATGCTCTTTCATGCTTCCACAACAGGCACCAAATTATCCAGAATCTTCGAGGTGCAACAAGACGATGATTGTTCCATTACCATCAAGTGGCAGCGGAGTGAGATGTCTGAGGCCTCAGCTTTCATTCGGAGCCAGTTTGATGATGATGGTGTCTCTGTCTTTCTCAGTGTCCTCTGTCTATCTCTCTCTTTTTTGTTTTTTGTTTTTGTTTTGTTTTGTTTTGTTTTTTCTCTCGCATTCTCTCATTTTCTCGCTTTCTTTCCACCTGGTCCTCTCTGTCTCTCTCTCTCTCTCTCTGTGTCTCTCTGCCTTTCTGTCTCTCTCTCTCTCTCTCTCTC
>JAPXFY010000020.1:40975026-41060026 GCA_030674185.1 Monoplex corrugatus | reverse complement strand
GCTATCTTAGTCGCGAAGAGCCTGTTTAGAAAGCTAATAGCCAGGACCCAGACGCAAAATACAGTTAGATGTCTTATAAGCATTCTAAACCGAAATAAATTCTGAGTAGTTTCACGAGAACATGAACAATTGCACACAGTCTAATGTTCCCGTTTAGAATGATTTTTCACTCATAGAAATGGAAACGTGCAATGTTCCTGGCCCTAACCCTGATGGGATTGACTGGTATTGGGAGCTTGGGAGGTGACTGTCCAGAGAGTGGCGAGGCACTGGTGCCATCCGCACCCTCGTGGATTTTCTTGTTAACTTCTACACTCACAGAGATGGAAACAAGCTGTGTTCCTGGCTCTGGGTCCCATCTCTGGAATTTGAAGTTTGTTCAAGAGGAAGTGATCACGTTCGGACAATTCTATACGCGCCCCATCCAAATCTGCCAGCAATTATCTGTCAGACTCCTTGAGTCTGTGCAAAACCGCATGCAAGGCTGGCAAGATCTTGAGGAAGGGGCATAAGTGAGGGGGAAACCTATGAAACACTAAGCTGACACCACCAGAATGATGGAAACATTAACCCTTTGACTCCCGTATCCTATCCACCAAATGCAAACACCTATCCCCTTTGATTATCTCACCCTATCCACCACCTTCCTGTAGGAAGCTGGTGGATAGGGTGAGATAATTAAAGGGTTATAAGTTTTCCTTTTTGCTAGCATGGTTGACAATGCATAATGCTGGTGGACAAGGGTGCAGGAGTCAAAGGGTTAAGACGGGTAGCGAACAGGCCAGTTGTTAACGTAGCGGGCTGGGATCGAATTCAAGATATCAGATCTGCAGTCCACGGCCCATCAAAAGAACTAACCAACCCGAAGGAAAGACTGCGGCTCGCTCGTGTTATCAACAAAGCAGTCTAACCAGCTAAGCTAAAGGGCTTTGTAAAAAAAAAAAAAAAAACTAGATGTTAAGTGAAGTTAACAAGTTCACAAGAAGTTAAGAAGTTAACAAGAAACACTACGAGGGTGTGGATGGGACCTGGAGCACCAGTGCCTTGCCACTCTCAGGACAATCACTTCTCCCAAGCTCCCCATCATCACTCGATAGTCATTACTTTAATTTAACCCTTTGACTCCCGCATCCTGTCCACCACCATCCTACATTGTCAACTCTGCTGGCAAAGCAAAAGCTTAACCCTTTGACCCCTCGCCCTATCCACCAGCTTCCTGCAGCTGGATAGGGTGACGGAATCAAAGGGTTAAGTTTTTGCAGTTGATGTGTAGGGTGCTGGAGTCAAAGGATTAACCAGTTAAGCTAACGGGCCTTGTTAAAAAAAAAGGTGCATGTGATTAGAGTTTTTCCTATTTTTCTTGTGCTTTGAGTGACAAATGTATGTGCCAGTCCTTGAGAAAAAATGATAAACAGAAGCGCAACAGAAATCAGTTGTCTCATTCCACAGAAACCGGTTTTCTCATGCCACAGAAACCAGATTTCTTATGCCGCAGACACCGGTTTTCTCATGCCACAGAAACCAATTTTCTCATGCCACAGACACCAGTTTTCTCATGCCGCAGAAACCAGATTTCTCATTCCCCATAAACCAGTTTCTCATGTCACAGAACCCAGTTTTCTTATGCCACAGACACCGGTTTTCTCATGCCACAGAAACCAATTTTCTCATTCCGCAGAAACCAGTTTTCTCATGCCGCAGAAACCAGATTTCTCATTCCCCATAAACCAGTTTCTCATGTCACAGAACCCAGTTTTCTTATGCCACAGACACCGGTTTTCTCATGTCACAGAACCCAGTTTTCTTATGCCACAGACACCGGTTTTCTCATGCCACAGAAACCAATTTTCTCATGCCACAGACACCGGTTTTCTCATGCCACAGAAACCAATTTTCTCATGCCACAGACACCAGTTTTCTCATGCCACAGAAACCAATTTTCTCATGCCACAGACACCAGTTTTTTCATGCCATAGAAACCAGTTTTCTCATTCCGCAGAAACCAGTTTTCTCATGTCACCAGAAAACCCAGTTTTTTCTTATCCACAGAACCAGTTTTCTCATGCACAGCACCAGTTCTATGCACAGAACCAGTTTTCTAATGTCACAGAAACGAGTTTTCTCATGTCAAAGGAACCAGTTTTCTCATGTGAGAGGAACAAGTTTTCTCATGTCACAAAAACCAGTTTTCCGATGTCACAGAAACCAGTTTTCTTATGTCACAGGAACCAGTTTTCCCATGTCACAGAAACCAGTTTTTCCATGTCACAGGAACCAGTTTTCTCATGTCACAGGAACCAGTTTTCTCATGTCACAGAAACCAGTTTTCTAATGTCACAGAAACCAGTTTTCTTATGTCACAGGAACCAGTTTTCCCATGTCACAGAAACCAGTTTTCCCATGTCACAGGAACCAGTTTTCTCATGTCACAGGAACCAGTTTTCTCATGTCACAGAAACCAGTTTTCTCATGTCCCAGAAACCAGTTTTCTCATTTCACAGGAACCAGTTTTCTCATGTCACAGGAACCAGTTTTCTCATGTCCCAGAAACCAGTTTTCTCATTTCACAGAAACCCGTTTTCTCATGTCACAAGCTCCAACACGCTCCTTTCCTGCCCATTGTAGCCGCCATCTTGACAAAGTAACGTCAAACTGACCCCCCATCCCACCCATCGCCCCCGTCACTATGGCAATGCCCCGAGAACTGCTTCCGTGGATGAAGTGTTTACGTCAGACGCCTCCTCCCATCCATCACTTCCCACCCCCCTACCCCCCATCCCCGAGAAGGGGGTCCGGGGTAGAATTTGAAGGTTATCAGACCCTCCACTTTCATGACGATAGACTCCATTTCAGAGGTCTGCGGTTTCTTGGAAGATGTTGTTTACGGCACAAGTTTCGACTGTATTTTTTTGTAGAACTTCTTGATTTCTTTGGAGCTGTTATTTACTGCGGAACTTTCACGTTATTGAGTGCAGAACTACTGCGAGACGTTATTTACTGCGGAGCATTTCGTGTTGTCATTTCAAGCTGGTCTGCATTTTCAGAGCTCTTTGGGCCTTCTTCTGTTTCAGACTACTGCCAATCCTGAGATTAGAGTATAACTGCCCACATGGAGAAATATAAACAATAATAAAAAATAAACTAAATGAAAGCACAATGGTCATGCCATTCTCAGACCGGCACTTTTTTTCCAGGAATGTGTATGACAGTTATTGTTGTTAATGTTATTTTTGTATAAAGCCCATCCGACTGCGTGAGGGCCATGTCAAGGCTATAACCCTTTCAAAACATACACAATACTTCAACAGGAAAAAGAGGAAAAGAATATTAAGTACACATATCAATGAATTCGCGCACATAATCTAAGGAGATGCCCCTGGCGTTGACCACTCCATCCAATTTCTCACCAGGGGGATTTAATAAACATGCCTGAGTACGATTTCAAACATAACTAAGGACACAAAAACATATAAAACGGACATAAAGTACAGAGACAGACAGAGCGAGAGAGAGAGAAAGACAGAGAGAGACAGACAGACAGAGACAGAGATAGAGAGAGAGACAGAGACAAAGAGACGGAGACAGAGAGACAGACAGAAAGAGACAGAGACAGAGACTCACACAGACAAACAAAAAGACAGAGACAGAGAGAGATAGACAGAGAGAGAGAGAGACAGAGAGAGATAGACAGAGAGAGAGAGAGAGCAGAGAGAGAGACAGAGACAAACAGACATACAGACAGGCAGATAGAGACACAGAGAGAGAGAGACAGACAGACAGACAGACAGACAGACAGACAGACTCACACAGACAAACAAAGAGAGACAGACAACCAGACTCACACAGACAAACAAAGAGACAGAGACAGAGAGAGACAGAGAGAGACAGACAGACAGACAGACAGAGACACACACAGAGACACACACAGAGACAAAGAGATAGAGAGAGAGAGAGAGAGACAGACAGACAGGACAGACAAACAGACACAAAGAAAGGAAAAGCAGTGGGGAAGAGGAGATGGGCACTGCCCTCATAATCCCAGCCCCCAAGAAAGTTGAGGTCTCTACCACCTCCCTCCCTTACGATCCCTGGGTCATGAACCCATTTTTTTAACCTTAGGATCCAGCGAGACCAGATCGTGTTTCAGTTGAACCTATTTTGGGTGTTTGCACGATGGATCGCCTGAATCCCAAATTAACTTCAAAATTGAGTGCAGAGTTCCGTCCCTTGCCCCATTCCCTTCTTTCACCTTTTCGTGCTGATGGCTCGGAATTTTAAACGCTCAGAGTGAATCTGTTCAAAGCTACGAACTCTTTGAATCTTCAGGAATGAACTCTTTCATTTCCAGGCAACTGTCACCAAGACAGTATTTTATTATCGTTCTTGTCATAATTGCCTCTTAAATCAAAAGAACTCATTTGCTTTTTATGACTTTACTTCTGTGCACACACACGCGCACGCACGAGCGGACGCGCGCGCGCACACACACACACACACACAAACTCACACACGCACGCACACGGGCGAGCACACACACACACGCAAACAAACACACGCGCATACACACACACACACGCAGGTACAACACACAACACACACACGCCCCACACATCACACACACATACACACACCACACACTCACACACACCCACGGGGCTTTTAGGATTCTAGGCAGTAACAGGTGTGCACACACAAGGACCAGGGATACTGGAAAAATCCCCCCCTCCACACACACACCTTTTTCCCCTTAATAGGGCAGTAACCTGGCAGAATCGAACCTAGACCTCCAGATTTGAAGTCTGACATCTTTCCCATTTCACTACCACGCCCGTAAATGTCAAGATAAAACAGCATCATTTTGTTCAAGTTGTTCAAAGGAGAGAAAGAAAGAGAGAAAGAGAGAGAGATAGACAGATAGATAGATAGAGAGAGAGAGACAGAGAGACAGAGACAGACAGAGAGACAGAGAGGGACAGAGACAGAGACAGAAAGACAGAGACAGACAGAGAGACAGAGAGGGACAGAGACAGAGACAGAGAGACAAGGAGAGAAAGAAAGTGATGGAGAGAGAGAGAGACAGACAGACTGACAGACTGACCGACAGACAAAAAGACAGACAGACAGACAGAATGAGAGAGAGACAGAGACAGGGAGAGAAGGAAGTGATGGACAGAGAGAGAGACAGAGACAGAGAGAGAGAGAGAGAGTGACAGTGACAGAGTAAGAGAGAGACAAAGAGACAGGGAGAGAAAGAAAGTGATGGAGAGAGAGAGACAGACAGACAGAGACAGAGACAGGCAGAGAGAGAGGGAGGGGAAGAAAGAGACAGAGACCAAGAGACAGAGTGAAAGAGAGAGACAGGAGGAAGGGGAGGGGAGAGAGAGAAACGGAGACAGAGATACAGACAGACACACATAGACAGAGAGCAAAAGAGCGACAGAGAGCAAGAGAGAGAGAGAGAGAGAGAGAGAGAGAGAAAGAGAGAGACAGAGACAGAGAGACACAGAGACACAGAGAGACACAGAGACAGAGAGAGACAGACAGACAGACAGACAGGGGCAGAGAGACAGACAGACAGACAGACAGACAGATAGAGATAGAGACAGCAAGACGGAGAGAAAGAGGCTTCCAAAAACCGAATCCAGTCTCTAATTAAATGGAACGTTTCAGATACTCATTAATTTTGTTCCAGGGAGATTCATCACACTCAGACAATTCCATTACGCTCCGCCCAAATCTGTCAGCATATACCTGGTGGACTCCTTAAGCCTGCGCAAAAAAAAAAAAAGAGAAAAAAGGCTTTGACGAAGTCTTGAAGTGGTGGTGGTGTTAAAACTAAATCTCGTTGCAAACGATTTTCACGTTCTGAAACTGAGTCCCGTCACCGAGAAACTTGCACGTTTCAAAACACGGTTTTCACGAACTTCTTGCTTTTTTGAAAGCGTCGGTGAGTAGGCGTACGTATGAGGGTACGCCATCTTGATTTTCTCCTGCGGTTTTCATTTCGCTGTGCATTTTTGAACATGCTGTCAGTGACTACATGCTTTGACATGGACAAGGGGCCTGAAACTTAAAACCCTGAACAAGAAAGAAAAGCAGGTTCAAAATTTGGCCAGACAAGCGTTCATCTCCACTGGTTGCAGTATTGTCATTGTCTTCGACTTTCGTTGCCACTTAGTGGAACGCCATGCGCCTTCGTGTGACGCCTGATTTCCGAATTGACTTCAACAGGAACAGCTGCTCTTTTGCAAGGTTGGTGAATTTGTGTTGTGTTGTGTGTGTCGGGGCGAAAGTCTTCAAAGTGGAGAGTGCGTGTCCCCTGGTTAATTAATTAAATGGCCGACAGCAGTTCAGTTGGCGATATCGACATGCTCATAACACCGGAGTTGTGTCATGTGTGTTCTGCTTTCGGATGAGCCAGTTTCGATTTTGAATCGGGTTGACAATTACAATACCAGTGCGTCGGGTATGCGTAGGCTTCTACTAGTTCTAGGCTTACGCCGTGGTTACAGTGACTTTGGATTATTTTTTTCCGTCGTATGGCATCTGTGGTATTGGTACACTTGGAATGTGTTGCAAGCGCGGAAAACGTGTACCGAAAAACTAAAAGTATGGTTTTGGTAGGGTATTACTATTAGTAGGGCCTACATATGTTATTTAATCCTGACTGACGTTTAAAAAACATACGGTTTTGGGTAATCTTGTACAATAGAATACGGAAATAATTGGAGGTAATTTCACGCACTTTTACGAGTGTTTTCGGTTCTGCTCGATGTAAAGAGACGTAAGACACCCTTACCTTCGATGTAAAGAGACGTAAGACACCCTTACCTACTCGCTTTGACCAGTCCTTCCCCACAAACATGCATTAAATATCCCAGAATGACTGGCGACCATAACCCTGATCACGTGGGTGACGTGGGTGAAAACGTCATCACTGTTTGTGTGTTTTTATTTGAAACCGAAAATAGGAAACACGTGGTAATGTTTACATCTAGATCGAGACCAGTAAACTCCGGAAAATGCCGAAAAAAACGCGGAAAAAGCCAAAAAACGCGAGGAAAGCCCGGGAAAAAAGCAAAAAAAACGCGCGAAAAACTTGGTAAAAGTAAAGAAGATGGCCGGAAGAGGGAGACCCAGAAACCTTGAGCATCTCGTCCCAGTGGCTGGGGTCATTCAGCCACAGCAGATGTTGCAGGAGGAGTGGAGGCTTCAGACCCTCCTGCCTGCCATCCAGGACACCGCAGAGGCGATTCGGTGGCTGGCCAGTCGAGGATTGCTCAAAAATGAGCAGTTGTGCCACGTTTGTGGCAACTACATGACCGTTGGCACCTACAACGGGCATATCGACGGCAAGCGTTGGAGGTGTCTGGGGGCTTGCAATGTTACCAAAACGATAAGGTAAGTCAACTATTTGACTTTTAGTGTTTTGATCTCGGTGTCCCTTTATCGCATTGGGACTTGTTAAAAAAAATTAAAGGCTATGACGTTTGAGACTTGATTGAAATGTATGACGTCAATGATTCTGTGTGTGTGTGTGTGTGTGTGTGTGTGTGTGTGTGTGTGTGTGTGTGGTGTGTGTCTGTGTCCCCTCTCTCTTGTATTGTTATGGCTTGATTGAGTTGTTTGCAAACAGTAAGCACATTTTTACTTCTGTTTGAATGCAGAGATGGAAGCTGGTTCGAAAAATCAAAGATAACACTGCCCACCAGCATCCTGCTCCTGTACTTCTGGGACATGGATGTCCCCCAAAAGCACGTGGCAAGAGAGCTGCAAGTCACCGAGAAGACCATCGTTGACCGGTGTCAATGTCTTAATTATGTGATTGTTTCTTGAAAGTATTTGGTAGTAGGTAACTACAGCTTGTTTTATTCTTTTTAAAAATATTTCTGTGATGATTCCCCATTTAAAATGTGTAAATGTCTTCATTGTTATTTTGTTCATTTTTATTTTGAACTCAGGATAGTGGGTTTTTAGTGCACTTGTTGCAGCTTTCTGTCTTTTTATTTTGTTTGTTTCTGCCATTTTTTTCCTTGTTCTTTCAAATAAATTGTTACATGATAACCCACGGCAAATAGTTTTTTTTCCATTCGGATGCTCAGTGAAAGCCACCAGCACGTACAAAAAAACACACAAACAAAAGGACATGAACATTTACACCACAAGCATCCCGCCTACCTTACGTAGAAGATAAAAAACACAAAGCAAACAAACCAGATGCAGCAGCAACTCCAGCAGCAAGTCGTGAAGGGGTAACCGAAGGGGTAAACAAGTGTTGCACTGCACACATATTTTAGGTCGGTGATTGCACTGACACACGTGGTTGATGTTACTATTTATAGACAATAACTCCCCACTAGTGATGACGTTGTGCCCATGTGATCAGCAACCAAAATGGCGTGCAGGTGACTGCTGGAGCTGTGGTCGCCAGTCATTCAGGGATACTTTGTGCATGTTTGTGGGGAAGGACTGGTCAAAGTGAGTAGGTAAGGGTGTCTTACGTCTCTTTACATCGAGCAGAACCGAAAACACCCGTAAAAGTGCGTGAAATTAGCTCCAATTATTTTCGTATTCTATTGTACAAGATTACCCGGTTTTGATTGGTTATTAGAACACGTAATAATTTAATCCTGACTGACAAAAGTTTCGATAATGATTTGGAAAATGTAGACTTTGCCAGTTTCAAAGTTTGATAAATGTAAACTTTGCCCCTCCACCCCCCGCCCTCCGCCCATTTTCTTCCCCTATGGGGATGCTGGGGACTCTTAAGTATAAATAGTATCCCCACTTTCTGTAGGTATGTGACATTTTTCATTTTTTTGAAGGTAATTTTCTTTTCAATGATACCAAGTATATAATTAAAACTACGGTATTATTTTATAATTAAATTACGGTATATACTTATAATTAAATTACGGTATACACTTGGTATCATTGAAAAGAGAAAAACGTAGCTTTAGAACGCAACGGTATAAAAAGCTGATCGTTTGGTCGACTGTAACGAAAGTTACGAATTTTTTAAATAAAAGTTTGCGCCATTTTTTACATGGCTCAGATCCAGAAACTGATCAGTTGTCTTCATATTGTGAATATACAGTGACACAACTTTGGAAAGACTGAACCAAGAACCAAAAACTATCGCCAGAAAGATTTTTACAAGCACAAGACACTGAAGTATTCACAAGTTGATGAAGCTGTGCACTAATTACCAGTAAGTTATTTAATTAAATGAGCTTTTAACAAACATTGTGTGAAGGCACCAAAATCATTACAACTTTCATAGTATCTGGAATTATGGCTTTTGATTTACCACACAGTAGTATTATTCATGAAAAACTATGATTGGTCACAAGTTTTGGTAATTAGCCCAGTAATTAATAATCATTTTAACGAGCTTAAAAAACTATGGGAGTAAACAAAATCCCCCCAGTAACTTCTACAATAGCCGTAGTTGTGGCATGTAATTTGCTACAGACTATAGGTATTTATCATAAAAATGATTGGTCATAATAGCTGTGGTAATCAGACCAGTAATTAATCAACTTAACTTAACTTCCATCATTGTTGGAATTCTGGTTTGTAAATTTGCCACATGCAGACTCCAGGTATTACTCATGAAAAACTATGATTAGCCATGATATGGATTTGGTAATTAGTCCAGTAATTCACTACCTACCTTAATGAGCTAAAGAGAAAACCTACGTTAATCTTAAAACAAAAAGCTGCATAAGAGCTGGGATTCTGGCTTTTAATGTGCCACACACACACTCCAGGTATCATCACAAAAATGATTGATAAAAGTTTTGATGATTAATCCAATAATCTTACGAGATTTTAAAAAACCCCCACATAAGAACCATAAAACCATTTTAACTTCTACCATTACAGTTACAATTCTGATTTGTAATTTGCCACAAACTGCAAGTATTATGAAAAACTATGATTTGTTGTAATAACCCACTGTGACTAATCCAGTAATCATCTATCTTGAAAATCTTTAAACACATCTGAGACTTCTAAAACAACTTACTTACCCAGGTGTTGAATTCTTGCCTTGATTTTATCACAGACTCCAGATAATACTCGTGCAAAGTATGATGCATCATTGTAGTTGTGTTGATTTACGCAATAATTACCTAAATGAGTTTTTTAATCAAAATACATGACAATTTTGAGATTTCTATTCAAAATTGCTACATCTTCTACAATTACAGTAATTCTGGAAAACCATAATAAAAAAAAGATTTAGCCGATGTATTCATTATTTGATTAACTTTAATAAGAAAACTTTCGCTTTCAAAAATGCCTATTATTCAACCTTAGACAGAAGCCAGCAACTTGATAGTTATTTAATTCAAGCATGCAGGTTTCAGTTGAACTTGGATTCTCACCACCTCCCTAAATCCTGACTGACAGTGGGAGTGCAGGTCTTTTGGATGAGATGAGAAACCGAGTCCTTCAAACTTCAAAACAACTTATTACTCAAGTCTCAGCATACATTTAGTGTACTTAAAAATTCAGGGCAACAAAGATTTGTCCACGCCAAAATTCCAAGAAAAATCCACTCTGTAAACAAAATGACACACTTGGTAGAAAAAAGGCTTAGCTGCACTATGCCAATGCAATTTTTTCATGCGACAGAGTATCATGTCCAGATGCACCGATATCTCATACAAATCAAAATACACAATCAGTATGCACTGCGAGGATTCACACAAAAAGCACAGAGTATTGAGAGTAATATTCTTTATATTTTTTTTCTTTGTTTTTATCATTATTTTAAAGACAATTGGACTTTGAAAAATTCCAAACCAACTATTCAAAAAGACTAAACATGCATAATGCGTTATTAGGAGACTAAATATGTGAAGAAAAAAGCTGAATAAACTAGAACCTAAACAATTTTGATTAAAAGCTTATATGAATGGGCGTACATGTTTCCCTTTTACTGATTGAATCAAGTGTTGAATAAAAGAAGAAACAAATCAATTTTTCATTTTGTCTTTAGTTACATGAAAAGTCTAAAAAGTAACATCAATGTCACACAAAGCAGATGAATTATTTCAGTAGGGCTTAACAAAGAATCCGTGCAAATAGATGTGATTTTGATGAGTCATATAACATGGTCAGACTGGTTGTGCTAAGCTACTGGGATTCTGTTGCACAAAACATAACTATCTACTGGACCTATATTTTCATACAAAGAAAATGTTATAACCAGACTAATTTCAATAAACAATCCGAGTAGCTAAATGATCTGATGCCCAGCTTCTGATAAGTCTTCATCACTGATTAAAAGAAAATCCAAAAGGCATCTTGCTCAACAAAACAATGATTGATAAAATCAGAACGTATATATTCGCCCAAAACATTGCTGTCTCAGTACGAATAAGGCTGCTATCAGCAGTATGTAGTCGTTCAGTCTTAGCTCAAGATGACGAACAATGGCGGCATGACGTGCACCGCCACCTCGATATACCATACACCAAGCTGGTCAGATCTATCAGCAGCGCCATAGATCTGAATTCAATTTGGCATGTCAACAAAAGAGGGATTAATCTACACGCTTTCCTTTTAACTTTACCAAAATTGTTTACTAAACTTCGAAGTTTGCAGGGGTTACAACCAACTGGTCAGAAGATCCGTCTACTCGTGACTGCACAAAATGAAAAAATCGCAATTGAAGGCAGCAGTTCCATCTATGTTTAGCATCATAACATGCATTGTTTCGATTAATGATGGTAGCTAACGACCAATCGAGGGGCCATCACGCATGCCCTCAGTTCCCCATACAGTATCTGCTTGGGGATTCTGGAGTTATCCATGCGCGCAACGTGACCAAGCCACCTGAGACGCCGAGACTGCAGGGTGGGATATAGTGACTGAATGCCAGCTCTTTTGAGCACTTCTGTATCCGGGACTCTATCTTGCCATTTAATGTTTTTGATTTTTCGTAAGCATCTCATATGAAAACTGTTTAACCTCCTCTCCTGACCAGTATACAAGGTCCACGTCTCACTCCCGTAAAGGAATGTTGAGAGGACGCATGTTTGGTAAATTAAGTCTGTTTTTTTTGTTGCTATGCCCAGGACTTTGAAAAATTTTTACGAAAAGCATGATCATTGGCATCCTTGTGCGCTGGGTCTGTTCATCGTCAGTTTTTCAGAGCTCATGCATAATCGCACACCCACCCCCACCCCTAATGTTTGGACCCAAAGCGAAAGAGGTCTAATGGGTCCAGCATAAGGCCTTGAAGAAAAATGCGTTTGGTTGCATTCGTTCTGTGTAACGGCCTTTTCTTCACCACGTCGGTGAGTGGCTTTGGTGAGGCAGAATATGACAGCCTACTGACACCTACTGTCACGTCAGTGCCATTAAGCTGTGGAGGGGCGGATAACCCTACCCTGCACGTCAGGAGACTGGACATCCCCAGCTGCACCATTCTGGGCGGCAGATATTCTGGGAAACGGTGGTACTGGCGCTGTCCACTTTCCTTAGACATTCCTCATCCTGAGCTGACCCGTCCCCATCCTCACGCTGACAGTAGGTGTGGACAGGATGGTGGCCTGTAACTGCGAGTCCTTCTGCGAGTCTTTTGTGTTCGTCCACCCCCCCCCCCCCCCACCTCTTCATGTAACTGGTGTGTTCTTAGTGTCTGCCAAGTCGGCGCCTGTACTCTCACACCTGTCACATGGACCCGTGCCAGGAATGTTGCCGTCGCTAGCCACCGATCTGTTGCCCACGTGTCCCTCAGCCAGGTCCACCAGCCTTTGAGGGCAGTGAGTGGTGGAGGTAATGGCGATACTACCACCCATTGAAGGAGCAGCACACGGCACAGTGGGCATGGCAGGACGACGGTGGCACACGGGGACTTGAGGTGTACTGTCACTCTGACCTTCGGAAGAAAATGCTGAGGTGCTGCTGACGCTTCTGGAGAATACACTGATACACGCACGCCCGTCACTGTTCACATTCCTCGAGTCCTCCCTTCACCCTTGAGTTGTTTCCCTGTGCATGCCGCCAGTGGAAACTGGGGTAAGCTGCTGGTGCCGCTGTCCATGGAGAAGACTCCACCCTCTTCATCTGACTCGTCAATGTCATCATCGAAGGAGGCTGTAGAGGAAAAGATACCTCGATCTAAATTAGGGTCCGAGATGCTGGACCCCAGGCTGTCGGTTTCAGCCCCAATTCCCGGCTCCTTCTGGAACTGTAGTGAAAGTTTCTCCCTGCTCCGTCAGGACTCGTGAATTTCTGTTGATACCATCTCCAAATTTGGCAAAGCACTGGTGTAGTTCACCTTACGGATTGTGATGGTTTGCTGCAAGTCTAACAAGTTCTGGCTCAATGGCGAAAGTTTCAGTTCCAGCTCTGCTCGTGTCTCGAAATAGGGTCTGGCTTTCGAGATGGAGCGTTTAAACTTTCTCCATGGAAATGGACCTGTGACTCGAGCTCAGTGCATATGGCGACTTTCTTGCTCTCTTCTTCCTTGCGCGTGTTCTCCTTCTCTGCCTCCATCACCTTCATGACAGCGTGGCTAAGGGTCTCCTGCCAGGCAGAACTGAGACTGTGGGAGTTGGAACAGCTGTCCTCCAGTCCCTTCTCTGCCAAGGTCAGCATCTCCTTGGCCGCTCGGTATGTCGTTTGGGCCGACTGTGGGCAACAAAGCCTCGCTCTGAGCCTCTTTGCCTTTTTGCACCAGTTCAAAGTATTGTCAGGCACTCTGAATGGTCTTGGGGCATCTTTCCTCCCTGTTCCTCCAGCCGTTGTGACCGGTATTTTTTGCGCACCTCGTCCACTTCATTCTCCAGTCTGTTAATCTTAGTGCAGCTCTGGTTCAAAATCTCCAGGTTCTCTTCTATTCGTGGTTCAACTTCTTCATCGTCTTCCGCTGTATCTGAGCTGTCAGCATCCTCCGGAGCTATAGGCTTACTGTCTCCTTCCTCCTCCAGTCTGTCGTCCCTCAGCTGGTCATCTGTCTTGTACTTTGGAATCGGCCATCTTATGCAATTACCGATTCGTAAGTCCACACAAAAGAGAAAAACCGATGGTCAGGTCCGTTTCTCACTTTGTCACTTACTCTCTCACTCAGCTGATCTGGTGCATGAGTCAAACTGACATACATGTAGATGGGTTATTGCCGAAACCGCCCCCCAACAAACCGGATCCTCCTACTCGGATTTCGTGTACGAAATGTGTAAGCTACTGTGTCGCGACACAGTAACAAAGCCTGCTGTCGTGCGCGCCTGAGAGCTCAACTCATCTCGCTAAGACAGTCGACACGTACACACTCTATGTATCTCCCAGCACAATAATAAAAAGAAATGACAAAAGTGCATTTTTGGCTCTAGGGAGAGCAGATATGTGGAAGCAATTCTAGGTAATTGAGGCCCGTTTTTATTCTTGGTGACTTTGCAAATTTGGGTATGGGAGTCAAATAGTTAAATTTGTATTCAGTTGCTTTTTTAAATCCCCTGTGTGATAAATTGAAGTGGTAAACGCTGGGGGCATGTCCTCAGATTATGTGCGCGAATGCATTGAGATGTGTATTTTTTTTCCTGTTGAAGTTTTGTATATTTTGAAGCGGTAATAACCCTGGTATGGCTCTACGCAGTCGGCAGGGCTTTAAACAATAAATAAAACCATCCTTTAGTTTTCAACCTGCGTATTCATGTATTCATTTCAGATTTGCAATATATTTGTATTTTCTTTTGGCCAAATTAAAATGTTGTTTAATTTTTAGAGCCTGCGCTGTTAGTATAAAAATGTTTACAATATTCCATGAAAATTGTTGGAATATTTCACAGAAAATTGCAGTCAAGTTTCCTGGTAAACAAATTTTCAACAGATTATAAACTAATTCAACATACTGATATAAAATATTCAAACACAAATGGTATGCATCTTGCTCCGTTGTAAATTTCATCTAGAAATTTATTTTTAATTCCTCTGGCAGTAATGACTATTTCAGCTATTTACCCTAATAAACTGTAAATTGGTTGAAAGTTTTTTTTAACCATTTGTGTAAGGATTTTTCATACACATACAACATAAAAATATGGATTTATATGCGATTTTGAGTCCGTAAATGTCCGTAGGTGTGCATGTACCGGTATGTGCGCACGCACGCACGCACACACACACTCTGTATATGTGTATATGTATATCATATATAGGGAAAACTCTGTGTTAGAAATTTGTCACTTTTTCTTTCTTCCTCCTTTGCTTTGTCGTTTATTCTTATGATTGTCTACCTTCATGGTCCATTCACCTGTATGTGTTCCATAAAGTCTTCAGTAGTTTTTCTTAGGATTGATAATTGGGTACATGTTTTCATTTTTGGCTCTAGGGAGGTGAGATATGCGGAAGCAATTTTAGGTAATTTAGTCCCCGTTTTTTTAAAAATAAGTTTTAGTGTCCTTATTTCTTTTTCAGTTTGTATTCAGGTATGTTTTTTAAATCCCCTGTGCGATAAATTGGACGGAGTGGTCAACGCCTGGGGCATGTCCTCAGATTATGTGCGCGAATGCATTGATATGTGTACTTTTTTCCTCTTTTTTTCTTGAAGTATTGTGTATATTTTAAAATGGTTATAGCCCTGATATGGCTCTGCACAGTCGGCTGGGCTTTAAACAATAACAGCGTTCTCTCCCGGAGAGATTAACCCGAGTTCAACACGCTAAATTGATTGCCTTGTATATAGATATGGCTCAAGTACTCGGCTGGGCTACATAAGCAATATGAACTTAACCTGGCTGTTATTGAGAGTGTGTGCATGATAACGGGTAAATTTTGTGATTTATCTGTTATCATGCAACAGAAATTTCCTCTTTTCTGTCACTTTGTTTCTTCCTTCTTTACTTTCTGCATTTTTTCCTATCATTTTCTGCCTTAATGGTCCATTCACCTGTATGTGTTCGATAAAATCTTGTACTTTTTCTTTATGGATTGATTATTGTATGTATTGAGTGCAGTTTTGGCTCTAGGGAGGTGAGATATGCGGAAGCAATTTTAGGTAATTTATGCCTGTTTTTATGTTTTGGTGCCCTTAGGTATGCTTATATTTGTATTGTGTTTTATGAAATACCCCATGCGATGGATCGGACAGTGGTCAACGACAGGGGCATGTTCTTAGATTATGTGCGCAAATGCATTGATACGTGTAATCTTTTCCCCTGTTGTAGTTTTGTATGTTTTGAAGCGGTTGTAGCCCTGATATGGCTGTACGCAGTCGGCTGGGCTTTGAACAACAATAATAATTGGGTACATAAGTGCATTTTTGACTCCAGGGTGGTGAGATATGCGGAAGCAGTTTTAGGTAATTTGGGCCCGTTTTTATGCTTTTGCGCCCTTGGGTACGCTTAAGTTTGTGTTCAGGTGTTTTTTAAATCCCTTCTGCGATGGATTAGACGGAGAGGTCAACGCTGGGGGCGTGTCCTTAGATTATGTGCGCGAATGCATTGATAGGTGTAATTTTTTTTTTCCTGTTTTGTATGTTTTAAAGTGGTTATAGCCTTGATATGGCTCTACGCAGTCAGCAGGGCTTTAAACAACAATAAATCCCTGTGCGATAAATTCGACGTAGAGGTCACGCCGGGGGCATATCCTTAAATTATGTGCGCGATTGCATTGATAGGTGTGCTTGATTTTCCTTTTTTTTAAATTTGTTTTTACCGTTTTGTATGTTTTGAAGCGGTTATAGTCCTTGTATGGCCATACGAAGTCGGCTGGGCTTTAAACAGTAATTTAGTGATTGTTACATTGATAGTTTTGTGTAGTAGAATTGTAAGCATCAAGAGCGCTGTTACGCGCACTATACGAAACAAAAGACAACAATATTGAATTGAGAAGGAAGTGTAAATAATGTTGTTTTTGACTTAGAACGCAGATAATGTCATCATATCCACAATACAAATTGGTTAACGGCAGGAGAACAACATAAACTTCACCATTGTCCGTCCTTGTCTTAAGTGTGTGTGTGTGTGTGTGTGTGTGTGTGTGTGTGTGTGTGTGTGTGTACACGTGTGTGTGTACACGTGTGTGTTAGCGCGCGTGCATGTTCGTTCGTGTACGTGTTCCTGCGTGTACGTGTTCGTGCGTGCGTGTGTGCATGTTCGTGTGTGTGTGTGTTCGAGTGTGTGCGTGTTGGTGAGTGTGTGCATGGACGTGTGTGCGCCCGCGTGCTGTGGCGCATCGTCGGTATGGTAGTTAAGATGTGGGGGTCGATTGCAAACACATTGGCGGCATTTGACAAGCAAGATGAGATTGTGCACCAGCCATGAAATAACTCAAATGGTTGACATGGCGTGAACGTGCTACTAACCGGGTGTACAACACTGACCACAATATCAACTATAGGATTCCGTTTGTGTTACAGACTGAATTTTTTTGACACCTTATGGCATGCATGGACTTGCACGATGGGAAACTCTATGGCACTGTATGGCGGACTCCTTAACCCTTTGACTCTCACACCTTATCCACCAACTTCAAAATCTCGTTTTGACTCGCTCAACCTACCCACCAGAAGGTTGTTTTTGCTTTGGTAGCATGGTTGACAATGCAGGCTGCTGGTGGATAGGGTGCAGGACTCAAAAGGTTAAAGAACCTCTTAAGAGGTATACGTCCGGTTGAAGTTTTCCTTTTTTTTCTTTTCTTTTTTCTTTTTAAACACCGGTAGATTTAAGTTATGAAACTACGTATGAGAAAGATTCTTATATTCATTTTAGACTTGAAACAGTAATGGTGAGCTTGGTTTTTAGTTATCTGCTTGGGTGGTTATAACGTATTGTTAGCTCTGATATGGCTAAGAAGTCGGCTGGGCTATAAGCAATATGAACCTGAACGTAATTAAACGTATGGGAAATATTTCTAAACGCATTCTAGACTTGGGGAAAAAAGTCATGAGCTTTTTTTTTTTCAATAGTCTTTCAAATTAAATTTGGAGTTTTTAACGTGGTCGTAGCCCTGATATGGCTCTACGAAGTCAGCTGGGCTTTTAAACAACAACAGTAACAGTTTTTTAAATCCTCTGTGCGATAAATTGGACTGAGAGGTCAACGCCGGGGGCAGGTCTTTAGATTATGTGCGAATGCTTTTGATATGTGTACTTAATTATTTTGTCCTTTTTTAAAAATGTTTTCTTTGAAACGGTTATAGCCCTGATATGGCTCGAAGCAGTCGGCTGGGCTTTAAAAAAGAATAATTTAGTGATTGTTGACATTATTTCGTATAGTAGAATTGTAAGCACCTAGCTGTTTGGCACACTATGAACACAAGTCTTATTATTTATTACTATTCTTCACATTATTATCATAAACTAAACTAAAACGAAACATGATACGACAATATTGAATTGAGAAGGAAGTGTAAATAATGTTATAGACTTAGAACACAGATAATGTCATCAGATCCACAACACAAACAGGTTAACGGCAGGAGAACAATAGGGAAGCGTAAACTCCACCGTTGTCCGTCCTTGACTTCGTATGTGTGTTTGTGTGTGTGCGTGCGTGCGTGCGTGCGTGCGTGTGTGTGTGTGTGTGTGTGTGTGTGTGTGCGTGCGCGCGCGTGCGTGTTCGTGTTCGTGTGTGTATGTTCGTGTCTGCGTGTTCGTACGTGTGTGTGTGTGTGTGTGTGTGGCGCGCGCGTGCGTGTGCGTGTGCGTGCGTGTGTGTGCGTGTGTGTGTGTGTGTGAGTGTGTACGCGCGTGCGCATGCGTGTGTGTGTGTGTGTACGCGCGTGCGCATGTTCGTGTGTGTGCGTGTTCGTGCTTGTACGTGTTCCTGCGTGTATGTGTTTAAGCGTGCGTGCGTGCGTGTTCGTATGTGTGCCCGCGTGCGTGTGTGCGCACGCGCGTTCGTGTGTGCGCACGCGCGTTCGTGCGTGTGTGTGTGTGTGTGTGTGTGTGTGTGTGTGTGTGTGTGCGTGTGTGTGTGTTTATATTTGTGTGTGTGCGTGTTCGCGTGTGTGCGTGTGTGGGTGTGCATGCGTGCGTGGGTGTGCGTGTGTGCATGTGCGTGCGTGCATGTGTGCGTGTGTTTGCGCGCACATGCTGTGGCGCATTGTCGAGATGGGATTTAGGATGTGGGGGTTGATTGCAAACACATTGGCGGCATTTGACAAGCAGGATGAGACGGTTTCCTATAATAAAGTGTACACTGGGGTGTGTGGTGCACCAGTCATGAAATAACTCAAATGGTTGACATGGCGTAAAAGTGCAACTAACCGGGTGTGCAACACTGACCACAATATGAACTATAGGATTTCATTTGTATTACAGACTGAATATTTTTGACACCTGATAGGTACTTGGACTTGAACGATGGGAATCTCTATTTCAAAACATGGCGCGCATGTTCGTGAGTGTGCGTGTTCGTGTGTGTACGTGTTCGTTGTGTACGTGTTCCTGCGTCTACGTGTTCCTGCGTCTACGTGTTCCTGCGTTTACGTGTGTTCCGTGCGTCGGTGTGTGTGTGCATGTTCGTGTGTGTGTGTGCATGTTCTTGTGTGTGTGTTCGAGTGTGTGGTGCGTGTTGGTGAGTGTGTGCATGGACGTGGCGCATCGTCGGTATGGTAGTTGAGATGTGGGGGTCGATTACAAACACATTGGCGGCATTTGACAAGCAAGATGAGATTGTGCACCAGCCATGAAATTACTCAAATGGTTGACATGGCGTGAAAGTGCAACTAACCAGGTGTACAACACTGGCCACAATATCAACTATAGGATTCCACTTGTATTGCAGACTGAATATTTTTTTTAGACCTGATGGCAGTCTTGGACTTGCACAATGGGAGACTCTATGACACTACATGGCAGACTCCTTAACCCTTTGACTCTTGCACCGTATCCAGCGAATGCAAAAGCTTAACCTTTTGACTCCCTCAGTCTAATTCATCAGCTTCCTGCAGGAAGTTGATGGGTAGGGTAAGGTAGTCAAAAGGTTAAGGGTGTGGTTTGCTAACCTGGTTGACAATGCAGGTTGCTGGTGGACAGGGTGCGGGAGTCAAAAGGTTAAAGAACTCTTCAGAGATATTCCTCCAGATATTTTCCAGATTTTTTTTACAAGAAATCTATAGATTGTGTTATGAAACTACGTACAAGAGATCAGTAGATTTCACATGATTTTATGGTCGTTTTTATCTGCATTTTGGGCTGGCAAGGTTACGTGAACATGTCTTTTTTTTAATTTTTTTTTTACTTTTTACATTTTTTTTTATCTTAACCAGTTTGTTTTTTACGTGGTGTTAGCCCTGATATGGCTCTAGTAGTCGGCTGGGCTATAAACAATATGAACGACTGAAGAGACAACTTATTGCATGCTTCGACTTACACGATTGGAGACTCTGTTACTATATGGTGGAATCCTTAACCCTTTGACTCTGCTCTGGCACCCTATTCAGCAACTGTAAAATCTTAACAGTTTGACTCCCTCACCCTATGTACCAGCTTCCCGTAGGAAGCTGGTGGATAGTGTAAGGGAGTCAAAAAGTTAAGGTGTTGCTTTGCTAACCTGGTGGACAATGCAGGCTGCTGGTGGACAAGGTGCGGGAGTAAGTAGGTATGCGATTCTTATATGCATTTTAGACTTGAAACGGTAATGGTGTCCTGGTTTTCAGCCTTTGTCTGTCTACTTGGGTGGTTTTAACGTAGCATTACCCTGATATGGCACAGTAGTCGGCTGGGCTATAAGCAATATGAACATGAACCTAATTATACGTATGGAAATATTTCTAAACGCATGATCATATTTCTGCTTGATTTGTGTGTGTGTGTGTGTGTGTTGTGTGTGTTGTGTGTGTGTGGGTGTGGTTTTTTTTTAAGTAAATGTGGTCGTAGCCCTGATACGGCTCTACGAGGTCGGCTGGGCTTTAAACAATAACAATAACAATGCTTTTTAAATCCAGTGTGCGATTAATTGGACTAAGAGGTCAACTCTGGGGTATGTCCTTAGATTATGTGCGCGAATGCATTGATATGTGTAATTAATTTTTTTCTTCTTTTGTGTTTTTTTTTTTTGAAGCGGTTATGACCCTGGTGTGTGTATGTGTGTTTGCGTGTGTGTGTGTGTGTGTGTGTGTTTGTGTGTGTGTGTGTGTGTGTGTGTGTGTGTGTGTGTGTGTGTTTGTGCGTGCGTGCATGTGTGTGTGTGTTTATGTATGCGCGTGTGTGTGTGTTCGTGTGTGTCCGTGTGTGTGTGTGTGTGTTTTCGTGTGTGTGTGTGTGCGTCTTCTTGTGTGTTGGTGTGTGTGTATGCGTGTTCGTGTGTTAGTGCGTGTGTTCGTGTGTGTGTTTGTTCGTGTGTGTGTGTTTGTGCGTGTGTTTGTGTGTGTGTGTTGTGCGTGTGTTCGTGCGCTCGTATTCGTGTGAATGCGCGTTTGTGCATTTTCGTGCGTGTGTGTTTGTGTGTGTGCGTGTGCGCGCGTGCGTGTGTGTTTGTCTGCGTATGTGTGCATGCGTTTGCTAGCATGGTTGACAATGCTGCTGGTGAACAGGGCGTGGGACCTTTGACTCTCTATCCTATCCAACAACGGCAAAAAGTTAACCCTTTGACTCCTTCATCCTATCCACCAGCTTTCTGCAGGTCTGTTTTTATACGTTTTTGTGTCCTTGTGTTTACATTTGTATTGAGATATGCTTTTTAAACCCCTGTGCAATGCCAGGGGCATCTCATTATGTGCGTGAACGCATTGATACGTGTACTTGATTTTATTTTCCCTTTTTTTTCCCTATTGAAGTAGTATTTATTTTGAACTGGTTATAGCCCTGATATGGCTCAACACAGTCGGTTGGGCTTTAAACAGTAACAGTGAAATGGAGAGGGTAGTTAATGCCATTCCCCCGTGGGGATGCCGGCGGCTCTTTCACTATAAATAGTATCCCCACCTTCTGGAAATTGTGAGCTAGAAAGTTCCTCTTTTTTCACTGTTTGTTTCTGCCTTGTTCCTTTGCTTGCTTTGTCATTTCTTCCCATCATTTTCTGCCTTGCTGGTCCATTCACCTGTTGTGTTTAATAAAGTTTTACGTATTTTTTCTGAGGATTAATAATTGGGTAATATATTAAGTGCATTTTTGGATGTAGGGGGGCGAGATATGTGGAAGGAATTTTAGATAATGTATGCCCGTTTTTATAGATGTGCGGTAAATTGGACGGAGTGGTCAACGCAATGGGCAAGTTCTTAGAATATGTGCCCAAATACATTGTATTTTTTTTTCGGTTGCCTGTTTTTATCTTATGAGGCGGTTATAGCCCTCATATGGCTCTACGCAGTCGGTTGGGCTTTAAACATTAACAATTACCTTTGTCTGTCCTTGCCTCAGTGTGTGTGTGTGCACACGCGTGCAATTTCGGCTGTGTGTTGGTGTATGCGTGCGTGTGTGTACATGTGCGTGTGTGTGCGTGCGTGTGTGTGTGTGCGTGCGTGTATGCGTGCGTGTGTGTGTGTGTGTGTGTGCGCGTGCGTGCGTGTTGGTGTGTATGCGTGTTGGTGTGTGTGTGTGTGTGCTTGTTCGTGTGCGTGTATGCGTGTTCGTGTGTGTGTATGCGTGTTCTTGTGTGTGCTTGCGTGTTCGTGAGTGTGTGTGTGTGTGTGTGTGGTGTGTGTGTGTTCGCGAGGGCGCATGTTCACGTGTGTGCGTATTCGTGTGTTGTGTGTGTGTGTGTATGTGTTCGCGAGGGCGCATGTTCGCGTGTGTGCGTATTCGTGTGTTTGTGAGCGTGTGTGTGCGCTTTTGTGCATCGTTGGGATGGGATTAGATGTGGGGGTTGATTGCAAACACATTGGCGGTATTTGACAAACAGGATGAGATGGTTTCCTATAATAAAGTGTACACTGGGGCGTGTGTTGCACCAGCCATGAAATAACTCAAATGGTTGACATGGCGTGAAAGTGCAACTAACCGGGTGTACAACACTGACCACAATATGAACTATAGGATTTCATTTGTATTACAGACTGAATATTTTTGACACCTGATGGGTACTTGGACTTGTACAATAGCAGACTCTGTGGCACTATATTGCGGACTCCTTAACCCTTTGACTCTCGCATCCTATCCAACGACTGCAAAAACTCAACCCTTTGACTCCCTCAATCTAATAACCAGCTTCCTGCAGGAAGTTGATGGGTAGGATAAGGAAGTCAAAAGGTTAGGGTGTGGTTTGCTAACCTGGTTGACAATGCAGGCTGCTGGTGGACAAGATGCAGACGTCAAAAGGTTAAAAAGAACCTCTTCAGAGATATTCCTCCAGATGAAGTTTTCCAAATTTTTACAGGAAATCGATAGATTTAATGTTATGGAACTACGTACAAGAGATCAGTAGATTTCACCTGATGATTTTATGGTTTTTCCTTATCTGTATTTTGGGCTTGCAAGGTTAACGGTGAACATGTTTGTTTTTTTCATACATGTAAAAAAAAAATTTTTTCATCTTAACTTGGTTGTTTTTGACGTGGTGTTAGCCCTGATATGGCTCTAGTAGTCGGCTGGGCTATAAACAATATGAAGTGAAGAGACACCATATTGCATGCATGGAGACTCTATGGCACTACATGGCAGACTCTTTAACCCGTTGACTCTCGCCCTTATCCACCAACGTCAAAATCTTAACCTTTGACTCGCTCAACCTACCCACCAACTTCCTGCAGGGAGCTGGTGGATAGGTAAGGAGTCAAAAGGTTGTTTTTGCTTTTATAGCATGGTCGACAATGCAGGCTGCTGGTGGACAGGGTGCGGGAGTCAAAAGGTTATAGAACCTCTTAAGAGGTATACGTCCAGATGAAGTTTTCCTATTTTTTAAATTTATTTTTTGAACAATCAATAGATATAAGCTATGAAATTACGTATGAGAGGTTCTTATATTCATTTTAGACTTGAAACAGTAATGGTGAATTTTTTTTTTAATGTTTTATCTACTTGGGTAGTTTTAACGTATTGTTAGCCCTGATATGGCTCAGTAGTCTGCTGGGCTATAAGAAATATTGACCTGTACGTAATTAAACGTATGGGTAATATTTCTGAACGCATTTTAGACTTCGGGAAAAAAAAGGTCACGAAATTTTTTTTTTTTTTTTAATTGTCTTAAACTAAATTTGGAGTTTTTAACGTGGTCGTAGCTCTGATATGGCTCTTCGAAGTCGGCTGGGCTTTAAACAATAATAACAATATTTTTTAAATCCTCTGTGTGATAAATTGGACTGAAAGGTCAACGCTGGGGGCAGGTCTTTAGATTATTTGCTCGAATTCTTTGACACGTTTACTTAATTTTTTTTCCTTTTTTGTAACAATTTTTTTCTTTGAAGCGGTTACAGTCCTGATATGGCTCTACGCAGTCGGCTGGGCTCTAAACAAGAATAATATAGTGGTTGTTGCATTTTTTGTGTAGCAGAATTGTAAGCACCTGCTGTTTGGCGCACTATAAATACACATTTTATGATTTATTATTTTTTACATTATTATCATAAACTTTAAATAAAACGAAACATGCAACAATATTGAATTGAGAAGGAAGTGTGAATGTTATTGACTCAGAACGCAGATAATGTCATAATCCACAACACAAACTGATAACGGCAGTAAATCAATAGGGTACCGTAAACTCCACCGTTGTCCGTCCTTGCCACTGTGTGTGTGTGTGTGTGTGTGTGTGTGTGTGTGTGTGTGTGTGTGTGTGTGTGTTTGTGTTCTTGTGTGCGTATTATTGTGTGTGTGCATGTTCGTGCGTGTGTGCGTGCGTATTCGTGCGTGTGTTCGTTTGTGTGTGTGTGTGTGTGTGTGTGTGTTAGTTTGCGTGTTTGTTTGCGTGTGTACGTGCGGGTTCGCGCACGAGCATGTTCGTGTGTGTGCGTTTTCGTGTGTGTGCGTGTTCGTGCATGTGTGTATGTGTACGTGTTCGAGCGCGCTTGTTCGTGTGTATGCGTGTTCGTGCTGTTCGTGCGTGTGTGCTCGAGTGTGTTAGTGTGCGTGTGCGAACGTGTGTGTGTGCTTATGTGTGCATGTGTTTGCTAGCATGGTTGATAATGTTGCTGGTGGACAGGGCGTGGGATCCTTTGACTCTCTATCCTATCCGAAAACTTAACCCTTTGACTCCTTCATCCTACCCACCAGCTTTCTGCAGGTCTGTTTTTATACGTTTTCGTGTCCTTGTGTTTACATTTGTATTGAGATAAGCTTTTTATATCCCCTGTGCAATAAATTGGACGGAACGGTCCACGCTAAGGGCATCTCATTATGTGCGTGAACGCATTGATATGTGTACTTATTTTTTTTCGTTTTTTTCCCCTATTGAAGTACATGTAGTGTTTTGAAGTGGTTATGGCCCTGATATGGCTCAACAGTCGACTGGGCTTTAAACATTAATAGTTATCTTTGTCCGTCCTTGTCTTAGTGTGTGCGTGGACGCGTGCAGTTTCGTCTGTGTGCGTGCGTGCGTGCGTGCGTGCGTGCGTTTATGCTCCGTGCTTGTGTGTGTGTGTGTGTGTGTATACCGTGTGTGCGTGCGTTCGTGTGTGTGCGTGCGTGTTAGTGTGTGTGCGCGTGCTAGTATGTGTGCGAGCATGTTAGTGTGTGTTCGTGTGTGTGTTTGCGTGTTCGTGTGTGTGTTTGCGTGTTCGTGTGTGTGTATGCGCGCGCACGTGTGTATGTGTATGCGTTTGTGTGTGTGTGCGCGCGCGCGCGCATGTTCGCGTGTTGGTGTGTTCGTGCACGTGTGTTGTGTGCGTGCGCGTTAACATGAGCCCGTGTGTGTGCGTGTGTGCGTGTGTGTGTGTGTGTGCGTGTGTGTGTGTGCGTGTGTGTGTGTGTGCGTGTGTGTGTGTGTGTGTGTGTGTGTGTGAGTGTGTGTGTGTGTGTGTGTGTGTGTGTGTGTGTGTGTGTGTGTGTGTGTGTGTGTGTGTGTGTGCTGTTGCGGATCGTCAGGGTGGGATTGGATGTGAGTGTTGACTGCAAACACATTGGCGGCATTTGACAAGTAATAAAGTGTACGCCGGGGGCATCCTTTTAGATTGTTCGCGAATGCTTTGATACGTGTACTTAGTTTTCTTCTTTTTTTTTTTTCCCTGTTGGTTTTGTGTTTTGAAGCGGTTATAGCCCTGTTACGGCTCTGCGCAGTCGGCTGGGCTTTAAACAACAATAAAGTAAAGTAGTGTTTGTTTTGAAGTGGTTATAGCCCTGATATGGCTCAACACAGTCGGCTGGGCTTTAAACAATAACAGTAAAATGGAGAGGGTAGTTAATGGCATTCTCCCGTGGGCATGCCGGGGGCTCTTTCAGTATGAATAGTATCCCCACCTTCTGGAAATACTGTTAGAAAGTTCTTTTGTCACTGTTTCTGCCTTGTTCCTTTGCTTTGTCATTTCTTCCCATTTTCTGCCTTGCTGGTCCATTCCCCTGCTGTGTTTAATAAAGTTTTACGTATTTTTTGTTAGGATTGATAATTGGGTAATGTATTAAGTGTATTTTTGGCTGTAGGGATGTGAAATATGTGGAAGCAATTTTAGGTAATGTGTGCCCGTTTCTATAGATGTTTTGATGTCATTAGGTATGCTCAAATTTGTATTCCGTTGATTTTTTGTTGTTGAAAATCCTGTGCGATAAATTTGACGGAGTGGTCAACGCCAGGGTCAAGTCCTTAGAATATGTGCCCGAATACATTGATGTGTGTACTTTTTTTTCTTTTGGCCGCCTGTTGAAGTTTTGCATCTTTTGAGGCGGTTATAGCCCTGATATGGCTCTAAGCAGTCGGCTGGGCTTTGAACATTAACAATTACCGTTGTCTGTCCTTGTCTCAGTGTGTGTGTGTGCACACGTGTGCAATTTCGGCTGTGTGTTCGTGTGTGTACATGTGCATGTGTGTGCGTGTGCGTGCGTGCGTGTGCGTATGTGTGTGTGTGTGGGCGCGCGTGCGTGTCCGTGTTAATGTGTGTGTGTGTGTGCGTGTTAATTCAGCAGCTTCCTGCAGGAAGTTGATGGGTAGGGCAAGGTAGTCAAAAGGTTCAGGGTGTGGTTTGCTAATCTGGTGGACAATGCAGGCTGCTGGTGGACGGGATGCAGGAATCAAAAGGTTAAAGAACCGCTTCAGAGATATTTCTCCAGATGAAGTTTTCCAAGTTTTTACAAGAAATCAATAGATTTGATTTGTTATGAAACTACGTACAAGGGATCAGTAGATTTCACATGATGATTTAATGGTTGTTTTTTCCTGATCTGAATTTTGGGTTTGCAAGGTAATCGGTGAGCATGTTTTTTTTTTTATACTTGTTTAGATTTTTTTTTTCTTAATTAGGTTGTTTTTTTTTGACGTGGTGTTAGCCCTGATATGGTTCTAGTAGTCGGCTGGGCTATGAACAATATGAACCACTGAAGAGACACCTTATTGCATGCTTGGATTTACACGATGGGAGACTATGGCACTGTACGGTGCACTCCTTAACCTTTTGACTCTTGCACCCTATTCAACATTTGCAAAAACTTAACCCTTTGACTCCCTCGCCCTACGGACCAGCTTCCTGTAGGAAGCTGGTGGATAGTGTGAGTCAAAAGGTTAAGCTTTTGCTTTGCCAACCTGGTGGACAATGCAGGCTGCTGGTTGACAAGGTGTAGGAGTCAAAAGGTTAAAGAGCCTCTTAAGAGATATTCCTCCGGACGCAATTTCCTTTTTTTTAAAGTTTTTTTTTTTTTTTTTTTTTTACAAGGGATCAATGTATTTAATTTGTTGTGAAAGTAGGTATGCGATTCTTATATGCATTTTAGACTTGAAACGTAATGGTGAGCTTGGTTTTCAGCTTTTGTTTATCTACTGGGTGGTTTTAACGTATTGCTAGCCCTGATATGGCGCAGTAGTCGGCTGGGCTACAAGCAGTATGAACTGGAACCTAATTATACGTATGGAAAATATTTGTAAACACATGGTCATGAGCTTTTTTTTTTGTGTGTGTGTGTGTGTGTGTGTGTGTGTGTGTGTGTGTGTGTGTGTGTGTGTGTGTGTGTGTGGTCTTTTAAAGTAAATTTGGAGTTTTTATCACGGCCTTAGCCCTGATATGGCTCTACGGAGTCGGCTGGGCTTTAAAGAATAACAATAACGTTTTTTAAATCCCCTGTGCGATTAATTGGACTAAGAGGTCAATGGCGGGGGCATGTCCTTAGATTATGTGTGCGAATGCCTTGATATGTGTAATTAATTTTTTTTTCTGTCTTGTATTTTTTGAAGCGGTTATAGTCCTGATATGGCTCTGCGCAGTCGGCTGGGCTTTAAACAATAATAATTTCGTGATTGTTACATATTTTGTGTGTAGAATTGTAAGCACCTAGAGAACTGTTAGGCACACAATAAATACACATTTTATGATTTATTATTCTTTACAATATTATCATAAAACAGTCTGAAACCAAACGTGAAAAAAAAACCCAAACTAATCTTGAATTGAGAATGAAGTGTAAATAACGTTATTGACTTAGAACGCAGATAATTTGTCGTCAGATCCACAATAGAAACTAGTGTTTAATGGCAGGAGAACAGTAGGGTACCGTAAACTCCGCCATTGTCGGTTCTTTTCTTTAGTGTGTGTGTGTGTGTGTGTGGTGCGCGCACGCGCGTGTGTGTGCTTGTTCGTGTGTGCATGCCTGTTCGTGTGCGTGTGTTCGTGTGTGTGTGTACGTGTGTGTGTGTGTTTGTGTGTGTGTCCCCACGCGCATGTTCGTGTGTGCGTGTTCGTTTGTGTACGTGTTCGTGCGCGTGCGTAGGTGTGTGAGCGTGCGTGGGTATGGCGTGTTTTTGTGTGTGTGTGTGTGTGTGTGTTTTGTGTATGAACTATACGATTCGACTTGTATTGCAGACTGAATATTTTTGACACCTTATGGCATACTTGGACTCTATGGCGCTATATGGCAAACTTCTTAACCCTTTGACTCTCGCACCTATCCAAGGACTGCAAGAACTTAACCCATTTGACTCCAAGCTAGCCAACAGGAAGGTGGTTGATAAGGCAAGGAACTCAAAGGGTTAAGTTTTTGCTTTAATAGCATGGTTGACAATGCAGGCTGCTGGTGGACAAGGTGCGGGAGTCAAAAGGTTAAATTAATTGATATTCTTCCTGATGCAGTTTTAATCTTATTATTTTTAATTAGAAAGCAATAGATTTGATTTAATATGAAAGTACGTACGTATTTTAGACTTCATACGGTATTGGTGAGCTTGGTCTCTAGCTGTTATGTACTTAGGTCTCCCACCCCCCCCCCCCCCGACGTGGGGATGCCGGGGCTCATTCAATATAAATAGTATCACCACCTTCTGGAAATTCTGTGCTAGAAATGACCTCATTTCTGTCACTGTCTTTGTTTTTCTTCCTTCCTCATTTGCTTTCTGTCATTACTTCGTATCATTATCTGCTTTTCTGGTCCATTCACCTATATGAGTTCAAGTCTTACATATATTTTCTTAGGATTGATAATTGGGTACATGTATTAGGTGCATTTTTGGCTCTAGGGAGGCGAGATATGCGGAAGCAGTTTTAGGTAATTTATGCCTGTTTTTATGTATGTTTTGGTGTCCTTTGGTAGGCTTAAATTTGTATTCAGGTGTGTTTTTTTTAAATGTCATGTGTGATAAATTGGACGGAGTGGTCGACGCTAGGGGGAATTGATTAGATTATGTGCGAGAATGCATTGATATGTGGACTTAATTTTCTTTTTTTTCCCCCTGATGTTTTGTATGTTTTGAAGCGTCTATAGCCCTGATATGGCTCTACACAGCCGGCTGGGCTTTAAACAAGAACATTAACAATAACCTTTGCCCCTACTTAGTGTGTCTGTGCATGTTCGTGTGTGTGTGCGTGTTCGTGTGTGCGTTTTCGTGCGTGTGTACACGCAAGTGTGTGGCGCGCGTGTTCGTGTGTGTGTGTGTGTGCGTGTATTCCCACCAGTTTTTTGCAAGAAGCTGGATAGGTAAAGGAGTGAAAAGGTTTTTTGCTTTCCTAACCTGGTTTGACAATACAGGATTTTGGTGGTCATGGCGCGGGGGTCAAAGGTTGACCTTTGCATCTCGCATCCTATCCAACAACTGCAAAAACTTAACCCTTTGACTCCCTCAACCTACGCACCAGCTTCCTGCAGGAAGCTGGTGGATAGGGCGAGGAATTCAAAGGTTAAGTTTTTGCTTTGCGAGCATGGTTGACAATGCAGGATGCTTGTGACAAGTGTGGGGTCAAAGGTTTAAGAGCCTCGTAAGAGATTCTCCGGATGCAGTTTCCATTTTTTTTTTTTACAAGAGATCAACAGATTTAATTTGTTATGAAAAGTCGTATGGGAAAGTTTTTTATATGCATTTTAGACTTGAAACAGTAATAGTGATTTTAGTTTTTAGCTTGTATCTCCCTGGTGGTTTTAACGTAGTGTTAGCCCTGATATGGCTCAGTAGTCGGCTGGGCTATGAGCAGTATGAACCTGAACCTAATTGTACGTATGGGAAATATTTATAAACGCATTTTAGACAGGAAAAAATAGTCATGAACTTTTTACATTTTTTTTATTTTTTTACTTATTTTTATAGTCTTTTAGTCTTTTAAACTAATTTTGACGTTTTCAACGTGTTCGTAGCCCTGATATGGCTCTACGAAGTTGGCTGGGCTTTAAACAACAATAACAGTAACAATGCTTTTCAAATCTCCTGTCCGATAAATTGGACTGAGGTCAACGCCGGGATCATGTCCTTAGATTATATGCTCAAATGCTTTGATGTGTAATTAATTTTCTTTGTTTTTTTCCTGTTTTGTATAGTCCTGATACGGCTTTACGCAGCCGGCTGGGCTTTAAACAATAACGGTAACAGTAACCTTTGCCTGTCCTTGTCTTTATTGTCTGTGTGTTCGTGTGTGCGTTTTTGTATGTGCGTTTTCGTATGTGCGTTTTCGCGCGAGTGTGTGTGAGCGCGTGTTCGTATGTGTGTGTGTGTGTGTGTGTGTGTGTGTGTGTTGTGTGTGCGCGCGCGCGCGCGCTTGTATTCATGTGTGTGCGCGCGCTTGTATTTGTGTGTGTGTGTGTGTGTGTGTGCGTGCGTGCGTGCGTGCTTGTGTATGTGCGTGTTTGTTCGCGCGCTCATGTTCGTGTGTGTGTGTGCGTGTACGTGTGTGTGCGCGCGTGTTCGTGTGTGTGCACGCGTGTTCGTGTGCACGCGTGTTCGTGTGTGGTGCGCGTGTTCGTGTTGTTTGTGTGTGTGTGTGTGTGTGTGTGTGTGTGTGTGTGTGTGTGTGTGTGTGTGTGTGTGTGTGTGTGCTCGTGCGCGCGTGAGTGTTAGTGTGAATGTTCGTGTGTTGTGTGTGTGTGTGCGCGCGCGTGTGTGCGCGCTTGCTTGCTTGTGTGTGTGTGTATGTGCGCCCGCGAGCTGTGGTGCATCGTCGGGATGGGATTTGAGATTGTGGGGGTTGATTGCAAACACATTGGCGGCATTTGACAAGCGGGATCAGATGGTTTCCTATAATAAAGTGTACGCTGAATTTTTTGGACACCTGATGGCATGCTTGGACTTGCACGATGGAAGACTGTTTTGGCACTATGTTGCGGACTCCTTAACCCTTTGACTCTCGCACCCTGTTCGAGAACTGCAAACCATAACCCTTTGACTCCCACAACCTTCCCACTAGTTCTCTGCGGGAAGGTGGACATAGGGTAAAGGAGTCAATAGGTTAAGGTTTTGCTTTCCTAACTTGGTTGACAATACAGGATTTTGGTGGTCATGGCGCGGGGGTCAAAGGTTGACCCTTTGCATCTCGCATCCTATCCATCAACTGCAAAAACTTAACCCTTTGACTCCCTCAACCTACGCACCAGCTTCCTGCAGGAAGCTGGTGGATGGGGTGAGGTATTCAAAGGGTTAGTTTTTGCTTTGCTAGTATGGTTAACAATGTAGGCTGCTGGTGGACTAGGTGTGGGGTCAAAGGTTAAAGAACTTCTTAAGAGATTGTCTGGATGCAGTTCTATTTTTTACAAGAAATCAACAGATTTAATTTATGAAAAAGTCGTATAGGAAAGATTTTTATATGCATTTTAGACATGAAACAGTAATGATGAGCTTGGTTTTTAGCTTTTATCTACTTGGTGGTTTTAACGTAGTTAGCCCTGATATGGCTCAGTAGTCGGCTGGGCTATAAGCAGTATGAACCTGAACCTAATTGTACGTATATTTCTAAACGCATTTTAGACTGAAAAAAAATAGCTTTCTTTTTTCCTTCATTTTTTTAAGATTTATTTTTTATAGTCTTTTAGTCTTATTAACTAATTTTGGAGGTTTCAACGTGTTCGTAGCCCTGATATGGCTCCAGGAAGTGGCTGGGCTTTGGACAACAATAACAATAATTTTTTTTTAAAATCTCCTGTGCCGTAAATTTGACTGAGGTCAACGTCGGGGTCATGTCCATAGATTGTGTTCGAATGCTTTGACATGTGTAATTAATTTTCTTTTTTTCTTTTTCTTCCTGTTTTGCATTTTTTTTACGCGGTTATAGTCCTGAGATGGCTGTACGCAGTCGGCTGGGCTTTAAACAATAATAATTTAGTGATTGTTGCATTATTTTGTGTAGTAGAATTGTAAGCACCTAGAGAACTGTTAGGCGCACTACAAATACACATTAGTACAAGAGATCAGCAGATTTCACCTGATGATTTTATGGTTGTTTTAGCTTATCTGCAAGATTAACGGTGAACATTTTTTTTTTTACTTTTGTAAATTTTGTCTTAACTTGGTTGTTTTTGATGTGGTGTTAGCCCTGATATGGCTCTAGTAGTCGGCTGGGCTATAAACAATATGAAGTGAATAGACACCTTATTGCATGCTTGGACTTACACGATTGGAGACTCTATGGCACTATATGGTGCACTCCTTAACCCTTTGACTCTTACACCCCATTCAATAACTGCAAAAACTTGACCCTTTGACTCCCTCACCCTATGCACCAGCTTCCTGTAGGAAGGTGGTGGATAGTGTAAGGGAGTCAAAAGATTAAGGTGTTGCTTTGCTAACCTGGTGGACAATGCAGGATGCTGGTGGACAATGCAGGATGCTGGTGGACAAGGTGCGGGAGTCAAAAGTTTAAAGACTTTAGCCTCTTAAAGATATATTCCTCTGGACGCAATTTCCTTTTTTTTTTAAACAAGGGATCAGTGGATTTAATTTGTTGTGAAAGTACTTATGAGAAAGATTCTGATATTCATTTTAGACTTGAAACAGCAATGGTGAGCTTGGTTTTTAGTTTTTATCTAGTTGGGTGGTTTTAACGTATTGTTAGCCCTGATATGGCTCTGTAGTCGGCTGGGCTATAAGCAATATGAACCTGGACGTAATTAAACGTTTGGGAAATATTTCTAAACGCATTTTAGACTTGAATAAAAGGTCATGAGCTTTTTTCCTTTGTTTTATTTTCAAATAGCATTTTAAACTAAATTTGGAGTTTTTAATGTGGTCGTAGCCCTGATATGTCTCTACGAAGTCGGCTGGGCTTTAAACAGCAATAACAATAATATTTTTAAAATCTCCTGTGCGATAAATTGGTATGAAAGGTCAACACCGGGGGCATGTCCTTAGATTATGTGCTCGAATGCTTTGATATGTGTAATTAATTTTTTGTTTTTTCCTGTTTTGTATTTTTTTGACGCAGTTATAGTCCTGAGATGGCTCTACGCAGTCGGCTGGGTTTTAAACAATAACTTCGTGATTGTTACATTATTTTGTTCAGTAGAATTGAAAGCAACTAGAGAACTGTTAGACACATTATAAATACACATTTCATTATTTGTTATTCTTTACATAATTATGAAGTTAAAACGAAACATGATACAATATTGAATTGATAAGGAAGTGTAAATAATGTTGTTGACTTGGAACGCAGATAATGTCATCAGATCCACAATACAAACTGGTTAACGGCAGGAGAGTGTGTGTGTGTGTGTGTGTGTGTGTGTGCGTGCGCGCGCGCGTGCGTGCGTGCGTAAGTGTTCGTGTGTGTATATTCATGCGTGTGTGTGCGTGTTCGTGCGTGTGTGTGTGCGTGTTCGTGCGTGTGTGTGTGTGTTCTTGCTTGTGTTCGTGTTTGTGTGTGTTCGTGTGTGTGTTCGTGTTCGTGTGTGTGTTCGTGTGTGTGCATGTTCGTGTGTGTGCATGTTCGTTCATATGTGTGTGTACGTGCGCGCATTTTTGTGTGTATACGTGTTTGTGCGTGTTAGTGCGTGTGTGTTCGCGCTTGTTAGTGTGTGTGCGTGCGTGTGCGCTCGTGCGTGTGTGTGTGTATGTGTGCATGTTTGCTAGCATGGTTGACAATGCTGCTGGTGGACAGGGCGTGGGATCCTTTGACTCTCTATCCTATCCAACAACGGCAAAAAGTTAACCCTTTGACTCCGTCATCCTACCCACAGCTTCCTGCAGGTCTGTTTTTATACGTTTTTGTGTCCTTGTGTTTACATTTGTATTGAGATATGCTTTTTAAATCCCCTGTGTAATAAATTGGACGGTATGGTCCACGCCAGGGGCATCTCATTATGTGCGTGAACGCATTGATACATGTACTTAATATATTTTCCTTGTTTTTCCCTATTGAAGTAGTGTTTGTTTTGAAGTGGTTATAGCCCTGATATGGCTCAACACAGTCGGCTGGGCTTCAAACATTAACAGTGAAAATGAGAGGGTACTTAATGCCATTTCCCCTTGGGGATGCCGGGGGCTCTTCCAGTATAAATAGTATCCTCACCTTATGGAAATTCTGTGCTAGAAAGTTCCTCTTTTCTCTCTTTGTTTCTGCGTGTTCCTTTGCTTTGTCAGTTCTTCCCATCATTTTCTGCCTTGCTGGTCCATTCCCCTGTTGTGTTTGATAAAGTTTTACGTATTTTTTCTTAGGATTGATAATTGGGTAATGTATTAAGTGCATTTTTGACTGTTGGGGGGTGAGATATGTGGAAGCATTTTTGCGTGATTTATGCCCCCCCCCCCCTTTTTTTTATATTTTTTATATAGATGTTTTGATGTCATTAGGTATGCTTAAATTTGTGTTCTGTTGATTTTTTTAAAATCCTCTGTGCGATGAATTGGACGGCCTGATGAACGCCAGGGGCAAGTCCTTAGAATATATAACTGCTCAAAACAATTGAAAGGCCACTGAGAAACTATCTCGCAATTCCATGTCGAAACACAAACAGTTAATAACAATGAATGTAAATTGTACTTTTTTCATTAATCAACCGATAATCAACAAAATTCATTGACCAAATTAATGTCAATAACAAGAGTTTGAGGTTGATGGACATGACCCCATTTTTCAAAAATGTGAAAAGTTGCAGCTCACCCAAAAAAGTCAAAATCGTGTGTGTCCGCCATTGGCCTGAATGCATTCGCGGCATCGTTGTCTCATGGACTGAGCCAGTGTCCTCAGAGTCAATTGGGGAATGTCCTGCCATTCTTGCTGAAGAAATTGGAACAGCTGGTCGAGGTCAGCTGGTGGGGGGTGGTTATCTCGAAGTCGTCGGCCCAGCACGTCCCACAGGTGTTCGATGGGATCGAGATCCGGTGAACATGCTGGCCAGTCCATGTGGATGACTTGCTGCTGCTGCAGGAAGTCGTTGACGACTCGGGCTCTGTGAGGTCTTGCATTGTCGTCCTGGAAAATGGCTCCCGGTCCCATGGCCTGCAGTGCCGGTAGTACGAGAGGCTGCAGAATGTTATCCCTGTAGCCCACGCCATTCAGGTTGCCTTGCACACGGTAAAGGGGGGTTCTGTAGGCCATCCCCATTCCACCCCACACCATGATGGATCCGCCACCATAGCGATCACGCTCCATCACAGTGGCATTGTGGTACCGCTCTCCCTGTCGCCTCCAGACGCGGATTCGGCCGTCATGGAAGGATCTGGTAAAGCGGGATTCGTCAGTGAACAGCACCATTCTCCACTGCTGCCTTGTCCATGCCAGATGAGGTCGGGCCCATGCCAGGCGTGCAGCGCGGTGAGCAGCTGTCAGGACAGGTCGGACGGCGGGTCGCCTTGAACGCAGGTTTCCTTCTCTCAGCCGGTTCCGAATTGTCTGGTCACTGACATTAACATTGACAGCTGTTCGCAGTTGCGCCCTGAGTGTTGGCGGTGGCTGTTCTCTGCCTTAAAGCCGACACGACTAGAAACCTGTCTTGCTGTCTTGAAGTTGACCGCGGACGTCCTGGTCGTCTTCGTTCAGCAACACTACCTGTTTCAGTGTGGCGGTCTCGTAAAGTCTGAATGACTGAATGGCTGACAGCTAATCGGCGACCAACTTCTCGGATCCCTATGCCATCCTGTAGCCACGCCATGGCCCGCCCTCGGTCAACATCGCTTAATCGTCGTCTTTGGGGCATGGTTGGAAATGTGTCTCGAACGCGACCTCAAATACGCAACAGTGCATCCAAACTGATGATTTGTGTTCACGATCGACATGGCTTGCACGTGCATTGCAGTCTTGCTACTGCTCAATTCTGCTGTGTCATATGGATTTGTTTGATTTGCACCCATTTTTCGTGGGGCTGATGCCTATCTTTAGCTGACTCCTGCGATGTGCACGAAAGAGACAGAACTGATTTGTGAGTAAACTCAGGTGGACTATTGAAGCATACAACCAAGTGCAATGAAAAGATTTATGAGAAATTTTGCATTCTTTATAAATACGACGTCTAATGAAATGACACAAAAAGTGCAGGTGGCCTTTCAATTGTTTTGAGCAGTATATATGTGCCTGAATACATTGTGTGTACTTTTTGTTTTTTTTGATCGCCTGTTGAAGTTTTGTATCTTTTGAGGCAGTTATAGCCCTGATATGGCTCTATGCAGTCGGCTGGGCTTTAAACGATAACAATTACCTTTGTCCGTCCTTGTGTTAACGTGTGTGTGTGCGCGCACGCTTGCAATTTCGTCCGTGTTCATGTATGCGTGTGTGTGTGTGTGCGTGCGTGCGTGCGTGTGTGTGTTTGTGTGTGTGTGTTTGTGTGTGTGCGCTTGTTGGTGTGTGTGCGCTTGTTGGTGTGTGTGTGCATGTTAGTGTGTGTGTGTGTGCGTGTTAGTGTGTGTGCGAGCATGTTAGTGTGTTTGTGTGTGTGCGTATTCGTGTGTGTGTTTGCGTGTTCGTGTGTGTGTGTGTGTTCACGCGCGCGCGCATGTTTGCGTGTGTGCGTGTTCGTGCGCGTGTGTGTGTTCGTGCGCGTGTGTGTGTTCGTGCGCGTGTGTGTGTTCGTGCGCGTGTGTGTGTTCGTGCGCGTGTGTGTGTTCGTGCGTGCGCGTGCGTGCGTTTATGTGTGTGTGTGTGATGTTTGTGTGTGTGTGTGTGCTGTTGCGCGTCGTCGGGATGGGATTAGATGTGGGGGTTGATTGCAAACACATTGGCGGCATTTGAGGAGCAGAGATGGTTTCCTTTAATAAAGTGTAGTTTGGGCTTGTGGTGCACCAGCCATGAAATAACTGATGTCATTGACATGAGTGTGTGTGTGTGTATGTGTGTGTGCATGCGTGTGTGTGTGCGCGCGCGCGCGCGCGAATGCATTGATATCTGTACTTCGTTTTTTTTTCCTGTTGAAGTTTTGTGTTTTGAAGGGAGTATAGCTCTGATATAGCTCTACGCAGTCGGCTGGGCTTTAAACAGAAATAGGAATAAAAAAAATTTAAAAAAAGAATAGAATGGAGAGACTGAAAAGTTAAGAATGATTTGCTTACTTGAAAAATCGGCCAGTAAAATGGAGTGGGTAGTTCGTGCCAAGTGAACTTGAAGCGGGATGTGAAACTTTCGTTTCTCCTTGAAAACACATAAAATAAATATACTCATTCCCCAGGCTCCATCTTGACAAGACTGCGTACTGCTTTACATGTATTCTTTAGACAAGGGAAAGGGTACATTTCTGTCTGCTTAGAATATACATGCACCGAGGAGTTGAACGTTTCCATCCGATATCAGACTTGCAGTGCAAAAGCATAATGTTCAAGAGATAAGATAATTATTGACTAGACCCCACTTTCTCATAATATGCTACGTATATATCACTTAGCATGGTATTTAACTGTTGTCTTTTATCTTAACTGGGTTGTCGTTTTTAACTTGGCGTTAGCCCTGATATGGCTCTAGTAGTCGGCTGGGCTGTAAGCAATATGAACTTGAACATACTCACTCGACGAGTGAAGAGACAAAACAGACGTCCCTCCTGTAGCAATTTTTCCAGTTTATACAAGAGATCAGTAGATTTCACCTGATATGATTTTACATGTTTTTCCTTTCATTGCAGTTTAGGTTTGAAAGGTTAACGGTAAGCATGGTTTTTAACTTTTTTTTTTTTAATCCTAACCAGGTGGTTTTTGACGTGGTGTTGGCTCTGATATGGCTCAAGTAGTCGGCTGGGCTATAAGTAATATGAATTTGAAGAAGCAAAACTATCGATACATATTGCAGGTAACCCACATGTACGCACAAACCACTAGGAAAAGGTAATACATTTCGTTTCAGTTTTTTTCAGTTGAACTCGTTAACGTGATGATTACCCATATATGGCTTCATGGGTCGGCTGGGCTGTAAACAAGATGAATTGAACTTTGCACCCCCCCCCCCTCCCCGATGGGGATGCCGTAGGCTATTTCAGTATGAATAGTATCCCTACCTTCTGGAAACTATGCTAAAAAATTTCTCTTTTCTGTCACTCTTTGTTTCTGCCTTTTTTACTTTGATTTCTGTCATTTCTTCCTATTATTTCCTGCCTTGCTGGTCCATCATTCACTTGTATACGTTCGAAAGAGTCTGGCGTACTTTGTTTAGGATTGATAATTGGGTATATGTGTTAAGTGCATTTGTGGTTCTAGGGAGGTGAGATATGCCACAGCAATTTTAGGTAATTTAGACCTGTGTTTTATATGTTCCAGTGTCTTTAGTTATGTTTAAATTTGCAGTCAGGTTTGTTTTGTAAATCCCCTTGTTCAATAAGTTGGACGGAGTGGTCAACGCCAGGGGCATGTCCTTAGAAGTATTGTATGTTTTGAGTAGTTATAGCCCTGATATGGCTCGGCGCAGTCGGCTGGGCTTTAAACAACAATAACAGTGACTTTGCACCGTACCCAGATCGTTTGTATCTTGACGTTTGAAAAAGCCGACTTGGCGACTGACATTTTTACAGGTTCCCCGTTTTTTTTAGCCAGCTCCTGAAAAAATAGGTCCGTATCAGTCCCCCGTGGGGATGCCAGGGACTCTTTCCGTAGTGTCCCCACCTTACGGAAAATCTGGGCTAGAAAATTCCTCCTTTCTCTCACTCTTCATCTTAACCTGGTTGTCATTTTTGACGTGGTTTTAGCCCTGATATGGCTTTAGTAGTCGGCTGGGCTATAAAATAGGAATTTGAACTTGATATGGCTTTAGTAGTCGACTGTTTGTGTGTCTGTGTGTGTTGTTGTTTAAAGCCAGCCGATTGCGTAGAGCCATATCAGGGCTATAACCCCTTCAAAAGAAAAATAAGTACACATATCTATGCATTCGCACACAAAATCTAAGGACATGCCCCCGGAGTTGACCACTCTGTCCAATTTATCGGTCAGGGGTTTAAAAAACACCTGAATACAAATTTAAGCATACCTAAGGACACCCAAACATAAAAACGAGAATAAAGTACCTAAAATTGCTTCCGCTTATCTCACCTCCCCAGAGCCAAAAATGCACTTAACACATGTACCCAATTCCGCCCGGACGGGACCGCCACCTTGCCGTGGTCGGGGGGCTTGAGGACCCAATGATCCCTTGAGCTTGTACGATGTGAGACAAAAGCACTACACGGCAGATTCCTTAAAGGAGCTCTTCCGAGACGTCCCTCCTGATGCAATTTTCCAGTTTTTACAAGAGATCAATAGATTTCACTTGATGTAATTTTACGTGTTTTTCTTTAATGGCATTTTAGATTTGTAAGGTTGACGGTGAGCATGGTTTTTAACTGTTTGTTTTTTTCATCTTAACGGGTTGTTTTCTTTTTGACGTGGTGTTAGCCCTGATATGGCTCTAGTGGTCGGCTGGGCTATAAGCAATATGAATTGAATTGATAGAAAGAAATGACAGCATGTGTGTGCGCGTGCGTGCGTGCGTGCTTGCGTCTCGTCTGTGACATGTTCAAATTTGTATACTTCACCAAAATACCAAATTTGCCTGTAGTACCGATATGCACTGACAAAACATTATGTACGCCGAGTTTATTTTGACATTAATTTCATCCTCATTGCAATGAATGCACATCGTTTAATCCTTTCACTCCCGCATGCTGTCCACCAGCATACCAGTAGAAAAGCAAAAATTTAACCCATTGATTTCCTTCTATCTGGATAGGATGAGGGATCAAAGGGTTAAGTGTCTGCAGTAGGCGGATTGGGTACGGGAGTCAAAGGATTATACAATTACCAGCCATCACCTCAGGTAGCAACAGCAAACCTTAATGTTAAGTCAGATGACTGGACACTGCTGCCAACTCAGTTTTATGAGTCGTGTGGGGCTGTCCCACACAGGTAAGTGTCCATACCAGATAGGATTAGTCTCCAAGGTATTGTGCTGTGTGGAACTCTCCCACACAGGTAAGTGTCCATACCAGATAGGATTAGTCTCCAAGGTATTGTGCTGTGTGGAACTGTTCCACACAGGTAAGTGCCCATACCAGATAGGATTAGTCTCCAAGGTATTGTGCTGTGTGGAACTGTTCCACACAGGTAAGTGCCCATACCAGATAGGATTAGTCTCCAAGGTATTGTGCTGTGCGGAACTGTCCCACACAGGTAAGTGTCCATACCAGATAGGATTAGTCTCCAAGGTATTGTGCTGTGTGGAACTGTCCCACACAGGTAAGTGCCCATACTAGATAGGATTAGTCTCCAAGGTATTGTGCTGTGTGGAACTGTCCCACACAGGTAAGTGTCCATACCAGATAGGATTAGTCTCCAAGGTAATGTGCTGTGTGGAACTGTCCCACACAGGTAAGTGTCCATACCAGATAGGATTAGTCTCCAAGGTATTGTGCTGTGTGGAACTGTCCCACACAGGTAAGTGTCCATACCAGATAGGATTAGTCTCCAAGGTATTGTGCTGTGTGGAACTGTCCCACGCAGGTAAGTGCCCATACCAGATAGGATTAGTCTCCAACATATTGTGCCGCGTGGAACTGTCCCACACAGGTAAGTGCCTATACCAGATAGGATTAGTCTCCAACATATTGTGCCGCGTGGAACTGTCCCACATAGGTAAGTGCCTATACCAGATAGGATTAGTCTCCAACATAAGTGCCGTGTGGAACTGTCCCACACAGGTAAGTGCCCATACCAGATAGGATTAGTCTCCAACATAAGTGCCGTGTGGAACTGTCCCACACAGGTAAGTGCCCATACCAGATAGGATTAGTCTCCAAATAAGTGCCGTGTGGAACTGTCCCACACAGGTAAGTGCCTATACCAGATAGGATTAGTCTCCAACATAAGTGCCGTGTGGAACTGTCCCAAACAGGTAAGTGTCGATACCAGATAGGATTAATTTACAACATATTGTGCCGTGTGGGGCTGCCCCACATGGAAAAGTGTCCATGTCAGACAGGACTGTAGTCAACATATTGTGCTGTTTGACGTGATGATAACCGTGATATGGCTGTAGTAGTCGGCAGGGCAACAAGCAAGATGAACTGGAACTTGATCGTGCCGTGTGGGGCAGTCCCACATGGGTAAGTGTCCATGCCAGACAGGGTCAGTCTTCACAACAAGTTCTTTAGTTTTGTCCACTCTTAAATAAAAGGCAGCACCAGCAAATGGGGCTACTTTTGCAGAGCAGCTCTTGGGCACAGGGGATTTAATGAAAATTATATCACTTCATCCAGACCACCATACTATTTGTTTCCTAACTATGTTCAAACGAAAAAAAAATGCAACAAAACCATTGACTTCTTTGACTTGACTGCAGAATTCTGAGATTTTAGTGTCTAGTTTCCGTCTTTCGTTTGAAAGCCTCGGAATTTTGAATGGCAAACTTGAACATCTTCAAAGTAATGAACTCTTTTGACTCATATTACCAGGAACCCTTTCATTTCTAAAACCGTAATCTTTGATTTTTAGACCCCTTTTTTTTTCAAATGAGAATATCGTTAACATTCTGATCGTAATTTTCACTTAAGTCAAAAGGCCGAGCTCACATTTTGATTACCAGGCTTCAAACTTTTCAAATTCGCCCAAGCCTGAAAGAAATTCTTCCATCTGCTGCAGGAAACGGTCAGAAAGACTGTTATGTAGGTTACACACGGGTCACACATCCTACACTCAATCGTACCCTTTAAAAATATAGACGCACCATGGTGTATGTCATGTGACGAGCCGTTGAGCATCAGACACCACCTTGATTGCTCGGACTTGTACGATGTGAGACAAAACCACTACACGGCGGACAAGTTAAAGAACCTCTTTCGAGACGTCAGTCCTGACACAATTTTTTTTACAAGAGATCAGTAGATTTCACCCGATATAATTTCATGGCTGTTTTTCTTTAGTTGCATTTTAGACTTGCAAGGTTAACGGTGAGCATGGTTTTTAACTGTTGTCTTTTATCTTAACGGGTTGTTGTTTTTTTTTGACGTGGTGTAAACCTGATATGGCTCGCAAGTCGTTTGGGCTATAAGCAGTATGAACTTGAACCTGGTTGTCATTTTTGACGTGTTAGCCCTGATATGGCTATAGTAGTCAGCTGGGGTATAAGCATTATGAACTTGAACCTGGTTGTCATTTTTGACGTGTTAGCCCTGATATGGCTATAGTAGTCAGCTGGGGTATAAGCATTATGAACTTGAACCTGGTTGTCATTTTTGACGTGTTAGCCCTGATATGGCTATAGTAGTCAGCTGGGCTATAAGCATTTGAACTTGAACCTGGTTGTCATTTTTGACGTGTTAGCCCTGATATGGCTATAGTAGTCAGCTGGGGTATAAGCATTATGAACTTGAACCTGGTTGTCATTTTTGACGTGTTAGCCCTGATATGGCTATAGTAGTCAGCTGGGTATAAGCATTTGAACTTGAACCTGGTTGTCATTTTTGACGTGTTAGCCCTGATATGGCTATAGTAGTCAGCTGGGGTATAAGCATTATGAACTTGAACTATGAACTTCCAGAACGGCTGTGCAGATCGTTTCAAACTTCATGGAAATACACTGATGTCTTTATATTTTTCCCTACATGATACAGTACTACAAATATAAGAAAAATACTCATTCTGATCAAACTCATTCTTGCAACTCGGCTTGACAAAATTCGACCACAAACCTCCCGCCCTAAATTAAATTCCAAATGAACGAGATATCGATCATCTCTGGATCTTCAGCTCCAATGTCTTCTGCTTTGAAAATAGAGAGGCTGAAGCAGTGGCATCACCAGCTTCAAATGGCTCCTCTTCCACATACCGTTTCCGATACCTGTCATCGTAATTCAGCTGAAACTAGATCTTGTTAACCCTTTTGACTCCCTCAGCTTATCCCCTAGCAATGTGCAAGATAGTGCTCGTTTGATATCCACTATGGACTGAAGGTTTTTCGAAATAAACAGGCTTGCTCGGCAGCGTTTCCTTATCACAAGATGGTGCTGGACTATCACCACTCCATGACAGCATCGTAAGTGCTTGACGTGGCCTCTGGCTCTTTTAGATTTCATCTCCGACTTCAACTGTTGTTCGAATTTGCAAAGTTAACGGTGAGCATGGTTTTCAACTGTTGTCTTGTGTCTTAACGGGTTGTCGTTTTTTGACGCGGTGTTAGCCCTGATATGGCTCTAGTAGTCGGCTGGGCTATAAGCATATATGAACTGAACTGAACTGAAACTATTGTTGGAGTACTAAGACGTATAACTTCCTAAACTGCGTTGATCCGCCAGTCTGCGTGGTTCGACAGATCCTTTTTGTCATTTTAGACTTTCAAGGTTGACGGTGAGCATGATTTTCAACTGTTGTCGTTGTCAGACGTGGTGTTAGCCCTGATATGGCTCAAGTAGTCGGCTGGGCTATAAGCAATATGAACTGAACTTCGACTTTTTTATTTTTTTTTTTTTAACCGGGTTGTTTTTGACGCGGTGGTAGCCTGATATGGTTGTAGTAGTCGGCTGGGTTATAAGCAATATGAACTTGGGGGTGGGGGGGGGGGTGGCACATGGGGGAACTAAGGAGATGAAGAAGAAGGGTGGAAGAAGGAGGAAGTGTCCAAAGGGGAGATAAGCCCTACAAGTGCCAGCGGGAATTCCAGCCGCCCTTCAACTTGTTTGCTTCAATTAACTTTCGTGTTAGCACTCGGCTAGAATTGAACTGGAATCGATCTTTTTTCAGTCTTCCCTCTCGTCCACCCATACCCTCGGTTTTTTTTCTTATTATTTTTGTTCTTTTCTTGTACAAAAATAGTCGTGTCGACCAGAGAGTGGTGTGTGGATTTTTATTGCCATATTTCGGAGTTAAAGGTGTAAGACTGGAGCCGCCGTGGGGATGCCTGGGTTCATAAACAGTATCTCCACCATCTGGAGATTCTGTGCCAGAAATTTACTCTTTTCTGTCAATCTGTTTCTGCCTTGTTCTTTTGCTTTCTGTCAGTTTTGCTATCATTTTCTGCCTTGCTGGTCCATTCACCTGTGTCTGTTCAATAAAGTCTTGCGTACGTTTTCTTAGAATTGATAAATGGGTACATGTATTAAGTGCATTTTTGGCTGTGGGGAGGTGAGATATGCGGATGCAATTTTAGGTAATTTATGCACGTTTTTTATGTTTCAGGGTCCTTACTTCTGTTTAAATTTGTATTCAGGTATGTTTTTTTAAAATCCCCTGTGCGATAAACTGGACGGAATGGTCAACGCTATGGGTATCTCCTTAGATTATGTGCGTGAATGCACTGACACGTGTGCTTAATTGTTTTTCCTTTTTTCCCCTGTTGATGTATGTTTTAAATGGTTATAGCCTAGATATGGCTCTACGCAGTCGGCTTGGCTTTAAACGGTAATAAAACAATTAGCCCTGATATGGCTCTAGTAGTCGGCTGGGATATAAGTAATATGAACAATATGAACAAGGAGGAAGATGGAAGGGAAGTCAGAAAAAATGCAATGGGCTTCTGACATTTCGGAGTGGACGAAGTAATTGCAGAAATCGAGGCTTTGGCACACAACCGACATAACTGGGGAGGGGTAGGGATCTGGTGTTCTTTAATGCAGCACCCCACTGACTGTTCACGAAGTTAAAGGGAAAAGCATACGAAGACATGGTAAATTTAACCCAAGTGCATAGTATTGTATTGCGTGATTATCTTTGCCGTTGAAAAAGACGGTTTATTTATCGTTCTCATCTTCTTCCTCTTAAAAAAAAAACTGTTAAAAAACTGTGTGAAAGCCACTGAGCATTAACTTATTAAGCATCATGTTGAATGCTTGGACATGCACGACGTGAGATAAAAGCTGTAGACTGTGTACAGAACCTCCAGAGAATTTCCCCATGATGCAATTTTCAGGGTCTGACAAGAGATCAATAGATTTCATCTTACATGGTCATACCTGTGAAGAAAAATCTGAAGTTTCAGACTTGAAAGAAAATGTGAGCTTGGTTCTCTTTTAACTGTTGTCTTCCTAGTTAAACTCGTTGTTTTTGACGTGGTGTTAGCCCTGATATGGCTGTAGTAGTCGGCTGGGCTATAAGCAATATGAACTGTATGGCTGTAGTAGTCGGCTGGGCTATAAGCGATATGAACTGTATGGCTGTAGTAGTCGGCTGGGCTATAAGCGATATGAACTGTATGGCTGTAGTAGTCGGCTGGGCTATAAGCAATATGAACTGTATGGCTGTAGTAGTCGGCTGGGCTATAAGCGATATGAACTGTATGGCTGTAGTAGTCGGCTGGGCTATAAGCGATATGAACTGTATGGCTGTAGTAGTCGGCTGGCTATAAGCGATATAACGTATGGCTGTAGTAGTCGGTGGCTAAGCGTATGAACTTATGGCTGTAGTAGTCGGCTGGGCTATAAGCGATATGAACTGTATGGCTGTAGTAGTCGGCTGGGCTATAAGCGATATGAACTGTATGGCTGTAGTAGTCGGCTGGGCTATAAGCAATATGAACTGTATGGCTGTAGTAGTCGGCTGGGCTATAAGCAATATGAACTGTATGGCTGTAGTAGTCGGCTGGGCTATAAGCAATATGAACTTGATCAGACGCTCACAGACCTGTCTGCTCAACCTCTCTCCTGTCCATATCGAGCATATTCCCGGGGAAAAAATAGGCGATATTTGGAGGCAGGAGGAAGGAAGCAATAGAACGATATTGACCCCCACAATTTTGAGCATGAATCGGGATTCAGCAGATTAGATGTCCACTCCAGATGATAGTGCTTAATTTTTACCATGTTGCAAGCCTCCAACTCAGAAATCTTAATCGGATCAAAGATCCATTTATGTATTTATTTTCCTTGTTTCTCTCTTTTAACCCTTTGACTCCTACATCCTATCCATAAACTGCAAAAACAAAACCCTTTGACTCCCTCATTCTAATCACCTGATATGACTCTAGTAGTCGGCTGGGTTATAAGCAGTATGAGCTGAACTTAAGCCTATTCACCAGCTTCTTGCAGGAAACTTGTGAGCAGGATGAGGGAGTCAAAGGGTTAAGTTTTTGCTTTGTAGCATGGCTGACTGCAGGGTACTGGTGGACAGGGTGCAGGAGTAAAAGGGTTAATAAAAGGAAAGTTTTTATATCGACAGGACATAGTGCGTGTGCATGTGGTGTCGGTCTGCCTGTGGAAAACAGCAAGTTTTGCTCAAATTTGGTTTTGGGGATTTTTTTTTTTTTTTTTTTTTTTTTTTTAAATGTTTACCCGATTTCAGTCCAGGGTGTGGATCGTTGAGGAGTCGCAAATGCGTAAGTTTTGAAGCCATGGCGCCAAAAGTCATGTGATATACCCGCACACGCGGCGCGTGCGTGCGCGCGCACGCATGCACACATCACACACACACACCCGCGCCACCACGCACACACACACACACACACACACACACCACGCATGCACACACACACACAACTTGCAATGAGCATTTATTTACTAAATGTGATTGCATCTGATATGATCTTACAGCCTGTGTTTCTGGCTATAAGCAATATTTTATTGAACTAAACTGTGTGAATAGCATTTAGCATTTTCTCAAGAACTTTTGACAGTAATTCCATTCTCAGAGTTGTCTTCGCTTAACAAGTTTGTTTAGTGTGCTGCTTTACACGGTTTCACAATAACTGGGACAAACTTTTGTTTTCTGTAATTTTGGGGTTTCCTTTTTTTTTCTTTTTACTTTGTTGTTAATTGAGAAAGGATGCTGTTAAGATGGCTTGACCTTTTGTTTATCGTGTCCCTTCACTCGCCTTGTCAATCATTCGACAAGAAATTGGTTATGGAGGATTGTTGACCTGATAGCATCGTAACACTTGTTTGGATTGTTTCCATGTAGTTTTCCTTTTTTCATTCGTAGAATTAGTTTCCTTGTCATTTTAGACTTGCTAAGTGAGCATGGATTTTAACTTTTCTTAAATGGTTGTCATTTTTAAAAGCACTACTCGGCGGACTCCTTCAAGAACCTCTTCCGAGACGCCTCTCCTGATACAATTTTCCACTTTTTACAAGATATCAGATTTCATCTGATATAATTTTGTCTGTTTTGTTGCTTAAATTGCATTTTAGATTTACAAGGTTAACGGTGAGCATGGTTTTTAACTTTTTTTTTTTTCAAATCTGAACCGGGTTGTTTTTGACGTGGTGTTAGCCCTGATATGGTTCCAGTAGTTGGTTGGGCTATAAGCATTATGCGCTCTCGCTCTCTCTCTCTCTCTCTCTCTCACTCTCCCACACACACACACACACACAACACACACACACACACACACACACACACACAACACACACACACACAGAGGACTCGAACCCCGATCTTTTCCTGATGTAATCCTGTAGAACTGTTGTCTTTGGAAGCTTGCCAGAACGGCAGCTGTGGAGTGATCAGTCTTACATCACAAGTCTCTGGGTAGCCTCCCTTGTGTCACCTTTCTGACCCCTCGTGGCATCCGTTCCCGGATGTTGATATGCCAAAGTGGTTTCGGGCCGATATTGTGATCCCTTGTAAGACCCCCCCCCCCCCCCCACTCGGCGTCCTCCCCCTCCTCTGTCTGTCTTTCTCCTCTCCTCTCTCTCTCCTCTCTTTCAAAGTCCTTGATCCCTTATACAGATGTCAAATCGAAAGTACACAGTTACGTAAGAAATCTGTGGCAGGAGAATTGGAATGAACAGACAGATAAACTTTTCCAAATCCGCCCTAACCTGAAAGAAATTCTCCCGTCTGCTGCAGGAAACCGAAGGAAAGACAGTGTTATGTAGGTTACGCACGGGTCACACATCCTACACTCCTCGTACGTTTTGAAAAATGAAGAAGCACCATGGTGTATACCATGTGATGAGCCGTTGAACATCCGACACCTCCTCCTCGATTGCTGGGACTTGTACGATGCGAGACAAAAGCACTACACGACAGATTCCTTTTTGGGGCTCTTCCGAGACGTCCCTCCTGATGCAATTTTCCAGTTTTTACAAGAGATCAATAGATTTCACTTGATGTAATTTTACGTGTTTTTCTTTAATGGCATTTTAGATTTGCAAGGTTGACGGTGAGCATGGTTTTTAACAGTTGTCTTTTATCTTAACGGGTTGTTTTCTTTTTCACGTGGTGTTAGCCCTGATATGGCTCTAGTGGTCGGCTGGGCTATAAGCAATATGAATTGAATTGTCCTGTCTGGCTGTGTGTGTGTGTGTGTGTGTGGTGTGTGTGTGGGGTGTGGTGTGTGTGTGTTGTGTGGTGTGTCTCTGACAGACTCTCTCTCTCACTCTCATTCACACACACACCACGCACGCACGCACGCACGCACGCACGCACGCACACACATATATATATGTTACAGTCAAATCGGGAAATCAGGCATTCTCCGAGAATGCCTGAAAGTTTAGGCATTCACGGTAAATCCCTGGTTTGATCAGGCAATTCCGGCAATGACTGAAAATTTTCAGGCATTATCGGTGATTGACTGAAATAGGCTGTCAGGCATTATCGGAGAATGCCTACCGCTCACAATCTGTGTTTCTGGTGAGAGTCTGAAAGCATTTCAGCACATAAGCCTACTATAAAACTTTGAATGGCTGGGGTCGTAATTGGTTTCATGCCTCTTTTCCATCAGGAAGGTAGTGCTGTCCAGCCATCAACTGCCTGTGCCGGGCCAATGCTGTCAGTTTGGAATCTATTCTGTATTCTCTCTCTCTCTCTCTCCTCTCTCTTTCTCTCTCTTAATTTTAAGGCATTCAATTAAAGAACATAATGATGAAATCAGTTTAATGTTTAATTCTAACAACTAAAATGTACATTAAAACAGAACTTTCTGTCAACAGTTCATTTGTTTCCACAAGTGACACCGACTGTTGGTGACACCGACTGTTGCACTTCAGTTTTGCTTTGAAGCATTTGCACCGATTGTTCTGGCATTTCTTTGCACCCGAACAGTTGCACTTGACGTATCCTTGTCCTCCGCTTTGGGAGCCCAGGATGACTGCCTCTCGAAGACTTACGTGCTTAACACAGTTCATTTCACTCAAATACAACAGTTTTTGTGGACACAGTTCGAACTCGTTTCTGGTGTAGGCTCCTTTTAAAATCCCATGCTTGGTCACCAGTGTGTAGTTGTCATTTTCACTCCTGTCAAGAATCACCCCCAGGATATTCCGCGGGTCTCCACGGCCTCTATCCACCAGGGGAATGGGTATAGCGACGTTATCACCTCTCTTTCCATGACCGAGATCCAAGCGACTCCGCTTCACCATTCTTTCTGCTTGCTGGAGCTGACATACCCTGCTAGCTTGTCTGTGGTGGTGAATTTGTTTATATTGTCTGTCAAGCAATGCCACACTGTCATCAGTCACCAACTCCTCAGTACTGAGGTTTGCATTTCCAGGGTGGATGTTGGCAGTGTTACGCTGGGGTTCAGACCTAGTGAAACAATAAGAGATTTTTTTTATTAGAGAAAGAAAAAAAGACAAACAATAAAAGAATGAGAAAAAAAGAATCAAGAAAAGAGAAAAAAAGAATGGGAGGAAAAAAGCGAGTGAGAGAGGAGAAAAGAGAAAGAGGCGAGAAGGATAGCGGTCAGATAGAAAGTAAGAGAGGAGAGAGGAGAGAGAGAGAGAGAGAGAGAGAGAGAGAGAGAGAGAGAGAGAAATAAAGCATGAGAAAAAGAAAACAAGTGTTGGACCTGTGTTGGAGACACAGAGAGAGAGAGAGGTCAAAAGCGTGTACAAGTGGTCACTTACCTTGCCTCGCCAGCTGAGTGGACGTCAGCAGCACGGTGGACGTCAGCAACCACGACGTCTGCACGGTGGACGTCAGCAGCATGGTGGACGTCAGTAGCATGGTGGACGTCAGCAACCACGACGTCTGCACGGTGGACGTCAGCAGCATGGTGGACGTCAGTAGCATGGTGGACGTCAGCAACCACGACGTCGCAGCATGGTGGACGTCAGCAGCATGGTGGACGTCAGTAGCATGGTGGACGTCAGCAACCACGACGTCTGCACGGTGGACGTCAGCAGCATGGTGGACGTCAGTAGCATGGTGGACGTCAGCAACCACGACGTCTGCATGGTGGACGTCAGCAGCATGGTGGACGTCAGTCGCATGGTGGACGTCAGCAACCACGACGTCTGCACGGTGGACGTCAGCAGCATGGTGGACGTCAGTAGCATGGTGGACGTCAGCAACCACGACGTCTGCACGGTGGACGTCAGCAGCATGGTGGACGTCAGTAGCATGGTGGACGTCAGCAACCACGACGTCTGCACGGTGGACGTCAGCAGCATGGTGGACGTCAGTAGCATGGTGGACTCAGCAACCACGACGTCTGCACGGTGGACGTCAGCAGCATGGTGGACGTCAGTAGCATGGTGGACGTCAGCAACCACGACGTCTGCACGGTGGACGTCAGCAGCATGGTGGACGTCAGCAACCACGACGTCTGCACGGTGGACGTCAGCAACCACGACGTCTGCATGGTGGACGTCTGCAGCATCGTGGACGTCAGCAGCCATGGCCACGTTCGCAGGGTAGACGTCAGCAACCACGACATCTGCGGCCATCTCAGCATCACTAGTGCCAGAATTTCGCAACGAAAAGTCACGTAAATCATCCTCAGTGTGAAACGCGTCAATCATTTCTTTCGGTAGAGAAGTTGAACTCAGCCCCAGTCTTGGTTGACATCCAAAGAGAGCCTGATATGGAGATCTCTTGATAGCAGCACTGTATGACCTGTTTTTTATGAACTGAACAAATCGGAGCCCAACTGACCAACGAGTAGTGGAGTTGTCGGCCATCCAGGCAATCAACATGTCCTTTATATCGCCGTTTGCTCTCTCCACAGATCCTTGGGACTGAGGGTGTCTCGGCTTGCCATGGACAAGTTTCAGTTCAGGCCACAAGTCTCTCAGTTCTTTGATAATTGCTGCAGTGAATTCAGAACCATTGTCCGATTGTAGGATCACAGGAGCTCCAAGTAGTGCAAAGATGTCCATCAACTGAGATGCTACCTCACAAGCTCTTTTTGAGGTCAGTGGTCGCAACACAACGAACTTTGTAAGATGGTCTTGATAAACCATTATCCACTTGTACTGACCATCGTCCATCGACTGAAAGTCAATCAGGTCAACTTGACACCTGGAAGAAAAATCACTTGAAAGGATGGGTTTCACAACAACTCCTTTTGTTTTTTGTCGCTTTGTCTTTTCTCGGCACACCTTGCAGAAAGACTTGAAAAGTTCAACGCTTTCTCTGTGCACATTTGCAAATTTCTGTTCAAGTTCCTTTAGAACCCTATCCCTTCCACCGTGTCCTGTGGCAAGATGAGCTGTTCTGATCACGTCGAATGTGTCTTCAATTGTCACATAGTAGATCGGGGTTTCAGCAGGTGACTTTCGTTTCTTTATCATCTTGTCCATGTGCCCACATCGAAGGATTTCATACCTGATTCAAAATCAAGAGATCACTATTTTATTATCTGTGTCTGCGCGTGTGTGCGTGTGCGCGCGCGCGGCGTGTGTGTGTGTGTGTGTGTGTGTGTGTGTGTGTGTGTGTGTGTGTGTGTGTGTATGTTAGAGAGAAGTGATAAAATTCTTGATACAAGGAAAAGCGAGAACAAGAAACAAAAATGAAAATGGGAAACAAAAGTATGGGACATGTGCGCAGAGAGAGACAGAGACAGAGAAGAAGAGAGAAAGAGTCAGTCAGTCAGTCGCAGAGAGAGATACATACATCGAGACAGACAAACAGTGACAGAGAGAAGTGACAGAGAGAGACGGAGACAGACAGAAAGACAGATTTGAGAGAGAGGGAGGAACGAGAGAGAGAGAGGAGTCTACTTACTTCGAAAACAGCTTGTACTGACGTGGAGTTTTCCGACTTCCGTTTTCCATCATCTCTTCAAGTATTTGAAAATATTTTGACTTTGGCATCAAGTGTTTTTCATTTTTGGCGTACTTTTGAAAGGGTAACCGATTAAATCGGTCTTCTACCGATTCTGTTTCCTCCATTGCTACCCTCAACATTGAGAGCAACGTCACAATGGAACTAGCATTATACTGAAAGTGAACTCCAATCACTCCAAACTCGGCGAAAAGGGGAAAAAGTTAAAGAGACAATGTGCTATAAGAGAAACTCACAATAAATTCATGCTCAAGGCCGGCTATGTAAAAACAAACTCCAATCACTCCGAACTCGGTGAAATGGGGAAATGCAACGAACCTTTTAACCCCTTCAAGTCTCTCATTCCTATGTACGTTTGACTACAAGCCCGCTCTGTTAGAACACAAACTATCTCATCTCTCATCTCTCATCATCACGCGGAAGTGTTACACGCGGTAGTGCTACTCGCGGTAGTCTTACACACGCGATAGTGTTACACACACGCGGAAGTGTTACACGCGGTAGTGTTACTCGCGGTAGTTTTACACACGCGATAGTGTTACACACGCGGAAGTGTTACACGCGGTAGACAAGGTCTACAACCCGTTTTGCCTAACAGTCAGGCAAAACGGGAAATTTGCACAAGTAGTTTTTAGTCATTTCCTGATAATGCCTGAAAATTTTCAGTCATTGCCGGAATTGCCTGATCAAACCAGGGATTTACCGTGAATGCCTAAACTTTCAGGCATTCTCGGAGAATGCCTGATTTCCCGATTTGACTGTAACATATATATCCTATGTGTATTGTAGAGTTAGTGTTTTCTCTTCATGGACGAGGGTTGGATGTTAAAGCATTTATGTGCTTATGCCACCACTCTCGAAGATCTCCCGTCAACAAATCGCCTGCCTGCCTGCCTGCCTGTCTGTCTGTCTGTCCCTCTCTCTCTGTCCGTCAGTCACCCCTTTTTCTTCACCCCTTGTCTTTTTCCCCAGCCTCACACTCTTCCCCCTCCGCTGCCTCTGACTTAATGGTAAGTTATTATTTGTGGCATCAGTCTCGTGAAGAATTGGCAACATCTTTAGTACTCCCTTTGATGGTGTGTGTGTGTGTGTGTGTGTGTGTGTGTGTGTGTGTGTGTGTTGTGTGTGTGTTGTGTGTGTGTGTGTGTGTGTGTGTTTGTGTGTGTGTGTGTGTGTGTGTGTGTGTTTGTTCTTTAAGGTTTTTTTCACTGAGTGATATTAGACGAGTGCTTGTTTGTGTACGAGTGAGAGGGGAGACGACAGACAGACAGAACAAAAGGGTGGAAAGAGAGAGACAGAGAAGGCTGCAATTTTTCAACTCAGCATTTTGTGTTCGTCATAGATTATTTAAGGTACAGCGTAAAAATTTGCTGAAATATTTGAAGATGACATCAAAGGAAACTGGGCCTGCGATATATCTAGTCTGTAGTCTGTTGTGTTTTAACATCATTCGTTAACTGCTCTCTCTCTCTCTCTCTCTCTCTCTCTCTCTCTCTCTCTCGTCTCTTCTCTGTCTCTGCTCTCTCTGTCTCTCTCTCTCTCTCTGTCTCTCTGTCTGCTCTTCCTGTCTCTCTCTGCTGTCTTCTCTCTCTCTCTCCTCTCTCTCTCTCTCTCTGTGTGTGTGTGTGTGGATGGCGCGTGTGTTTTTCTGTGGTATTTTTAGTATATGTATCTGCGTGTTTGTTGGTGCTACGCTTAATAATTCTTGCAAGTATATTTGATGTCTGCCTGCGAGAGGAGTTGATCACTGTTGCACGCTATGCGTGTCAGTGGTGTGGAAACGTTGAATGATAAGATGGTCAAGCCACTCTAACGTTCTTCCTTTTTTAAGGTGCTTACGTACAATTTACATTCCTCCTAATGCAATTTTCCAGTTTTTACAAGAGATCAATAGATCTCGCCTGATTTTAGGACTGCTTTCCTTTAATTGCATTTTAGATTTGCTAGATTAATGTTGAGCATGGTTTTTAACTTATCTTAATCGGGTTGTTGACGTGGTGTTAGCCCTGATATGGCTTTCGTAGTCGGCTGGGCTATAAGCAAAATGAACTGAACTCAGCTGCTGTCACTTTTTTTTTTTTCCCATATGACTGGAATGCTATTGGTGTGGCAGTTAATTCAGAAGGCAGTACTTTGCATCATTTTTTCTCTCTGTCTCTCTCAGTCTGTCTCTCTTCTCTCGTCTCTTCTCTCTCTCTCTGTCTCTCTCTCTCTATCTGCCCCTCCCCCCCCCCCCTGGTGTTGACCCTGATATGTAAATAATAATAATATATCTATTGTCTGTTTTGATGTCATTTGTTAAAACAGACAACAGACTAAATATATCATTCGTTTTTTTTCGTGGGGATGTCGGGGGATCCTGCAATATAAATGGTACCCCACCTTCTGGAAATTCTGCGCTAAAAAAAAAATCCTCTTTCCTGTCACTCTCTCTTTCTCATTTGCTTTCTGTCATTTCTTCCTAGGATTTTCTGCCTTGCTGGTCCATCCATCTGTACATGTTCGATAAAGTCTGACGTACTTTCTCTTAGGATTGATAATTGGATACATACGTTGAGTACATTTTTTTTTTTTTGGGCCCTATGGTAATGAGGGATGCGAAGCAATTTTTGGTTAATTTTGGCCTGTTTTAATGTTTTAGAGTACTTATGTTTAAATTTGTATTCAGGTGTGTTTTTATATCCCCGTGCGATAAATTGGACGAAGTGGTCAACGCCGGGGGCATGTTCTTAAGATTATGTGCACGAATGCATTGATGTGTACTTAGTTAATTTTCCTTTTTTTTCTCTGTTGAAGTATGGCATGTTTTGAAACGGTTCTAGCCCTGATACGGCTGTACGCGGTCGACTGGGGTTTGAACAGTAACGCGCGCGCGCGCGCACACACACACACCCACCCACCCACCCACCACCAACACACACTCTCAATCACTCTCTCACACACACAGACACACACGCACCCAACACACACACAACACAACACACACACCCACACAGACGCACATACTTACACTTACACACACACGCGCGCGCACACACAAACAAATATCAGACTCCACACACACGCACACACGCACGCACGCACACACCCCCCACACACACACACACACACACCCACACACACACACCCACACACACCCCCACACACAGACGCACATACACACACTCACACACACACGCAGGCGCGCCGCGCGCACACACACACACACACGCGCATACGCACACACACACCACCACACCACACCACACACAAAAACACACACACACACGCACACATACACACACACACACACACGCACACACACACACACACACACACACACTCACAACACACACACACCTGGCCTAATTACAAAACGTGTTTGACATCTTGTGCGTAAAGAAACCAATCTTAAATCATTAAAGCACCCGCGTGATCACGACGATAGACTAAACTTCACAAAGAGAAAGTCCTGCAAACCAAACCAAACCACCCGACTTTGAATCCACAAAGATTTTTTGTTTAAAACGGAGTGCTCGGCAAGAGTTCAAAATCGCTGAGCAAGCAGAATCGGTAACTTAAGCAGACGATCCATTATCCGGCAGAGGCCCGAGGGTGTTCTCAAGTCTAGTCTTCGTGCAGGAAGGTTGGAAGTGTAGCCTACCCGGTAACATGACCTGAAAATCGTTTATCTAGGAGCGGCGCAACAGGGTTGATTGCCACTGTGTGTTCAGCAGAGTTCACAATGTGTGTGTTAGAGAATCGGTAATTTAAGCTCACGACTCATTATCCGGCAATGTCCTCAGGACTTTTTGTTTTGTTTTGTTTGTTTGTTTGCTTGCTTTCAGACGCTCTGCCTGGGCAGTTTGGACGTGGAAGTGATAAACGTAGGCTGCGGAAAAACTAGTTAACCTTTTGACTTTCGCACCTTGTGCACCAGCATCCTGCATTGTCAACTATGCTAGCGAAGCAAAAACTTGACTCTTTGCTTCCCTCACACTGTCTACCAGCTGCTTGAAGGAAACTGGTGGATGGGGGTGAGGGAATTGAAGGAAGCTAGTGGACAGGATGAAGGAATCAAAGGGTTAAGTTTCTGCAGTAGATGGATAGGGTGTGGGGAATCAAAGGGTCAAAGTGGAAGTTGAACAGAACCAAAAGTAGCTTTGTGCCGAGGTCGGTCCTACTTGTAAGCAAGAATGAGTCGGTTGCGCGCGACTCCTGTGTGATCAGAATGGCTGACAACTGTGCTAAAAGGGCAAATTACGCACACACTTGCACGCACGCACACACAGACACGCACGCACACACAGACACGCATGCGTAAGCAAGCGCGCCACATCACACGCACACACCACATCGCGCGCGCACGCACGCACGCACACACACACACACACACACAAACACACACCACACACCACACTCGCACTCAAACTCGCACACTCATAGACAGACAGACAGACAGACAGACAGACAGACAGACGCGCGCACGCGCACGCGCACACGCACACGCACACGCACACGCACCACACACACGCATACGCACATACCCACAACACACACACGCATACGCACATGCCCACAACACACACACGCATACGCACATGCCCACAACACACACACACACACACCCACACTCGCGCGCACAAACACACACACACACACGCACACACACACTCTTTCTCTCCCTCTCCCCCTACTCTTCCGAGACGTCCCTCCTGATGTAATTTCCCAGATTTTACAAGAGATCAATAGATTTCACCTGATATGATTTTAACGGCTGGTTTTTGACTATTGTCTTTTTTCTTAACGGGTTGCTTATGACGTGGTGTTAGTCCTGATGTGGCTCTAATAGTCGGCTGGGCTATAAGCAGTATGAACTCATGTGTTAGCCCTGATATGGCTCTTATAGTAGGTGGGTTATAAGCAATATGAACTTAAGGAATCTGTGTGATATTATTGGTTGATATGTGGATGGGACGCCCATGTGATATTTGGGTAGGGCGCATGTGGAATTGTCCGAACGCAGACTGATCAGCTAACGAGGTGCTGGCAAAGTTAGCAGTTAAAGCTCAAGATCCAGTGTCCGTCTTGGTGTTTGGTCTGACCGCGTGCAGAGAAGTTGGAAAGGCATACAGAGGCCAGAAACGGTAACTTAAACTGCAGTTCCATTATCCGACAATGCCCTGACAAGCTTCATTCAAACGGCAAGCAGGAGCATTCAAAACGTGTGCCCCAGCCGACGAGGTAACTTAAGGTAAAGATCCATTATCCGACAAAAAAGGGAGGGTTTACGGTGACGCTGTGTGGCAAAGCCTGAAAAGTGTGCGGCACTAGAAACACTCGAAGCGATAACTGAAGCTGATAATTAATTTTCCGGCAGTGGCATGGCAAGAGTTGAGTACAACTTGCGCATCAAGGTCTGAAAAGTGTGGGGTTCTGAGGCACCAACTTAATGCTGAAGTTTCATTACTGGTTGTAGGTCAGCAGTAGTAGTCCTTGAAGATTCCTTCAAATTCGCTCTGAAAGGTGGGAGAGTTAATGCGTGTGACGCCAGCTGTTGTTTAAAGTTCTTGTCAGTGACATTAGTAGTAGGACGATAAATTCTTGTTGATTTGAATTGATACCAGCCTACGATAAGTTTTACACTTTGGAATCTGCATATACATAGAGATCCACGATGCAGCAAGGCCGTTACCTGCCCCACTCGCTACATACACACTCTCCACCCCACCCCCCTCTAGTGGGGATGCCGGGGGCTCTTTCAGTACAAATAGTATCCCCACCTTCTGGAAATTCTGTGCTAGAAATTTCCTCTTTTCTGTCACTCTTTATTTTTCTTCCTTTGCTTTTCTTCACATTTCATCCTATCATTTTCTGCCTTGCTGGTCCATTCACCTTATGTGTTTAAGTTTTACGTACTTTTCCCTAGGATTGATAATTTGGTACATGTGTTAAGTGCATTTTTATCTGTAAGGAGGTGAGATGTGCGGAAGCAATTTTAGGTAATTTATGCCCGTTTTTATATATGTTTTGTCTTTGGGTATGCTTAGATTTGTGTTCAGGTTTGTTTTTTTTTTCAAATCCCCTGATCGATAAATTGGACAGTGGTCAACGCCAGAGGCATGTCCTTAGGTTATGCGCACGAATATGTATGTAATTTGTTCCTTTTTCTCTCCCCGTTTTGTATGTTTTGAAGCGGTTGTAGCCCTGATATGGATGTACGCAGTCGGCTGGGCTTTCAGCAATAATAAGAATAAAAAGCTTGTGATGTTTTATACTTTGGAATCTGCATATACGTAGATCCAGTGGATGAAAAAGGGACCAAATGAAATCCCAATGTGTTTATGAGCAGTGGTCAGAAGTGGGGAGAGGGGAGGCAACTATGATGTCAAAGGGGAAGTGAGATGAGTTCTGCAATTTGAAAAGTGGACATGCCATATCGGTATTGCCCTGTTCTGAAGAGGGTCCAGGGCTATAACCAAGAGGTAAGGCTGACGGGAGTGGATCGTGCCCAGTGCAACGAATCCAGTAGACTTGGGAACAGGAAGAAACATGAAATGGCATTCCTGAAATCTGTTGCGTAATTATTTATGGTTTGTCATTGAGACCATATGGTTTGCGTGTTCCAAGTTTATTTATGAGATGGGATTTTCTGTCTTTCCTGTCTGTGGTGCTGTTATTGTATAGAAACCACAGACCTTTCACTCGGATGTCATTGATTGAGTGGTCTGGTTGGTTGAAATGATTTGGGATAGTTTTATCCCTTTGATGACGGATATCAGCCAAGTGTTCTTTGAAACGTGTATCAAAGGTACGTCCAGTTTCACCAATGTACAGTTGAGAACATTTAGAGCAGCTGATCACGTAGACAATGTTATAGGTTTGACAGTTGAAATATTTTGTAATTTTCATATGAGATTTGGGACCTTTGATTGTGGTGGCTGTGCACAAGAAAGGACATGTCCTGCATTTAGGTTTGTTACATGGAGAGGTTCCTGGAGGTTGGCTGACTGGTTTGCTGAGACTTGAATGTACCAGCAAGTCGCGGAGATTTGTGTCTCGCTTGTAGACGATCAAAGGGAGCTGGTCAAAAGTTCCAGCTACAGTAGGACTGGATTGCAGAATGTCCCAGTTGGATAAGATGATCCTTTTCACATAGTGCATAGACGGGTGATAAACTAGACTGAGAACTGGCCGATCCTCTGTGACAGCTTCAGGCTCAGAATGGAGGGCATTTGACCGAGGGACAGAATTGACGTTTTTCCGGGCTTCATTGATGACACTGAGTGGGTAATGTCTGCGTAGGAAAATCTGGTCATTTTATCTGCTTTGTCATGGAAATCATCCTCATCTGAGCAAGCAAGAGCTGCGAGTTAGGAATGCTGTTTTTGGTGTTGGAAGTGTGAGATGATCGATAGTCCAGATAAGAATGAGTCTGTAGTTTTGTAGTGGACTGTAGTAACTAGTTTTTCAGATTGAAGAGAAACTTCGATGCCCAGAAAGCATACGGATGTGTTTGAAACTTCATATGTGAATTTGTTGGATGGATGAAAAGTTTGAACGTAATAGATGAATTGCAAGAGTTGGTCATGATCGAGGAATGTCACACCAGTGCCGTCATCAGTGTATCTTTTGTAAACTTCAGGCTTGGGTTTCTTGTATTGTTGTAGGATTTGTTCTTCTAAGTATCCGATGAACAGACAGGCATAGCTGGGGCCCATTTTTGTACCCATTGCGACTCCGCTAACCTGTGAAAACGTCTCATCACCAAATGAGAATGTATTCATTGTCAGGACCAGCTCCGCAAGTTGGACGAGGGTTGATGTAGACAATGTTTGATCAGGTCGTTTGTCTGGAAAATGCTGGAGAGCTTTCAACCCATCAGAGTGGGGTATGCTTGTTCACTTTGGATGTGACCTCTCTGTATACAAGTATTTGGGCTTGAAGGTGTGGTCTTTATTTATCATTTGAATCAGATTCAACGTGTGGTTAGTGTCTTTGATGAAGGTGGGCCAAGACTGGACTATAGGTTGCAAAATATGGTCAAGAAACTGAGAAATATTTTCAGTTGGGCAGTTGCAAGCTGACACAATAGGACGGCCAGGATTGTTGGTTTTCATGTATTTTGGGAAGTAAATAAAAAAGTGATTGGACCGGAAGTTGTTTGGTGAGTAGTCTGGCAGTGGGGGCAGCTGCTTGGAGGTTATGAGATTGTTGATACGTTTGGATATCTTGGCATGATTGGTCATGTGTGCAGGTTTGGCAATTTTTTTGTAAAAGGCTTGATGATGGAGTTGTTTTGGGGCTTCCTTTATGTACAGATTTCTATCCCAGGCAACAATTGCACCACCTTTGTCTGCTGGTTTGATGACAAATGTCGTCTCTGTTTTTGGACGCGGGCAGTCGCACTTGTTTGGATCTAGTAGTTTGGCTGGGCTATAAGCAATATGAACTGAACTGATGTGGTGTTAGCCCCGAGATGACTCTAGTAGTTTTGTATTGACGTGGTGTTAGCCCTGAGATGGCTGTAGTAGTTTGTATTGAGTGGTGTTAGCCCTGAGATGCTCTAGTAGTTTTGTATTGACGTGTTAGCCCGAGATGGTCTTAGTAGTTTTTGTATTGATGTGGTGTTAGCCCCGAGATGTCTCTAGTAGTTTTGTATTGATGTGGTGTTAGCCCCGAGATGTCTCTAGTAGTTTTTGTATTGACGTGGTGTTAGCCCGAGATGTCTCTAGCTAGTTTATTTGTATTGAGTGGTGTTAGCCCGAGATGGCTCTAGTGAGTTTTGTATTAGAATCGTGGTGTTAGCCCGAGATGTCTCTAGTAGTTTTGTATTGACGTGGTGTTAGCCCTGAGATGGCTGTAGTAGTTTTGTATTGACGTGGTGTTAGCCCTGAGATGGCTCATAGTAAGTTTTAGTATTGACGGGGGTGTTGAGCTCTATGATGATGGTGCTCTAGTAGTTTTGTATTGACGTGGTGTTAGCCCTGAGATGGCTCTAGTAGTTTTGTATTGACGTGGTGTTAGCCCTGAGATGGCTCTAGTAGTTTGTATGACTAGTGTATGAAGCATTTGTAATCTCTTTGTGGTTAGACGGGGGTTGAGGAATGGCCATTGTCAAAAATCATGCTAACTTTTGGAGAATCAGATAGATGTGAACAGCAGTTTCTTAGGAACTTCTGTCGATATTTTTGTTTTGAGGTTTGAGACAGTCTGACATTGTCCTCGCTTCACGTCAAAGTTCATTTTATCTGATGCTTCTTCAAGGTCACACAGCAGCAACCTTTAGAAGTACAAAACCTGAATTTTCTTAACGGTTTCAATAACCTTGAAGTGCAAAACCTGGTTTTTCTTAAAGGTCGCACAATAACCTTGAAGTACGAACCCAGAATTTTCTTGAAAGGTTGAACAACAACCGTGAAGTACAAAACCTGAATTTTCTAAGATTTCGTATGAAAAGGAAGATTGTTAGAATTACTCAACCATCATGTTTTTATTGATATTTGTTCTCCTGCATGTTTCGTACGATAAACAAGTGCGCATTGCAATCGTGAAAACACTTGTTTGTATCTCTTCAAATCGGGCACTGGCCTTAAAGAATGAACACCTTAATCTGTACTCTCCCTTACCCTCCTCTCTCTTTTCGTCTAACCCCCCTCCCCCACCCCACTTCTCGCTCTTTACCCTCCCTCTATCCATCACTCCTCCCTCCCTCCCTCAATCTATCTCTCTCTCCCTACCCATCTCCATCTCGCTCTCTTTCTCTCCCTCCCCATCTCCATGCCGTTTGCACGTGCACAACTGAAACACACGTGGAATTTTAATGAGAACCTACAGGAAGGCTTATATGATATTTAACAACAAATCCCATAACAGGACGGTCATGGTATGTGAATATTCTGCCCCTTTTTTTGACGAACTGGAATCGTGGATTTTATTTTATTTTATTATATCATATTGTATTGTATTTCATCATTGAAGAGAGAAGGAAAAAGAGGCTATTGTTTGCATGCACAAAAATGTTACTTATTGCTGACTCGCCTTTGAAGTTCTTAAAGTGATCGTGTGAGTGTGCGTGCGTGCATATGTGTGTGTGTGTGTTGCGCGCGCGCGCGCGTGTGTGTGGACAGATTGATAGTACCACACAACGTGACATGTTGCGAGGGAGGAAGGGAGAGGAATATATTTTTTTAAACTTTTTTGTGTGGATTTTTTGTTTTTCTGTCTTTGTCTTTGGTGTTGTTGCATCTTTCTTTCTGTTGTTATAGTATAAGTTATATAATATTTAGCAACGGCAGATACGTAAAGTTGATCAGTGTATCTTTTCCGTGTGAAAGTAAAATACATTGTTGGGTTGTCATTGCTGCTGCCGTTTCTTTAATTCTCTGTTCTCCTCTGTCCCCTCCCCTACCCCGTCCCCTTGCCGTTTTAAGGCGAAAATCGGATCCGGTATCCCCCAAGGTCTCATTTTTACATGAATAACTAAATGATAAACTTATTAACAATAAATATGTAAATGAAAAGATTATTTTACATTGACCGGGGGGAAAGATGTGCAATTTCTCTCTGTCTCTGTCTCTCTCCCTCCCTCTCTCTCTCTCATCTCGCTGTGACATAAAGAGGGTCATGACAAAAACACTTTCTGAATTACAAAAGAATCCCAACTCTTTATCAAGTGCGTGTATGCACCGACGGTTTAACTACTAACCAGATCAACGATTTGTTTATTAGATAACTTCCGTATGTAAATGGGCTGGACTGTTTTACTGTCTGTTCATCAGGCCTGTGGACCAAGAGCCCATTGCCTCATTTTTATGAACCAAAGAAATGTGTGTCAAGTTGCCTGTGCCGGCTTTGCCACAAGCCAAACTATTTATTGGTTTTAAATAAAATTGGAGGACAAGAGACGCATGCCAACCGTAGGTTTAGGTGAAAATGTGGATTTGTATATCAGCTGAACTTCTTTCTCTTCACGTTTGCCGTTACATTTTGAGTTTAGTCTCCATGATGAAACACGTCATCTGTAGCACATCCATAGACCTGTACAGCTTGTCCCGCAGGCTCAGGGGTGTCAGCCAGACCCCCTCCCTCAGCGACCTTTGATTGGGGGAAAAAAAAGAGGCAACGTTGGTGGGAGGTTCCGACTGCTAACTGTCGATACTATAGTAAGGGGAAGGAGCTGGCAGCTATGCAAGCTGGTGGCAGGTCGGGTTATCCGAAAGAGATGAAGACCCCGAATAGGGCCAGAGAGGGCTCTTCCATTCTCTCTTGGTCCCATTCTCTGTTGGTCCGGGGCCTGGACTGGACCTGATTGGTGCGTGTTGTGTGGCTATGTCTCGGGGGTTTTGTCAACTCCTCACCTTGTCATTCGGTTTGTAAATGAAGTAAGTGAAGACTGGGTCTGCCGACAATGCAGACAATGGACAGCCCCCCTTTGCTTGATGAAATGAGTGGCGTCGGGGAACTTCGGAGGTGATTGTCTGGAGAGTGGCGGGGTATTGGTGCTCTGGGTCCTATCCGCACCCTCGATGTTTCTTCTTTACTTGATTACGGAGTTCTGGGGGGGGGGGGGGGGCTGCCTGCTATCCATGGGGGGCACCGTGGATCTGGTACAAGTTGGAACCGTTTATTATGTGGTGGCTGAATCTGTTGCCAACTGAGCTTGCTTGGAGAGAGAAAATAAACTGGGCAAATGGGAAACACACTCTAGCTGTAGCTTGGGTAAGATAAAAAATGGAATCGGATATCAACTTGAAGTTAGAAAAATAATCAGTAATTACATGGAGAGAGAAGAGAGACTTGCCAATTGTAGTCGAGGTAAAAATGTGGAATTGGGACATTAGCTTGAACTTAAAAAAGTAAAAATCAATTTAAAATGTAAAAACAAAAGAATGATAAATGGGAAAACCAGGGGACACAGGTGAATCGTACGTTTATGTAAGAAAGTGGAATTGAAGAATTTGGGGGGTGGAGGCAGGGGGTGGGGTGGGGAGATTAATATACTTGGAAGACACGACACATGCCAATTGTAGCTAAGATGGAAAAAGAGTAAAAAGTCAGTTGAATTCTAAATGATAAAATGGGAAGCTACGACGCATGCCAGCTCTAGCTAAGGTGGAAAAAGGTAGAGCTGGAAGTCTTAATTTGAACGTTGAAAAAACATAAAATGGGGGGAATAGGAGACATGCCAACTTTGCTTTTTGTCCCATAATTCTGAAAATGCAGGGGGATGAGTTGGTAGACCTCAACTTTTCTCTGGGGCCAGCATTATGAGGGCGATGCTGACCTCCTCTCCTTTGCTACTTTACCTTTACCTAACTTTGAAGATAGGTAGCCATCCACACCTGGGTAGACAGGAGGCCACACGAACATATATTGAGTTCTACAGGCGTGATTTACACCCATGCAAAAACATATGAAGGCAGATTGGAAGGTGAGTGTTCTGCCTGTGCACCAAGCAGACCAGTCGAAGCTGAAATTTCTAAAACAAAATAAGATAAGGTAGAGTTTGCCATCAACTTGAATTTCAGAAAGTTGATGAAATGGGAAGATGGGAGGCATGTAACAGGTGTAGCTGAGGTAAAAAAAAAAAAAATATGGTTGGATATCAGTTTATAAGCTCTGCGGGCTGGCGTGTGTGTGTGTGTGTGTGTGTGTGTGTGTGTGTGTGTGTGTGTGTGTGTGTGTGTGTGTGTGTGTGTGTGTGAGATACATTGTATTTGATATCCATTTGTAAGTAAACGAATAAGTAAAAGAATAAATAAATGTCTGGAAAAAAAATTAAGCGAGACGCATGACAGCTGTTGCCGGAAGCAAAGCGATGCAGCCAGACATGATGTGGAATGTTTAGATTTTTTTTGTTGAAATCGGTGAATGCATAGATAGAGAAATAAATAAATAGACAAGTAAATAATAAATAAACATATAAGTATGTTAAGTAAATTAATGAAAGGGGGGGGGGGGGGCGAAGAAAAAACAAAGACGGATGTTTTATAACAACTGCAGAAAGGAGGGTGGGGATGGAAAGTACGTTTACATGTGGATATGTTTGGGTATGTGGGTGCGCGCACGCAGGTGTTTGCGTGTGTATATATGTGGGTGCGCGTGCGCACAGACGTGCGAGCATGCTGGTGTGTGTATACCACGTGCGTGTGCGCGGATCTGTGTTTGAAACAAATGTCTTTTAAATCTGTGCTAGTATTACCTCGGGCTTGAAACAGCCCCCCAAGCATTTTGGCAACCTCTAGCTGTCTTAAGGATGCACGTGCACAGAGATGTTTTCACTGTCTTTCAAGGACAATTGGGAAGATTGACTGCATGCCACTTTGTGACTTGGAGGAACTCGGGGTGGTGTGTGTGTGTGTGTGTGTGTGTGTGTGTGTGTGTGAGTGAGTGGTGGTGTGTGTGTGTGTGTGTGTGTGTGTGTGTGTGTGTGTGTGTGTGTGTGTGTGTGTGTGTGTGTGTGTGTGTGTGGTTCCGTCCGTCCGTTCGCCTACTTGTGATGCATGCCACTCTGTTACTAGAATGAACTTGGAGTGTATCTGTCGGCTCTTGTGTGTGTGTGTGTGTGTGTGTGTGGGGTGTGTGTGTGTGTGTGTGTGTGTGGTGTGTGTGTGTGTGTGTGTGTGTGTGTGTGTGTGTGTGTGTGTGTGTGTGTGTGTGTGTGTGTGTGCGTCCGTCTGTCCGTCTGCCTACTTGTGAATGCATGCCACCCTGTGACTAGAAGGAACTTGGAGTGTATCTCTGTCTGTCGGCTCATTGTGTGTGTGTGTGTGTGTGTGTGTGCGTTTGTGTGTGTGTGTGTGCGTGTGTTTGTGTGTGTGTTTTGTCTGGCTATGTGGACGAAGTCATGGACTCAGGATCTGACTGTCTCGAGTTCGATCCCAGCCCTCAACTTTTAAACTTGGCCCCTTTTTAGTGGCGCATCTTAATGCCCCAATCATTGTGGTAGTGTCAAGTAAGTCTTTCATTAGCTCCTCCCCATCTCCCTCCCCTGCTACCTCCTCCTTGATTGCTGGGACTTGTACGATGTGAGAGAAAAGCGTTACACGGCGGACTCCTTAAAGAACCTCTTCCGAGACGTCCCTCCTGGTGCAACTTTCCAGTTTTTACAAGAAATGGATAGATTTCACCTTGTATGATTTTACGGCTGTTTCTCTTTAATTGCATTTCAGACTTGCAAGGTTAGCGGTGAGCATGGTTTTTAATGTTGTCTTTTATATAAAAGTCAACAGTTAAAATCCATGCTCACCGTTGTCATTGTTTGACGTGGTGTTAGCCCTGATATGGCTCTAGTAGTCGGCTGGGCTGTAAGCAATATGAACTGAACTGAACTGAACTACAAGAGATCAGTATATTTCACCTATTATGATTTTACGTCAGTTTCTCTTTAATTGCATTTTAGACTTGCAAGGTGAACGGTGAGCATGGTTTTTAACTGATGTTTTTGTATTAACGGGTTGTCGTTTTTAATGTGGTGTTAGCCCTGATATGGCTCTAGCAGTCGGCTGGACTATAAGCAATGTGAACTTTGAACTTCCCTCCCCTCCTGCCCTCTCCATGTCAAGGCCTTGTCAGAACATTTGGTTTTTAGCGAGTTGAAAAAGTCTGCCAGGTAATCACTGGTGGTAACTTTGGATGGCGAGCATATGGAACTCTCTGAGCGTGATGAATCCCTCATGCATGCAAACACACAGAGACACACAGACACACAGACACACACACACACACACACACACACACACACACACACTCTCTCTCTCTCTCTCTCTCTCTCTCATTTTGAAATGTGTGTGTGTGCGCGCGTGTGCCTAATGATGATCTAATAATGATAATATGATGAATGAAAATAACACCATACATGATAAACACCATATATGATAACGGTAATAGTAACACCATACATTACTATCATTGTTTTTGAGGAAGCAAACTTTGATTTTTTTCAACCCACTTGTACAATTGCTGGAAAAGATTTATTCATAATTATGGCTTAACTACATTGTTTCTAGAGCAGGGTCACCCGGTTAGAAGAGGTATATACTGGGTCACTAAGGCCACCCTGGCAGACTGTCTCAGGTCTTCACACCGGGTATTTGTCCTCCCAGAAGAGTGGTTACGTGCTGAGTGTTTTGTCGGAATGTTTGGGTTAGGAGTAGAACAATTTATTTCATGGGACTGACTTCACAAAAAGCCACCTGAGGTCCAACTCCCCTCCCCTCCGCTCCCCATCACCCCACCACCCTTCCACGTCATGGGTGGTGTGTTTGTGTACTTTGGAGTTTGGATTTTGTTCAAGAGAGATTCATCACACTTGAACAATTCCATATGTGCTCCACCTAAATATCATCATCATCATCATCATCATGTGCCCTGCTGCATAGCGTTGGCTATCATGGCCGTCCATACGAATCTGTCGTTTGTCTCTGCAAGTACATGTCCCACCGTCTCTGTCTTCAGACAACCTCGACAACACTAAATGTAGTTTTCAGAAAAGAAAAAGGAGAGAGAATATGTATGTAACAGAGAAGATAAGTTATATCAAGGGTTATTCGTGGAACAGGCTTGAGTGTACCTTAGTTCATCATTTATCGGCTAGGCTGTAAGCAATATGAACTTGAACGTGAACCCCCACTCCCAATGTGAGACAAACACAATATTGTATAAGTTACCCCATCTTCTGTACCGTTCCTGTGCGCCCCCCCCCCCCTCTTTGCTGCTTGTTTCGGCTCTCCCAGCACACCTCGTAACCCACGGACATTGAGAACAACTCTGAGAGAGAGTGTACAGGGGCACAGAATCCTGGGCAGTTTTCGCAGTGCTATGATGGTGTTAGAATGGCAATGATAGTGACGATGCTAAAGAGGTTAATGTTATATGGAGACAGCGTGACAGGGCTGTACTTTATTATTTATTTTATAACATTCTGATCTCAAGCAGGCCTGAGATATACACAGCTGCGGGGTTTGTCAGGAAACTGAAGAAGTACCACCATCAGTGATACATCCGTAAATTGTATGAAACTTCGACTGTTGGTTACAGTGTTCCAAACGAGCCCATAGCAAAAGCTGTTTGTTTTTGACGTGGTGTTAGCCCTGCTATAGCTTTAGTAGTCGGCTGGCCTAACTTGAACTTGAGCTCATAGCACTCCTTAAAGAACCTCTTCCGAGACGTCCCTCCAGATGCAATTTTCCAGTTTTTACAAGAGATGAATAGATTTCACCTGATATGATTTTACGGCTGTTTTTCTTTGATCGCATTTTAGACTTGTAAGGTTAACGGTGGGCATGGTTTTTAACTGTTGCCATTTATCTGGAAGGATTGTTTTTGACATAGTGTTAGGCCTGATATGGCTGTAGTAGTCGGCTGGGCTATAAGCGATATGAACTGGAAGGAATCGGGTGGGGTCCGAAAAATCTCACCATTAATCTATAGTTCTGTTCTGTATTGAAATACATGTACCACCAGCATCGGTACCCCACATGAAGAGTGACACCAGGCACTAGACTATCATGCCCACTCATCTGTCAGATCGATAGCACAGTACGGCATCATTATCATCGTCATTATCATCATCGATAACCCATTTGTCAGGAAGAAACCCTGTATATATACTCTTAGAATTGCTGGGCAAAGAGCATCATCATCATCATCATCATCATCATCACCATCATCATTATCGTCATCGTCATCATGTATAATACATTTGTCAGAAGATACTTTTAAAATTGCTGGGTAAAGAGCGATAGTTGAATAAAAATGAAAAGAGTAGATGGTTTCCTTGACATTTCGTTCAGCAGGAGAAAACGGTGGATGTGAATTCTGAGTTCTACAAAGTTTTGTGTTAAATTATTCTTTGTTGTCTTTTGTGTACGTTTCACAAACACGAGTTGGCTGAAAATTCGCATCTGTCTGGTTTTGTTATGTTGAATATGTGTTCTGATTGCTCTTGTGTACGTTTCTGGATTCTGTTTGCTTGGATGCTGTCAGTCGCTTTCATGTAAATGGCGTATGGTTTGACTATGTTCCTTCCAGAACAGGGTCACCCAGAGAGATGCGCGCACTCGGTCACTAAGCTGATACTTCCAGTTGTCACATCTTGTTACGCTGGCGATTAACTCCCCGTCCCCATCCATCCCCCTGCCACCTGAAGAGAGCCATGAAATGTTAAATGTCATGCAAAGTTTAGATTACTAGGGGATACACTGCGTACCCGGTACCCGAATCTTTTACAAGAAAGGGTATTCTGCTAAATGTCTTTTTTGGGGTGAGGTTTGTTACAGATTAAAAACAAAACCGATTTATTTATGCGAGTGAAACGATTTGTTTACATAAGTAAAATAAATTATTTGGACGGGGTGAAATCGTTTATTTTCTGCAGTTGGAATATGAGCCCGGGGGTGGGGGGACACCCAGATTTCCAAAACGGAGCGCAACGAGAGCGTTGTCTAAATGTTTATACGGTGTTTGTGCTGGAGTCCCTTCGTTTAAATGTGAAAATGTCGTCGTGTGTCTGTCAGTCGGTGTGTGTGTCTGACCCCTCACTTCCCCCTCACTGTCTGTCTGTCTGTCTGTCTCTCTCTCTCTCTCTCTCTGTCTCTACTCTCTCTCTCTCTCTCTCTCTCTCTCTCTCTCTCTCCCCCCTCTCTCGGTTTCTCTATTCCTCCATCTCTTTCTCCCCTCCTTCGTCTGTGTCTTTCTCTCCGTCTGTCTGTCTCTCTCTCCGTCTGTCTCTTTTCTCCCCTCCCTCATCTGTCTCTCTCCACCTCCCTCCCCTTGTCTCAGTTTGTCTCTTCCTTCCTCCCTCCTCTCTATTCCTCTCTCATTCTCTGTCTCCCTCTCTCTCTCTCCTCTCCTCTCCTCTCTCCCTCTCTCCTCTCTCCCCTCTCTCTCCCTCTCTCCCTCTCTCTCTCCCTCTCTCCCTCTCTCTCTCCTCTCTCTCTCTCTGTCTGTCTCTCTGCTGTGTCGGTGTGAGGTATTGGCGTGTTTATATATGTTTAAAATACACTGACAAGTGTGTTTGCGTGTGCTTGCGTGTGCTTGTACATGTGTGTGCAAGTCGGAGTGTCCGTCCATTTTATATGTCTGCATGCCTATTTGTCTGTGTGTGCGTGTGTGTGTGTGTGTTGTGTGTGTGTGGTGTGTGTGATGGTATATCACCCGAGGGTGCTAACATGAGTTTCTTTTGCATACTTTTCACATGCGCCAAATTCGAATACACGTGAAGTCTTTTAAAAAACAAAACCTAGAACGTTTGACTTGGGGTAGGCCTATTTAGCAAGAATGGTCTCCGAAGGCCGCCATATCACCAAACCAAACGAGTAAGCTCCCGTTTTCAGTGAAATTCTGGTACTTGTAAATAGTCATACAGAAAATAAAGTGAAATAGCGAAACTGGTTTCCGATAGTAGGCCATGTCACTAAGCCAAATGGGTAATCTCCCTTCTTCAGTGAAGTACAAGTACTTTTAAGTCTTGAAGTCATAGACAAGAGAGAGTAAACTACATAGCAAACAGTTTTAAAAAGAAGTGAAGTTACCAAGCCAACTGAGTATATCCCCCTTCTTCAAGTGAAGAACCAGTACTTTTAAGTCATAGTCATATATACAAGAGAAACTAAACTAGCATAGTTTTGAAAGGAGGTGAAGTTACCTAGCCAACTGAGTAATCTCCCTCTTAAGTGAAGAACCAGTACTTTTCAGTCATAAAGTCATATACACGAGAGAAAAAACTAGACAGCATAGTTTTGAAAGGAGGTGAAGTTACTTAACCAAATGAGTAATCTCCCTTCTTCAGTGAAGGACAAGTTTTCATAAGTTGTTAGGTCGAAAATAAATTAGTCAAGCCATTGTGGCAATGTCCCTTTAAGCCATTGTGACCAGTGTCCCTTTTTATATACGCGAAGTTGTTGCTTCCTGCAACTAAATCCAGATTTTGTACTGTTCAGTATCATTGTGGCCATGAAAGAGCGTCGGATGAAGTAAACTTGTGGACGAGTATGGGGTTAGACTACCAGAGCAGTGAAAATGTGTTTTACATAGTGTCAATAGTTCCTCAGAAAGTTTCGTTCTCACACCTTCCTCAGTAAAAGTACTGATTTTAGGCACTTGTTTTGGACGGTGTGACCTTGACTTTGGAGCCATGAAGTTCAATCTTACGCTTCCGCGTGTCTCCTCAACAGTCTGCGCCTCCGACCCAAATCTGTTACAGATCTGTCCATAAAGTAGTTGCAAAAGTCTTGTTCACACACACACACACACACACACACACACACACACACACACACACACACACACACACACACACACACACACACACAACCTGTCTTTAGTCGATAGAAACAACCCCCAACCTTTTTCAATATTTATTTGCTTGTTTATTTATTCATTTATCTTATTTTTTGTTAAAGGATATTGAAAAAGAGAGAGGAACTCCATGTACCTGCGTGCAGCTGGCGTCTTAAACAAAATATCGTTGTCATAACGACATCAAACACGTTCCTCCCATCCACCCCCACCACCCCCCACACTCCCCTATCCCCCTGGCACACGTGTCTTGAAAGTGAGACGTTTGATGGACTCCTGTTACTCCTGAGAAACGATCCAAATATGTCTAGTAAAAATCCATCCACAGTAATCAGTTAAGAGAGGGGGGGGGGGGGGTTGTCAGTTGGAGATACTGATTTTGGTGTATATATCAAGATTTTGCCTTTGTTCTTGTCAGTCATTGTTGTTAATGCCCCTGAAATTTCTTTACCTAATTTTGGTTTGGTTTGGTGGGAATTACGAGTGGATAAACTTAATTTTTACGAATCAAGACTTGAATATACTATTAAGAAATAAATAGTCATTTTGTTTTGCTATTAATTTCGACGTGAATAAACTCGAATCATGACGTAAATGAACTAGTTTGGTTTGTAAGGAATTATGACCTGAACAAAACTGGTAAAAACGTACTATTGCAAATGATTATTTTTACACCTTCTCTCTCTTTCTTTCTCAATCTGCCTCTGTCTCTGTTTCTCCCCCCCCCTCTCTCTCTTCCTCTCTCTCCCCTCCCTCTCTCCCCTCACTCTATCTCTGCCTCTCTCTCTCTCACCCCTACTCCGTTTCTTTTTTGCCCATGTCATTAAAGACAGACTCCATCAGCACTTATTTCAACTTTCCTTCAGTAATAGTTTCCAAGTGTGAACACAACACACACACACACACACACACACACACACACACACACACACACACACACACACATCTCTCTCTCTCTCCCTTTTTCTCTTCTCCTTTGATCTCTTATCTCTCTCTCTCTCTCTCTCTCCTCCCCCTCCCTCCCATCTCACACCTCCCTGTGTGATCAAAACCATACGTTTTAGGATCCTTCCCACCTCCAGCCTCTCATTTGTTCCTAGCGACATACTGACACTTTGTGGCTGCCTTCATTTCTAAGCTAACAACACGTGTGTGTGGGAGGGGAGAGTTGCAGGGGGGAGGGGGCAAAATAAAAACAAAAACAAAAACAAAAACCCCACACTTCAAAGAAAAGGGAGGGCGGACCGAGTTAACACAAACATGCAGCTACCTCCACCAGATTGGGTTTTTTCATTTACTCTCTCTCTCTTCCCCCAACTCATTAATAGTTGTGGTGGGCTAACGCAGAGATTTTATGTAGAGGTTTGGTTTTTGTAAGGTGGTGTCTCTTTTTCTGTTCGGTATGTTTTTCTGGCTTGTCTATGTCTCCATCTCTTTGTCTCTCTCTCTATCTCTCTCTCTCTCTCTCTTCTCTCTCTCTGTCTGTCTGTCTGTCTCTCTCTCTCTGTCTCTTATTCTATAATGCGCGTGTATCCTCTCTCTTCTCTCTCTCTCTCTCTCTCTGATCTTTGTCTCTGTCTCTCTATATCCCTGTCTCCATCTCTCCCTCCCTCCCTCCCTCTCTAATTCGCGTGTATCCGCTTTCTCTCTGTCTCAGAAAAATGGTTTTGAGGAAAAAGAAACATGAAAACAAACAAGACACAGATATAGAAGCTTTTGATCTCTTAATAACCGAAGCCTTCAGTCTAAGCGTGTTTCTTCGTTTCCTAATTATCTCATGTAAGAACAGTTAAGCAAGTAAACGAAACAGCAAATAAATAGACATTTCTTTTCACAGGCCATTGCTCGGGTTGTGTTTTATATTATAGAACTTCGTGATATTGGTACGCACAGTCCAGGAATGTTGAAGGCACTGGGAAATTTAGTATATAACATATTGCGGTATTCCATGTATGTACGTCTGTGCTATGTTTGTATGTATGGATACATGTCTCATCTGTCGGCGGCACCGGATTCGGTGTTGGCCACTGCACACCTGGGCACTATTATCTCCCTCCAGGCTTCTCTCTCTTGACTTTTGTGGACAATTTCTTGAATATTTGGGCCATTCTTGGTGTCATAATGTGCACTTTTGTTGTTGTTGCAAAAATGCTTCCTCAAGCGCAAAGTACATACAGTTCAGGTGTCCTGGCCATTGTTTCCTTGGAAATCCTCTGCCCACGACTGTGAAGTAGAAACCGATTTGGATACATGTATAGAAATTATATCTAACAATTTTTTTTTTATATGAGTCCAATTTTCTTGAACACGTTTATGCACGTTGTTTTGCCCACATTGTGCAGATGGTATGTTGCTGCACAGTCTGCATTCTTCCTCTTCGGTGGGTGTGCATGCTTTGTTTTCACACACAGACTTGTGTTCCACCAGACCTGACGAGACTTTGGAAATCTTTCAGGTGCATACTTGATGTTCTAGTGCGTATACACGCGAAGGGGCTTTAGGCACTGCACACATGTTGACCTGGGAGATCAGAGAAATCTCCGCCCCTTATCCACCAGGTAAGAGGTACACAGGCAGGATCGAACCCCAGACCTTCCGAATGGAAGTCTGACGTCTTGTCCACTGGACATCGGCACCTGCAATAAGTAAACATCATTTTGTTTATGCCACTACCGTCGAAAACATAAACTGTGTGTGTGTGTGTGTGTGTCGTTCGTTCGTTCGTTCGTTCGTTCGTTCGTTCGTTCGTTCGTTCGTGTTCGTTCGTTCGTTCGTTGTTTGATTTAACGTCTTTTCACTCTGAGTGATATTAGACGAGGGGGTAAAAACAAGGAGAAAGAGTTTGGCGGGTTGGACTGGGGGAAGCGGGGAGACAGAGTACGTGGGAGAGTAGAAAAATGGAACGAAAATGTGAAGGGAAAATTTAACACTAAAATACAAACTTCATAAACTTAAAGTTAACATTATTAACAAGACTGAACTAATGACTCTGAAATTTCAAGGAACAAAACTTGATCTGATGTTAACTACTTTAAAATGTGTGAGTGCGCGTGCGTGCGTATGTGTATATGTATATATTCATATCATACATATAATTTTTTTCCAGTATGTTTGGTAAGCATACAAATCTTGTTTACTGGCCAAACCATGGTTGTATTTAATGTCAGTTTTCTTCAACTAGCTCCCACAAAGAAAAGCGTGAGTTAACTGTTGGAAGAATACTTTGTTGTTGCCAAAAACAATACAAATTCTTTAAATGTCTAGTGTAGCATATTCTGGCACAAGCTGTATCAATGATTTACACACATTTAAAAATTAGAAAAATAAAGAAATAAAGAAAAGAAATGCCCACTAAGAGTGAAAACATTTAAGAATAAACTTAATCAGTGCATGCGTGCTAGTGCCCACATATAATGTTTTTCCCATTCCTTTTGTGTTTTATTTCGCCTTTTCAGTTTTTTTGTTCGCGAAGTATGAATACGTTCTTGCTCTTGTTTTCAACCCTAGAGAGGTCAACAGTAGGGACGCGCGCGCACGCACACAGAGAGAGAGAGAGAGAGAGAGGAAATCGATATAAATTAGCACAGCACTCTCTATCTGCTACAGCAATTACCCAAACCTATTCCATTCTGTACACGTGTCCCACACACAACCCAAGCCACGTGTTGCACGAGCACACAGAAGTTGGCTTCAAAACAACGAAGTGCATTTAGCAGACTGCACACACTTGACAGTCAACGGTTACTGCAGCTTGTTGAGCGGAAGCTTCACAGGTTCGGCAGGATTGACACAGAAACGGAAGTTTTCCCACCAATAAACCAGACCTCCTCTGGCCATAGATATAGTAATATATAGAATGTATAGATTGTATGTTCAGCGAACTAGTGGACCCTCTTGGCGGCATGTATTTGTCTACAAGCAACACCTACCACCTATCGTGTGTGTGTGTGTCTGTGTGTTCCACGTTGAAGTTCTGTATGTTTTGAAGCGGTTATATCGCTGATATGGCTCTACGCAGTCGGCTGGGCTGTAAACAACAATAACAACCTTTCTCAACGTTGTAGAGAAACAGCCAGTTGGATTTTTCTTCGGTATGTAATGGCATTAGAGGTATCATTTCCGTTAGAACTAATGACCTTTTGACCTTTTTCAGATTGTTCATCAAAGTGTTATCGTTGTCTTGTATCTAAAATCACTATTTTGAAGACGTTAATTAAATAAAAGAATTCTATGCATGTCTGTGGTCATATTACAGAGTGTGACATAGCCAGTTGCCTATCGTTTTATCCTAAGGTTGAAAACAAGAATCAAGAACAAGAACACATTTTATTTTGAGAGAGAGAGAGAGAGACTAGACTTGACAGTGTAAATGTCTATGATCATATCACAGATTGCAACAAATAGTTGTCTATTCATTACTGTGATCATGTAACGGAGTGCTTGTTGCATGTCTACTTATCCATGTCTGTGATCATTACCGTGATAGAGCTAATCGCCTGTTTCCCTATCCATATCTAGGAGCATATCACGGAGTGTGACAAAACTAGCGCCAGCCTCCCTAAGTATGTCTATGATTCTGACAGACGGAAGTTTAACTGTGAGATTACCGAGGCTTACGACAGGAAATTGGTGGTCTTGGCTAATAACCCCACTGCTTTCCGTTCCGTTGCCGCAACCGTCTGCAAGTTTGCAAGCAGACGACACGTTGGGGGTGGGGGTGGGGCTAATTGGAAAAGACGTGGGGTAGAGAGGATTTGGACAGATCTAATTTCACACAACTGCCAGAGAGATAGTTGCAGGGTCTTTGCAGCTTGAAAGGTATAATATAATCTTTTGAGGATGTCTAGAGATTTTCTCGTTGTAGTAAGCGATAATCCAGCCCTCCGCAACAGTTCCGAAACGACCTGCAAAATAAATACGTATACAAACAGACAGACAGACAAACAAACAAAACCTAACGATACAAGCAAAATGAAACAGAATTTAAAGAAACAAACTAATAAATATAAGGTCAGATGACTTCAGCTTCTATTTCCTCACCCGCTTTCATTTCTGATGTCCATTCAGGTTGGGGGGGGGGGGGGGGGGTCATGGTATCAATGGGTTACTTGTGGTTGTCGAAGAAGGGCCGTGCTCCCCTGTGGGGATGCCGGGGTTCTTTCAGTACAAATAGCTTCTGGAAATTCTGTGCTAGAAATTTCCTCTTCTCTGTCACTCTTTGTTGCTTTCTGTCGTCTCTTCCTATCATTTTCTGCCTTGCTGGTCCATTGACTGTATGTGTTCTATTAAGCCTTACATTTTTTCCTTAGGATTGATAATTGTGTACATATGTTAACTGGATGCTTGGCTGTAAGGAAATGTGCTATGCAGAAGCAATTATGGGGAATTAGACCATCTTTATGTGTGCTTATTGTCTTTAGGTATGTTCATGTTTGTAATTCAGGTTTGTTTTTTGAAATCCTTGGGTGATAAATTGGATGTAATGGTCAATGCCAGGGTCATATCCTTATATCAATTGTACGCATACGTTGATTTGTGAACTTATCTTTTCCAGCTGTTTTCTTCCAGTCGGATGTTGTGTACATTTTGAAATGGTTGTAGCCCTGATACGGGTCTGTGCAGCCGGTTGGGCTTTAACAGTAAAGAGTAAGAATAAGGAGGACCGTGGTCGTAGTCTCCTTACCACGATAGTCTCTCACTCAGTCTGATTCTGAGTGATTACTGTCTGTTAAAATGGCTTTGTGAGCAGTGTCGTTTAGTAATCTGGATCAAAACAGGCACTCAAAGTCATCTGGCGGCAGTGCAGGATCTTCTCTGGCGGGTGGTTCTGTGGCGGTTTGACATCTCTGGCTTCTGTGAGCTTCCTTGCATTGGGACTTCCACTTGAATGAACTTGGGGGGGTGTGAGTGCGTGTGTGTGTGTGCATGCGTGCGTGCGTGTGTGTGTGTGTGTGTGTGTGTGTGCATGCGTGCGTGTGTGTGTGTGTGTGTGTGTGTGGTTAAGTCTGTGTGTGTGTGAGGTGGTGCTGGGGATGTCAGGAACCCCCCCCCCCCTCATGGGGATGTCGGGGACTCTTTCAGTATAAGTAGCGTCCCCACCCTCTGGAAAATCTGTGCTAGAAGTTTCCTCTTTTCTGTCACTTTCTTTGTTTCTGCCTCGTTGCTTCGCTTTCTGTCATTTCTACCTATTATGTTTTGTCTTTATGGTCCATTCACCAGTATGTGCTCGATAAAGTCATACCATTTCTTAGGACTGATAATTGGGTATATGTATTGAGTTCATTTCTGGCTCTAGGGAGGTGAGATATGCCGGAGCAATTTCAGGTAATTTATGCCTGTTTTTATATATGTTTTGGTGTCCGTATGTATGCTTATATTTGTATTCAGGTGTGTTTTTTAATCCCCTGTGCGATAAATTGGACAGGGTGGTCAACTCGGGGGGCATGTCCTTAGATTTTGTGCGCGAATGCATTGATATGTGCACTTAATTCCCCCCCCCTTTTGAAGTTTGTATGTTTAAAGCGGTCATAGCCTTGATATGGCTCTACGCAGTCGTTGGGCTTTAAACAACAATAACAGCAACAATATGCAAAAGCAATTTTAGGTTTTTATCCCCGTTCTTGTACATGTTTCAGTATCCTTATGTTTCAGTTTGTTTTCAGGTATTTTTTAATTCCCTGTGCGATAATTTGACGAAGTGGTCAACACCGGGAGCATTTCCTTTATGGATCATGATGCTAAGGAGTTCCATCTAGGATTGAGACTGCGTGACAGGGCTGTACTCTACGCTTACTATCATAGTATATCTTGGCATTAACCAAACCCGAGAGACACAGACACCTGCAGTGCTGGTCAGAAGATTTGAGCATCGGCTGGTGGTGTCATCTTAATGTTTCATTGGTCCCTGTCCCTCCACCCCTCCCCTCTCTCTTCCCATTTTAAGATTTTGCCAGCACACAGGATCTTGCGCAGGCTTAGGGTGTCTGCCAGATAATTGCTGGCATATTTGGATGGAGCGCATATGGAATTGTCGGAGTGCGACGAATCCCTCTGGAACAAACTCCAAACAATAAATTTCAGACATGAAAAGTTTTTTTGTATACTTGTAAACTTCCAGTTGTAAACTTTCACCTGGACTCGGGTGTTGTATACACCGGATTTGCAAGGTTGCGAAAACAGCGAGTTACAAAAGAAAAATTATTTACAAGGATATTAGATAATTCGTTTTAGACTTGAAAGGATAATCGTGAGCTTGCTGTTTAACTGTTGTCTTTTTGCATAAACTTGGGTGTTGTTTTTAACATGCACTTAAGCCCTGATGTAGCTCTAGTAGTCGGCTGGGCTATAAGCAATGTGAACCCTGTTCAGTCAGGATGACTTCAGGTGTGCTTTTAGCACCACTGGCCTAGAGATTGAAATGAAAGGCAGCCGGTGATAGTAAATACAGACTAATTCATTCCAACATCTGTCAGTACGAGAGAGAGAGAGAGAGAGAGAGAGGATGAGAGAGAGAGAGAGAGAGAGAGTTTGGAACCTGTTCAAGAGGGATTCATCGCACTCGGACAGTTTCATATGCGCTCCATCGAAATCTGCCAGTAGTTGTCTGCCAGTTTCTCTGAGCCTGCGCATAGCCCTATGCGCTGGCAAGGTCTTAACACATAAGACATCACCAAAATGTTGGAAACATAATGAATGGCGAGTGAACAGGCCATTTTTAATCTTGCGGGTAAGATATCAGATCTTGACAAATTTTGAATGAGAGAGGGAGAAAGAGGGGGGGGGGGGGATGAGAGAGAGAGTTAGATGGTTCAGACTTCAGATGGTTTACTAATATAAGCCACAGCCCTTTAGAAGTGGAATGCATGTAACAATGAAATGTCACAATCATATGAACATTTGCTGGGTAGTTAACAGTATTTCTGATCCAAAACAAGTGTGACTGCCCGCGCCCAAGCAAACGGGAACCAGAAGAACAAGAAAACCAATACAAGCGCGTATCCAACAAAACAAAACAAGAAACAAGCGCAAATTTTCGGCCAACCAGCCTTTGTCAAGCGCGAACGCACGGTCACAAACGGATCACAGACACCAAACAATAGATAATAAAAACGGGACTAAAAACTTCCCTGCCGCCTCGTCCAGTGGGTAAGAAATGGAATGCCCATGTCTTCATGAGCAGTAGTAAGAAGTGGGGAGAGGGGAGGCAACTATGATGTCAAAAGGGAAGTGAGATGAGTTCTGCAATTTTGAGAAGTGGCCGTGCTATATCGGTATAGCCCTGTTCTGAAGAAGGCACAGGGCAAGAGGTAAGGGAGTAGATTGTGCCCAGTGCCATGAATCTGGTAGGCCTGGGAACAGGAAGAAACATGAAACGGCATGTCTGAATTCTGTTGCGCAATGGATTACTTATGGTTTGTCATTAAGACCATATGGTTTGCGTGTTCCAAGTTTATTTATGAGGTGGGATTCTCTGTCTTTCCTGTCTATGGTGCTGTTATTGTATAGAAGCCACAGACCTTTCACTCGGATGTCATTGATTGAGTGGTCTGATTGGTTGAAGTGATTGGGGATAGTTTTATCCCTTTGGTGGCGGATATCAGCCAAGTGTTCTTTGAAACGTGTGTCAAGGGTGCGTCAGTTTCACCAGTATACAGTTGGGAACATTTAGAGCAGCTGATCAAGTAGACAATGTTATAAGTTTGACAGTTGAAATGTTTTGTAATTCTCATATGAGATTTGGGGCCTTTGACTGTGGTGGCTGTGCACAAGAAAGGACATGTCTTGCATTTAGGTTTGTTGCATGGAGAGGTTCCTGGAGGATGGCCGACTGGTTTGCTGAGATTTGAATGCACCAGCAAGTCGCGGAGATTTGTGTGTCTCTTGTAGACGATCAAAGGGCGCTGGTCAAAGGTTTCACCTGTAGTGGGACTGGATCGCAGAATGTTCTAGTTGGACAAGATGATCCTTTTTACGAGGTACATGGACGGGTGGTAAACTAGACTGAGGACTGGCCGATCCTCTGTGGCAGCTTTGGGCTTCGAATGGAGGGCATTTGGCCGAGAGACAGAGTTGACTCTTTCCCGGGCTTCATTGATGACCTCGAGTGGGTAATGTCTGCGCAGGAAAAAATCTAGTCATTTCATCTGCTTTGTCCTGGAAATCGTCTTCGTCTGAGCAGAGGCGTCGTAGACTCAAGAACTGCGAGTAGGGAATGCTGTTTATGGTGTTGGAAGTGCGAGATGATTGATAGTCCAGGTAGGAATGTGAGTCTGTAGGTTTGTAGTGGACTGTAGTGACTAGTTGTTCAGATTGAAGGGAAACTTCGATATCCAGGAAGCTTATGGATGTGTTTGAAATTTCATATGTGAACTTGATGGATGGGTGAAACGTTTGGACGTAATGGATGAATTGCAAAAGTTGGTCATGATCGAGGGATGTCATGCCAATGCATTTCTGATTTCAAATGTTTTGTGTACACATGCTTAACAAACTGAGAGAAAGAACATGGAACACGAGCAGTCTATTCAGACGCAAGCTTTGGTCCCTTAAAAAGGGGGAAGGGGGGGGGGGGGTCCAAAAGCACATGTCACGTTTCCATCATTAAAACTATAAATACAATTACACACAGAAATACAGATATGTCATACACAGAAACATTACCATATTTACAAATTAATTCCAAATGAGACCCAAGAAACTGCTGTATCTCTTCAAGCTCTTTTTGTACAGAATTGAAAATAACTTTCGAACAAGATTCGGGCCATGAGGAGAGAGAGGGAGGGAGGCTGATAATACAGACTTTGCCAGGTTGAAGAACGATCTGCTTTTCGCCCTACTGACACAGAAATGAAACTGTGGCGACACGGTAGAGAAATTGTACTGCATTAAACCACTCCAGTATAACACACACACACACACACACACACACACACACACACACACACACACACACACACCATGGACACCCCACAGACCCCCCACCACACACACACACGTGGCTAACGACAGACACATCGTCAGACTGATGAGCCAGATCAGGTGTTTCTGGGGGAAGGAAAGCAGATTAACTGTGACATAATCAATGACTCCCCTGGTCCCCTCTTCTTACCAGTCTAAAAGAAGATGGAAATTAACTTTATATCTCCGCCCCCAACCCACCCACCCCGTTTCCGCCACCACCCATTTAGTACTAGTTTAGATCATCATTTTCACCGTCCTCATCTTTTTTTCTGTTTTTTTTTTTTTTTCTCCCGTTTTCATCGTTGTCGTCGTCTTTTTCTTCTTCGTTTTTTCTTCTTCTTTTTCTTCCTCTTCTTTTTCTTCCTCTTCTTTTTCTTCCTCTTGTTTTCCTCCTCTTCTTTCTTCTCCTCTCCTTCTTCTTCTTCGTTCTTCTTCGTATTTCTTCTTTTTCTTCTTCGTATTCTTCTTCTTCTTCGTATTCTTCTTCTTCTTCGTATTCTTCTTCTTCTTCTTCGTATTCTTCTTCTTCTTCGTATTCTCTTTGTATTCTTCTTCTTCTTCGTATTCTTCTTCTTCTTCGTATTCTTCTTCTTCGTATTCTTCTTCGTATTCTTCGTATTCTTCTTCTTCGTATTCTTCTTCTTCGTATTCTTCTTCGTATTCTTTCTCTTCGTATTCTTCTTCGTATTCTTCTTCGTCTTCTTCTTCGTATTCTTCTTCGTATTCTTCTTCGTATTCTCTCTTGTATTCTTCTTCTTGTATTCTTCTTCTCTTTTGTATTCTTCTTTTCTTTGTATTCTTCTCTTCTTGTATTCTTTCTTCTGTATTTTCTTCTTCTATTTCTTCTTCTTCGTGAAGTCATTCAAGCACCACACACACGCGCGCGCGCGCGCGCACACACACACACACACACACACACACACACACACACACACACACACACACCACACACACACACACACACACACACACTCTCTCTCTCTCTCTCTCTCTCTCACTCACACTTCGCCAGATTCTTCCAGCTCTCCCGATCCTGTGCCAAAGCCTGGGTCTCTTCAGAGACCAGTAAAGCAAGAAGGTGGAAGACGGTTTATGTTCTCCGATCCATCCCGCTCCTATTTAATACCACTTAAGCAGAAGATAAAAAGATCGTTTATATCATTACCCCATCCCACCATCCCCACCCCTGTCTCCCACCCTCTATCTAATACCATAAGAAGAAGATGGAAAATGGTTTATGTTCTTCCTTCCGACATTAATTAGGGAGGGCCCCCTGATGCGGTATCCTGCTGATACCGGCAACAGAAATAGCTCATCTTCACAGAGCCTGAGTTCCAGTCTTAGAATCTGATTAGCGTCAGATTGAGGGGTGGGTGGAGTGGAGAGATGGAGGGGTTTAGGGGGTGGAAGTGGTGTGCAGAAGAGTGAGACTGAAAGGTGGATAGATTCGGATTTGTTTTAAATCTTAGTGTTAAAAAAAAAAAGAAAAGAAAAAGATTGTCATCTTGTGTGTGTGTGTGTGTGTGTGTGTGTGTGTGTGTGTGTGTGTGTGTGTGTGTGTGTGTGTGTGTGTGTGTGTGTGTGCAAACTTTGATGTAACTATTAGAAACTTTGAAGTTTATACACATGTGGGGGCTCTTTAAGTATAAATACTTTCCCCACCTTATGGAAATTCTGTGCTAGAAATTTTCTCTTTTCTGTTACTCTCTTTTTTCTTTCTTCGTCCTTTGCTTTCTGTCATTTCATCCTATCATTTTCTGTCTTACTGGTCCATTCACCTGTATGTGTTCGATCAAGTCTTACGTACTTTTCCTTAAGATTGATAATTGGGTACATGTATTAAGTGCATTTTTGGCTCAAGGGTGGTGAGATATGCGGAAGCAATTTCAGGTAATTTATGCCCGTTTCTATTTGTTTTGGTGTCCTTGGGTATGCTTGAATTAGTATTGAGGTGTGATTTAAATCCCTTGTGCGATAAATTAGACGGAGTTGTCAACGCCGGGGACGTGTCCTTAGATTATGTGCGCGAGAGCATTGACATGTGTACTTAACTTTTTTTCCTGTTGAAGTTTTGTATATTTTGAAGCGGTTATAGCCCTGATATGGCTCTACGCAGTCGGCTGGGCTTTAAACAACAACAATAATAACAACTATTACAAACTTGAGATTGGAATAGGTAGTAGACACGAGAAGTAGAGAGAAAATGCAAAATGTGTTCAGTTTCGTGATGGAATGGCTTAGGCAATGAGTTTCGCTTTATTTTCGAATGTATTGAATTCCATGATGACCGCTGAAATGTATTTCACGAAAAATGTGTATCACTTTAGAATAGTTCTTTTGTTTTTTGTTTGTTTGGTGTAACGATTTCTGATGGGGGAAAAAGATAAATTGAAATAGCAAAATCTATACGTTTTTTTAATTGTGTAGCAATACAGGGAACACTTGGATATTATATCGTAAGACACTTTCAGATGTATGTTATTCTGTTGGACTGTTACACCCACATCTGTCTCGCTATGTCTCTTGTCTGTCTGTCTGTCTCTCTCTCTCTCTCTCTCTCTCTCTCTCTCTCTCTCTCTCTCTCTCTCTCTCCCTCCTCCGTGTCTATGTCTGTCTGTCTCTCTCTCTCTCTCTCCCTCTCCCTCCTCCCCTACCCCCTTCTTGGTGTTTTGCAGTCGATGTGTTACAGTTTGAATGGTGTGAAGCATCACCATAGAGATGTGACGTCGACATGTGGCGGGGATGGGAGTAAGGAGAGAAAGGGGCATGTGCTTGGTTGCAACCTTAATACTTAACACGCTTTGCTGGAGAAGATCATAGAGAACATGGTGATGAGGGAGGGTTGGTGGTGCAGACCTGCAGACAGGATAAAAAGAAATGAGAGGGTGGAGGGAGAAGCGAGACAGAGAGGGAGAGAGAACGAGTGATAGAGAATGTGATTTTGGTAATACATCGGCTATTTCCATAATAATCTTCAGGCAGGGAAAGGATTGAGGAGAGACAGAAGGGAAGCATAAAGAGAGACTGGCTGGCTGGCTAGCTAGCTGGCTGGCTGGCTAGCTGGCTGGCTGGCTGTCTGGCTGGCTGACTGACTGACAGACAGGCAGAAAATACAGGGAGGAAGAAGAGAAAGTCAAACGACAGAGAGAGAGAAAAAAAAAAAAGACAGAGGGGGGAAAAGCAGAGGGAAATGTGAAAGAGGTAAAAAGAGGGGAGAG
>JAPXFY010000020.1:40935026-40972526 GCA_030674185.1 Monoplex corrugatus | reverse complement strand
TGTGTTGTGCCTATTGTGTGGGGTAATAATGTAGGGAGAGCCAATAGAGATGTGTGTGTGCGTGTGTGTGCACGCGTGCATCTTTGCGTGTGTGGACTATATTCCCAAAGACGCGCGCGCGCACACACACACGTGCACACACACACACAGACACGAGTGCACGTACACACACATGCACGCACACATGCACGCACGCGCGCGCGCCACACACACACACACACACACACACACACACACACACACACACCACACACCACGTGAACACACACAGACACAGTAACAAGAGGATTGAGACAGAGAACGAATGTCCATGCAGATTAATAAAATGTTACTGAATCGAACTGAGAGAGAATACACAGACATATATTATATATGTGTGTGTGTGTGTGTGTGTGTGTGTGAATTTTTTAATTTTTTTGTTTCAAAGTTGCTTTTGGGTTGTACGCTGTATCTTATGCTTCCATAACCTGGCCGCTGACGTGACTTACATGGGATCTTTAACGTACGTTATCTAATTGTCTGCTTGTGAATATACACGAAGGGAATCTAGACACATGGCAGGTTTTCCACACACGTTGACCTGGGAGGTGTCTCTTTCTCCGCCTCCCTTCCTCCACCTCTCTATCCCCCTCCCTCTCTCTCTCGCTTTTTTACTTTTCTCATCGTTCAACCAGGTCAGACATCTTTCCACAACTGGGCAAATAGGATGGATGCTCTACCACACAGATAGAGATGGAAGAGACAGAAAAGGCAAGAGAGTACGGGTGGGTGGATGTGACAGAGAGAAGATGATGAGACTCGGAGGGAGGAACAGAGACAGACGAAGGACGACTGTTGATTGCTGCTGCATGCCCAATATATCCACTCCATCATTTCACAAAATTAAACTGGAAATGAAGAGGATCTGTTTTCTCTTTGGAAAGATGTCCAGCGGACAGTTGAAATATTTTCAATCAGTTTCCTGAGCTGATGATTTTATGTACAAAAGAAATCAAACAAAACCACAACAGGCCATCAGTTTTAAAATCTGGACGTCAGAATTACCGGTTAACGTAAAAGATGTGGGATTTTTCAAATTTAGAACCTTTTTGTGTTTTTGTTTGACAGAATGATCCGCGACTGTCATGTATGAAAGAAGCTGGTCAAGCCATACTTCTTGGGGTATCTACTACTAAAGAACTGTTCACCAGATTCCTCCAGCTTTGCGGGTTGTGTGCCAAAGCCTGGGTCTCTGCAAATAGTGTCTGTCTATTCCACAATATTATCAGTCTGTCGTTTTTTCTGTCCCCCCCCCCCCCCGACCCCCGATTTCCTCCCTAAACAGTTCCCTGTAAGACTGATTGAGGCCGTCATATCTTGTTTCATGGCTATATCAGTGGAGGGTTTTTTGTTTGTTTGTTTTTAACTGAAACAACAGATCTTCATATTGTCCAGTGTGCTGCTTGATGGTTCTAGAGCACTTGTTCATTGTTGATATGATAAGTGCATCTGATGTTTAGTATCTTACCACAGCATCTACTTTCTGTGGCTTGGATTCGTCGTTCCAAATCGGCTGTGAGGGTCCGTGTCTCACGTGCATACAGGAAAATGGAATATACCAGTAAGTGCCTGATCTTGTGTTTCATGAAGATGTTCTTGTCCTTCCACACAGGTTTCTGCCTGGGCAGTGCTGATGGTGTCCATTACTTGCTTCGGAAAAGATTTCTGGTTTGGATTCCTCTATTGCTAATGATGAATTCTAGGTAAGTGAACTGTTGAACAGTTCCTAGTTACCCCCCGAGGGGATGCCGCGGGCTCTTTCAGTATAAATAGTATCCCCACTTCTGGAAATTGCGTGCTAGAAATGTCTTCTTTTCTGTCACTTTCTTTGTTTCTGCCTTATTCCTTTGCTTTCTTCAGTTCTTCCTACCAGTTTCTGCGTTGCTGGTCCATTCACTTGTATGTGTTCAAGTCGTACGTACTTTTTCTTAGGATTGATAATTGGATGTATGTATTAAGTGCAATTTTGGCTCTGGGGAGATGAGGTATGCGGAAGCAATTTTAGGTAATTTATGCCCGTTTTCTATATGTTTTTGTGTCCTTAGTTATATTTAAGTTTGTATTCGGGTATGGTTTTTAAACCCCCTCTGCGATAAATTGGACGCAGTGGTCAACGCTTGGGTCATTTCCTTAGATTACGTGTACAGATGCGTTGAAATGTGCACTTAATTTTCTCTCCCCCCCCCCCCCCCCCCCTCCCCGATGAAGTATTGTGTATGTTTTAAACGGTTATAGCGCTGATATGGCTTTATGCAGTCGGCTGGGCTTTAAACAAAATTGACAGTGACGCCTCTGGAGCAGCGTCGACTGTGGCTGGTAAGGCCAGTTCGGGAAAGGCAGTCTCTGCGACACTGGATGCATGTATGGATGCTGGCCATGGGATTTGCCTTCACAGAAGCTTGCTTTCCGCCTGGGTCTCTTTGTCCTCAGCTTAGGTCTGCATCTTCTTTTCCCCCAACCCGAGTTGTTTCCGGAGCACAGTACGTGCATATTGTCAACAATTTCCTGGAAATCGAGATGGTATGGCTATAAACATTTCAAGAGCAAGAGACATGCAATTTACTGTCCTTCAGACAATCATGAGAGAATGCACAATGGTGGAGAGAAGAATGGGCGTGTGACCTAGGAAAGCAGTGGATAAATCATTTCAAAGAAAAGACCGAGGCATCATTGTCAACAGATACAAATTTTAATCCTTTGACTCCCGCATCCAGTCCACCAGCATCGTGCGTTGTCAACCGTGCTAGAAAAGCTGAAACTTTTAACTCTTTGACTCTTTCACCCTGTCCACCGCTAAGAAGCTGGTGTGTTAAATTTAGCCCAGACCAGCCAAAGATGGAGAAATTAATCTTGGAATTCGGGGCTTCACAGACCACATCAATCACAGGATTAATAAAAACTGGGGAATAGAGAATAATAGATGAAGGTTGTGCCATAACCCTGAGGTCGTAGGGAAGTGAGATGGTAGAGACCTCCATTTTCTTTTGTCTAATCAATCAGTCAATCGATCAATCAATAAATCAGTCAATCAGTAAATCCATTAGATGTACCACACACCTCCACTTTTCTTTTATCTAATCAATTAATCCAATCAATCAATCAGTCAATCAATATGTTGAAATATACCACTTCATACAACTTAATTAAATTGAGATTATCCTCACTCACTTCAAACGGCCAGTTCTCAAAATGGCCAGTTGCCAATTGCCTATTTCAAACCACTATAAACTGTGGTTCACATTTTCGGAAACTTTTGACGATATCCAAAATCTATTTTTACTGTTGCCACCGTCTGCCATTGTTTTCTTTTACATCGTGTCGAGGTTTATCTGGAAAAGTGGCCTGCTAGACTGGTATACCATAAAAGAAATAAAGAGGGTAGATACACCCTTTTGGCAGGTAAACGTCGATTTCAAATAATGCTTCTTCAAGGTGTCAGTGACTTTAAAAGTACGAAATATGGAATTCCTTTTCTCCCACTGGACGAAGCAGCAGGGAAGTTTCAGTCTTTTTCTCCGAATTTTTGTAATTTCGTGTTTGCTCATTTGTGATCTTATGTCTACGCTTGACAAAGGCCAGTTGGCCGGAAATTTGTGCCTGTCTTGTCTGGTTGTCTTAAATAAGCGTTCTGATTTTTTGTGTTTTTTTTTTTTTCGGTTTTTGTTTTTTTTTGTTTTGTTTTTTTTGCTGGTTCCCTTTTGTTTGAACGTAGGCAGTGACACTCGTTTTTGATTTCTGGAATTTCTGTCAATTTTTGTTGAGAAAAAAGATTGTTTGAATGGCTTGGTCATCTCGGGTTTTTGGGCGCTACTCCTGACAACATCTGCAGATGAAATGAGATTTCCCCCCAGCTGTGTTTGACAGAATAATTGTGATTGTGTTCTGGAAGAAGATGATTATATTTGTGGTAACCCTGACGTCATGCAGAGTCTGCACTGTGCATCTGAAAGGACGCTGTACAGATTATTGGTATTTGTGCAGTGCTCACACCTGCACGTGCACACACACACACGTTATACATGCGTCTGCATGTGTGTATGTATACACGCATATATAGGCAGAGAGTTCAGACATCTTCAGATGACTGATGCGTTTAGGCCATAGCCCCTTGGTAAGGAGTGTGAAATACAAAGTTTTCAAACACATGTTTAACGAAATCTCGTTGAGATATTTAGGCAGTTTCACTTCAAATAATATACAAATGGACGATAACGAACAAATATTTAGTGAACATTCTCTCTCTCTGTTCTCTCTCTCTCTCTCTCTCTGTCTCTCTCTCTCTCTCTCTCTGTACATACATATGTGTATATATACATATGTGTGTGTGGGGGGGGGGGGAGAGTTTCACATACTGTCCGTTATACCACTGGCATGTAGGGCAGCAATGAAGGTTCTCCACTCATGTCTGTTCTGTGCCAGGCGCTGTATATTACCCAGGTGTGTTTCAGGAAGCTGGTGGATAGGGTGAGTGGGTCAAAGGGTTAAAATTCCGGATGCTGGTGGACAGGGCGCAGGAGTTAAAGGAGTGGCCTTTTTTCTGCCCGTCAGAGCATAATTGTTGCTCTGGTGGTGTTGGTATAGGATTAGGTAAGTTCCCCTTCCCCCACTTCCCCCAGATGGTCATCCCCGTCGGCCATATCACCTGAGGTAGGTGCTGACATAAAATTGAACCAAATTAATCAATCGGGCAGAGAGAACGAAGAGCTGGATAGACAAAATCGAAAACAGAACAGAACAACAGAACAGAACAGTCCCTTTTTGCTTCATGAAATGACAGTCAAGTGACGTCGGGAGCTTGGTAGGTGGTTGTCCAGAGATTAGTGAGGCATTATGATCTGTATCCCATCAGCACCCTCGTGGTGTTTTTGTTAACAATACAATACAATACAATACAATACAATACCATGTATAATACAACCTAAATAATACGCCGATGGAAAATGCACTCATTTCATTTGATCACATCTTGTCCATCAGTTCACTAACCCGGAAAACATTAAATTGTTTTTTTCGCTGTACCAGACAACATCGAAAATACTGATGGTCTTGTTGTGTGTATGATGGTGGTGGTGATCTGTGGTGTGGTATGGTGTGAGTGTGTAATAGTGAGAGAGAGAGTGTGGGTGGGTGAGTGCGAGTGTGTGTGTGTGTGTGTGCACGTGTCAAAGAGAGAGTGTGTCTTGTGTGAAAGTGAAAGGGGAGGTGGAAGAGAGAGAATATATGGATGAATCGTGAGAGAAGAGAGAGTGTGTGTGTGTGAGTGTGTGTGTGTGTGTGTGTGTGTGTGTGTGTGTGTGTGTGTGTGTGTGTGTGTGTGTGTGTGACAGAGCAGGAGAGAGAGAGAATTCAGAAAGCTTAAGGAATGAAGCCATTAGCCATATGTATGTATGTAAGCACGTATGTATGTAGGCCTCTGTCTCTGTGTGTGTGTGTGTGTGTGTGTGTGTGTGTGTGTGCGCGCGCGTGTATGCGTCTGTGCGTGCGTGGGTGCGTGCGTCTCCCCTATACTTTCCTCTATACTCAACAACATAAACGTATAATTATATACATCCTTCGACAGTAATCCATCAGTTGTGGAGCTAATTCACAGTAGGAAACCAAAATGTGATAGACTACTTTTCCTCTTTGCACGCACCAAAAGAAAATGCTGTAATGGTACGGTATGTATTATTGATAGATTACAGATCATGTGTGTTGATAGGTTAATGGACATACAGTGACATTTGCGTTCATAAATGGGATCCATCTTCTGTTGGGTCATAATTATATAGCAACAATATATAATACTGATAAAAATGACAGCAACAACAACAACAATAATATGATAATGATGATAATAATAATGAAGATGAAAATGATGATGAAAAATGGTGATGATAATGGTAGTGATGGCAGTAAATAATAGTATAAATAATATTGACAATAATACTAATGAACATTCATGGCGTGTAATCTTTTAAAAAAATCCTAAGCACTTGCGATAACGAAATTAGACTGCGTGCAGAAAATGAAAATACCAAGACAAACGGCAACACCAATACCAAACATTTTACCAACTCGTGCAATAATCACATCTCTCTCTCTGTCTCTCTCTTTTTCTCTCTTTCTCTCTCGCCTCCCCTTTTCTGTCTCTCTCGCTCTCTCTCTCTCTCACTTTTGCACCCCCCTATACACACACACACACACACACACACACACACACACACACACACACACACACACACACACTCCTTAAAAATCGTTTATCGAACGTGAATGTTTCGCGACGGTTACTCTCCGGTGTAGAAAGAAAGTGGAAGCACTCTTTTTGTGAATGAAGCTATGAAAGTCAATGCGCATGCTCTGTTGCGAAATCTCGCATCAGCTTCCGTGAAATCGCCGCCATTTTCGAGCTTCGCATGTTGAGCGAACTTTACGATGCCAGCGGTGAAAGAAGGCGAATATGTCGCCTTTATCCACGCAACTGTCAAGAATAAATGGCATTTGGAATGGTTAGAGGAGAAAGATACAGACAAAGATAATTCCCGTCGTCTGTGGTGTGTGAAAATCGCCCGAGCAGTTATAAAGATACTTGAAATTGTCTGAAATAGGATGAAAAGCATCTGCTGTTGTTGTTTTTTTTAATCTAATTGCAGGAGAAAGCTTAAGATTCAGTTTTATTTTTACAAAAGCTTCAGCGTCTGGGGGGCAAGCCCCTGTACCCAGGGGCCTACGGGCCCCCGGACCCCTTTCCGTTTTTTTTGACTTTTTCTAAGTTGCACCCTTGCTGTTGTCTTTTATCTTAACCTGGTGGTTGTTTTTGTCGTGGTGTTAGCCCTGATATGGCTCTAGTAGTCGGTTGGGCTATGAGCTATATGAACCTTGGAATAGTTTCGAACTAATAGTTTGGAGTTTGAGAAAATTTTACGTCTGAGTATGGTTTTCTTTAATTGCATTTTAGACCTGCAAGGTTTACGATGAGCATGTTTTTTTTTTTTTAACTGTTGTCTTTTATTTTAACCTGGTTGTCGTTTATGGCCTGGTGTTAGCCCTGATATGGCTCTAGTAGTCGGCTGGGCATAAACAATATGATCTCTCTCTCTCTCTCTCCCCTCCCCCATCCCCCTCTCTCGCTTGCTCGCCCGCCCGCTCTCTCTGTCTGTCTCTCTCTCTCTCTCTCTCCCTCGCTCTTTCTCGCTTGCTCGCCCGCCCGCTCGCTCTCTCTCTCCCTGTGTTTTCTCTCTCTCTCTCTGTCTCTCTCTCTCTGTCTCTCTCTCTTCACACACACACACACACACACACACACACACACACACACACACACACACACGAAGAGCAAGGCAACCTGAAAGGGGAGATGAAAGGGGTGTTCTATTAAAGTGTGGAAAGAGTAGTTTTCACTGCACTTGGTCTTATCGCCACCAGGAAAAATGGTAAAATGGCTGAGGGTAGAATGGCTGAAAGAGAAGACGAATAAACGAACAAATAAACCAAACGTTTCTTAGTGCACTTCCATGCAATCCGTCCTCTGTTAGCTGGCAGACTCCTTAGGCCTGCGCAAATCTCTGCGTCTTGATATGGGAGGGACAGGGGGGGGGGGGGCGATAGGGACACTAAGCTGTAACAACCAGATTGACTGGAGCAAACAGGTTTTTATGTCGTGAGCTATTATTATTATTATTATTGTCATTATTATTATCATCATCATCATTATCATCATCCTTGTTATTATACGTCCCTCCTGATGCAGTTGTATTCAAGGTTTTATAAGTGATCATCATCATCATCATCATCATCAGGTGCCCTGCCGCATGGCGTTGGCGATCATGGACTTCCATCTGTGTCTATCTCTTGTTGCCCCAAGCATCTCCTCCACCCTCCTCGTCTTCAGCCACTCTGCAAGTCCGTCTAGTATTTTCTCCCTGGGTCTACCCGGTGCTCTCTTTCCCTCCAGCTTTCCCGTTGTGACCAGGTGTTCCAATTCCCCTTTCCTCATAAAATGGCCTATAAATGTTGCCTGTCTTTTCGTAATCTTCCTTATGAATGATCTACTTGTGTCTGCCTCCATCAAGACTGTCTCGTTTGTTTTCTTTGCTGTCCATGGAACTCTCAACATTCTTCTTAGAAACCACACCTCGGCTGCCTCAATCTTGTTCTGACTTTGCTTGTTGACTGTCCACGCCTCACATCCGTACAATATTGGTTCTATATAACATTCAAGAACTGTCTTCCTGATGTTAATTGATAGGCATTTTTGTTGGTCAGAATGCTTGTCATCTTCTTGAATGCTGTTTTGGCTTGGCCAGTTCTGCCGGCTATTTCTGATGTGCATCTGCCATCTGATGAAATGATCGTTCCCAGGTATTTAAATTTATCAACCTGTGTCAAAGTTGTGCCATTTGCTGTTATTTTGCATGAGGGGATTTCATGTTTTTTACTGATCACCATGACTTCAGTCTTCCTACTGTTTAGTTCCAACCCCTTACCTTTGCTTTCTATTTCTAGTATAAGTGATCAGTAGATTTCATTTGATGTGTAGTTTACATATGGGAAAGATTTTTTAATGCCTTTTAGAATTGAAAGATACTGATGAGCATGGTTTTTGACTGTTTTCTTTTTACTTTAAACTTGGGTGTCGTTTTTAACGTAGTGTCAGCCCTGATTTGCTGTAGCATTCGGCCGAGCTATAAGCATTATGAACCTGAGCTTTGAAATAGTTACATAGACAGACCTAGAGAGACAGACAGAGATATACAGACACAGACAGCATGGAGTGGCCGTGACGGACGGAACCAGTAGCAGTTGACAGGTTGATAATTGGATGACTCGCCCCATTGAGCGGAACTCTTTTCTACTGTCTGCTCTTTGCTCCTGATGCCCTGTCCGTGCGTTGTGTGAGAGAGTAAAGTACACACACGCACGCACACACACGCGCGCGCGCGCACGCACGCGCGCAACTGCACGCACACACACGCAGTACACGCACATACAACAGGCAGACACACATACGCGCGCGCGCGTGCGCGCGCGCCGCGCACCACACACACAAACGACAACACACGCGCAAGCACACGCACGCACGCGCGCGCACACACACACACACACACACACACACACACACACACACACCCATCAGACAGGCAAACACATACACAATCACACACAAAACACACACACGCGCACGCACGCACGCAAACACACACACACAAACCACAACACACACGCGCAAGCACACGCACGCACGCGCGCGCGCGCCACACACACACACACACACTCACCCACCAGACAGGCAAACACATACATGTACACACACAATCACACAAACACACACACGCACGCACGCACGCACGCACGCACACACGCACGCACGCACGCACACAAACAAACACACACACACGCGCGCGCACACACACATACACACACGCACGCACGCACGCACGCACAGCACCACCACACACACACACACACACACACACACACACACCAGAGACACACTAACGTCTGGCAATCCCGTCAAACCCAGTCAGCCGTACCTCCTTGATGGAACAACTTCATTTCCCCTTTGTCTGATAGATGGGAGAATGAATACACAACAATTCTCTCTCTCTCGGTCTTTCTCTCTCACTGTGTGTGTGTGTATCTGTCTGTCTGCTCTCTCTCTCTCTCTCTCTCTCTCTCTCTCTCTCTCTCTCTCTCTTCTCACCCCTTTCTGTGTGTGTGTCTGTCTGTCTCTCTCTCTCTCTCTCTCTCACCCCTGTCTGTGTGTGTGCGTGTCTCTCTGTGTCTGTTTCTCTCTTTCTCTCTCTCTCTCTCTTCTCTCTCTCTCTCTCCTCTCTTTCTCTTTCTCTCTCTCTCTCTCTTCCTTCTTCTCTCTCTCTCTCTCTCTCTCTCTCTCTCTCTCACACACACACACGCACGCGCACGCGAACGAACACACACACATGCGTACACACACACACACCACACACATACACACACACACACACATACACACACACACACACACACCACACACACACACACATACACACACACCATGTTTTTGATTTGATGTTGAGAGAGGAGGGTGTGTGTAATATAATATGCACTGTATATTTGTTATTACAATAATAGCGCTTTGACAGCTTTCTTTGCGCTCACCTCCCCACCCTCATTTTCTACGCCATCTTAATGGACACAATAGCTTAGACAGTTTTTAAAAGCTGTGACGACCACACTGAAGACGAGGATGATAATCGTGATGATGTGGGGAGCAGTACACGATTGACACTGCGTGATAGGGCTGTAGTGTACGCTTAGTATCATAAAATATCCTGGCTCCAAACAGGCCCGAGAGATACAGACACCTGCAGTGTTGGTCAGATGATTTGAGCAACACTGAATGACGCATTCGTGAAGTGGATGAGACTCGACTGCGTGGTCCCAGTCTTTTCAAAGAATCTAGCACGCACAACTTTTAGTTGAGAGCCCGGTTGGGGCCGAAAAGTCTCGCAATGATTCTGACAGAACTGATGGGGATTCGAACCCACAAGCTTCCAGGCGTTAGTCCGTTAAGTACCCCCGTGGGGATGCCGGGGGCTCTTTGAGTATAAACAGTTTTCCCACCTTCTGGAAATTCTGTGTTAGAAATGTCCTCTTTTCTGTCACTCTTTTGTTTCTGCCTTGTTCCTTCGGTTTCTGTCATTTTTTCCTATCATTTTCTACCTCAATGGTCCATTACCTGTAGAGTTTGATAAAGTCTTGCATACTTATTCTTAGAATTGACAACTGGGAACATGTATTAAGCGCATTTCTGGCTCTAGGAAAATGAGATATGCGGAAGCAATTTTAGGTAATTTATGCCCGTTTTTATATTTGTTTTAGTGTCCATAGGTATGCTTAAATTTGTATTCAGATGTGTGTGTTTTTTAAATCCCTGTGCGATAGATCGGACGGAGTGGTCAGTGCCAGGGGCATGTCCTTGGATTATGTGCACGAATGCATTGTTATGTGTGCTTGGTTTTCTTTTCTTTTTTTCCCCTGTCGAACTTGAGTATGTTTTGAAGCAGTTATAGCCCTGATATGGCTCTGTGCAGTCGGCTGGGCTTTAAACAACAATAACAATAACAAGGGGAAAAACTCCTTTGGGCCAAACACTGCACCACTGGCGACTGGTTTTAATACAATACTCGACGTTTAGGAAAGTAGGGGAATAAAGCATCTTGACAGTGCAGTTGAACTCTGAACGATGTGTGCCTTGAAACACACCTACGATGTCTGCCTTGAAACACACCTACGATGTCTACCTTGAAACACACCTACAATGTCTACCTTGAAACACACCTACAATGTCTGCCTTGAAACACACCTACAATGTCTGCCTTGAAACACACCTACAATGTCTACCTTGAAACACACCTATGTCTATCTTGAAACACACCTACAATGTCTGCCTTGAAACACACCTACAATGTCTACCTTGAAACACACCTACAATGTCTACCTTGAAACACACCTACAATGTCTACCTTGAAACACACCTACGATGTGTGCCTTCAAACACACCATACACCTATGATGTGTGCCTTCAAACACACCTACAATGTCTACCTTGAAACACACCTATGATGTGTGCCTTCAAACACACCTACCTTTCCAGCTTCACATAAACTCTGGCTGGTATCTCTGGCTCTGGAATCTGGTGAGACCAAACTTTCCGCCTCTTTGCCGACATCCTTCTGCCTGTAAACCCCCGCCCCCCGTCTTTGTCTCTTTGTCTCTGTTTGTCTGGCTCTCTCTCTCTCTTCTCTCTCTCTCTCTCTCTCTCTCTCTCTCTCTCTCTCTCCCATGTCTCTCTATGTCGGTCTGTCTGTCTCTTTTCTCTCTCTGTCTCTGTCTCTCTCTCGCGCGCTCTCTCGCTCTCTCGCTCTCTTTTCTTTCTCTCTGTCCCTCTGTTTGTCTCTCCTCTCTCTCCTTGAAACACACCTACAATGTCTATCTTGAAACACACCTACAATCTCTGTCTCTACCGGTCTCTCTCTAGCTCTTTATCTCGTCTTTCTCTTCTCACTCTCTCTCTTGTCTTTGTCTTTCCCGGTCCCCCTCCCTCTTCCCCCTGTCTCTTCCTGTTAATGTAGATTTGAAGGAAAGATTAAGAGGAGGTGCATCTACATTTACATTGATTGATCCATGGCGTGTGTATGTATGTGGAGGGAAAAACTCCAATCGGTTTCGTTCTATTTTGATAATTAATCTCAACAAACCACCAAGAATTATAGTGATAAAAGGCTTGGAATTGGAAAAGCAAAGACGAAAGTTGCTGGTTTCAACAGTTCGCCATCGTGCAATGGTGAGAGCAGAACAGGTTAACAGTCGAAAAATTCTGGGTTCGAATCCCCGCCACTCCTGTTAAAAGCCATTGTGGATTTTTTTTGCTCCCAGCCGGCTCTGTGCCAGAATTAAAAATGTTGTGGGCTCATTGGAAGACGTGGACCACACGGTCTAGCTTATGCACTTCACAGATGCGTCATTGAGGATGTCGCGAAATCCTCTGGCCAACAAAACTGGTGTCTGTATCTCTCGGGCCTGGTTGACGGCAGGACAGATTATGAGAGGTAGCATAGGGTACAGCCCTGTCAGGCAGTCTCAATCCTTGATGGAGCTTCATAGCATCACGATTGTCATCCCCATCGACATCATCATCATAGCATTGTGAACTAATATCCCAAACTCCGCGACGAGGGCCAACAAATCACCACCACCACCACCACCACCACCAACAACAACAACAAGAACAAAAATTGGTGTTTCAGTTTGTCGTTTATTCTAGTGGAATTCATCGCACTCAGCAGTTCTGTACTTGCTCACTCAAAACGTCAGCAATCACTTAGCAGACTCCTCCCTGGAAAAGTCCAAATTGCTCGCAAGGTCTTGAAACGGGAATGAGGTTGGAGGGGAATGGGCTGGGGGATTGGGGGTGGAGAGAGAGAATGGGAAACACTAAGGAACAGCACCAGAATGAATGGAGCCAAATGGGCAGCGAACACGCCAGTTTTTTATATTTTGTCATCTTGCATATCTGCTATTGTGCAGTTCACGTAAGATTTCGAGCACACGATGATGGAAAGAAAATGAATAGGCATCTGGATTTCTCAGAGAGAGAGAAGGGGGCACAGAGAGAGGAAAGAGAGAGAGAGAGCCAATGAGAGACCCAGAAAGAAAGATCGAGCGAGCGAGAGAGAGAAAAAGAGAGAGAGGAGCACAAACACATCAACAATTTATTCAGAAAGTATGATAAACATTGTTCACAGAACACAATTTGTCTCTCGTTCATGTTGTACAGACATGATTTATTTACATTCACATGGCCATGTCCTTTACATCTCATTTTGTCAGGACTGGAAGGGATCTGACGGCTGTTTTGACACTCAGTTTTTGGCTGAGAACCGGGATTACGCACTCACACTGACGGCGTGCGCGCGCGCGCGCGAACACACACTCACACACACACGCCCCACACACACACACACACACACACACACACACACACACACACACACACACACACACGCACACACAACACACACACGAGGACACATGCATATATACACACACACTAGAACGCGCGCGCCTATACATGCGCGTGCACGCGCGCGCGCGCATACACACATTCTCTTTCTCTCTCTCTCTAATGTTCTCTCTACTATGTCTCTCTCTCTCTCTGACTCTCTCTCTCTCTACTGTCTCTCTCTCTCTCTCTCACCCTCTCCTCTCCATCCTTTCTCCCTTTGGGGATAAACCAGATGCTCATTATTTACTTATCCGTCATCGGGTGTTTGAAATCTTGTATGAACTGCCAAAGAGCAGGTTAATCAGGACGATAAGAGAACGTATACACAGTTGTGCCGCGCACCTCCACTCAGAATGTGAATATGAACAAGAACAACAACAAACTTTATTAACGATTGGTGTGGCATGAGCAACGTGTACGCTTTTGTGACATGCAGCCCTCGCCCAAAGAGGGTCTACACTACGCGTAAATTATTTACGAATCGATATAAACAACATTTCAGCAAGGTAAATATGACATTTCAGGTTAAAGAAACGTCTATTCTTTCGGAAGGGGATGAAAAACAAGTCGAACCCGTGCGCCTTTTGGCCTGCTCACGCTAAAGATCCCATGGCAGTTGAAAATCACGAGGAGCAGGGCATTCACCCGACTGCCTGGTATAAAACATTGGGAGAGAGATAGGTTGATTGCCCAAGTCTCTCGCCTTGAAGGCCAGTTAGCCTTCTTGCCTTTTTAAAGTCTTTATAAAAAGTATTGGGTGGCACTGCATTGCGGCGACGCACTTTCAAAGGGGAGGGCAGCCCGAGTTTCACATGGTAATACCACTGTGACAAAAAGAAATGGACATGAAAATAAACATGAGTATAGTGGATGAGACTCGACTGTGTGGTCCCAGTCTTCCCGGCAAGCCCACATAGCAGGATCAACTATGGCTGGGAGCCTGTCAGGACAGCAAAATCCCACAAAGTGAGTAGCTAGCCCGTTGTATAACTACTTCTCCACGGAATGATGGGTTCCAGAGAACAGTGGTCAACAGGTACTGGGACTATGATTTGATGGTACTATTAGAGATCTATTGATACGTCTAACATTCCATCGTGACCCCGTTTATCCTTCTGACTCCGCATCCTATCCACCAATTGCAAAAACTTAACCTTTTGACTGCCCTCACCCTCTCCACCAGCTTTCTGCAAGCTTGCAGGAAGCTGGTGGATAGGGTGAAGGAATCAAAGGGTTCAAGTTTTTGCTTTGCTAGCATGGTTGACAATGCAGGACGGTGATGGACAAGGTGCGGAAGTCAAAGGGTTAGCACTTTATCATGGCTTCTTTAATCCTTCTGATTTCCGCACTCTATCCACCAACTGCAAAAACTTAACCTTTGACTCCCTCACCGTATCCACCAGCTTCCTGCTGAAAGCTAGTGGATAGGGTGAGGGAATCAAAGGGTAAAGTCTTCGCTTTGTTAGCATGGTTGAAAATGCAGGATAGTAGGGGACAGGGTGCGGGAGTCAAACATAGATGTTGAAAACACCATGGTCATAAAACAGGAATCGCGGATTCGACCTTGGGCAGCCATAGGTTTTTTTTTTAAAGTGGCCCATTAGCTCAGTTGATATAGCATCATGCTGCTCACGATGCAGGGTTGTGAGTTCAATCCTTCTGTGCACAATCCTTCTGTGCACAACAACAGTGGAGCTCGCTTTCTTCAGGCAATTCCTCCTTTGCAAGTCATTGTCCTCTTTCCAGAGAGCTGTCAAAATTTCTGTCTCCCTATCTGTCTTTCTGTTTCTCTCCCCACCTCTCTTTCCCTCCCTCGCTTTCTTTTTCCCTCCCTTTCTGTCTCTGTCCCCATGTCTCTTCTCTTCTGTCTCTTTTCTCTCGTTCTGTCTTGTCTCTCTCTCTCTCTCTCTCTCTCTCTCTCTCTCTCTCTCTCTCTCTCTCTCTCTCTCTCTCTCTGTGTCTCTCTAAGTGGATAAACCAGGTGCGTTAAATGGTAATTTACACGAGTGTTTACTTTAGCGTCCTGAGATCTGTGATAACTCCTACGAACTGCACGAAATGGGAGATCACTGATCAAGATGAGAACGTACATACAATACTACAGCTGTTAGGCCCACATTTTACGTGTCTCTCACACACGCACACACATATATATCCATACGCATGCACACACACAGACACACACACACATACATCTCTCTCTCTCTCTCTCTCTCTCTCTCTCTCTCCCTCTCTCAGACACACCCATAAGTGCATACACATGCCCTCGCTCTCTCTATCTTTTGCTCTTTTTCTCTCTTACATGTACGCATGCATACTCTCTCTCTCTCCCCCCTCTCTCTGTCTCTCTCTCACAGACACACACATACATGCATACACATGCTCTCTCTCGCTCTCTTTCTCTCACACACACACACAACACAGACACACATACATGCATACACACGCTCTCTCTCTCTCTCTCTCTCTCTCCTCTCTCTCTCTCTCACAGACACACATACACTTTCACAGACACATACGTGCATACACACACGCTCTCTCTCTCTGTCTCTCTCTCCCCCTTCCTCCTTCCCTCCCTCCCTCTCTTCCTGTCTTTTCCGAAAGCTTCTAAAACTATTTATGTTTGCATCAGTAGATATGTTTGATAACTTTTCGTGAACTGCACGAAAATGACAGATTAACGAGAGGACAACTACATGCAGCTGCTTAACCGAATTTTGTTGTGTGTGTGTGTGTGTTCCTTTGAATATTTGTCGTTCACTGTTGGTGTTTTGTATGTCTGTGTCTGTCTGTTCATGTGTGCAATAGTAATGGTGGTGGTAGTAGTAGTGGTTGTGGTGTGCTGGTGATAGTGGTAACAGTAGTAGAAATGGTGGTAGGTGGTGGTGGTAATAGAAGTAATTGTAGTAGTGATGGTGGTGATGGTGGCAGTAGTGATAGTAGTGGTAGTAGTGTTGGTAACAGAAGTAGCAATGGTGGGTGGTGGTAACAGAGAGACTGATAGAAAGAGGGACAGAGAGAGAGGTAGTAGTGGTAATAGTAGCAGTGGTGTTGATAGTGCTGATGGTGGTTGTAGAGTGGTGGTAGTAATGGTGATAGTTGTCGTATTGGTTGTAATGTTTGTAATAGTGGTAGTAGTAGTGCTGAAGATGGTTGTAGTAGTGGTTGTAGAAGTGGTGGTGGTGGTTGTCATAGTAGTGGTAACAGTAGGAGTAGTGTGTGTGTGTGTGCGCGCGCGCGCGTGTGTGTATGCGTGCGTGTGTGTTGTGTTTTTAAATGTGATTTGTGTGTGTCTGTGAGCGGTTGAGTCTGTCTGTCTGTCTGTCTGTCTGTCTGTCTCTCCCCCTCTCTCTCTGCATCACAGACACGCGCAAGCAAGCAAGCAAGCAAGCGCGCACGCACGCACGCACACACACACACACACACACACACACACACACACACACACACACACACACACACACACACACACTGGTGATACAGTAGTTCCGGTTATTAATCGTCCAGACAAAGAACAACTGACGAACGATGGGTTATCACCCTTGATAAGGATGGCGCCATCTTTACCATCTTGAACAAAGTGGGATAACTGATGTGAAAAGATGCTGATCAACCTTTCTTCATGTTTAAAGAGCAATGAAAATAATAGAGCATAAATGAATACATAAACGAATATAAAAACTGAAAATGTTAAGAGAATAAACTAGAGCTTGATTAGAAAGAAATGGAGATGAAAGAGAATGAATAAGGACATTAATGAGTAAACGAAACGGTCATGCCATATCGGTGATGTCCCTATCTTCATTGTCATATTTCCATGAATGAACAGATAAACGAAAATAGGCCCTAGAAAAGAAATAGTCATATTCATTTTCATTTCTTTTTATCACAATGGATTTACCATGTCAAACTCGGGCTGCTTTTCCCCTTGACAGTGCGTCGCCGCAGTGCAGTGCCACCTTTTTTTAACGAAGACTTTAGAAAGGTAAGATGGCTAATTGTCCTTCAGGGGGGTGGGGTGGGGTGGGGGGTTGACCTGGGAACTGAATCTATCTAATATTTTTATACCATGGCAGCTGTGCGAAACCCTTGCTCTTCACGATTTTTCAACTGTCGTTGGATCTTTAGTGTGCGCAGGCCAAGATGCACACGAGTCCAACTCTTTTTTGTTTGTTTGTTTGTTTTTGTCCCCTTCGCAGGATCAGACATTCAATTTCATTTTCCAGTCGATTTTAGGAGAAAAGTCGAGGCCTCAAGTGGAAACGAACCTGGAACTTTTGAGTTTAGTGATCGGAAGACGAACATCTGAACCATTTGCCAGTCTTTTCCTGATAGATATGTGCATCCATACACACTTACACGCGTTATATGGGTACAGCATTTTGTGAAGAACTTCTCACACTGTTTGCATTATGTTTTCAGTTTTCTTTTTTCAGTTTTGTGACAGTCTCTCTTTTTCCTAACTTCAATATAACTGTTATATCATTTGATGCTTTTTCAAGGACACAGTAACCTTAGAAATACAGAATATGGATTTTCCACAATGAAGTTTGTATAGGAAGGGAGATAATGAAAACGACTTGATCTTCTTGGTTTGGCGCTGGTTTAATGTTTGTTTGTATGTTTGTTTTTTGATTTCTGTTTTTGTAAGCTTTTTGTTTTGTTTTGTTGTTGTTTTCATCTTAACATTGAAAAAGATGAGAGGTAAGACGTAAAACAGAAGAGAATTAGACAAAAAAGAGACTTGGAAATGACGAGACTGATTCAATCCATCTATGCCAAGGAGAAAAAGGGTGAAAAATATTGTCAGAGGCTTTTTGTGCAACGCTGCTCTCTCTCTCTCTCCTCTCTCTCTCTCTCTCTCTCTCTCTCTCTCTCTCTCTCTCTCTCTCTCTCTCTCTCTCTCTCTCTCTGCATTTTAATCATGCGCTCTTTCTCTCACGATATCTGTTTCTGTCTGTCTGTCTCTTTTTCTCTGTGTGTGTGTGTGTCCCTCTCTCTCCTGTCTCTCTGTCTCTCTCTGGCTATCTGTCTCTCGCTCTGTCCACGTCTGTCTTTCTCTTTCTCTCTCTCTCTCTCTCTCTCTCTCTCTCTCTCTCTCTCTCTCTCTCCTCTCTCTCTCTCCCTCTCTCTTTCTGTCTTTGTCTCCGTCTGTCTGTCTCTGTCACTGTCTCTGCCTCTCGCTCTGTCTGACTCTCTCTCTCTCTCTCTCTGTCAGTCTGTCTTCCCCCTCTTCCTCTGTCCTCTTCTTTCCACTTAGTTTTGTTTTTCTAAGATCCTGCACTACTGCAACATTAGGACAATCTCCAACCTTCTCCAACAGATACACATACAAGTTGTTAAGCTGAAGATGGTTGTAGTAGTGGTTGTAGAAGTGGTGGTGGTGGTTGTCGTAGTAGTGGTAACAGTAGGGTAGTGTGTGTGTGCCGTGGTGTGTGTTGTGTTTTTAAATGTGATATGTGTGTGCCTGTATGCGTCGTCGGTGAGAACCAGACGATTTCTATTTAGCTTGTTAGTTCGTGAAAGAACTGTGTAATACGTAGTGCTCTATTTAATTTGTCTGTGTCTTTTTGTTGCATTATGCTGAAAAAAGATCTGCCTTGTTTTTGTGCTATTCTTTTCTCCAAACTCGTTGTATATGTATGTATGTATGTATGTATCTGTGTATGTCTGTCTGTCTGTATGCATGCCCCCCCTTCCCCGTGGGAATGCCGGGGGCTCTATCAGTATAAATAGTATCCCCACCTTCTGGAAATTCTGTGCTCCCCCGGTGGGGATGCCGGGGTCTCTTTCAGTATAAATAGTACTCCCATCTTCTGAAAATTCTGTGCTAGAAATGTCCTCTCTTCGGTCACTCTCTTTGTTTCTGCCTTGTTCCTTTGCTTTCTGTCATTTCTTCCTATCATTTTCCGCATTCATCCACCTGTATGTGTTCGATAAAGTCTTACGTACTTTTTCTTAGATTTGATAATTGGGTACATGTAGTAAGTACATTTTTGGGTCTAGGGAAATGAGATACTTGAAAGCAATTTTAAGTGATTTGGGCCCGTTTTTATGTTTCCGTGTACTTAGTTATGTTCAAATTTGTATTCAGGTTTGTTTTTTAAATCCTCTGAGTAATAAATTGGACGAAGTGGTCAGCGCCAGGGTCATCTCCTTAGATTATCTGCGCGAATGCATTGATGTGTGTATTTAATTTTCTGTTCCTTTTTTTTCCTGTTAAAATGAATAGAAAATAAAGGAAGGAAGAGGATAGAACAGAACGAAAATTAGAAAGAAAATGAGAGAGAGAAAAGAAACAAATTAAAACAGCAAAAACAGAGGAATGAAGGAAGAAGAAATAACGAAAAGAGACGTGTTATAAAATTACGTCTGAAGTTCAAATTTGACAAAACGTCCGGTTTGGAAAAGAAAGGAAAACCCCAAATGATGTCTATTTAGAAAACAAACAGAGATTGTGGAATCCTGGCACTACTCTCAGGTCTGAGAGTCTGGCTCTCCACTGGCTTGCCTGAAATGATTACGGCATTAAATTTGCTAGGGGTAAAAACTTTATTTAATGGTTAACCCTTTGACTCCCGAACCCAATACATCAGCTGCAAAAACTTTCCCCTCTGACTCCCTCACACTATCCACCAGCTTCCTTTTTTTTTTTTTGCTTTGTTAGCACGGTTGACAATACTGGGTGCTGGTGGACAGGGTGCGGGAGTCAAAGGGTTAAAGTCTTTCCAAACAGAAGACAATCTCATTGTAAGTACAGCAGCACATTGAAAATATCTTGAACTATTTTCGTTTCTGTTCTTGTTGTTTCTTTGTTGTTATTGTTGGTAGTGGTGGTTGTTGCTGTTGTTGTTGTGTTGGGTTTTGTTTTTTGTTTTTTTTGGTCGTGTTTTGTCGTGTTTTGTTCTTTTTTGGTTGTTGTTGTTTTATTACACTGTCTTGCCTGGTTTTCTTTCTTTGGTTGTTTTGTTGTTTGTCTGTATTTTCCTCCAGTATCAGTCTGACAGACAACCCCCACGGAGTGTGGGATTGAGTTATTTTCACCTTGCTGTCACTTGGAGCATCACAATGATGGAGCTGACGAAATTATCTCCCTTGGGGACTGATGCAGATGATGATGTGGGTGGTGGTGGTGATAATGAATATGGTGATAATGATAATGATGGTAACGATAATGGTGGTGATAATGGTGGTGTGGATGTGGTAGTCGTCACAATGATTATGGTGATTATGATGATAATGACAACTACGATTATGATGCTGATCGTGGTTGTGGGTCCGGTGATGATGATATATGTTTCTGTCATTTCTTATATCATGTTTTCTGCCTTGCTGGTCCATTCGCCTGTATATGTTCGATAAAGTCTTACGTACTTTCTCTTAGGATTGATAATTGGGTACGTGTGTTAAGTGCATTTTTGGCTGTAGGATTATGAGATATGTGGAAGCATTTTTACGTAATTTATGTCCGTTTTTATATTTGCTTTAGTGTCCTTAGTTACGTTTAAATTTGTATTCAGATATGTTTTGTTTTTTGGATCTCCTGTGTGGTGGATTGGACGGAGTGGTCAACGCTGGGGGCATCTTCTTGGATTATGTGCGTTGGTGCGTGTACTTTTCTTGTCCTTTTCTTTTTCCTGTTGGGGTGTGTGTTTTGAACTGGTTATAGCCCTGATATGGCTCTACGTAGTCGGCTGGGTTTTAAACAACAATAACAATTTTTTAAAATAGGACAATGAAAACGCAACCAATTACTAAGAATAAACTTGTATCACATCACACACAAAAAAACTCCAATCAATACAATACAATACCTAGCCTTCGCTGCCCACAAACGTGATGTTGTCTCCTTTTTCGTACCTCCTCCAGTCTGTCATCCACCTCTGGGGGTGGGAGGGGGGAGGTCCTAAGAGGCAGTAAGCAAATAAGTAAGTGAATGCAAATAAGTAGTTTCTTTATATGTATGCCAACACTTGAATATGCATACGTGAAAGCATGTGTGCACGTTTAAACATATACGCGTTTAGTACACGTGCGTGGATACACACATAGATATATATATATAATGCGCGCGCGCGCACACACACACACTCTCTTCTCTTTCTTTCTTTCTCTCTCTCTCTCTCTCTCTCTCTCTCTCTCTCTCTCTCTCTCTCACGCGTGCACGCGCGCTACACTACACACACACACACCACAAACACACACACAACACACACACACACACACACACACACAACACACTCGTGCATAGTGTTGTGTATGTACGAGTGTGTGTGTGTGTGTGAAGTCGAGTCTTTACCACCTCATTACTAAACCCCACCTATGCCCCTCACCCCTCCTCCTGTGCACGATGCGTTTTAACAAACAGGCGAAGAGAGAAGCGCTATCGGGGTATCGAGAGAATGGGAACAAGGGGAGCAACCCAGGTATCAGTGGCCCTCCAAACAATCTGAGTGATCGCCTCCTGACGCCACGAGCGACTCGGGCAAGGGGAAAGAGAACGAGAGCGGCAGTTGTCTATATCTCTACGCGTTGTCCAAATGTCATCCGCACATGATGTGTGCATTGTGAGGCCCAAAATAAGCGGGTACGTCTACCTCCCACGTCGTGCAGGGGTTGGTCTGTCTGTCTGTCTGTCTCTCTGTCTCCTCTCTCTCTTCTCTTCTCTCTCTCTCTCTCTCTCTGTCCATGTCCCCCCCCTCTCCCTCTCTGTCAGTCTCTGTCTCTCTCTCCCCCCTCCCCCTTCTTTCACACACACACTTTCTCTGTCCCTGTCCACGTCCCTCTCTCTACCCCTCTGTCAGTCTCTCTCTCTCCCCTCCCTCCCTGTCCCTGTCACTCTCTCTTCCCTCCCTCTCAGTCTGTCTCTCTCTGTCTCTCTCTCTCTCTGGCCCTTTCTATCCGTCTGTCTGTTCTTCCCTCCCTCCCTCTCTCTCTCCCTTTCTGTCTATCTGTCCCTCTCTCTCTGTATTTCTCTCTGTGTCTTTGTCTCTGTCTCTCCCTGTCCTCTCTCTTTCTCTCTCTCTCTCTCTGTCTCTCTCTGTCTCTGTCTTTGTCTCTCTGTCCCTGTCTCGGTCCTCCCCCCCCCCCCACTCTCTCTCACAAGGTTCATCTTTTTTTTATATGCATATATTTCATGTATAGCATAGCAAGGACTAGCTGTTAGATAGATCCGTTGGGACCTCATGCTATTATCCTTGAGTAATGAAGTGTTTTGAAGTTTGAACCCCCCCCCACCCCTCTCTCTCTCTCTTTCCCCTCTGTCTCCCTTTCTTTCTCTTTCTCTCCCCCTCTCTCTTTTCTCTTCCTCTTTTTCTCTCTCTCTCGATCTGCCCTCTCATGGTTCATCTGTTGTTGTTGGTTTTTTTGTTGTTGTTTTTTTAGTTTATGTGTTCATGTCATATGTATACAGTAGCAAGGAATAGCTGTAAGATGGATCCTGTGGGACGTAATGCTGTTATCCTTGAGTAATCAGTGTTCTGAAGTTTGGATCTCTCTCTCTCTCTCTCTCTCTCCTCTCCCTCCTCCCCTCCCTCCCTCCCTCCCTCCCTCTCCCTCTCCCCTCCCTCCCTCTCTCCCTCCCTCCCCCCTCCTCTCGCCACAGGTGGAAATGTAGGGGTGTGTCAAGATCTTACGATAGGATAAGGAAGATGGTCAAGACATCTAGGGACGTTCTTCCATGTTGTAGGTTTCGGGATTTTTTGTTCTTTTTTTCCTAAAGTTTTTTGTTCTGTTTTGTTTTGTCTTGTTTGTTTTTGTGGTCAACTGATAGGGGGCTGTGGTGTCGAAATGTACTTCTCTTTGGGGTTTAGTGTTCGTTCAAGGATTTGACGTAAAAGGACAATTCCATATGCGCTCCATCCAAATCTGCCAGCCATTTCTGACGAACTCCCTAAGTTTGCGCAGAATCCTTTGCGCCGACGAGATCCTGAAATCTGGAAGAGGGGAGGGGAGGGATGAGGGTGGGGGTGGGGTGCAGAGGTACGTATGAAAGATAAGTTTAGAGTTAAGTGTTCGGTCAAGAAGGATTTATCGTATTCGGACAATACCATATACGCTTCATCCAAATCAGCCAGTCATCTGACGAGCTCCCTGAGTCTGCGCAAAACCTTTGCGCTAAGTCCTGAAATCGGCAGAGCAGTGGAGGGCACAGGCTGGAGGAGGCAGAGGTACCTATGAAAGACTAAAGCTGACATCACCAGAATGATGGAAACACTAAGATGGGCAGTAAACAGGCCAGTTTTTTTCTTCTTCTTGGTTTGTGTTTTTTCTTCCTTTCTTTTCTTTCTTTCTTTTTTCGTTTTTTCTTCTTTTTTTTCTTTTTCTTGGTTCCGCGATGGAATTGAACTCCAGAGGTCAGATGTTGAGAACACGGATCTATCAGCAGAACCGGCCTGTCCATGTTTCTTTTGTGTTGGAGATGGTCAGATGGTCAGTCTGATGATCTTGATGAATGATCATGCCTTTAGAAAGGTCTTATTTGCTGTGCCACATTGTAAGGGTGTACTTATTTGTGCATGTGCGTCTTTATTGATTGTGTGTTTGTGGTGTGTGTGTGTTGTGGGGTGTGGGTGTGTGTGTGTGTGAGTGCCCGCATGTGTGCGCGCGCACGTGTGTATGTGTGTGGCGTGTATGTATGTTAGGGCGCGTGTGTATGTGCTCGTGTGTACTTGTATGTGTATTTGTGTGTGTAAGTGTGCACACGTGTTTGCATGTGTATGTGCGTGTATTTGTGGGTGTGTATTATACAAGTGTCCACCCTTGTGTATGTGCATGTGTGTGTGACACACACACACACACACACACACACACACACCACACACACCATCCCTAACCAACCACCCACCCTCACAGCACGACACACCTGATGGCATTTTGATGTAAATTGTGCTCCTCTCTTTGGAGGGGGAAAGGAACAGACTAAACAAGCAAAGAAAGAAGGAAAGCAACTTGGCTTTTACCTTTACTGTCTGCTCCTTAACCAGCTGTTGCTCTGTGTGTGTGTGGTGTGTGTGTGAGAAGAGAGAAGGAGAAAAGGGGGGGGGGGGAGGAGAGAGAGAATTCTTGTCTTTCTGTTCGTGTGTGCATGTACCTGTACAGGTAATGTAGTGTGTGGTGTCTCTGTATGTATTATGTGTGTGTTTATGTGTGGTTCTGCGTATATGTGTGTGCGCGCGCGTGTGTGTGTGACGGGTTTTATTGAATATGTGTGGGTGTTTGTGGGTATGCACGTGTATTATGTGTGTGCGTACAATGTCTGTGCATACGTGTGTGTGTGTGTGAGAGAGAGAGAGAGAGAGACAGAGAGAGAGTGTGTGTTTGTGTGTGTATGTGCGTGTGTGAATGCGGACACTGTATGAACGTGTAGGTGAGTGTTGCGTGTTTGTGCATGCATTCACCTGTGCACTATTTTTGTGTGTTTGTGTGTGTGTGTGTGTGTGTGTATATACGTACATACGATGTTTGCACATATGTGCGTCTCTCTGTTTACGTGTCCTATCAACCGATCTCTCTCTTGTGGCATCAGGGTGGATTCACATAGAGCTATCAGGAAACCTAACACGTACAGAGTTAGCTAACTTGTTTCTTTTCTGGGCGGGAAAGGGAAAGAACAGTATGAGCCTGTTCCCTTTGATTGCGCTTTTCACGTCCATAGGACACTGTGTTAAAACTGTAGATATGTAGAACATAGGGACAGCTTTGATTGCAGCCAGAAGATAAATAACAACAACAATCCCATTTGTATAACGCAAACATTGCATATCAGAGAATGCTCGTTGGACCTGCTGATAATATTAATGGATATTTAATAGCAGACTATTCTGGAGACCGCTCTAGATGCTTCACAGAAAGAAATAAGATTTCATAGGAGATGTATAAAATGGGCATTATTATTACCGTTATTTTTGTTTAAAGCCCAGCCGACTGCGTAGGGCCATAACCGTTTCGAAACATACACCATACTTCAACAGGAAAAAAAAACTAAATTAAGTACATACATCAATGCATTCGCACACATAATCTAAGGAGATGCCCCCGGCCTTGTCCACTCCGTCTTTGGATTGACAATTGGGTAGGGCCTTCATGTATTAAGTGCATTTCTGGCTCCAGGAAAATGAGATATGCGGAGGCGGTTCTTACATAATCTAGGCCCGCTTTTACATATGTTTTAGTGTCCTTAGTTATGTTTAAATTTGTATTCGGGTATGTTTTCTTTAAAATCCCCTTTGCGATAAATTGGCCAATATGAAATAACATGCTGTTTCCTGATCCATCTTCAGTTTCCATCATTCTGGTGGTGTCAGCTTAGTGTTTATGGGTCCCCGCCACCCCCACCCCCCGTCCCCATTTCAAAATATTGCCACGAATCAGAGTTTGTACAGGATGAAGGAGTTTGCCATACAGATGCTGGCAGATTTGGACGAAGCGCATATGGAATTTCTGGACGCAGTGAACCCCTCTTGAACAGACTAAAAACATCCTATGGTCAACCCTAATCCAACCCAAAGAGGCTCTGTAAGGATTTGCATTTCCATCTAATTCCAATTTGGATGAAAACAACAACAGAAAAACCAGAAGCTTCTAATTGTCCATTTGCTCAATTGTCCCGCTGAGTGCAAACTTGTACAACAGCGCCCTCTGGACTCAAACTAAAAAGTTCCATAAACCTGCAGGGCCACCAAACCTTTCACACGTTCTCCTTCTCCCTCCCGAAAGACCCCCCCCCCCCCTTAACTGTTTGAGAAGCCAACAATGACAGCTACAGCAACAGTGACTGCATTTTGACTAGAATAAACAAGAGTTCGCTCCCCTCTTTCTCGGTGTCTGGTTTTTCGCGTGAAAGGTTATCGGTACTACTAGTTTTGTTTTCTGTCTGTCTCTGTCTCTGTTTGCCCCCCCCCCCCCTCTCTCTCTCCTCTCAATCTGCTCTGTGTGTGTGTGTGTTGTGTGTGGTGTGTGTGTGTGTGTGTGTGTCAACGACTGCATTTTGACAAGAACAAACAAGAGTTCGCTCCCCTCTTTCTCGGTGTTTGGTTTATCGCGTACAAAGGTTATGGGTAGGCCTACTACTAGTTTTGTTCTGTCTGTCTGTCTGTCTCTTCTCTCTCTCTCTCTCTCTCTATATATATATATAATATATATATATATATATCCCCCTCTCTCTCTTTGTCTCTCATCCCTCTCTCTGTCTCCCCCCCCCCCCTCTCTCTCGCTGTCCTTTCTGTCACTTTGCTCTCTCTCTCTCTCTCATCTCTCTCTCTCTCTCTCTCTCTCTCTCTCTCTCTCGCCTATTTCAAAATCTTGCCAGCGTGTACTTTGGATGTGTGCGTGCTCACAGTTTGGACATGTGTACCTGTGCGTGAGTATAGTTTGCATATGTGAGTGCATGTGTGTGTAGTTTGGATGTGTTTGCGCCTTTTTGTGTTTTTGCTGTTTTCAGACGTGTGTTTCTTTCTCGATTTATGTGTGTCTGTGGGTGAGAGAGAGAGAGAGGAGAGAGAGCTGTAAGTGTGTATGTCTCTCTTCCTTTTTTTTTTTTCTTTTTGTTGTTCTTTTCTTCATCGTCTTCTTCATCTTCTTCTTTTGTTTTTGTTCTTTTTCTTCTTCCTCTTCTTTTCTTCTTCATCATCTTCTTCTTCTTCACCATCACCACTTGTTCTTTTTCTCCTGATTCTTCTTTTTCTTCATCCTCTTCTTCTTTCTTCTTCTTCTTCATCTTCTCCTTCTTGTCTCCTACTTCTTTTCCTTCTTCTCCTTCTTTTCCTCCTCCTCCTCCTTTTTCTTCTTCTTCTTCTTCGTCGTCGTCGTCGTCGTCATCTTCTTCTTCGTTGTCTTCTTCTTCTTTTTCTTCGTCTTGTTCCTCTTCCTTCTTCTTCTTCTCCTCCTTCTTCGTTTTCTTTCTTCTTCTTCTTCTTCTTCTCCTCCTCCTCCTCCTCCTCCTCTTTCTCAAAGTCCTACCTCTTCTTCTTGTCTCTTTTTCACTCCCTTCTCACGTGATTCCCCACTGGGTAATTCTCCAGTTTTAAACTCTGGCCAGATGGAGCCCTGAGGGATGCAGAGGTTACAGCATCCTGTTAATAAACAAAACACAATTGCGCACTCACAAGATGGGAAGCTTCCATTTTCTCTTTCCCACAAACAGACCGTAAAACTGTACTTTAGCCTAAAACAAAGAGAGAGAGAGAGAGAGAGAGAGAGAGAGAGAGAGAGAGAGAGAGAGAAGGGAAAGAATGAAGGAGAAGAAACAGGAAGAATCTGGAGTTTGTTCAAAGAGGGATTCGTCGCTCTCGGACAATTCCATCCGCGCTCCACCCAGACCTGCCCGCGACTGTCAAACTCATTAAGTAAGCCTGCGAAAAAAACCCACAAAAACTGACGCTGGCAAGACTTTGAAATAGGTAAGAGAGAGAAGAGACCTCAAACTTTAAACTGACACCACCAGAATGATGGACACATTAACCCTTTGACTCCCTCACCCTCTGCACCAGCCTCCTGCATTATCAGCCGTGGCAGCAAGGCATAACTCCACCCTTCATTCCCTCACCCTGGTGGATAGGGTAAGGGGGTGAAAGTTGCAGTTGGTGGATAGGGTGGGGGAGTGAACCGGGTAAGTTTTTGCAGCTGGTGGATAGGGTGTAGGAGTGAAAAGGGTTAAGGTTTTTCAGCTGATGGATAGGGTGTAGGAGTGAAAGGGTTAAGTTTTTGCAGCTGATGGATAGGGTGTAGGAGTGAAAAGGGTTAAGGTTTTTCAGCTGATGGATAGGGTGTAGGAGTGAAAAGGGTTAATTTTTTTGCAACTGTTGGATAGGGTGCAGGAGTGAAAGGGTTTTAAGTTTTGCAGCTGATGGAGAGGACGTACGGGTGAAAGGGTTTAGTGTTTGCAGCTGGTGGATAGGGTGTGGGAGGGAAATGGTTCCTTTTTTTTAGGATGGGCATGAGAACGAACCAACTTTCATATTGCAGGGTGGACCAGAACGCGAGACACAAGATCCTGTGTCTACCACGGCTGTGTCAAAGGGCAAGTCAGGTTGCATACAAGAAAGAAAGAAAGAAACGAAGACAACTCGAAGAAGAGAAGGACTTTATCCAAAACCAAACCAAAAAATAAAAAATAAATAAAAACCGTAATGATGGTGGTAGAGGAGAAGGCATCTTCTTCTTCTTCTTCGTTTTCTTCTTCTTCTTCTTCTTCTTCTTCTTCTTCTTTTCGTTGTTTTATTCTTCTTTTTCTCCTCCTTCTCCTTCTTCTTCCTCCTCTTGTTCTTCGTCGTCTTCTTCTTCTTCTTCTGTAAAAACTAGAGTGTTTGCGCGGTAGTTCGGATCAGCAAAACAAACAAAAAAATAACTGTTACAATGTTGAAACGGAATTGTAAACTTTCCTAAAACATCAACAAGAAAAACAGCAAAAATAAACGTCTTCCTCCAAAGTGATTGCGAAGGAGTTGGGATCAGAAAAAAACAACAACCAAAAAACAAAACAAAACAAAAATCCCCAGCAACTGTTACAGTGTTGAAACGGAATTTTAAACTTCCCTAAAACAACAACAAAAACAGTAACAACAAAAAAGTAAAACACATCTTTCTGTATAGACTACCGTGGTTGTGCTTGAGTTCTGAGCAGCAAAACAAAACACAAACTAAAAAGTAAAACGCGTCTTTCTATAAAGAAGAGAGTAGGATTTAAGTGGAAAATGCACAGCGTCCTCAAACAATGGAACAAGTAACTCAGACGAGACAGGCCTAACCCTTTGACTCCCGCACCCTGTCCACCAGCATCCTGCATTGATAACCATGCTAGCAAAGCAAAACAATAACCTTTTGACTCTCTCCCTATCCACCAGCTTCCGCCAGGAAGTTGGTGGATAGGGTGAAGGGCGTCAGAGGGTTACATTTTTGCAGTTGGTGGATAGGGTGCGGGAGTCAAAGGGTTAAAGGTGAAAGAGCGTACAGACCATAAAGATAAAAAGAGCACAAATATACAAACAAAAACAAAGAAAAAGAAAGAAAGGAAATAAAAGAAAAAGAACTTTATCGTTTTAACCCTTTGATTCCCACACCCTATCAACCAACTGCTAAAACTTAGCCCTTTGACTCCTTCACCCTATCCACCAGCTCCCTGCAGGAAGTTGGTGGAAAGGATGAGGGAGTCAGAGGGTTAACTTTTTGCTTTGCTAGCATGGTTGACATTGTAGGTTGCTGGTAAACAGGGTGCGGGAGTCAAAGGGTTAAACGGCTTCAGTCTTACGAGATGTGAATGTTCTCTTTTCCACAAACGAAAAAAAAACAAATCATTATGTGGTAAACCGTTCAGTGTGGATTATGAGAACATGTTATCTACATCTCAGCTGTCAATGTTACCGCTTAGAGAGAGAGAGAGAGAGAGGGACGAGTGAAGGGCAGAGAGAGAGTGTGTGTGTGTGTGTGTGTGTGAGAGAGAGATTAAGTGTGTGTATCTTTTTGGTGGTGTTTTGTTTTTTCTTGTATGTTGTTTGGTTGGTGTTGGGTTTTTTTGTTGGTGGTGGTGGTGTTCATGGTCATTTCATTTTTGTTTTCGGGTTTCGTTATTGTTTTGTGGGGTGATTTGTGTGTGTGGTGTGTGGTGCGCGCGCGCGCGCGCGTGTGTGTGTGTGTTTCTGCTGATGTTTCGCATCACTTATGTATTACTATCTCTACACTACTCATTTTTAGTTTTCCAACTCATCTCCAAACTCACCGAAACTGACAGCATCGTCATTATTATTATTATTATAATTAATACGTATTATTTTCTTTATTATTATTATTAATATTATTATTGTTGTTGTTATTGTTATTATTATTATGGTTATTATTATTATTATTACTATTGTTAGTAGTAGTATATAAGCAATAAGGAAAAGTGTGACAGAATGGTTCAGACATTCACCTGCCAGTAACTAAACTCGAGGTTCCAGGGTTCGTTTCGCGATTACGTCTCGACTTTTCTCCTCAGTTTGACCGGAAAATCTAACTGAACGTCTAGTCCTTTCGGAGGCAGCAAAAAAACGAGTCGGACCGGTGTGCCGTCTGACCTGTGCACGCTAAAGATCCCACGACAGTTGAAACTCGTGAAGAACAGGGCATTCGCCGGGTTGCCCTGGTATAAAACATAGCAGAGATAAGTTGATTTCCCAGGTCTGCCCCCTTGAAGGCCAATTAGCCTTCTTGCCTTTCTGAAGTCTTGGTAAAACAAAATGGGTGGCGCTGTACTGCGGCGACGCGCTCTCAAAGAGGAGAGCAGCCCGAGTTTCACATGGTAAATCCACTGTGACAAAAGAAATGAGTATCAGCATATGATAATAAATCTGATAGCAGTAGTAGTAGCAGCAGCAGTAGTAGTAGCAGCAGCAACATAGCAGTAGTACAGCAACAATAGCAGTAGTAGCAGCAGCAGCAATAGTAATAGCAGAGCAACAGTAGCAGCAGCAGCAGTAATAGCAGAGCAACAGTAGCAGCAGCAGTAGTAATAGCAGAGAAACAGTAGCAGCAGCAGCAGTAGTAATAGCAGAGCAACAGTAGCAGCAGCAGCAGTAGTAATAGCAGACAGTAGCAGCAGTAGTAATAGAGCAACGTAGCAGCAGCAATAGTAATAGAGCAACCGTAGCAGCAGCAATAGTAATAGAGCAACAGTAGCAGCAGCAGTAATAGCAGAGCAACAGTAGCAGCAGCAATAGTAATAGCAGAGCAACAGTAGCAGCAGCAGTAGTAATAGCAGCAGCAATAGTAGCAGCAGCAATAGTAATAGCAGAGCAACAGTAGCAGCAGCAATAGTAATAGCAGAGCAACAGTAGCAGCAGCAATAGTAATAGCAGAGCAATAATACAATACAATGTTTTATTTGTATAGCGCAAAATCTTGATAAAATCAAATCTAAGCGCTAAAACAGACACACACGCACGCACGCACGCACACACACACACACGCACACGCACACGCACACGGCTAAAATGGGGAGAAAGAATAAAAGCAATGGAAAATTATAGAGAGCATATTATATACAATTATATATTACAATGTGATTCCCCTCCGAGTGGAGACAGGCTGCAGAGGGGATTGAGTGAGGTCCGGATTTTATGCAGAGGAGAAAAGGTGAGTTTTGAGAGCGGACTTGAAGGAGACAAAAGTAGGTTGCTGACGGACAGAGAGAGGAAGTTTGTTCCAGGAATGTGGACCAGAAACAGAGAAGGCTCGTGGACTATATTGAGCTTAGTGCGTGGAAAGCGAAAAGTCAGAGGATCGGAGGCAGAGCGGAGGGTACGTGAGGGAACATAGATCTCAAGTAGGCTTGACAGGTAATCGGGGGCTGCGTTATTGAGGCTTTTGTAGCACATGGTGTCTTGTTTGTACTGTATGCGCTTTGATACAGGGAGCCAGTGAAGTTGTGCCAGGAGAGAAGATATGTGGTCAGCTTTTTTCTTTTTGAGTACAAGGCGTGCAGCATTGTTTTGAATGCGCTGCAGGATGTGAATGGTGGAGGCAGGAAGACCAGACAGGAGTGAATTGCAATAGTCAATGCGAGACATTTTGAAGGAGAGAACGAGTTTTGCTGTTGTTTCGACAGAGAGATACTTCCTGATCAGGCTTATACGATGGAGGTGATAGTAGCAAGATCTGGCAGTTTGAGAAACAAAATTGTTCATGGAGAGGGTAGAGTCAATGCAGACACCAAGGTTTTTAGCTGAATCAGAAATTGGGACTGATGTGTTACATAATGGGAGAGAAAGAGGAGGCAGCTGAGAAAGTTTCTGACGGGTGCCAATGAGGATAGCTTCTGTCTTGTCGTCATTAAGCTGAAGTTTGTTGAACGTCATCCAGTTTTAACGTCCGAGTAACACTCAGTGGTGCGAGTCAAGAGGCGCTGTATATTGTCTGGTGTGTCACTGTCTAGAAGTTGGGTGTCATCAGCATAGAAGTGGTGTTTTATAGAGTGGGAGTTGATGATGGTGGATAGGGGGGAGGTGTAAAGAGTGAAAAGAACAGGGCCAAGGACAGATCCTTGTGGAACACCACAGGTCAGGTATGCAGGTTGAGAGTAAGTGCCATTAATGAGAACAGTTTGTTTTCTGTTTGATAGATATGAAGTGAACCAGGAGAGAGCAATGTCAGAGATGCCAAAAGTATGATGAAGTCTAGAAAGGAGAATACCATGATGAATGGTATCAAAGGCTGCAGACAGATCAAGGAGTGTGAGGACAGAGACTTTGCCAGTATCAGTTGCAAGGAGGAGATTGTTGAGAAAGTTTCAGTGCTATGGCACTGGCGGTAGGCTGACTGGAAAGGATTGAGGAGATTGTTGGCAGACAGGTGAGAGTTCAGCTGGTTGAGGACAACTTTTTCGATGAGTTTTGACAAGAAAGAGAGATTAGAGATAGGCCGGTAATTGTTCAGTTCATTTGGGTCTAAATTGTATTTCTTGAGGAGAGGGTGAACAATAGCAGACTTGAAAGAATCTGGGACAGTTCCAGTTTGAAGAGAAGTGTTGATGATGTCAGTGATGAATGGGAGGAGAGTAGGGAGACAGTCAGCGTAGAGAGAACCTGGAAGTGGATCCAGTTCGCAGGTTTTGAACGACATGGATCTGATTGTGTTGAGAATTTCTTCTTGTGAGACTGGGGTAAAAGTAGTAAGAGGTGTGCCAGAGAAGGAAGGGTCAGGTGGGCATGGTTGACAGGGTGTCCTGTCAAGCCTGTCACGAAGAGTTTGTATTTTGTGTGATACTGGAAATACTTGGAGCGAATACTTGAACAGATGGGAGTTCTTCATTTGTGTGTTTTGTTGGGAAAGGTAAATCTTTTCGTGTGCCATGGAGATGATTCATGGTTGTAAAGAGTTCTCTTGAAGAAGAGGCATTCAGGATTTTGGTTTGGAAATAGCTTGTTTTTGCAGATGCAATGAGGGTGGATACTTTTGTTTTAGAGGCTTGGAAAAGTTGCCTATGTACAGTGAGTTTGGATTTGCGCCAGCGGCGCTCTGCTCTGCGGCGGGCACGTTTTGCACAGGCAATCTCATGAGTGAGCCAGGGGGTAGGGGGGCGGTCAGGTAAAAGACGGGTTGTGGCTGGAGCATGAGTGTCCAGAAGATGGTGGAGAGTAGTATAGAATTCATCGGCAAGGTTATGTGACTTTTCAGAAAGGAGGCGGGAGGCATCAGATGCAGCAGCAATAGTAATAGCAGAGCAACAGTAGTAGCAGTAGTTGTAGTACACAGCAGGAAACCCTGGGGACAGATGGACAGCAGCAGACATTCCCCCCTTCAAACAAAATGTTTCGGCCCTGAGCTCTCACACTCTAAAGGGGCCAGGTCACATCCAGGTCTTGACTCCTGGATGCCCGTCTGCTGTCACCATTTTATGTAGACAGACAGATAGGTAGGTAGGTAGGTAGGTAGGTAGATAGATAGATAGGTAGGTAGGTAGATAGATAGATAGATAGATCATAGGTAGGTAGGTAGACTTGGGTTCGTGTAAAGGCAGATCTCTGTTTTCTTACTGTTGGCTGGCTGGTTCTGCGAGTAAAACCGTAGACATGAGGATCCGATGTCTCAAGTTCAATCCCAGCCCCAGTATCTGCGCACGCTGAAAGATCCGACGGCAATTGAAAATCGTGAAGAGCAAGGCATTCGCTCAGTTGCCCTGGCATAAAAATATTGGAGAGATAGGTTAAAGCCCAGTTAGCTTTCTTGCCTTTCTGAAGTCTTCGTTAAAAAAGAAAAAAGAAGGGTGTGTGTGTGTGTGAATTTATTGAAACAGTGTGTGTGTCTGTATGTGCGTCTGTGTCTGTGTGTGTACGCTTGACAAATGCGAAATAGCTTAAAACATTTTCCCGTCTCATTTTGCATATTAAATAACCATTCTCATTCAATTTTCGTGTGTGTGTGTGTGTGTGTGTGTGGTGCCTTACTATGTATCAGTCGCTTCTTGTCTGGCGTTGAACGGTTCAAGGTGAATGTTAACAACCCTCTGCGTGGCAGGGACCTGCAAAGGTTGTTTGGTGGTTCCTTAATTGTCCTGATTTGAGTAGGATAAAGTTCTCTAACTCCGTCTATTCATGTCTCTGTCTCTCTCTCTCTCTTTCTCTCCCCTCTCTGTCTCTGTCTGTCTCTCTCCCCCCTCTGTGTGTGTCTCTCTGTCTGTCTGTCTCCTCTCTGTCTGTCTCTCCTCTCTGTCTGTCTCTCTCTCTCTCTCTCTCTCTCTCTCTCTCTCTCTCCTCTCTCTCTCTCTCTCGTTCGTTCGTTCCAATACTGAAATATTTTCGTTCTTGGCTTAAGATTGAAGGGCAATTGAGGTAAAGGTGAAAACGTGGAAGTTGTCCTTTAACCCTGAGATCGTAGGGGAGTGAGGTGGTAAGGACCTCAACTTTTCCCTGGCCCAGTATTGTGTTGTGTTGTATTTGCGTTGCACTGTATTGAACTCTGTTATTATAGTCTTACTGTTTTGCATTATTTTGCATTGTATTGAACCTATTGTTTTTTTATTGTATTGATTTGCATTGCATTTTATTATATTTTGCACTGCAATTTTTTTGTATGGCATTACATTGCATTACAATGCGTTGTGTTGTGTTGTGTTGTGTTGTGTTGTGTTGTGTTGTTGGTTGTATTGTATCATACCGTATCGTACGTCTCATATCGCATTGTATTGTAATGTATTGCGTCGCATTGCACTGTGCTATGCTGTGCGGTGCTGAATTGTGTTGTGTTGTGTTAATTGTGTTGTGTCGTGTCGTTATCGCATCGTACCGTGCGTATCGCATCGTACTGTGCCGTATCGTATCGTACCGTACCGTACCATACCGTACACTCAAGGGAAGGAACTGAAGGAAAGGGTAACATTCTGTTTTCATTTGAATTTGTTTGAAAAATGAACCTGACTTCCACGTAAAAATGTAAGAGGTCGTTCCATAACCCTGTAGCCCTGGGGGAGTGAAGTGGTAGAGAGCTACCACTTTTCACGGGACCACTAGCTTAGTCTAGTCTAGTCTGGGTTGGGTTGGGTTGCTTTAGTTTGGCTCAGCTCGGCTTGGCTTGGCTTGGCTTGGCTTCTTGAGTTGACTTTGACCGGGAAATTGGATTGAATGTCTAGTCCTTCGGAAGGGAACGAAAAATGAGTGGACCCATGTGCCTTCTGGCCTGTGTATGCTAAAGATCCCATAGGCCCACAGCAGTTAAAAGTAGTAAAGAGCAGGTCTTTCGCCCAGCTGCCCTGGTATAAAACAGGTGAGATACTTTATTTGAAAATTAATCTACTCACACACCCCGACCCCCAAGAAACAGAAGTAAAGAACAGTTTCAGTGTTTCTTCCCATCACTGACTCAGATATATATATTATCGTCAAAATGGAAACGCTAGTTTTGATTAATGGTTCACCGTGTTTATTAATAAGAATTGCACCAAGGAAGTGCAGACCTGGACAAAAGAGAACCTACACTAAAACAAAAAGATCAACAAATAACAATAAAATATTTCACTTGGGCTCACAGTTTCACGTCAAAGACATTTGATGGTTTGGTCACTTTGTGGCTTAGACCGTGGACAATAAGTAATTGAGACCTGCACGTCACATTATTCGATGACAAGTTTACAACCATCTTTCAAAGCTAACACCTTTCTCCCAAACATCCCACGAAGTAAATAATTGGGGCGTAAGTCTTCTCATCTCGCTGACTGTACTACTTTTACCAGGCGCACGTGCAGGGAAAATTTCCCAATGACGTCATCGACACGGGCTTCAACAGCTCGTGTCAGTGTTAGAAAAAACACAAACACCTCTCTGTCTGGCATTATCAGGATGTCAAGGGAGGGGGGTGGGGGTAAAGTCATCACAGTGGTGCCGTCAGGTGTGTAACCTGAACGGGTTTGTTCCTGACGGTCATGACAGTTCTGTGGCATTTTTACTGTTCCACACCTCTTTCTCCTTTTGTCAAGGTTGCAGGGGTTGTTGCCCTTGGTGGAGGCCATCTTGCGGGGTGAATGTCCTGAGTTTGTTGTTTCAGGTTGTAAGTTCTTGAATCCTCCCCCCCCCCCCGCCCAACCCCCTGTGTTGATGGTGTGGCGTCGGGTTTGGTTACATTTAAGTGATTTTCCATTCAAGTCTGTGCTGTATGCTTTCTCGCTTACAATTATGGCATTCTCTTTGAGTATTTTTAGACCCATGTATTGTCATTATGTTGACGAGACTGTTATTTGTGCTCACACGTAATTCTCTTCTTCAGCGTCTTTCTATTTATATCCATAGGTTTGAGTTCTGTGCTCAAGAAAATGTTTAAAATATGAAATGTTCACCAGATGCATATGTCAACAGTATAAAAAAAAACTGTTTAATAAACAATTTTTGTTCACCACATGCATATGGCAATAGTATACAAATGTGCATTTAATTAACGAAACAAGCCAGACATATATTTTCAACTAACTGGCTTTTGTCAGATGAACACAAAAGACAAAAAAATCTCGATTTAGGCAAGAGATCAGCCAGCTGCCCTAATGTTTCATGGTGCGTTGAGCTGGAGAAGAAAAAAAATTGGAAGTGTTTTGGATGGCTTCCATTTCTTTCAGAAATTAACGTTAACATTTGAAAAGACGCACGATGAAGGGGAAAAGATAGATAACGCTGCATTATACAACTTTCGTTTTCATTAGTATAAAAGAAACTTTTGTTGTATTTTTCGTGAATTTATTCCTTATTTAGGATGACCCCAGTTAGGTGAAAAAGAGAAAATTGTTAGAATAGCTCCACCATCCTGTCTGCCCTTTCTTTTTGTGTTTTTGTGATTCTTTTTTTTTGAAAATTGAATTGTGTATCTTTCAGATGTTTACCACATTATTCCACGTCATTTCCTTTACTCAAGTGTATAGACATGACACTTCTCAAACAATGTGTGATTGTCTTTCGTTTGGAAAAAAAACAACAAAGGAG
>JAPXFY010000020.1:40917526-40932526 GCA_030674185.1 Monoplex corrugatus | reverse complement strand
CCTCCTCTTCCTCCTCTTCCTTCCCCCCCCCTGTAATTCCGGTTCTGAAAGCTCCACTGCTGTGTTATATCCTATCATTATAGTGCTCTCACCGAACGAGTTTTTTAGATTATGGTTTTTTTTGGGGGGCAGGGTCTCGAAACGCCATGGATCTTAGGGGAATGAGGTGGTGGAGACTGCATTACCTTCCGGTCAATTTTTTAACCCTTTGACTCCCGCACCCTGTCCACCAGCTTCCTGCATTGTCAACCATGCTGCATACTGGCAAAGCAAAAACATAACCCTTTGACTCCCTCACCCTATCCACTAGCTTCCTGCAAGAAGCTGGTGGATAGGATGAGGGAGTCAAAGGGTTAAGTTTTTGCAGTTGATGGATAGGGCACGGGAGTCAAAGGGTTAAAGAGCAGACCATACTGCTTTCCTTGTTCTATTTTCCCCCAACCTTAAAAAAAGGATCAGGCACACATTCACAGCGGATGAACTATAGGTAGCGCATATGAAGACTATCATCATCATCATCATCATCATCATCATCATCATCATCATCATCATCTATCATCATCGTCGTCGTCGTCGTCGTCGTCGTCATCATCATCATCATCATGATCGTCGTCGTCATCATCATCATCATCATCATGTGCCTGACCGCATGGCGTTGGCGATCATGGCCCTCCCTCGTGTCTATCTTTTGTCGCTGCAAGTGCATCTCCTACCATTTTCTGTCCTCATCCACTCCGCAAATGCGTCCAATCCAATATTTTTGTCCTCGGGTCTACCTGGTACTCTTTTTCCCTCCAGCTTTCCTGATGTGACTAGTGCTCAAACCTCTTGCCTCATGAAATATCCGATAACAATTCCTTGCCTTTTCCCCCATCTTTTCATTACCGTTCCTTTTGTGTTTGCCTCTTTAGAGATTGTCTCGTTTGTTTGTTTTTTTCTTTGCTGTCCATGGAACCAGCTGGACTTTTAGTCAGTTAAGTCCTTTTATCACACTGGACGAAGCACCAGGGAAGTTTCAGTATGTTTCTCCTAATTTTTGTATTTGGCGTTTGTTTGTTTGTGATCATCAACGCACACACACACACACACACACACACACACACACACACACTCACACTCACACTCACACTCACACTAAAGGCCAGTTAGCCGAAAATTTGCGCCTCTCTCGTCTGGTTGTATTAAAAACACGTTCTGATTTTTTTTGGGGGGTGGTGGTGGTGTTTTTGTTTTTTTGTTGTTTTTTTTTTGGGGGGGAGGGGGGTCTCGCTCCTGTTCAGTTGAACGCGGGCATTCACACTTGTTTTGGATTTCAACTGGACTTTGTGAGCTGCGCACGAAAGACGACAAATTATGAATTCGCAAATTTGGGGACAAACACAACAGATGAGACCAAAACTTCCCTGATACTTCGTTGAACATGAAAAAAAAAATCACGCTCTCATCCTTAACAAAAATATTCATTACTTCTTTTGGGGTCTAGTGAGTCTACCGAATTCGTTCTCTAAAGCACAGTCGTTTCGCTTCTCTTCCCCTGCACTCCCACTCACCCACCCACTCAGCCCATCCTAACGAAACTACCAATAAATTTCATTAAAAAAAAACACGTCAAGATGACGTCAATGTGTTTTGATGCACAATATTCCCAAACTTCAAAACTCACAGCTCTCAGAATAATTAAGCTTGTACTTGGAAGTTCAAACGATTTCAGAACAGATACTGTCTGTGCTCTTTTTAAAGAAAATTGCATTTAAAAAAAAGTTCTCAAATCTAATACACGCCATATTTATTTTAGTGGCTTCTTCACAAGATGGTCAAACGATTTTTAACGAGTTTCCTTTCTTTTCTTTTTTTTTTTTTTTTTTTTTTACAAAATGTTATTCAGGGAAAATCTAGATCTTCTATTTCTCAAGGTCACTGTTACAAGTAGAAAATCTAGATTTTTCCCTGAAAAATGTTTTGTACAAAAAGGAAAATCGTTGGGTGAAAAACTTGATGTACATGAAGGACAAGGCTCTCTCAACTGTAGAGACTGATGTTAAATATTGTCAGAAATAGCCGAGAAAGTGAAGTTCGCACACATTCCTAAAAAATCGGATTTTATGCACTTTTCCCTTTCATCTGAATGGTCATGATCTCGGATTTTCATCTATCGTCTACAGCTTAGGTCAAATTTCGGCAAAGCTCCATCCATTAAGAGCTGGGAAAATCTTTTTATGTTGGTTAGACACAGACACACTCGCACAGACACACACACACACACACACACACACACACACACACACACACACACACACACACACACGGATAGACATACACACACACCACGTGCACACACAGCACCACCATCACCACCAAACCACACAACACACACACACACACACCCACACAACACAACACACACACACACACACACACACACACACACACACACACACAAGACACATAATCACACATACTCACACAAACACACACACACACACGACACATAATCACACACACACACACACACACACACACACAGACACAAATCACACACACACACACACACACCACAAACACACAATCACACACACACACACACACACACACACACACACACACACACACACACACACACACACCCGTCCCTCTAGTCAGTATGAAATAAATGTACCTTTCTTTTTTTTTTTTTAATTAAGGGAGACGAAACAAAACTGTAATTATTTCAGCGAGGAAAATGGATTTGAACTTCTCGTAATAGCCTACTTGTCGACTAATACTTGACTGAATTCATTATCCACAGTCCTGGTTGTTTCTCGTTCCTAAAACCAACTAACAACATTCACGACTACATCGAAAGGAAATCAACGGTGTTTCATACACGATATTCTGAAAAAAAAAATTCAAAAACTCACAGCTCTCAGAATTGATTATACTTGACAGATCAAACGATTTCAGAACAGATGTTGTGTGTGTTCTTCGAGGAAGCTTTCGTCTTAGAAACATTTTCAAAACTACCATAGACCATATGTGTGCTTCTTCAGTCGCTTCTATTTAAAAAAAGGAAAGAAAAAAAGAAAGGAAAGAAAATCAAGCCATTTAAAACCATCTTCGTTTTTATACTGAAATCAATACGTAAATCCTGTTCTTGTACATCGCGAGGTAACGGTGATCTTTAAGAAGTTTCAGTTAAAATTAAATTTGACGTGCATCGAGGACACACACACGCACGCGCGCGTGCGCGCGAGCCCTCGCACACACTCACACATACATACATACATACATACATAGACAAATAGATAGAGATACAGACAGACAGAAAGACAGGCAGGCAGACAGACAGACAGACAGATAGATAGATAGATAATAGGTGGGTAGATAGATAAATAGATAGGTAAATAGATATAGATAGGTAGACAGGTAGGTAGGTAGACAAATAGACAGACAGATAGATGGTATATAGACAGATAGATAGATAGATGGTAGACAGATAGATATACACATTCCTATACACGCGGACACAGACGCGCCTCTCTCAGGTCGATATGAAACAATGTCCCAATTTTTTGTATACAAAAATGAACATGATAGAGAAGCCTTTATATTTCCGCACACAGTTCAGGTTAATGCATGTAACGAGTTTTAACAGTCTCAAGGAGTGCATTAGATCGTTACCAGAGTCATAATGTTGTCTGCTGAATCAGACATGCTTCTTGAAATAAACCTCAATCAATGAAGATAACGTCTGTCCCTTTACACACACGCGCGCGCGCGCGCGCGCGCAACACACACACACACAACACACACACACACACACCACACACACACACACACACACACACACACACACACACACACACACACACAACACACACTTTGGGCCGTCTGAGAAGAGATTATGAAACACTAAGCTGACACCACCAGAATGATGGAAACGCGCAAGTTACACGCAAGTTTTCAATGTGGCAGCTGGGATTTGAACTCAAGATATCAGATCTTGAGTTTGCGATCAATCAAAAGAATCAATAAGCCTGGAGAGAGAGAAAAGAAAAATGAAAAAAATCAGAAACAGTTCTTTATGAACTCAATCACCGATTTTATGTCCGTGCTTAGTTATCAGCATTTCAAAATACAAATAACGGCTTCTTTTGAAGTGGATGCATGAACGAGTTTGATGTTGATAAAGATTGCTTTGGTTCTTTTGTTGTTGTTGTTGGTTTTTGTTTGTTTGTTGTTGTTTTTTTTGTACAGAAGTTTGATGTTAATAAAGGCTGACTTGTTTTTACACAAAAGTTTGATGTTAATAAAGACTGGGTTGTTTTTACACAGAAGTCTGATGTTAATAAAGGCTGACTTGTTTTTACACAGAAGTTTGATGTTAATAAAGACTGGGTTGTTTATCAAGGCGCACATTTCAGAGACGTTCTTTCGCCAAGTGCAATATTGCCTGCATACTCGAGCAAAGTTAACAAGAAAGACCGATGGGACCCAGAGCACCAATGCCTCGCCACTCTCTGGACAGTCACCTCCCAAGTTCCCGGTGTCACCCGATAGTCATTTAAATGATATGGCGAATGTCTGAATGATGAAATTCAATTTCTAAAAGTAAAAATAGAACAAACGAGAAAAAAAAAAGGTAAAATCATCACAAAGAAACAGTAATGAATAAATGGAGAAAGGATTTATCCTTTTGACTCCTGCGCCCTGTCCATCAGCATCCTGCATTGTCAACCATGCAAGCAAAGCAAAAACTTCACCCTTAGACTCTCTCACCCTATCCACCAGCTTCCTACAGGTTAAGATTTTACAGCTGGAAGATAGGGCGTGGGAGTCAAAGGGTTAAGGAAGGAATCAAACAGAAAACACAGTCAAACCCAACATCATACCAACAGAACACAGGGGAGGAAGGAATCAAGGATTTTCACCACCTGAAACAACAAACCCAAAACGTTCACCCCGCAACATGGCGCCCACCAAGGGCAACAACCCCCTCAAACATGACAAGGAAGGGGTGGGGAACAGTGAAAATGCCATACAAACATCAGGAACAAACCCATTCAGGTTATAGACCCGATGGTACCACAGTGATGACTTTATCCCCTAAACATCCTGATAATGCCAGACAGAGGAGGGTTTGTGTTTTCTTCTCATTGACACGTGCTGTTGACGCGTGTGCTGATGACGTCACCATGACTTTTTGTACGAGTGCCTTGTAAAAGTACCACAGTCAGCGAGTTGTAAAGACTGACACTGCAGTTGTACTTAGTGTGATGTGTCGGGGGTAGTAAATTTATCATTAGGAAGAGAGTTCTTGAATGCTGTATAGGACCGACATTATGGTTGTGAGGTGTAGACAGTCAACATGCACAGTCAGAACAAGATTGAGGCAGCCGAGTTGTGGTTTCTAAGAAGAATGTTGAGAGTTCCATGGACAGCAAAGAAAACAAACGAGACGGTCTTGATGGAGGCAGACACAAGAAGATCATTGATAAGAAAGATTAGGAAAAGTCAGGCAACGTTTATAGGCCATTTTATGAGGAAAGGGGAATTAGAACACCTGGTCACAACAGGAAAGCTGGAGGGAAAGAGGGCATAAGGTAGGCCCAGGGAGAAAATATTGGACAGACTTGCAGGGTGGCTGAGAACAGAGAGGGTGGAAGATGTGCTTGCGGCAACAAGGGGAAGATACATACGGAGGACCATGATCGCCAACGCCATTCTGTAGGGCACATGATGATGATGATAAGTAAATTTATCTTCAAATAATGTGGCATAATGGTCTCATTTAGTTATTGTCCATGGCCTAAAGCATAAAGTTATTATTATTGTTGTTGTTGTTTAAAGCCCAGCCGACTGCGTAAAGCCGTATCAGGGCTATAACCACTTCAAATCATACAAAACTTCAGCAACAACAACAACAGCAACAAAAAGAAAATTAAGTACATATCAATGCATTCGCGCACATAATCTAAAGACATGCCACTCCGTCCAATTTATCGCACAGGGGATTTAAAAAACACACCTGAATACAAATTTACGAATACCTAAGGACACCAAAACATATATTTAAACACCAAAACATATATAAAAACGGGCATAAATTACCTAAAATTGCTTCCGCATATCTCATCTCCCTAGAGCCAAAAATGCACTTAATACATGTACCCAATGATCAATCCTAAGAAAAAGTACTAAGACTTCATCGAACACATACACGTGAATAGACCAGCAAGGCAGAAAATGATAGGAAGAAATGACAGAAAGCAAAGGAACAAGGCAGAAACAAAGAGAGTGACAGGAAAGAGAAAATTTCTAGTACAAAATTTCCAGAAGGTGGGGATACTATTCAAACTGAAAGAGCCTCCAGCATCCCACGGGGGGATAAAATGACTGAGCCATCAAATATGTCGTTGATGTGAAAGTAAGTGTCAGTAGATATATTTCTCAAGACAATGATATAATTCTCAAGACATTGGTTTTGTGCCATTTCCACTGATAAATAAGAAGATGGAGCTTTGATCGAAACTGGTGCTTTAATTCCGATTATGATGTACATATTTGGTTCAGTTGTAAATTGTTTACAGAGAAAATATTCTATAATTCTATTGTGTTCCTCTGTGTTTTGTTTGGGATTTTTTTCGTTTGCTTCTGCTTCTTCTTCTTTTTTTTCTTTTTTTTTTTTTTTTTTTTTTTTGGGGGGGGGTTGTTTGTGTGTTTGCTTTTTGTTTTGTTTTGTTTTTTGTTGTTTTTTGTTTTGTTCTCGTTTGTTTTGTTTGTTTTGTTTTTTGTTGATTTGTTCTTGTTTTGGTTGGTTGGGTTTTTTGTTTGTTTTTTTTGCTTCTTTTGTTTGTTTGCTTGTTTGTTTGTTTGTGGGTTTTTTTTCTTGTTATGGGTTTTAAGATTCTCCCATCTTTGGGGGGAATGGGGTGAACTTCCCACGGTAGAGGACGCAAGTCTATCAAAATCTTTCTATTGGATACATAACATGAATTTAATATTCCAAAATGGAAATGATTCATTCCTTTTAAATGGATGCATAAACGAGTTTGATATTACAAAATAAAGATTGCCTTGTTTCTCAAGAAGCACGGAGACACATTGTCTGAGAATTGCAATGCCTAGATACGTTAGTGAAGTAACTGTTTTGGAAAGATGTGGGGAATGTCTGAAAGACGAAATTCAATTTTGGAAAGACAACGAAGAAAACAAGGAAAAAAAGAATAAAGAAAAGACAAACTGGTCAAGCCATTCTAACAATCTCCCTGTTCAGCACGACTGGGATTTATCATGAATATGAAAAAAAGTCATTTCATTTTCGAAAAAGCATTTTTGATATCTTTGTAGGAACAAAATTTGTTTGCAGCATTTTCTGACTGTTTTTATTTAATCGTCTATCTTTCCACACGTTTAAATTCATTCAGCTTCTATAGGAAACGGGACAAGTAAAAAATGATACTGTTTCTCCTCTCTCTCTCTCTCTCTCTCTCTCTCTCTCTCTCTCTCTCTCTCTCTCAATGTTTCGCTCGCTCTCTCTCTCTCTCTCTCTCTCGCTCGCTCGCAATTGCTCTCTCTCTTTCTTTCTTTCCCTCTCCCCCTCTCTCCTTTTCTAATTACACATCCTCCCCAAATGAATGATACAGAGCTGCAAGTTGTTCAGGCTTCAATAATTGCCAGTAAAGGGCAGATAACGCCAGTGCTTGATGCCAGACTTGATGGCATTGCACGTGATAACCTTGTGTCGTGCTACTGGTACACTTGGCATCGACTTGCCTCCGTAAAGTGCGTAGCAATGCAAAGCAGGTGTGTATGCCAGAGTGAAACTTTTTTTTAAATTACCCTCAATAACATCGATAGAAGTGAGATCGACGCTGTGCAATCAATTTTGTGTAAGTAGAAAACTTTTGGGGTGGGGGTGGGAGGTAGAACAAGGAACAAGCAAATAAACAAGCGGATGAAAGAATGAACGTGGATTATATGTAAGATCGTCGCCACGAAATCAAATTTGCGTAAGAAGAAAGCTGGGGATGGGATGGAAAGAGGCAAGAAAGAAAGAAAGAAATAATCAAAAAAATAAACGAACATTAATATGAGTGAGGTGGTTACTGTACAGTTAGATTTGTGTGAGAAAGAAGCAGAGGGGAGGGGGTGTAGGGGATGGGAGGGAGAGAGGCAAGAAACAGACAAATAAATAAACAAACAAATAAAGGCAAGAAACAGACAAATAAACAAACAAACAAATAGATAAACGAACGTTAATATGAGTGAGGTCGTTACCGTACAGTTAGATTTGTGTAACAAGGAAGTAGAGGGGAGGATGGAGAAGAGAGAGAGAGGAGCAAGGAACAAATAAATAAACAAACGAATGAATGAATGAACGAACACTGATGTGAGTGAGGTCATTGTGCAATTTACATTTACATATGTGTAAGAAGGAAGCAAAGGGGAGGGAGGAGAGGGAGAGCGGCAAGAAACAAATAAATAAACGAACGAACATTAACATGAGTGAGGTTGTCACTGTACAATCAGATTTGTGTAAGAAGGAAGGAGAGGGGAGGGAGTAGGAGAGAGGCGAGGAACAAATAAACAAACAAACAAATGAACGAACGAACAAATATTAATCTATACGAGTTCGATGAAAAGTAAAATGTGTATAAGAATTAAGCAGAGGGGATAGGAATGAGGCAAGGAACAAACAAGTAACAAACAAAAGAAGAAACGAGCGAACGAATATTAATCTATACGGGTTCAGTGTGCAATCAAATTTGTGTAAGAATTAAGCAGAGGGGAAGGGAGAGAAGCAAGGAATAAACAAACAAATGAACGAACGCCAATAGGAGCGAGGTCATCACCGTACAATTACATTTGTATAAGAAGGAAGAAGTTGGGGGGGGGGGGGGGGGGGGGCAAGGTAAAACGAACAAACGAACGAAGAATAATGTCTATGATATCGATGTGCATTTTTGTATAACAATGAACTCTGACTCCCGCACCCTATCCACCAGGAAAAGCCCCAGGACCAGACAACATTACTACAGAGATGATTGAAGCCCTGGAGGAATTTGGCATAGAAAAAATAAGTCCTTCTAAACGAAATTTATGACACTGGAAAAATCCTCAAAGATATGTCAAAATCAATTTTCATTGCACTTCCAAAGAAGACAGGGGCTATAGAATGCGAACTCCATCACACAATCGGTTTGATGAGTCATGTAACAAAAATCCTGTTAAGAATAATCATGATGAGGACAAGGAATAGAATCAAAAGAGAAATAGCAGAAGAACAGTGTGGATTTGTGGAAGGGAAAGGAACTATTAATGCCATATACATCCTAAGAACTATCTTAGAGAGGTCAATTGAGATGAATAAGGATTTGTATTTATGCTTTGTTGACTATACAAAGGCTTTCGATCGGATACGACATGAAGAATTGATCAACCAACTGGAGAGACTCAATGTCGATGGAAAAGATCTACGAATAATCAGGAATATGTACTTGGAACAAACAGCTGCAATGAGAATAGAAAACAATATAAGCTCTTTCCAAAACATCAAAAGAGGAGTCAGACAGGGTTGTGTTTTGTCACCAGATCTGTTTTCACTATACAGCGAAAACATCATGAGAAACCTAGAAGACCCTGGATTAAAGGTTGGATGGAAAATGATAAACAACATTCGGTACGCAATGACACCGTGCTAATTGCAGAAAATGAAAGGGACCTACAGAACTTCGTGAATATACTAGAAATAGAAAGCAAAGGTAAGGGGTTGGAACTAAATAGCAGGAAGACTGAAGTCATGGTGATCAGTAATAAACATGAAATCCCCTCCTGCAAAATAACAGCAAATGGCACAACCTTGACACAGGTTAATAAGTTCAAATACCTGGGAACGGTCATTTCATCAGACGGCAGATGTACATCAGAAATAGCTGGCAGAATCGGCCAAGCCAAAACAGCATTCAAGAAGATGACAAGCATTCTTACCAACAAATGCCTATCAATTAACATCAGAGAGTCCTTGAATGTTATATAGAACCAATACTGTTGTACGGATGCGAGGCGTGGACAGTCAGCAAGCAAAGCCAGAGCAAGATTGAGGCAGCCGAGATGTGGTTTCTCAGAAGAATGTTGAGAGTTCCATGGACAGCAAAGAAAACAAACGAGACAGTCTTGATGGAGGCAGACACAAGTAGATCACTCATAAGGAAGATTAGCCGAAGTCATTGCCGATTTTATCGCTGATGAGCACGTTGACATTGCTTTTATCACAGAGACATGGCTTAACCCCCTTGGTCATGAACCTATACATGCTAGCCTCACTCCGAGTGGTTACAGGCTTGCTTCTTTCCATCGCTCATCTCGAGGTGGCGGTATCGCCATCCTCTACAACGACTCACTCCATTCCCGCCTATCTTTCTCGCAGTCTCTGCCTTTCTCCCATCCTTCTTTCGAGCACGTTGAAGTATCCTTCCAATCCACCCATCACCTTCTCCTGTGTCTATCGACCTCCACCTAGCTCTGCCAACAAACTCACCACATCCACGTTTCTCTCTGACTTTGACCAACTGCTTGACCACTACTGCCTCTTACCTGGAAATCTCATCATTCTAGGTGACATCAATGTCCACTATGACAACACTCACCGTTATGACACAAGACATATCATCAACTCTCTGTCCAATCACAATATGACTCAACACATTTCTGAACCAACCCATCAAAAAGGTCACATTCTTGACTGGATCATTTCTCGTGATCACCACAATTCAGCTACTAACAACTGCTTAGTTCTTTCTACCCGTCTAACTTCAGCCCTTCCATCTGACCTCTCTGCAATTCTCTGTTCTCTTGACATTTCTTCTCCTTCCCGTACCACGCGCACAGTGACTCGACGCAATCTCAAATCTATCGATCTCTCCACATTTTCATCTGATGCCTCCCGTCTCCTTTCTGAAAAGTCACATAACCTTGCCGATGAATTCTATACTACTCTCCACCATCTTCTGGACACTCATGCTCCAGCCACAACCCGTCTTTTACCTGACCGCCCCCCTACCCCCTGGCTCACTCATGAGATTGCCTGTGCAAAACGTGCCCGCCGCAGAGCAGAGCGCCGCTGGCGCAAATCCAAACTCACTGTACACAGGCAACTTTTCCAAGCCTCTAAAACAAAAGTATCCACCCTCATTGCATCTGCAAAAACAAGCTATTTCCAAACCAAAATCCTGAATGCCTCTTCTTCAAAAGAACTCTTTACAACCATGAATCATCTCCATGGCACACGAAAAGACTTACCTCTCCCAACAAAACATACAAATGAAGAACTCCCATCTGTATTCTCTAAGTATTTCACCACCAAAATACAAACTCTTCGTGACAGGCTTGACAGGACACTCTGTCAACCATGCCCACCTGACCCTTCCTTCTCTGGCACACCTCTCACTACTTTTACCCCAGTCTCACAAGAAGAAATTTTCAACACAATCAGATCCATGTCGTTCAAAACCTGCGAACTGGATCCTCTTCCAGGTTCTCTCTACTCCGATTGTCTCCCTACTCTCCTCCCATTCATCACTGACATCATCAACACTTCTTTTCAAACTGGAACTGTCCCAGATTCTTTCAAGTCTGCTATTGTTCACCCTCTCCTCAAGAAACACAATTTAGACCCAAATGAACTTAAAAATTACAGGCCTATCTCTAATCTCTCTTTCTTGTCAAAACTCCTTGAAAAGGTCGTCCTCAACCAGCTGAACTCTCACCTGTCTGCCAACAATCTCCTCAATCCTTTCCAGTCAGCCTACCGCCAGTGCCATAGCACTGAAACTGCCCTACTACACATTCTCAACAATCTCCTCCTTGCAACTGATACTGGCAAAGTCTCTCTCCTCACACTCCTTGATCTGTCTGCAGCCTTCGATACCATTGACCATGGTATTCTCCTTTCTAGACTTCATCATACTTTTGGCATCTCTGACATTGCTCTCTCCTTTTTCACTTCGTATTTATCAAACAGAAAACAAACTGTTCTCATCAATGGCACTTACTCTCAACCTGCATACCTGACCTGTGGTGTTCCACAAGGATCTGTCCTTGGCCCTGTTCTTTTCACTCTTTATACCTCCCCCCTGTCCACCATCATCAACTCCCACTCTATAAAACACCACTTCTATGCTGATGACACCCAACTTCAAGACAGTGACTCACCTGATAATATACAGCGCCTGTTGACTCGCACCACTGAGTGTTACTCGGACATTAAGAACTGGATGACACACAATAGACTTCAGCTTAATGACGACAAGACAGAAGCTATCCTCATTGGCACCCGTCAGAAACTTTCCCAGCTGCCTCCTCTTTCTCTCCCATTATGTAACACATCAGTCCCAATTTCTGATTCAGCTAAAAACCTTGGTGTCTGCATTGACTCTACCCTGTCCATGAACAACTTTGTTTCTCAAACTGCCAGATCTTGCTACTATCATCTCCATCGTATAAGCCTGATCAGGAAGTATCTCTCTGTCGAAACAACTGCAAAACTCGTTCTCTCCTTCAAATGTCTCGCATTGACTATTGCAATTCACTCCTGTCTGGTCTTCCTGCCTCCACCATTCACATCCTACAGCGCATTCAAAACAATGCTTCACGCCTTGTACTCAAAAAGAAAAAAGCTGACCACATATCTCCTCTCCTGGCACAACTTCACTGGCTCCCTGTATCAAAGGCATACAGTACAAACTAGACACCATGTGCTACAAAAGCCTCAATAACGCAGCCCCCGATTACCTGTCGAGCCTACTTGAGATCTATGTTCCCTCACGTACCCTCCGCTCTGCCTCCGATCCTCTGACTTTTCGCTTTCCACGCACTAAGCTCAATACCTATGGTCCACGAGCCTTCTCTGTTTCTGGTCCACTCTCCTGGAACAAACTTCCTCTCTCAGTCCGTCAGCAACCTACTTTTGCCTCCTTCAAGTCCTCTCTCAAAACTCACCTTTTCTCCTCTGCATAAAATCCTAACCTCACTCAACCCCCCTCTGCAGCCTGTCTCCGCTCGGAGGGGAATCACTTTGTTTTAATATATAATTGTTTTTGATGTGCTCTCTGTGGTTTTCCATTGGTTTTATTCTTGCTTTTATTGCTTTTATTCTTTTCTCCCCATTTGTGGCCATGCATGTGTGTGTGTGTGTGTGTGTGTGTGTGTGTGTGTGTGGTGGTGTGCGTGGTGGTGCGTGCGTGCGTGGTGTGTGCGTGTGTGTCTTTTCGGCGCTTGGATTTGATTTTGTCGAGATTTGCGCTATATAAATATTGTAATTATTATGTATGCATGTGGTCGTATGTATGTTGTATGTATGTATGTATGTATACGCTTAGATTTATGTATGTATGTATGTATGCATGTATACGCTCAGCTTAGATTTATGTATGTAAGTATGTAAGCATGTATGTATGCATGTATACGCTCATATGTATGTAGGTATGTATGCATGTATACGCTCAGCGCTTAGATTTGATTTTATCAAGATTTTGCGCTATATAAATAAAATTTATTATTATTATTATTATTATTAGGACAAGACAGGCAACATTTATAGGCCATTTTATGAGGAAGGGGGATTTGGAGCACCTGGTCATAACGGGAAAGCTGGAGGGAAAGAGAGCACCAGATAGACCCAGGGAGAGAATGCTGGATGGACTTGCAGAGTGGCTGGGGATGAGGAGGATGGGGGAAATGCTAGGGGCAACGAGAGATAGAGATGGTTGGAAGTCCATGGTCGCCAACGCCATGCGGCAGGGCACCTGATGATGATGAAAGCAAAAATCTCAAGATTAAGCCAGTAAATGTTATTTCAATGTGGGAAAGAACTGGAGACTTGTTATTACAGGTTGTTGTTGTTGTTGTTGTTGTTGTTGTTAGTGGTGATGGTGGTGGTAATAGTGGCGAGAGAGAGAGTGTGTGTGTTGTGTGAAAATGTGAGAGAGAGTCTCTGTGTGTGTGAGAGAGAAAGAGAGAGAGAGTGTGTGTGTGAGAGAGAAAGAGTGAGTGAGAGAGAGAAAGAGTGAGTGAGAGAGAGAGACTGTGTGTGTGGGAGAGTGTGTGTGTGTATATATATATGTGTGTGTGTGTGTGTTAGAGAGACAGACAGAGACTGTCTGTCTGTAACTCTTTTCAACCTCAGTGCGAACAACTTGAGACCAAAGCAGCTAAAACGAGCGGATGCAAGCAATATGCAATATAAGCCCAGAGGTTTGCACGAATCTGTCATGGAAGAGATGTGTACTTTGGATCTCTCTTGTAGGGCCTACTTGTGATGTCTTTGATCTCTTTAGTTATGCTTATGCTTATGTTTGTGGTTATGGTTATGTCTATGTCTATAGAGGTGGCTGGTTCTGGAGGGGGGGGGGGTGCTTTCGTGTGTGTGTGTTCGTGTGTGTGTGTTTGTAAGTCTAAGTGTGTGTGCATGTAACTGTGTATGTGAATGTGCGCGTGAAAGAGAGAGAGAGTGTGTGTGTGTGTGTGCGCGCGCGCATGTGTGAGTGAGTGTATGAGTGTGTGGTGCGTGTGTGTGTGTGTGTGTGTGTGTGTATGTATGTGTGTGTTTTGCGTTGTTTTATTTTTGTTTATTTGTTTTGTTTGTTTTTGCTCTCTCTTCTCTCTCTCTCTCTCTTGCTGTTCTCTTCTCTCTCTCTTGCTGTTCTCTCTCTCTCTCTCTCTCTCTCTTCTCTCTCTCTCTCTCTCTCTCTCTCTCACTCACTCACTTCATTCTGAGTGCAAACATCTTGAAATTCTGCAACACTCAATAAGCCCTCGATGTTAGCACAGATCTTCATAGATGAGTCGTGTGTACTTGTGCTTGTCTTTTGTGGGGCCCACTGTTCTTCTTCTTCTTGTTCTTGTTTAGTGTCCACAATCAGCACGTTGATTATTCTGACACTATTACACGGGGGGGGGGGGGGGGGGTACGCACAAAAAACAACAACAACAACAACAAAACTACTTCTATTGGTGGAGTATGCG
>JAPXFY010000020.1:40892526-40912526 GCA_030674185.1 Monoplex corrugatus | reverse complement strand
CGGAAAGTTTAGTCAATTAAAGACAAATATCAGTGAAGCCAGTGATTAATATTCTGCAGATTATTATCAACTAAAATAACACTCAAAATCTGTAATTTTGTCTGTTTACAAACTGGAGTCAAGCCTATATAAAGAAGAATCACTTATTTCTGGCTGATGAGGTATCAAGAGACGAATTTGCCACAGAAAACACTATTGCTAACTATCAGTTCACAACAGCAAAGCATAAATAAAATCGCCAACAGCCACACTGAATAATTCACAAATTCAGATTTGCATAAAAACAAAACAACACTGGAACTGTTTTGGAAAAAAAAACCAGTAACAGTACTATCAAATCCAAAACAAGTGTAACTGCCATGCGTTTAAACAGACAGGAACCAGAAAAAAACATGAAAGAAAAATAAGAATGCTTATGTAATACAAGACAAGACATGAATTCCTCACACAGGGGGAGAACACCAGAAACTTGGCCGACCTCTTGTGGAGTGCAGTTTTTTCAGTTTGACCATTCAAAGAATTCAGTATTAGTCTCATTAGCATCAGAAAGTATGGAATCCGACAATGCGATTCAGGATGGTGGAACAACTGCCTATTCTGTGTCTCTTCTTCCACTGTGCTACACCCAAGTACTTATTGACTGTTGCATAGAAAACATTCACAAAGAGTAATAATAGTAAGAAAACGTTTTCACTTGATGTTTATTATATACAAAAACCAAATTTTGTTCCGTTTTGTTTGGTTTTATGTGCTATTGTGTGTGTATACTACTGTACATGTACATTCTAAAACTGTAAAAGCTTTTCTTTTTTTTTTTTTTTTTTAAAGAAAAAGGCTCATAATGTCAGCTCTAATCGTACTATTTTTCAACCCAATCAAATAACTATGACATCAAACTGTAGCCAAGGGTATAAGAAAAAAGCAAGCCAAAACTGAAAAGTATATCTTACAAAATGAATGAGCAGTGAACAAATGAGTGAACAAACCTAAAAAAAAGCAAGATTTTGTCCCAGCTGGCTGCTATCCAAAAGGCCACAAATACTGTGGCAGGGAAGGGGTTAAACTGCTCTCATTGTTTAGATTTTGAAATCATAATAAATATGAATTCTGTGAAACAGATAATTTGTAAAGCTTAAAATAAAAGTAGGAATGTAAAACCAACTTGTTATTTATTTTGAGCAGAGTATCATGCTCTGTCAGGTTTTTGTTCAAAGAGTAAAACCAACATATAACTTATTTGAACCCTTCCTGCAGGAAGCTGGTCGATAGGGTGAGGGAGTCAGAGGGTTAAATTTTTGCAGTTGGTATATAGGTTGTGGGAGTCAAAGGGTTAAAACCTACTTGCAACTCATTTAGACATCAAAAGCCAATTTATAACTTATTTCTATCAAATTATCATGCTTTGTACCAAGGGTTTTGGATCAAGGAGTCCACCTACCAGGAGAACCCGGTGATAGCGTTCAAACATGAGTTGATGCTGGTGCTGGACCTCCAGGGCAACGCTGGAGACTACGTGACGTACAGCACCTTCCAGACTTACAACAAGCTGCAGGAAAACAAACTTAGGATTCCTCTCATCACTGTAAGACTTCCCATCTCTTGGTAGACAAATGGTTATTGTTTGGTTGGTTGGTTCTATTTTTGTGTGTGTAGTTGTTGCTTAGAGGTTATTATTGTTTGCTGATTTGGTTTGTTCTTTTTTTGTGTGTGTGAGGTTGTTGCTAAGAGGTTGTTGTTGTTGTCACTGTTTTAGGTGATTGAAGTGTAATTTGTTTTTAAACAAGTATCATATCATGTAACGTTTTCCTAGATGTGTTAGAAAATAACAATGATACAATCACACAAATACACTGTATTCTATTCTCTTTCTTCATGTCTCTCCCTTGTGCATGCGTAAGCGCGCGCGCGCGCACATACACACACACACACACACACACACACACACACACACGCATGAATGCATGCACACACCCACATACAGAGGTCCGTTACACCTTCCTCTCTCCCTCTGTCTCTCTCTCCCCACGCTCTCTCCCCTCACTCTCTGTCTGTCTGTCTGTCTGTGTCTTTCTCTTTCTCTTTCTCTCTTGCACTCACACGCTCCACACACACACACACACACACACACACACACACACACACACACACACACACACACACACACACACACACACACAAAGAAAGAAATACAACCAGCAAATCTATGAATACAACAAAGAGCCCCTTTGCCTTTTTCTTTGTTTTTAGTCCCGTGAAGAAGATGAGAATGGAGATGGACGACCCGACATGCTGAAGTTCAACCTGCAGATGCCGCTGGTGGACACAGAAAACGTGGTGGGCGTGAGACTGGTGCTCTTCTTTTACTACAAACTGCTGGTCAGTGTCCTCTGGATGCATGGATTTTATGGTTTTCGGGTTAATTAGTAAAGTTTCTTTAGAAAAAATGTGACTCCCACACCATATTCACCAACAGCAAAAACTTAATCCTTTGGTTCCCTCACCCTATCCACCATCTTCCTGCAGGAAGCTGGTGGATAGGGTGAGGGAATCAAAGGGTGCAATATCTGGAAAGACACAGGCATACCAAATGGCCTGAAAATTAAACTTTTTAAAATGTTTGTTCTGTCCAGTCATGATTTATGGCTATGAAGTCTGGACTCTCAGAAAAGCTGATTGCAGAAGAATGGAGGCAGCAGAGATGTGGTTTTACTGGAGACTACTACGTGTCCAATGGACAGATAGAAGAACTAATGAAAGTGTCCTGGAAGAACTTAATACCACCAGAAAATTACTAGCAGATAACAAGAGAACACTAAAGTACATTGGCCATGTGTCACATTGCAAGAACACGGACCTCATGGCAACCATTTTTCAAGGAGAAAACAGAGGCAAAAATGAAGAAAGGCAGACCTCCAATCTCATACATCGAGAACATAACCAACATCAGTGGCCTAAATATTCAAGAAGTTGTCCACAAAAGTGAAGACAGAGCTGGTTGGGAGGGGGGGTGGCAGTGTCAAAGAGTGCAGCGGCAAACACTGAACCTGGTGACACTGACAGGTGAGACAGATGAGGTGAGGTTAAGAGGAGAAGCCCCAAGGAAACAAGGAAGAGTTTTGAGTTTGTTCAGAAAGGATTCATCACACTCAGACAGTTCCATATTCACTCCACCCAGATCTGCCAGCAATTATCTGACAGGTTCCCTGGGCCTGTGCAAAACTCTATGTGCTGGCAAGGTCTTAAAATTGGGATGGGGTGAAGGACCTATGAAACACCTAGCCTACGCCACCAGAATAATCAAATAAGATTAGCAGTGAACAGGCCAGTTTTTGAACCAGCTGCAAGTTTCTTGAACAGAAACCACCTGTATATCCTGCCACCCAATATTTCAGAGTCTGTTCAAGAAGGATTCATTGGACGCGGAAAGTTCTGTTCATAAATCCACTCAGATCCGCCAGAAATTATCTGGAAGATTCCTTGAGCCTGCACAAAACCTTGTGCACTGGTAAGGTCTTGAAATGGGGAAGGGGTAGGAAAAACTTCTGTGAAACATTCAGCTGACACCAACAGAATGATTGGAGCATTAAGATGGGCAGAAAAGCCACTTGTGGCTGCCTGAGCTTCTAACCCAGGACCTCTGCATTATCAGGATGGCGCCATAACTGTCTGAGTTCAGGGGGTCTCTAGAACCAGTTATCCACCTGAGGATTGAACCCAGGAGCCTCTGTTATATGGTGCAGAAACTAACACAGTTAACAGGGTCCAAAAAATATAGAAATAAATGAATTCTGAAAAATTCTTTAAAATGCTGATAGTAGGCCTCCTTCGGTCATGACTGACCATGGACAAAGTACGTCCATTCTAATGTCTAGATGGGCTGTCTGCTTGGTCCAAGCAGCGTCGCCTGTGACTGTACAGACCAATGCGAGAGAGGTAGTCTCTGTCGCAGCGGTCGCATGTGTATGCTGATGCTGGTCTGTTGGCTGTCATCCCTTTTCTGCGAACTCGCTTTTCTGCTGCAGCAGCTGACAGTTTGTCCTCACCAATCCGCAGCTGTTTCTTGAGAGTAGTTCTCCAGCTGTTGCGGTCGTCTGCGAGGTCCTCCCAGGACTCAGTGTTGATCTCAAGCGCCTTCATGTCACGCTTGCAAACGTCTTTGTATCTCAGCTGTGGGCGGCCAATATTTCTCTGCCCTGTGGCAAGCTCACCATAAAGGATGTCTTTTGGGATGCGACCATCTTCCATGCGGCGAACGTGGCCCAACCAGCGCGGCCGACGCTGTCTCAGCATGGTATGCATGGTTGGGAGGCCAGCGCAGGTTAGGACTTCAGTGTTAGTCACCTTGTCTTGCCAGGAAATGCCAAGTATGCGCCGTAGGCTTCTCAGGTGGAAGGTATTGAGCCTTTTCTCCTGATGAGCATGTGTGGTCCACGCCTCGCTGCCATACAGCAAGGTGCTGAGGACACAGGCGTTGTATACAGCCATCTTTGTCTTTGTGGTCAGCTTGGGATTTGTCCACACCCTTTGTGTGAGGCGGGCTAGTGTTGTGGCTGCCTTCCCGATCCTCTTGTCGACCTCTGTGTCAAGGGAGAGGTTATCGGTGATGGTGGACCCAAGATATGTGAATTGGTGGATGGCTTCAAGCTTCTAGTCATCAATGGTGATGGCTGGTGGAGATGGCGTGTCTTGGCCCAGGACGTTCATCTTCTTAAAACTGATGGCCAGACCAAAATCTTTGCAGGCCTGGGAGAAGCGGTCCATTAGTGACTGCAAGTCCCGCTGAGTATGGGTCACAACTGCGGCATCGTCGGCAAATAGCATGTCTCTGATGAGGGCTTCACGGACCTTTGTCCTTGCTCTGAGGCGGGCGAGGTTGAAGAGCCTGCCATCTGATCTGGTCCGCAGGTGGATCCCTTCTTGCGCTGTGCTGAACGCATGCCTCAGGAGGAGAGCGAAGAAGATTCCAAAGAGGGTTGGGGCCAGGACGCAGCCTTGTTTCACACCGCTGCGTACGTCGAAGGGCTTGGAGAGGTTTCCGTTGAACTGCACCATCCCTTTCATGTTGGAGTGGAAGGACTCAATTAAGCTGTGCAGTTTGGGGGGGCAGCCGATTTTTCGGAGAGCCCTGAAAAGGCCATCTCTGCTGACTAGGTCAAAGGCCTTGGTGAGGTCAATGAATGCCACATACATGGGCATCCGCTGCTCTCTGCACTTCTCCTGGATTTGGCGAAGGGAGAAGACCATGTCTACCGTGGATCTCTCTGCTCGAAAACCACACTGTGATTCCGGGTAGACGCGTTCAGCCAGTTTCTGCAGGCGGATTAGGAGGACCCGAGCATAGACTTTGCCAACAATGCTGAGGAGCGAGATACCTCTGTAGTTGTTGCAGTCGCTCCTTTCGCCCTTGTTTTTGTACAGGGTGACGATCTTGACGTCCCTCATGTCCTGTGGTACAGCTCCCTCATTCCAACACTGACAGAGAACTGCATGCAAAGGGTGCAGAAGAGAAGTCTTGCAGTGCTTGATGAGGTCTGGGGGAATTCCGTCGTTGCCAGGTGCCTTCCCTAATGCCAGGCTATCAATGGCCTTGCTGAGTTCGTCCGCAGTTGGCTCTGCGTCAAGTTCTTCCATTACCGGCATGCACTTGATGGCATCGAGAGCTAAGGGGGACACCATGTTCTGTGTGGAGTAGAGGTCGGAGTAGTGTTCCGCCCATCTTTCCATCTGTTGGCTAGGATTGCTGATTACTTCCCCAGTGGAGGATTTGAGGGGGGCGATCTTGCTCTGTGTTGGTCCCAGTGCCTTCTTGATGCCATCATACATTCCTCGGATGTTGCCTCTTTCAGCAGCACTCTGTATCTCTTCGCTGAGCTATGTCCAGTACTCGTTTGCGCAGCGCCTGGCGTTAAGCTGAACCTTACTTCTGGCAGCCCTGAGGATTTGCAGGTTCTTCTCACTGGGTGACCGCTTATACTTGGTGAGTGCGGCACGCTTGGCCTCAACAGTGGGAGTCATCTCTGATGATTTGGCCTCAAACCAGTCGTGGGACTTCACAGTTTTCTTCCCAAAGGTGGCCATAGCAATGTGGTGCATGGTGTCTCGTAGCATTTCCCATCTCTCAGTGGCAGAGTCTCTGGGCTGCAATGCATCGTATTCTCTCTGAAAGGCCTCTGCGAACTGTTCTACAAGATCTGGCTGAGACATCTTGCTGATGTCAATGCGAGGGTTCCCTTGTTTCTTTGAGCAGTGGAACTTCTTTGGTTGTAGCCTGATCTTGCAACATACCAGAGAGTGGTCTGTGTCGCAGTCTGCGCTGTGATAAGAGCGAGTGTGGAGAACGTTTTTGATAGCGGCACGTCTTACTAGGATCAAATCCAGTTGGTGCCAATGTTTTGAGCGGGGATGTCTCCAGGAGACTTTGTGCTGAGGCTTCGTCTTGAAGAAGGAGTTGGCGATGCACAGTTCATGGCAGGCGCAAAACTCAAGCAGTCGCTGCCCATTCTCATTCATTTTCCCCACTCCAAAGGAACCGAGGCAGAAGGGCCATGAGTCATTGTCTGCACCCACTCTGGCGTTGAAGTCGCCCAGGAGAACAAGTTGTTCTGTCCTGGGGATGTTCCTTATGGTTGATGCAAGATTTTCGTAGAACTCATCCTTGGTGTCTGGAGAGGCGGACAGAGTTGGGGCATAAATGCTGATGAGAGTGACATAGCCTTCGGTGGTGTTGAGGCGGAGAGTCAAGAGTCGTTCTGAACTGCCGCTGCCTGGTTCAATCATGTTCAGCAGGCTGTTCGTTACTGCAAAGCCTACTCCGTGCTCTCTTGGGGCATCAGAACTCTTTCCTTGCCAGAAGAAGGTGTAGTCCCTTTCCTTTAGTGTTCCTGAGTCAGCCAGCCGTGTTTCCTGCAGAGTGGCAATGTCCACATTGAGCCTCTTTAGTTCACTGTTTATGACGGCGGTTTTTCTGGCGTCGCTGATGTCTTGCAGATCTTGGGAGAGCCCAGGCATCATTGTTCGGACATTCCAACAGCCCAGTTTCACTGCTGATCCTTTTCCTGATCCGTTTCTTGAATTTGAATTTTTCTTTTTGTTTGGTGCGGTAATTAACGACCTGCTTGTCAGATTTTCTCCTAATCTTCATGCACCCAATGAAGAAGGCAGGTCATGGCGGGACAGCACCTAACTGGCTGGGGGCTGCCCAGCTTAGGCGGGCAGTAGCTGTCCAGTAAGACACGAAGGTCTCTCCCACCGTCAAAAGCAACCCCTGGCGTCAGCTCTACGCCAGTTGAGCAATGACTTATCACCGGTATCTGTGAGCGAGGCTGGAGTGTCCTCTCCAGGTCGTAGGTGCAGAGTGTTTGTGGATGAATGGACGGATGTAAGCCTGGGCAGTGTAATATGGAAGACAGGCTGTTGCCCATGCAACTTGTCTCCCCTCTCCACCTCGCTGACAGATCCAAAGGAACAGCAGGGCTGTTACGTTTTGGTGCCAACGCGACCGCAGGAGCTGCCGGAAAGTGACAAAGTTTGCAATCCAACCGCCTTAGGGGCCCCACACCAGATTTACTGTCAGGGTTTACTCCCTTAGCTAGATGGCCACGGGTAGTTCTCCAGAGCTGGCGCCCTTTGATGGATCTAATTTATTTCCACCAGGGTTTCTAGCCACCCTCCTCACCATCCTCCTTAGAGGACTGGTGGGGTTGCTGGTTTAGTCGCCAGCAATTCGACCCTGTGACAGGTAGTACTGGGTTCCAGGTTACCAGTAGCAGATACATCTATCCGACCTGACCACAAAACTAAACTAACTAAACTAACAATGCACTTAGACACTAAACTAACAACTGCACTTAGACATTAAACTAACAATGCTGATATAAGTGTATTAAGCATACTGTGTCTCAACAAACAAAAGGCTACTAAAGGCTGTATTCTGTAATGTGATGATATGGTGCTCAGTTTTATTTTCGTGGCTGTGAATACTTAATTCTTAGCGTCAAATGAAAGGCTACTCAAGACTTTATATCATAATGTTTCATTTTAATGACTGAATAGTGAATACTTACAAAAACAAAAGACTAGTAAAGACATTATCCTGTAATATGATGATATGGTAATCTGTTTCATTTTCTTGGCTGTAAATACATTCTTCTCGTCAAACAAAAGACTAATAAAGACTATATGCCATAATGTGATGATATGATACTCAGTTTTATTCTGTGATTGTGAATGTTTACATTCTTGGCATCAAACAGAAGGTTACTAAAGACTATATGCTGTAATGTGATGATATGGTACTCAGTTTTATTTTTGTGACTGAATATTTACATTCTCAGCGTCAAAGAAAAGACTAGTAAAGACTTTATGCCATAATATGATAGTATCGTAATCTGTTTCATTTTCGTAACAATAAATGCTTCCATTCTCGGTGTCAAAGTAAAGGCTACTAAAGACAGCATATCATAATGTTTCATTTTCGTACAGCATATCATAATGTTTCATTTTCGTGACTGTGAATACTGACATTCTCGGCATCAAACAACTGGCTATTACAGTACTAGAGACTATGTGCTGTAATGTGATCATATGGTACTCAGTTTTTTTTCATGTTACAAAAGATTATATGCTGTAATGTGATCATATGGTACTCAGTTTTTTTTTCGTGTTACAAAAGACTATATACCATAATGTGATGATATGATAATCCTTTTCATTTTCATAACTGTGAATGTTTACATTCTTGGCATCAAACTGAAGGTTACTAAAGAGTATAAGCCGTAATATGAAGATATCGTAATCTATTTCACTTTCATGACTGTGAATGCTTACATTCTCGGCGTCAAACAAAAGACTAGTAAAGACTTTGTGCCATAATAGGAAATATCATAATCTGTTTGATTTTCGTGACTGTGAATGCTTACATTTTTGGCAGTCTGTTTTGTCAGCGTCTGTGTAATAGTATATTCCCCACTTTCAGAAATATTCCAGTTTCCACATGGAATCCCTGGCCATCATCACTGAAGTGGCACCCTCTCCAGCGGCTCAGTTGTTTGTGTCTGGCGACCTCAAGATCCGTCAGAAACAGGCTTTGTCCCACCGGGGCATCGACAGTCGCTATAATGTGAGTCCTGCATGTGTTTGCTGTTTCTTTTAATGTCTGTTCACATGTGTGTGCTGTTAGTAGTAGTAGTAGTAGTAGTGTCGTTGTTACTATTATTATTATAGTGTCATTATCATTATTGTTGTTGTTGTTATTATTATTGTTGTTGTTATTATTATTATTACTATTATTATTACTATTAACATTGTTGTTGTTGTTAGTAGTAGTAGAAGTAGTAGTAGTATCACCATTATGATCATTGTTGTTGTTGTTTTTACTAATATCATTATTGCTTTTGTCTTTATCATTATAACTGTTATTGCTGTTGTCTTTATCAATATCATTGTTTATAATTATTATTGCTATTGTCTTTATTAGTATCATTATTATTATATTATTGTTGTTGTTGTTGTTATTATCATTATTATTATTGTGTTTATTATTATTATTATGGTTATTATTATAGCTTATGCAGGACATTGTTTACAGGGTTCCTTGATCAACAGCACCAGCCCTTTCACCGAGGCCTACAACTTTCAGACTTTGATTGAAAACTACAATAAAAGGAATGGTCAGTGATTTTCTTTGATGTGATGATCCCTACTCTTTCAGTATAAATAGTATACCCACCTTCTGGACATTCTGTGTCTTTGTGTCTGCCTTGTACCTTTGCTTTCTGTGATTTCTTCCTGTCATTTTCTGTCTTGTTGATCCGTTCGCCTGTCTGTGTTCGATAAAGTCTTAACTATTTTCTCATAGAATTGATAATAGGGTACATGTATTAAGTGCATTTTTGGCTCTAGGGAAATGAGGTATGCGAAAGCAATTTTAGGTAACTTAAGCCCGTTTTTATATACGTTTTAGAGTTCTTAATTATGTTTAAATTTGTATTCAGGTATGTTTCTTAAATCCCCTGTGTGATAAATTGGACGGAGTGGTCAACGCCAGGGGGTATCTCCTTAGATCATGCGCATGAATGCATTGATATGCGTACTGAATTTTCTTTTCCTTTTTTTTTTTTTTTTGCCTGTTGAAGTATTGTGTTTGTTTGAAACAACTGTAGGCATGATACGGCTCTCTGTGGTCGGCTGGGATTTAAACAGCAATGACAGTGTTAGACTGGTTTTACTGTCCTTATTTTAGCACATCTCTCCCTGATCTTTATGAAACCTTTCTCTCTCTCACCTTATCCACCATTTTGATGCATTATCAGCAAGATAGCAAAACAAAAAAAAACAAGCCCTTTTAATCCCTCACCTTGTCTCCCTTCTCCTCCACCTCGTTATCATCAGCTGATATAGCAGGTGAAATTTCTCAGAAATGAGGCTTTCATTGACATTTGTAAAAGATAATTAACCTCTTCATTGCTTACGCCAGGTCTGCTATTGGGCCGTTTTGACATATCCACACGCCTGTAACTGTGTCTGCCTCATGGGCTTTTCATCATCGAAATTTCGGGGGCAAAAATGGGACATAACACTAAAAACTTGGCCAACCTCTTGTGGAGATGTCAAAGTGCAGTTCTTTCCTTTCAACCGTTCAGAGAATTGAATATTAAGTCTAATTAGCATCAGAAGGTAATGAACTCAATAATGCGATTCAAGATGGCAGAACAGCTACCTATTCTGTCTCTTCTGTCTCTTTATTGACTGTTGCATAGAAAAACATTCACAGAGAGTAATAATTGTAAGAAAACATTTTCAATTTGCTCTGTTTTGTGTGGTTTTATGTGTTACTTTGTTTCTTTTCTTTTTTTTTTTTTTTTTTTTGGAAAAAGGATCATTATGTCATCTTTAATCGTACTATTTTTCATTCAAATCAGATAACTATGACAAAAACCATATCCTAGTGTATAAGGAAAAAAAGATGCCAAAAACTGAAAAGATACCTTACAAAATGAATGAGCAGTGAACAAATTAGTGAACATACCGAAGAAAGGAAGATTTTGTCCCAGCAGACAGCAATACAAAAGGCCACAAATATTGTGGTAGGGAAGGGGTTAAAAATAAAGTATGCTTAATTACCATCACCATGACAGTTACCATTGCAGTGTCAAAATCAAATTAAGTGTCCCTTTAGTTGTTGGTATATTTGCTGTTGTTGTTGTTGGTTTTGTTTGTTTGTTTATGATTTTTTTTAATATGCCTGTAAATGAGATGTATCAAGATTCCTGTGGGATGCGGGAGGCTCTTTCAGTATACATGTAAATAGTATTCACAACTTCTGGAAATTCTGTGCTAGAAATTTCCTCTTTTCTGTCACCTTATTTCTTTCTTTCTGCCTCCTTTGCTTTCTGTTCATTTCTTCCTATCATTTTCTGCCTTGCTGGTCCGTACACTTGTATGTGTTCTATAACACCTTGCCTACTTTCTCTTAGGATTGATTATTGGGTATGTATATTGACTGCATGTTTGTCTCTAAGGAAGTGTTGAGTGCAGGAGCAATTTTAGGTAATGTAAACCATGTTTTATGTATGCTTAAGTGTCCATAGTTACATGTATGTTCACATTTGTGTTCAGGTGTTTTTTTTAAAAATTCTTTGGTGGTAAATTTGACAGAATGGTCAATGCCAGGGCATACCCTTATGTACTGCATGCATTCATTCATATGTGTACTTTTCTTTTCCAGGTTTTTTTCTAGCCAGATGTTGTGTATCTTTTGAAATTGTTATGACCCTGTGCAGTCGGATGGTTTTAGAAAATGATAAGAATAAGATGTGTCAGGAGGCTATGGTCACTGTCATCATGAACAGACTATGGAGATGGATGGGGCATGTCATCTGAAGACAGCACATACTAAGTATCCCATAGCAGTTTTAAAATCATGAAGAGCAGGGCTCTCACCCAGCTGCCCTGGTATAAAACATTGGAGAAAAAGTTTGATTTTCCAGGTCCCTCCCCTTAAGGGTCAGTTAGCCTTCTTGCCTGTCTGAAATTTTGGTCAAAAACAACCAAAAAAATTGGGTGGCGCTGCACTGCGGCAACTCGGTCTCAAAGGGAAGAGCAGTCTGAGTTTCACATGGTAAATTGACCTTGACAAAAGAAATGACAGTATGAATGAATATGAATACAGAGACTGGCCCACGACAGACAGATATGGAGAATTTTCCCTGCTGCTTTTCATGCCAGTGAAAGTGTGAAAAAGTAAGTAATGACTTAGATGTGGATGTGATGCGTGAGTATTGTGATGTGATGCGGAGTGGCACATCAGCATTCTGATGTGGATGTGATGTGACGTGTGTGAGCAGTGACGACCAGGCTGGTGACGCCAGACAAAGTATGGACAAATGGCAGGGCGACAGGGGCTCCCTTCATCATTCGGGCCGACATTGCCTACCCTGCTGAAGAGACCTATCGGTATCCTTTGTCTCACATGTTGATTACCTCCACCTTATTTGGCTGCTGCTGCTGCTGGTTGTGGTGGTGTGGTGGTGGTGGTATTGTTTTTTTTGTTTATGTATGTGAGGATGGGGGACAGTGGATTATTTGTGTAATTCCCGCATGCATTTGTATTTACATGCTGACTATAGCATGTATGGCTATTTTTTGCTTGTTTGTTTTGATTTTACCCTGCCGCTAACCCTATGACTCCCACACCCTGTCCATCAGCATCCTGCATTATCAACCATGCTAGCAAAGCAAAAACTTAACCCTTTGACTCCTTCACTTTGTCCACCAGCATCCTGCATTGTCAACCATGCTAGCTGTCTCATCCTGTCCACCAGCTTCTTCCAGGAAGCTGGTGGATAGGGTGAGTGAGTCAGATAGTTAAGTTTGCAGTTTGTGGATAGGGTGCATTGGAAGTCAAAGGGTTAAAGGAGACGAACTTTGTCTTTGGAATGTGCATACTGGGGTTTTTCGTGTCACCTTAAGCTTTTGAACACTGACACAGCTTACAGTGTTGGTAAAAGAAGGAGCAGAGTGATAATATAAATATTGATGAATGTTATGTATTGTTGATGTATGCTAAATTTGTTTTTTACCTGAACATATTTTGGTATTTCATGTTCTACTTTTGTATACTAAGTTTGTTTTTTCCTGAATGTGTTTTTGGTATTTCATGTTCTACTTTAACAAGACTTAAAGAAGAAACTCCGTAGGGCTAGGGTTTTGGATTCCTGGTAATATCATGCTTTTCTTGAATTATAAACAGAAATAAAAACTTAAAAGATACAAAGCAAAAAAGAAAGGTATTGGATTCTGGCATCATCATGCTCTTCTTGAAGTATAAACAGAAATAAAAACTTAAAAGATACAAAGCAATATTATGCTGTACATTAAACCCTTTGACTACCCCACCCTGTCCACCGGCATCCTTTGTTGCCAACCATGCTAGTAAAGCAAAAACTTAACCCTTTGATTCCCTCACAATAGCCACCAGCTTCCTACAGGGAGCTGGTGGATAGGATAGGGAGTCAGAATTTGAAATTTTCGCAGTTGGTGGAAAAAGTGTGGGAGTTAAAGAGTTAAGTATTAAGCAAAAAAAATTTACTGCAGAGTGAAAAAGAAGAGACAGAAGAAAAATTGCATTGTGTCCTTAACCTGTGATCAGATACCGCCCAGGGTTCTGGTACATGATCAAGTGGGGATGGGTGCAGTACCTCTCCGTCCTACTCCTCTTCATCTACATCTTCGAGCGCGTCAAGGTCTTTGTCTTCATCAACCAGCTCGTCACCACTATTGTGGAGAGGGCATCCGACAGCAAGAATAAGATCATGTGATTTGGGTGTGCTGGGTAGTGTGGTTCATGTCATGTGATTTGGGGTGTGCTGGGTAGTGTGGTTCATGTCATGTGATTTGGGGTGTGCTGGGTAGTGTGGGTCATGTGATTTGGGGTGTGCTTGGGTAGTGTGGTTCATGTCATGTGATTTGGGGTGTGCTGGGTATGTGGTCATGTCATGTGATTGGTGTGCTGGCATGTGGGTCATGTCATGTGATTTGGGGTGTGCTGGGCAGTGTGGGTCATGTCATGTGATTTGGGGTGTGCTGGGCAGTTGGGTCATGTCATGTGATTTGGGGTGTGCTGGGTAGTGTGGGTCATGTCATGTGATTTGGGGTGTGCTGGGTAGTGTGGGTTATGTCATGTGATTTGGGGTGTGCTGGGTAGTGTGGGTCATGTCATGTGATTTGGGGTGTGGTGGATGGTGTGGGTTATGTCATGTGATTTCAGATGTGGTGGGTGTTATGGCGGGGTATATTGTGACTTGGGGTGTTTATGGGTGGTGTGGGTTATGTGATTTTAGTTGTGGTGGATGGTGTGGGTATGTCATGTGATTTGAGGTGTGCTGGGTAATGTGGGGTATGTTGTGATTTGGGGTGTGATGGGTGGTGTGGATTATGTCATGTGATTTTGGGTGTGGTAGATGGTGTGGGTATGTCATGTGATTTGAGGTGTGGTGGATGGTGTGGGTATGTCATGTGATTTGAGGTGTGGTGGATGGTGTGGGTATGTCATGTGATTTGAGGTGTGCTGGGTAATGTGGGGTATGTTGTGATTTGGGTGTGATGGTGGTGTGGATTATGTCATGTGATTTTGGTGTGGTAGATGTGTGGGTATGTCATGTGATTGAGGTGTGTGGATGGTGTGGGTTATGTCATGTGATTTGAGTGTGTGATGGTGTGGGTATGTCATGTGATTTGAGGTGTGCTGGGTAATGTGGGTATGTTGTGATTTGGGTGTGATGGGTGGTGTTGGTATGTGATTTTGGGTGGGTGGGTGGGTGGGTATGTCATGTGATTTGAGGTGTGATGGTAATGTGGGTATGTTGTGATTTGGGTGTGATGGGTGGTGTGGTTATGTCATGTGATTTGGGTGTGATGGGTGGTGTGGGTTATGTCATGTGACTTGGGGTGGGCTGGATGATGTGAGTAATGTCAGGTGATTGGGGTGTGCTGGGTAGTGTGGGTTATGTCACATGATTTGATGAGTTTAGACACTGGCAGGTCTGCATACACGTTGACCTGGGAGATAAGAAAAATCTCCATCCATATTCAGATCGAACCCAGACCCTCCCGATTGACAACGGTGCCCGTAAGGACTAGAATTGAACTCGAGACATCACTGATGACTGTGAGATATAATGGCACATCACTGTGAGATATAATGGTACATCATAAATTGCCCTGTTTGATTCCAAATGACATGTTCTTTTGTTCTGAAGTTGATGTCTTTTGTGACACTGCCTGATACAAGGTACTATGCAAGTATATATTTGTATCATTTGTAGGTGTTAGTATAAGATGTGATTGTGTGTTCAAGAGATTGTGAGTGTGAGTGTGTATGTGTTGTGTGTGTGTGTGTGTGTGTTAATCGACAAGCAAAGCCAGAACAAGATTGAGGCGGCTGAAATGTGGTTTCTTAAAGGAATGTTAAGCGTTCTATGGACAGCAAAGAAATAAAATGAGACAGTCTTGAAAGATGCACACACAAAAAGAACATTAATGAAGAATATTAGGAAAAGACAAGAAATTTGATAGGACATTTTCTGAGACAAGAGAAATTTGAGCACCTAGTCACAACAGGAAAGTTGGAGGGAAAAAGAGCACCAGGTAAACCCAAAAAGAAAATGTTAGGCTTGCAGAGTGGATGGGCACAGAAATGGTAGGAGATATACTTGCATTGACAAAAGATTGATTTGTATGGCAGGGTCCATGATGATGATGATGAAGATGATGATGATGTGTGTGTTAATCTTGAATTTGTTTTTGTATATGACATCTGTGCATGTGACATTGTCTTATAACAGATATTTATGCTTGTGTGTTTTGAATCCTTTATGGTCACATTGCAATATGGTGTATTTCTGTTTTTTTGGAGAGAATGTTAAATGTGTGTGAATGTGAATTGAGTGTGTGCGTTTGTGTGTGTGTGTTCATTCATTATTTCTTTTATTAACGTCTATTCACATATGTGCTTTTAGACAAATGTATGTGTGTACATTTGTTGTGTGTGTTTGTGTGTGTGTGAATGAGTGTGTGCATGTGTGTGTGTGCACACGTGCATGTGTCTCAGTGTGTGTGTGTGTGTGTGTGTGTGTGTGTGTGTGTGTGTGTGTGTGTGTGTGCAGTTAAAAGAGATCAGTAAAGGGGATTTGACTGTAGTTATGAATGTGTTGGGCATATGCCAGGGAATATTGTATTCATTCATATGTCTGTGTGTGTGTCTGTGTATGTGCAGGTGGGTGCAACTGCAAGTAATTACGATATATTAGATGTGACTGTGTATTTGTATGCATTTGCATATTAGCGCGCATTCTGTGTGCGACAAAAGAAAAAAGATAGAAAAAGAAAAACAGAACTGAATACAGGAATCCGTATTTATATATTGTGCAGTTGAAATACATCTTTTCTTCTTCTTTTTTTTTCTTCGCTGTTTTTGTTAATTCTATGTTCCAGTGAAATTGACATATACATATCGTTTGGTTTGCATTTAGAATCGAGCCATATAGTGATAGATCTGATCATTTTCTGAGGATATAATTCATGTGCGTGTGATTACATTAATTTACATATTGAAATTAATGTATGTGCATATAACTTTACTGACATAGCATCTGTTATCCGTCTGAATAGATGAGAGTTATTTATATGAACAGAATGCATGCTGTTTTAAACTGACTGCTTCTTTTTTGTCTCATTTTGCTGGTGATGCGAGAGAGAGTGATTGAGGGAGTGTGGAAAGAACAAACAAAAGTGTTTTTTATGAATGTTGTCCATTGGCTGTAACCCAAACAAAACACATTTATGGACAAAGGTCTGTCACATCACTTGATACAGCACAGATCTATTTCAACTACGACGCACACAGACACAAACGCACGCATGCGCGCACTCATGCACCACACACACACACCACACACACACACACGCACGCGCGCGCACGTGCGCGTGCACACACATTCACTTACACATATTCACACATGCACACACACATATTTACACATACACACTTACATCAGACTGGGGGCACATAGGTAGGTAGATAGACAGACGGACAGATAGGTAGATAGACAGACAGACAGATAGGTAGCTAGCTAGATAGACAAATAGAACAGATAGACAGACAGACAACAGATAGATAAGAACAATAGATAGATAGATAGACAACAGATAGATAGACAACAGACAGACAGATAGATAGAGAGAGATTGCTCTTTGGTCACACACTGATTAATATAGTGATGACGGACTGTCCCAACAGTATGAGTAAGAATACTGGTTCTCATCACCTGATGCGAGTCTTCATTTAGGATATAAAACCAGTCTCGGAGGCACAACTTCTTCCAAATCACAGCTTAGAAAAGAGTCCCATGGCCTAGGATTTATTGCTGATGCTTGATCATCTGACCACTTTGTAGTTGGAGATTGTGTGTTTTAGAATGTAAAATACAAGGTTGGGAGATTTTCTATCAGGTTACTTTAGCATTCAAACATTTTGTCACGGATTTCAATTGTACGCAGGTGAATGGAGCACTCTTGTCTTCTTCTTCTTCTTCTTCCTCTTCTTCTTTTTTTCTTTGTTTTATTTAAAGTGCTGCATGTTTACTTTATTGATCCTTTTTTTCCTCCTCCTTTTTATTTTTTATTTATTTGTTTATTTATTTTTACTGTTTTACTTTCTTTTTTTTTAGTCCCCCCCCCCCCCTCCCTCTCTCTCTGCCATTTTTCTTCTATATTTCAAAGTGTCTTGAATTCAAACCCATCTTGCAACGTAAAAGTTGGCCTGTTTGCATGCCATCTTAAGCCCTTGACTCCTGCACCCTATCCTTCAACTGCAAAAACTTATCCCTTTGATTCTCTCACCCTCACCGGAATTCCACCAGCTTTCTGCAACCCTATCGCCCTATCCACCAGCTTTGTAGGCTACATGAAGTTGTGTGTAGGTACAGGAAGTCAAAGGGTTGCAGGAAGCTGGTGGAAAGGGTGAGAGAATCAAAAGGGATGTTTTAGTTTTGCTAGCATGGTTGACAATGCAGGAAGCTGGTAAACAGGGTGAGGGGAATCAAAAGGTGAACGTTTCGATCAATCTGGCGATACCAGTGTTGCATAGATCCTGTTCCTCTTCCCAATTCAAGACTTTACCAGTGGACAGTGTTTAGCACAAGGTCAAGCAGTTTATGGGCCAGATGACTGCCAACAGATTTGTATGATGTGCATAAGGAATTGTGCAGAGATGTTGTATCCCTCTTGAGAGCAAACTCCAAACTTTCTCACGTTAAGTAATAAAACATATCTTAATCTGCATGGACGATATTTGTTTATCAGAAATTAATTTGTTTTCTCCCCAAAACGTTAAAGAGTACGGTAATAATTAGACGACAGCACTGGAAGAAGTCGTCTGTTGGTGGGTGGGTGTGTAGTTAGTTCCCTTGCGTCGCGAGGGTTTTGTCATCAGTTGTGGTTGTTTCCCTTTACCTACACAGCAGGAAAGAATTTTTTTTTTAAAGTCAGTTTATTTTTTTGTCCACGATGCAGGTAAATATAAAACATTGTCCATCTTCTCCTGTGTATTGGAAGGAAATCTCTCGCTTATCTTTCTAGTATTAGATTAGTGGACATGTAGGTGATATATGCATCATTCTCTCTCTTCTCTCTCTCTTTCTCTCCTATTTTTCTCTCTTCCTTTATTTCACCCTCTCTCTATCTTTTCTTCTCTCACCCCCTCTTTCCCCTTCTCCGACCCCCCCCCCTCTCTCTCTCCCCTCTTTCTCTGTCTCTCACCCTCTCTGTCTTCTATTTATCTCTTCCTTTACCTCACCCTTTCTCTCCCTCCCTCCCTTTCTCCTATTTCTCTTCCTTTATGTCACCCCCCTCTCTCTCTCTCTCACCCTCTCTGTCTGTCTCTCCTCCCCCCCCCCCCTTTCTTGCACCACTTCGCTTTCTCTCTTATATATTGATTCTCTTCTTCCCTTTCTCTTTATTTCTCCCTCTCTGTTTCTCTCTCCCTCTTTACCCCCCCCCTCTCTCTCTCTCTCTTTCATCCCTCTATTTCCTCTTTATCTCTTTTTCACTAACCTCTGTTTTTTTGTTTGTTTTTTCTTTTCCCCAGCAAAAGCGGCCTCTCTTTTATCCTCTCTTTCTCTTTATCTCTTTTCACCCCCCTCTCTCTGTCCCCTCCCCCCCCCCCCCAGTAAAAGCTCTCTCTTTATCCCTCTATATCTTTGTCTTGTTCACTCTCTCTCTCTCTCTCTCTCTTTCCCCAGCAAAAGCGGCCAGCCTTATAACATTACATGTATGTCTTGACCATGTTAGTATGGCAACAGTGGTAGGCCGACAGACTTGCATGAACTATAATCCCTCGACGCTTCGTCGTCACTCGAGGGGGCCAAGGCGGCCAACACCAGGTGACCGGCTCTGGTGACCTCGATCGAATTTGTCACCAGGTAGGCCTACCGATTACATAAACGAATTGTGCCAAGGCTTGTCTGTGCGATCACTGACCCTGGCCGTTTTTTCTTTTTTTTTAAATATTTTTTTATAACACTTAAACTGCCCTATTTCCAGGTGTGTGCATGTTCACATAGGCGTGTGAAAAGAAATATGAAAACTGTTTAGAAAGGATGTGTAAGTTTGTGCGTGTTGTGTGTTGTGTGTTGTGTGTGTTTGTTGTCTGTGTTGTTTGTGTGTGTGCATATATGGGTGTGTATGTGTTTGTGATGAGTGGAGTGGAAGAGTGAACGCTATGTGTTTGTGTGTGTATGAAGGGAGCGAGCAAGTGACAGACAGACTGACTGACAGACAGAGGCAACAGCAGACAGATACACACACACACATACACACACACACACATACACACACACACATATATATATGTATATATACAATAATTAACATGCACAAATGAATACACATTAACAATGTATAGCCATAAAATCGGTAGGCCAAGTTAGAAGTGGAAGTGCATA
>JAPXFY010000020.1:40875026-40882526 GCA_030674185.1 Monoplex corrugatus | reverse complement strand
CGAGGGATCAGATTTGGAGTCCATGGTTTTATCGAAGTAACCACCCAGCCTACAGCGTGGCAGGCCTGGGGTTTGAACCCCTGCGCATGGTGCTGTAAGAACTAAGCTGACAGGGCCGTCAACTTGGCCTTATAGCCGCTTATCACAAAAACACTCCGGGGAGAGAAATTTGACTGGAGAGCACTTTTATGTAGGTACAGGTGTTAAGTCGCTATGACCAAGAAAAACACAATCGTACTACACTTGTAATGAAGTGGCACACACACACACACACACACACACGCACACACACACACATACACACGCGCGCGCGCTCGCATACACAATGAGCAAATCTTTACCATAATTATTGCGAAAGAAGCGGCTTATAAACACACACACACACGCGCGCGCGCGCGGACACACACACATGCACTCGCTCGCACGCCTAAATAGTAAGCAAATCTTTACCATAATTATTGCGAAAGAAGCGGCTTATAAAAAACACACACACACACGCGCACGCACACACACGCACGCTCGCACACATTAAAAATCTTTACCACATTATTACAAAAGGGGCATTCATAACTACAACCACAACCACCCCACACACATTCATACACATCATACACACGCACACACACACACGCACACACAGAGATATACACGCACATATACATACACCCCCGCCCCCCCCCCCCCCCCCCCCCCCGACAAAATAAACAAATCTTTACCATACTGCCAAAGAAACACCATACACACATGCACGCACGCACGTACACAGGTGTGCGCGCGGACACACATACATACACACACACACACACACACACACACACACACACACACGAAAACATGAAACAGTAGATTAATTCATACGTAAAGACATAAAGAATGCAAACACACGAAGACTCACTCTCTCTCTCTCTCTTGGTCTCAGTCTGTCTGTCTGTCTGTATCTCTCTGTGTCTCTGTCTCTCTCTCTTACACACACACATGCACACACACATTCACGCACGCACGCAAGCATGCACGCACACACACACACACTCTCTCTCTCTTATACATACACACTGTTTCTCTCTTTCTCACCCTCTGTCTCTCACACACACACACACACACTGTATCTCTGTCTGTCTGTCTGTTTGTCTCTCTCTCACACACACACTCACGCTGTGTCTCTGTCTCTCTCTCACATACACAATACGCACGCACGCACACGCACACACGCACACACACACACTTAACACGGTTGTCCGACCTTGGCAGTATCAGTGACGCACAGACTACTTTGGCCCCAAAAGCGAATGACGTAGGTTAGGAAGTCTCCTGTTGGCAGACGACATAATAACAATGCAGAACCCCCACTACCATCTCCATCCCCCAACCCCCGGTCACTTCTTCATGTACGCCCCACTATACAAGCTTTTCTTCATTGGAATTAGCACGTAGGCTACGCACAATATTGTAGAGCGGTGTCATTTGAACAAGGTCTCCCTGGCCAAATGTACATCGGAGCTGAAATAATATCATTTCCTGTCACTACGTCAGTCTTTGCCCCCTCCCCCCCCCCCCCCCACGTGGGGATGCCGGGGGATCTTTCAGTATAAATGGTATCCCCACTTTCTGGATATTCTGTGCAAGGAATTTCCTCTTTTCTGTCACTCTCTTTATTTCTGCCTTGCTCCTTTGCTTTCTGTCATTATTTCCTATCATTTTCTGCTTTGCTGGTACATTCACCTGTATGTGTTTGATAAAGTCTTACGTACATTCTCTTAGGATTGATAATTGGGTACACATATTAAGTACATTTTTGGTTCTTGGGAAATGAGATATGTGGAAGCAATTTTAGGTAATTTAGGCCTGTTTTTATATAAGTATTAGTGTCCTTATGTTTAAATTTGTATTCAGATATGTTTTTAAATCCCATGTTTGATAAATTGGAAGAAGTGGTCAACGCCAGGGGCATCTCCTTAGATTATGTGCACGAATGTATTGATATGTGTACTTAATTTTCTGTTCCTTTTTTTTTTTTTCCTGTTCAAGTACAGTTTGTATTGAAATGGTAATAGCCCTGATATGACTCCACGCAGTCGGCTGGGCTTTAAGCAACAATAAGAATAAGAATAAGTCTTTGGCAGGACGGTTCTGTCCAAGGTGTCTGTCCAAGGTGTCTGCGCAAGATCTACATTTTTTTTTGGGGGGGAGGGGATCATCGCACTCAGGGAGGTCACCTTTGAGCTCACCTTCTTTTTTTTTCGTCCCATTTTTTGCGCCTCCTTAATGGTCACAACTAGGATTGAGACTGCTTGACAGGGCTGCACTTTACGCTTACTATCGTAATATATCCTGGAGCTAACCAGGCCCGAGAGATACAGACACCTGCGGTGCTGGTCGGAATATTTGAGCAGCACCCTCAATGACGCATCCGTGAAGTGAATGAGACTCGGTTGTGTGGTCCTAGTCTTCCCAGTGAGCCCATAGCACAGCCAACTCTGGGTAGGAGCCGGTTAGAGCCCAAAAATCCCACAATGCTATATTTTTGAAAGGACTGATGAGGATTCGAACCCACTACCTTCCAGTCGGTAGTCCGTTGCGTTAACCACTACGCCACGGCAAGATCAACAAGAGTCTAGCCTTCAAGTTCTGAAGAAGTGCGCCTTGGCAGTTACAAAATGACCATCCATCAAATCACAGTTTCGTTGAACAGGACAATTGTCCGTCTAGAACATAGACGTATCCCAAAGAAACTTCTGCATGAAGAGTTGAGGCATGGGTACCAGAATTAAGAGAAAAAGTAAAAAAGAGAATCAAAGAAAAGAAGGCAAAAGAGTTTGATACATGTGTCAAACGATTTTCGCACATCTTTATTTCAGTATTCGTGGCACGCACGCCCGCGTTTCTGAAAAATACATTTCCTGAGTATTTTCTAAACTAGAATGAAACAAAGAAAGAAAAAGAAATATATATAGACAGATACTGTCACACTTTGATGCTTTGACAAAAACAGCCCATTCCGTCCCTTATGTCAAAGGTCACAAGCAAAATTATAACAAGGTATGGGCAAAGGGAGGGAGGGGGGGGGAGAAATTAATATAACATAACATAAAAATATATACAATGGAATCCGATAGATACTGTACATCATTATGTATATCTGTTATATCGTACTGAGAGACAGAGATAGACAGACAAGAGACAGACACAGATTACAGGGCGGAATTTGTTCAAGAGGGATTCATCTCACACGCAAATCCATACACTCTGCAGCCAGCTCTGCCATCAATTATCTGGCAGACTCCCTGAGCCTGCGCAAAACTCTATACACTAGCAAAGTCTTGAAATGGACAGGGGAGAGAAGGGACCAATGAAACACTAAAGCTGATACCACCAAAATGATGGAAACAGGAAGATGGGCAGCGAACTGACCAGTTTTTAACGTTACCAGCTGGGACTGAACTCGAGATATCAGACCTTAAGTCCACTGCACTATCAAAAGAACCAACCAGCGTGATAAAGAACCAGTAGCCCACCCGGAATTTGAACCCACTACACCTGCATTATGAGCATGGCGCTCTAACAACTGTGGTGATGATAGGTCACCTATACGGGTGACCCATTAAAGCTTGTTTTCTATTTGTTTATTTGAGTCAGAAACAGAGACGAGAAGTTAACTGCACACAAATAAAGATTATCATCATGTGCCCTGCCGCATGGCGTTGGCGATCATGGCTCTCCACACGACTCTATCCTCTGTCGTTTGCAAAGTACATCTCCCGCCCTCTCTGTCCTCAGCCACCCTACAAGTCTGTCCAATATCTTCTCCCTGGGTCTGCCTGGTGCTCTCTTTCCCTTCAGCTTTCTTGTCGTGACCAGGTGCCCCCAAAAAACCCTTTTCAAATAAAAGTACAATTTCATTTTGTTTTTTCTTTTCATTTAAGAGATTGTACCTTTACCCCTATGTGATTGTACGAATAAAGGTACAATCACATTAATGAAAAGGGAAAAAAATGAAATACGATGATGAAAAAATCACTGGTTTTGTTGTTGTTGTTGTTGTTGTTGTTGTCGGTCTTTTTTGTTTGTGTTTGTTTGTTTTTGTCTAGCGTTTTTTTGTTTTTTTTTGTTTTTTGATCCAGCCGTTTTTATCGCGATGGTGTTATGGGGAGACGAAGTTGGCGATCTGCGGCAAGACGGGAGGACTGGAGTAGTGTCATACTATGGGCGCAGAGCGTATCTTAGACTCCGTCATCCTCCCTGTCCCCGTGGAACTCTCGGTATAAACAGTATCCCACCTTCTGGAAATTCTGTGCTAGAAATTTCCTTCTTTCCTGTCAATCTCTTTGTCTCTGCCTTGTTCCTTTGCCTTCTGTCATTTCTTCCTATCGTTTTCTACCTTGCTGGTCCATTCACCCGCATGTGTTCGATAAAGTCTTACATAGTTTACCTGTATTAAGTGCATTTTTCGCTCTGGGGAAATGTGTTAAACAGGAAGGTGGTGGATAGGGCGAGGGAGTCAGAGGGTTAAGTTTTTCGCAATTGGTGGATAGGGTGTGGGAGTCAAAGGGTTAAACCCAGCCCTACTTCCTCCTCCCTCCCCCCTCCCCATTTTTCAAGGCCTTGCCAGTGCATAGAGCATTGCACAGGGTAGAGAAGCCTGACAGTATTTGCTGGCAGATTTAGGTAGAGCGCATACGGTATTGTCTGAGTGCAATGAACAAACTACTGGCAAAATTGGGTGGAGCGCATACGGTATTGTCTGAGTGCAATGAACAAACTACTGGCAGATTTGGGTAGAGCGCATACGGTATTGTCTGAGTGCAATGAACAAACTGCTGGCAGATTTGGGTAGAGCGCATACGGTATTGTCTGAGTGCAATGAACAAACTACTGGCAGATTTGGGTAGAGCGCATACGGTATTATCTGAGTGCAATGAACGAACTGCTGGCAGAATTGGGTGAAGCGCATACGGTACTGCCTGAGTGCAACGACCAAACTCCAAAACTCCACAGTCCATTTGACTAATGACCTCATCATCTTCTGTTGCATCCCACTCATGCCGGGTCGATCACAACTGAGCGGAAGGGTGAAACTTCTTACACATCAAGTGATACATGATCTCCAAATCCCCGAACACATTGTCATCGTCCTCATCCTCCTCATCACCAGGACCGTCTCCAGCATGATGGTTGGCAACTTGACGAATCAAGCGCAAGCGTTTCAGGGGTCCAAAGATGACGCGAGCGGCAGCGATACATACCATACACGTAGCCCCCCAAATATGAAACGTGACACCGTCAGCCACATAGTTCAAATGTGGAACGAAGTACTGTACTTCTAAAGTTACGTACTGCGCATATTTCACTTTTCCCTTCTCCAAGAACTCCCTCAACGGAAGGCTGAACACTCTGGACACTTCCTGTGGATTGGGTTCGGGCCGGAAGTCGCTGGGGATGAAAGCGACGATGGGGAAAACAGCGTTGTTCTTCCTGGTGAAAAAAGGGGGCAGTCGCGCCACCACGGTGACGTCCTGAGGGTCTAGTCCTATCTCTTCGTGGGCTTCTCGCAGAGCGGTGTGGATGTCGTCTTTGTCGCTGGCGTCCTGCACCCCTCCTGGGAATGCCACGTCATCCGCATGGGACCTGAACACAGACACACAGAGGATGGATGTTATAGCGAGAGAGAAAGACTGGTGGCAGTAATATACTGTTTAAAGCACAGCCGACTGCGTACAGCCATATCAGGGCTGTAACCATTTCAAAACGTACACAACACATGGTTGGAAAAAAAAACCCACCACACCTGCAGAAGAAAATAAAGTGCATGTAGCAATGCTTTCGCGCACAAGATCTAAGGACATGCCCCTGACGTTGACTATTCTGCCCAATTTATCACCAGAGGATTTTGGTGGGTGGGTGGGGGAACAGATCCAGATACAAATGTACACATAACTAAGGACAGTAAAACGTATGTTAAAATCTGGCATAGATTACCTACCATTTCTTCTGCACGTTATATTTCCTTAGAGCCAAAATGTAGTCAATACGTGTACCCAGTTATCAATCCTAACAGTAAAGAATGTATGTAAGTGTAAATGGAAAGCGTACAGGTGAATGGACCAGCAAGGCAGGAACTGAGAAAGGAAGATCTGCTGACATTAGTTAACAACAGAAAACCACTTTGGTACGGCAATATATCTATATCCATTGGCCTTGATAAATCAGTCCTCCATGGAACCGTTGAGAGAGGGAGATGGAGGGAATAAGAAGTTAAAAAATAAACCGATCAACTGACAAATAGGGGTGAGGGGAGAGACAGGTAAAAAAAAAACCGACGGACTAGCGACATTGCAGAATGGACAGAGAAACCATATGCAGAGGCTCCACGCGTTGGCACACAACCGACATAGCTGGAGGAATCTAGTGAACAAGTTTAAGGTGCGGCACCCGAATGACTCCTCACGGAGAAGACGAAGAGAAGAAGAAAGACAAACAGCACAGAAGATGAGACTGAAAAAGAAAAGACAATGTGCTTTTCTCCACATACATTTAAGTACGACACCAGTGTCATAAGCTTTGGAAACGCCAAGATCAAATGCACCAGTTGATTAAAACAACAGTAGCAGTAATACCAACGACAATACAAAACATTCACGCAAACGTGCACGCGGACACACGCACACACTCAAACACACATACACACACAACACACACACACACACACACACACAACACACAATAAAATCTCTCTTTCTCTCTCTGTCACACACACACACACAAAACACACATGTGTATATATATATATACATGTACACACACGCTCACGCAAACAAACAAACCCACACAAATACACGCACGCACACACAAAACAAACACCCCCCTCCCCCCCCCTCCCAACACACTCCCCTCACCTTAAAGAAGAGGCACGCTGGGTGAGCAATATACGCAACTGAGGATGAGAAGCAGAAGGGGCGGAGGAATCGGAGGAGGGGGAGAAGAAAAGAGGCAGCAGCACAGCGCAACGGCGGGTTTGGGGATATTGCCCAGGAGGGTAGAGCGCAGATAGGCGAGGGGACTTCGCCATGTCGTAGTTTTCTAAGCGTCGTACCACCTCTTCCTGGCTCAGAACCCTCTCCTTCCGCTCAGCCTCTGCCGCCTTGGTGGGTCTCATGATGATGTCCGTTCAGACTGTAACAGATCATAAAAATTATCCCTTTGACTCCTGCACCCAATCCACTCAACTGCATAAACTTTTTAAAAAAATCTTTTTTTAAGGATCATCGCACTCAGGGAGGTTACCTTTGTGCTCACTTTTTTTCTGTCCCATTTTCTACGCCATCTTAATCAGTTAATGGCCACAGAAGCTGGCACAGGGGAGTTTTGTTTTGTTTTGTTTTTGTTTTAAACAATGCTATATTGATAGCAGTTTTTACAATGCGATGATGATGATGATGTCGATGAAGATAGTAATCATGATGCTATAGAGTTCCAATGATAAACTGATACAATACTAGTATAAAA
>JAPXFY010000020.1:40865026-40870026 GCA_030674185.1 Monoplex corrugatus | reverse complement strand
TGTACCATGTGATGGGGAAGATCCAGAATGATCACGGCACAAGCCTTATGCTTACACATAAACTCATGAGCTGGCCAGGTCCTGAGGTCCTACGTAGATAGTTCCATAACCCTGGGGTCGTAGGGGAGTGAGGTGGCAGAGACCTCAACTTTTTCCCGGGGCCAGCACCACGAGGACTGCGCTATCAAGAGATAATGGATAGCATCTTCATGATAGGATGGGTGATATGGATAGGGCACAGCGTCCGAAGTGAGCAGGATAATATCACCTGGATTGGCCTTCACTGGTCACTAGAAGGAAGACACAAGACAGGAAGATCCAGGAACAGCCTGGTGAGGTACAGAAGCGGGAGGATTCAAAAGCCCTGAAGTACACCTGGGGGTTGCCATACTGAGGCTGGCCCAGAGTTCCAGTTTCAGTGTCAGTTTCTCATGATGACGTCTCCGCGCTTGGAATAAATTCCGTATGCACTAACGTCACGGGCTATAGCTGACGCTGTTGTGTGGCTGGAGTTCACTGGGCTCCCTCTGTTTGCTGGCTCTTCTACTGTCTCGTTTTCTTGGTATCCCATAGTGAGCCAGGATCCACTGAAGGACTATTCCTCTAGTTTTTCTGCACTAGTTATGAAATAATAACAATAAATAGTAATACTGATAATAATAATAATGATAATAACAATTATACTAATATTGATAATAATAATAAGAAGAAAGTGATGATGAAGATGATGTTAACAATGTTGCTGCTGCTGATAATGATAATGATGACGATGACGATAACATTAATAATAGTAGTATAGTAGTATAGTAGTAGTAGTGTTGGTGGTAGTAGTAATAGTAGTAGTAGAAATAGCAGCAGCAGCAGTAGTAGTAGTAACAATAACAATAATAAATTAACAACAATAACAATGATAACAATAATGATATCAACAATAACAATTATAATAGTAATAATAATAATAATAGTAATAAAGCGCTAAATCTTGATGCATAAATCAAATCAAAACACAGTTTTCATCATTCACTCACACTGACAAAAATAACTTAAGAGTACAAAGCACATGCACTCTTTGAGGGGAGGTGGGTGAGATGAAGGAGTGAGTGCACAGAGGGAAAAACCACTACTAGACAAAATGCTATTTTTCAAGTTAAACTTGACGACGGAAAACAGAGTAGAAGAGACAGTGGAAGCTCGTTCAAAGTGTACGGACCAGATGCAAATGAATGGCGACTGACTGTGGAACAACTGTATCGAAGAACAAGTAGTGTCAGAAGCAGATATGGAGAGGTACATTCGGAAGTGGTCACGGAGGTAACTAGATTCTTATTGTTATCGTTTAAAACCCAGCCGACTGCGTAGAGCCATATCAGGGCTATAACCGCTTCAAAACACACAAACCTTCAACAATGGGAAAAAAAAGAAAAGAAAAGAAAATTAAGACACATATCAATGCATTCTCGCACATAATCTAAGGTATGCCCCTGGCGTTGACCACTCCGTCCAGTTTATCGCACATGGGGATTTAAAAAACGCACAAATATATAAGCATACCTAAGGACACCAAAATATGTATGAAAACAGGCATAAATCACTAAAATTGCTTCCGCATATCTCACTTCCCTAGAGCCAAAAATGCACCTAACACATGTACCCAACCATCAATCTTAAGAAAAAGTACGTAAGACTTTATGGAACACATACAGGTGAATGGACCATTAAGGCAGAAAATGACAGGTAGAAATGACAGAAAGCAAAGGAACAAGGCAAAGACAAGAAATGACAGAAAAGAGGAAATTTCTAGCACAGAATTTGCAGAAGGTGGGGATACTATTTATACTGACATGACCCCCGGGGGCAGGTAACTAGATGCAATACCGTTAATGTACTTGTAGTAGAAACGTATCGATTTTGTATGAAATTCTTTGAGTCATAGACAGCCAGTGGAGAAACTGAAGCAAAGGGAGTGATATGATCACGCCTCTTTTAACACAGGACAAGACGGGATCGCTGGATCAGAGGCAAACATATCTCTGTAGTTCGGTGTGTGACAACTCTTTTGAGAGGCCTGTGATCTGTGGCGACATCTGGTGAAAGGTGTGTCAGTACACATAAAAAGAAAGTCCTTGGGGTGACACATCTTATCGTCTGTTTTCAGTTAACTTCTAAGCTGACAGCTGTTGTCTTCTGTGGTCTTTTCGATACATTTGTGAGGGAGGGAGGTGGGTGAAAGAGACGGGGGGGGGGGGGGGGGGAGAGAGGAAGAAAAATACGGATAGAGACACGGTGAGCGAAAGAGAGACAGAGAGACAGAGACCTTGAGAGAACGAGTAACAGAGAGAGAGACACAAAGAGAGACAGAGAGATACAGACAGGGCGAGACAGACAGCGTGAGAGAGAAGGGGAGGGAGGGAGGGAGAGAGAGAGAGAAATTCAGAGACAGACACACGGAGAGGGGGAGAGACACACACAGAGAGACAGAGACAGAGATAGAGACTGACAGACTGAAAGATAGAGATAGAGAGATGGGGAGTGAGAGAGAGAGGGGGGGGGGGCAAACCAGATAGATAGAGAGAGAGGGATAGCCATACACAGAGAGAGAGAGAGAGAGAGAACTCAGAAAATGTTTATTTTACATCGGCCTTAGGCTCCAATACATGCATGGGGAAGGGGAGGGGAGGGGTTCGGATTTTCTTATGCATCATACAAGTTCTACTATCGAACTGCAGTGAACTCTGTCACATTGTCTCCTATCTATCGTTTACCGTCACATAAGCTGGGATACATTCATCTTTGCATTTACAGTAGTCATTTCATTGGTATTCTAGTCCATATTCCTTAACTGGGCAGCTAAAAATATTTGTCATTAACCGCATTCTATAACATTCATCCAACTGTGAATTTTACAATAATTGGCTATCAGACAAACAAATCATTCAATTAGTACACAGATCTGTCGTTTCTTGTAACCTTCAGTGATCATACAGTTGATCAATACATTCAACCACAGCTACTTAACATAAACAATCAATCAATCGATCGATCAACCAACCTACAAATCAATCAATCAACCAAACAATTAACCAATCAATCAACTAATTTACCAATTGATCAATCAAATAATCAGCGATTAAGCCAGTGGATCAACCAAGTAATCAACCTTCAATTGACTGGATCAGATGCATCATCCAACCGTACAATCGATATCAATTCAGTAATAATCACTTGACGTAATCACTCACTCACTTTCATCATCAATCAATCGATCAACCATTTAACCAGTTAATCAGTCAACCAGTGACTTAATCAACCAGATAACCTTGAATTTAACTGAGTCGGATATATCAATTCTGCAATCACTATGTCAAATAACGCTAATCAGTCATCCGTACATTCAATAATTCAATCACTGATCGATCAATCAACAGCTAAATCCATCAATCTATAAATCGATCAGCTGGTGAGCCACCCACTGATTAACAAATTAGATAATCATTCCGTTGTCAGCTAATCATACGTTCAACAGCACCAGCCCTTTCATACAATTTTTTTTCTCCTATTCATAGCGTGGAAAACGTATCTGGACACGCTGTGACTTCGGTGGCTACTTGTTGATTGGAGCAGTATGCACATTGGCATACTGACTAAATCCTTTAAAATTTCGCCGTGAGAGAGAGAGAAAGAGAAAAGAGAGAGAGAGAGAGAGAGAGAGAGAGAGAGAGAGAGAGAGCCAGCGAGAGAGGGGGAGAGAAAGACAGACAATCATGCAGACACACACACACACACACACATACACACACACACACACACACCACGCACGCACGCACGCACGCACGCAGCACAAACATGCGCACACACACAGATACAAACGCACACGCACAGAGCAATGGTCGAGATGAAACAAATCCCTTTTTTCTTTTCTTTTTCTTTTTCTAAAGGGAAATTGAAAAGTACTGCTGTCATCGCAGTGGATGAAAATTAAAGAGGATGGGAGAAGTACTTGTTTAACGAAGATTAGGAAAAGAAAAGCAACATTTATAGGACATTTTATGAGGCAAGAGAAATTAGAGCACCTAGTCACTCACAACAGGAAAACTGGAGGGGAAAAGAGCACAAGGTAGACCCAGGGATAAAGTAATGGGTGGACTTGCGCAGTGGATGAAGACAGAGGGTGAGAGAATTATTTGCAGCGACCAAGGATAGATTCATAAGAAGGGCCATGATTGCCAACGCCATGCGTCAGGGCACATGATGATGATGATGATGATTGCAGACTTGTGCAGCAGCACACCGCATGGGTCATGTTAATGTTTCGCTGACTGGCTTACGGCAACGTGAAAATACCCAGCGTACAGTCTGCGCTGCGAGATAACGGCTGTACAGTGTGGGCGAAGCAACGTGCATTCATACACGCATCCCATAAAAATCGGAACGGTGAAAATAATACAAAACAAAACAAAGATGAAGACAGGACCTGTGCAGTGAAAGGACAACAGATTGTAGATAAAACCAAAACACTATCACTGAGTTCGTGACTGTCAAGTGTGTCAAATGTTATCTGTCCGTATGAGCTAACCGTTTGACTCCCGATATCCTATCCACCACCAGCAAAAATTTAACCCTTTGAAAATTTAACCTATTGACCCTCTCACCCAACCTGCAGGAAGCTGGTGGATAGGGTGAGGGAGTCAAAGGCAGGAAGCTGGTGGGCAGGGTGAGGGAGTGAAAGGGTTAATTTTTTTTTGCTTTGCTGGCAAGGTTGACGAAGCTGGATGCTACCAGAGACGCTAAGGCAATGAAAGGGTTAAAGACAAACAAGAAAGATAACTCAAGGAAAACACACGAAGAGTTCGCACGAAAGGCAAAGTCCTTTTTGGAAGAGGGAGAAAAAACAACAACAACAACAACAAAAATTGAGTGCAGAATGTACCTAGCGTACGAAACAAAGAACTCTAGTGTCCTAGATTCAATCTGCATACAGGGAGTTCAGGAGTTAACGAATT
>JAPXFY010000020.1:40847526-40862526 GCA_030674185.1 Monoplex corrugatus | reverse complement strand
GGCATCAATGAACGAAAACATTGTAAAACTATTTGCTACTTTTGCTACATATTTGCTACACTTACTACAAGGCGTTTAAAATACAAAGTGCTGTTACAACACGGAAATGCATACAAAAACATGCAATGTTGATATTTTCCTCCCTCCCTCCCTCTCTCTGTGTCTCTCTCTGTTTGTTTTCTGACCGTTGATCTCTTAATCGTTGTTTGTCCAGACTCGCTTTTGTTGATGGCATCAATGAACGAAACATTGTAAAACTATTTGCTACTTTTGCTACATATTTGCTACACTTACTACAAGGCGTTTAAAATACAAAGTGCTGTTGCAACACGAAAATGTATATAAAAACATGTCATGTTGATATTTTCCTCTCTCTCTCTCTCTCTCTCTCTCTCTCTCTCCTCTCTCTCTCTCTCTCTCTCTCTCTCAGTGTTTTCAAGTTTCAAGCATCTTTGTCTCTATCTCTCAAAATAATTAGATGCTCTCTCTCTCTCTCTCTCTCTCTCTCTCTCTCTCTCTCTCTCTCTCAGTGTTTTCAAGTTTCAAGCGTCTTTGTCTCTATCTCTCAAAATAATTAGATGCTCTCTCTCTCTCTCTCTCTCTCTCTCTCTCTCTCTCTCCTCTCTTCCCTCTCTCTCTCCTAGTGTTTTCAAGTTTCAAGCATCTGTGTCTCTATCCAAATAATTAGATGCGCGCTCTCTCTGTCCCTCCCTCTCTCTCTCAGTGTTCTCAAGTTTCAAGCATCTTTGTCTCTATCTCTCCAAATAATTACTTTCTCTCTCTCTCTCTCTCTCTCTCTCTCTCTCTCTCTCTCTCTCTCTCTCTCTCCCCTCTCTGTCCCCCCTCTCTCTCCAGTCCAACCACTTGTGAATCATTATACCTAGCCCTGATGAGGGATGGTGAAAGACTTTATCAGGGACAAAAAAGACATCTGCGAAAATAGAGTACTACTCTTCATACTGCCGGCCCCCCTACACACGATGTACATTTATATCTATTTTTGTGTGCTTGTTTCTTTTTTTTTTTAAAAATTTACTTGTTATTGTCCTGAATTAAGATAGCGATGTCTCCACCTCTCCATTCCTGCCTATCACACGATTTCAGGGCACCCTTGACCTTCAACTTCAAACTGGTGGACTACGACACACAAAAGCAACAAGAAACTGTGTCAAGTGAGAACAGTCACTCCCCTCCCATGGAATTTACACACACACACACACACACACACACACACACACACACACACACACACACACACACACACACTCACGCATACACACACACACACACGCATACACACACACACACACACACACACACACACACACACACACACACACACACATGATGCCCTTCTCTCGTTGAACAACAAAAAATCGGCTGTAGGACTGGATGGCGTTTCATATACCCTTTTAAATCATTTACCAGAGAAATGGATTGAATACTTACACAATATCATACTAAAATGCTGGGAAAGTGGTCGCTTACCTGACATTTGGAAGACTTCGATTGTGTTACCAATACCAAAACCTAATAAACCCCTTTCAGATCCAGGTAGTTACAGACCTATCTCGCTTACATCCCATGTTTCAAAACTAATGGAAAAAATTATAGTGAATAGACTGAGTTACTTTTGTGAGAAAAATAATATAATACCTATCAATCAATCTGGGTTTCGAAAAGGTAGATCAACATCAGACCATTTAGTTAAGTTAACAACTCAAAAAAAAATCAGTTTGCTAAAAGGAAAAATGTCTTAGCTACCTTCTTTGATCTTAAAAAAGCATACGATCAAGTCTGGCATGCGAGACTTTTGTTGAAATTTAAACATATTGGTCTCAACGGTAATCTTTATAATTTTATCAAAACATTTATAAATGACCGAAGTATAGTCACTAAAATAGGTAATACATACTCTGAAAAACGATCTGTAAACATGGGAATTCCTCAGGGTTCCGTAATATCTCCTCTATTATTTAATATTTTGATCTATGACCTTCCAACTCAAGTCTCAAATAATGTAAACGTTGCTCAGTACGCTGATGATATAGCAATCTGGATGAATGTTTCGTTAAAAAGGAAGACTTCCTTGAGAGAAATAAAATACATTAAAAAGGTCTATCAACATGAAATTAATAATATTTCCACTTACTTGACAGTTAACGGCCTGGAAATATCCAATGAAAAAACACACATGATGCTTTTTAATAATGGTCTAAGTCCGAAAGAAGTACCGTTGTTTAAAATTGGTGATGAGGAACTGAAATATACTACTCACGTGAAATTTCTGGGAGTACAATTGACTTCTAGTTTACAGTGGAAAGAACATATTGATGCCTTGTTATGTAAAGCTATGAAAAGCTATAATTTAATAAGAATTATTAGTAAACAGTCCTGGGGACAGGACACTAAAACGTTGTTACATCTTGTCACAGCTTTAGTCAGATTTAAGTTGGCTTATGGTCAAGAGGTCTATTTTTCAGCTCCAAAATGCTATTTGAAAAAACTTCAAAGCTTAGATAGTAAAGCTATTAAATGTGCTCTTGGGGTACCGGTGTATACAAAAACACAAGAAATATATAAAACAGCCGGCATCCTTCCCTTGGAAGATTGGAGGAAGTTATCAACTGCTAAATATATAGTTAGAGCAAATGCAGTAGCTAATTATGCCAGTACGGAACTTAAAATTCGGTCTGACATCCATTTCCCCAAGAGAGCAAGAACAATAAAGTCACAAGAAACAATATCCACTTACACAAATGAGCTCTTCAAACTTTCTCACGTATTACCTAACAAAGTTTCACATAAAATGATATGTTGTCCTCTACCCCCCTGGGAACTGTCCAATGCTATTTTTGATATCAACTACACTGATACTGACCTGAAAAAAGATGTTAATCCACACTTGTTTGCAATCGATGTTCTGTCACATCTACACAAAAAATATTCACATTACTTAAAAATCTTTACAGATGGCTCTGTTCTAGATGATGGTAAAGCAGGCGCTGGCTTTCTAATTCCTAAATTTAAAGTAGAAAAGGCTTAGTCTTTAGGACAGGGACATTCAATCTTCACTTCTGAATTAGTTGCCATCTTAATGGCACTGAAATATATAGTAGATCTACTCATAACTTTGTTTAGTATCCTATTATGTGTAGATTCGAAATCTGCATTACTATCCTTAAAATGTTGCGAACATAAAGTAAATAGTTCGTTAATATTTGAGATAAAATTTCTAATTCATTGTTTAATAACAAATAATACACAGGTTACTTTTTGTTGGATCCCATCACACTGTGGTATCCTTTTTAACGATTGGGTCGACAGAATAGCAAAAAATGCAACAATGAATAGGGCTGGCAGTACTAAACTTGATTTACCACTCTATGAACATGAAATGAATGCTATATTAGAAAACAAAGTAAAAGCGCAATGTGAACTTCGCCCCTTCTCGGTAAATTACCAGGGTTTTACAAGACAAGAGATAACTTTAGCTTACAGATTAACTCTCAATTCACTTCGAACTAAATTTAGTAAAACCATCAAATGTATCTGTGATGATTTTATAACAGTTGATCACCTTTTGTGTTGTCAGCGAATGCGACCTTATTTCCCTGCGTCATTTACAAACTTAAAACAGAAACATACTGATTTCACTCTGTATTTACACATTGCTAGACGTTTACTGCACATCCTGTAGGTCGTTTCCTTTGATTCAGCCCAATTGTTTTATACTTGTAACTCCCACACAGCCCCGAGAAATCCGATGAAGCATGACTGATATAATGTTCTGATTGTTTTTCTTTTGTTCGTTAATTTGTTTGATGTTACATTAATTGTTACCTTAATTGATACAATGCCTTCATGATTACATAGATTCATTTATTCCTTACGCACCTTTTTTTTTTTTTTTTTTTTTTTTTCTCCCCGTCTAAAAGCACATATGTGAATAGACGTTAAAAGAAATAACGAACGAACACACACACACACAAGCATGCATACAAATGAAAACAAACAACAACAACAACAACAAAAACCAAAAAGGTCAAGCAATTCTTATAATCTCCCTTTTCATACCAAAAAACGAAAAACAAAAAGCATTACAGAAAATCTTGATTTTGTACTTCTCAAGGTCACCGTGATCCTAAAGAAGCATCAGATGAAATACAACATGACGTTAAACTAGGACAATGTTAGACTGTCACAACAGTGAAAACCTGAATAATATTGTCAGATGCTCCTAAAGAAAGTGCTGTACATACACTTTCGTCAATAACAGCTGATCTTAACCATATTTTTGTCTGCACGATCTTGATCTTGAAACCTTCTTCCTCCCCCCCCCCCCCCCCCACCTTCCGGGGGCTGTTTCACTATAAATTTCCTCTTTTTTTGTCACTTTTATTGTTTCCGCCTTGCTCCTTTGCTTTCTGTTATTTCTTCCTATCATTTTTCTGCCTCGCTGGTCCATTCATTTTTATGTATTCAATAAAACTTTACGCACTTTCTCTTAGGACTGATAACTGAATTCTCTTAGGATTGATAACTGGGTACATGTATCAAGTGCATTTTGGCTCTAAGGAAATCAATCTGATGTGCAGAAACGATTTTAGGTAATTCAGGCCCATTTTATACATGTTTTAGTGTCCTTAGTTGTGTTTATATTTGTATTCCCTTTGCTTTTTTTCTTCTTTTTTGATCTCCTGGTGATAAATTGGACATAGTGGTTAACACCAGAGGTATATCTTTAGATTATGAACGGGAATGCATTGGTATGTGTGCTAATTTTCTTTTCCAGGTGATCTTTCTTTTTTTTTTTTTTCTTTTTCTCCAGTGGGGTATGGTGTACTTTTTGAGACAGTTATAGCGCTGATATGGTTCTGCCCTCTGGACTGGATTTTTAGACAACGATATTTTGAAACCTTGACCTCCAAACCCAGTAGTCGCGACTCTACAGGATCTATACTTTGACTCATATCTGGTCCAGATCCATGTAGAAACAGCTTAAAAAAAAATTTGCTGGCATATTTTTCTTGGTCACACACACACACACCTCATCAGACACAGACATACAACTCTTACCGGTGGACATGAAACTAGACACAGACATACAACTCTTACCGGTGGACATGAAACTATCTCCCTTTTTTTGCAAAAAAATACGAGGACTGAAAAACAAAACGAAAGAAAAACTATTGTTCGTGGCGTGGGTTGCCGAGGCCTAATTCAAAAACCAGACAGCTTGCAAAATCTGAATAGGGAAAAACAACCTGTTTTTCTTTTTCCAACCGGTGAATCAACTCCACGTCACTCCTCTCTCTCTCTCTCTCTTTTTCTCTCTCTCTGTAGTGTGTGTGTGTGTGTGTGTGTGTGTGTGTGTGTGGTGTGTGTGTGTGTGTGTGTGTGTGTGTGTGTTTCATTGTCTTGTCTCTCTCTCTGTGTCTCTGTCTGTCTCTCTTTGTGTGTGTGTGTGTGTGTGTGTGTGTGTGTGCGCGCGCGCGTGCGTGCGTGCGTGAGTGTATATGTGTGCATGGCTGCGTGCGTGCGTGCGTGCGTGCGTGCTGTGTGTGTGTGTGTGTGTGTGTGTGTGTGTGTGTATGAGTGCGAGTGTGTGTGTGTGTGCGTGCGCGTGTGAGTAAAGTGCATGAGTGAGTGGATGGGTGTTTGTATCTCTGTGAATGTACTACAGTATCTCAAATGCCACACCTAACTTTTACAAGAGTATGCATTATAAGTCTATTCAATTTCATCACTTAACTGTCTTGAATGTTCTATACACTGAAAATCTGTCGTAACTATGTATACGACTGTTCCAGTCTTGCATCATCAATCAATCAATCATCAATCAATCAATCAATCAATCATATACATATATGTATGTTTGTATGTTTATGTATATACATATAAATATTTGTAATATATGTATACAAAGTTATAAAATAGGACAAAAAATAATATTGAGAATCAATCAATCAATCATCAATCAATCAATCAATCAATCAATATCTGCTTAAAACAATGAACAAAATGATTTACACATCCCGCACTCTGATTTTCCCACACAGGACCAAATCCGTGACGCCAATGACAATTTCCCCCTGGAATCTAAATCATACATGACTGTATATCACTATATGCTTTCACTGGTATCCTACCTATTTTGATCCGTTCTGGTTAATTTTAACCAGTATTTGATATACTTCACAAACGAATGTACATAACTAGGATATCTTCTTAACTCACCATGCAAAAATCCTTGGGGGGTGGGGGGGAGAGAGAGAGACAGACAGGCAGACAGACAGAGAAACAACACACACACACACACAAAGAGAGAGACAGAGAGATAGAGAGCTGAGGGAGAGAGAGAGAGAGAGAGAGAGAGAGAGAGAGAGAGAGAGAGAGAGAGAAACTTGACGGAGAGAAGGAGACAGACAGACAGACACGCGCGCACACACACACACACAGACACACACAGATACACAGACACAGACACAGACAGACACACACACACACACACACACACACACAACACTTACGTAAACTTGAATCTGGCAGCTCGGGATTCCGAATAGAGACTAATGTCATCAACCCGAATTACCTATCTGAACTGTCACATCCGACATTTTAATTTCTTCTTGTAACCCAGAAAGATAACGAAACCTTTGACACCAAAATCTCAAGGCTGAAACCTGACACGAAAGGTGCACGGGAGCAACTGATAAGATCACATGGGCGGTTTCGGAGCAGTTCGGAAACGCTCGTGAACATCTTCGGTGTCTTTGGAGTCAACTGCAGACGACATTTGGAAGAGACCGGCCCGAGAGAAAGGAGGTTTTGCCATGCATTAACGACAAACTTTGTCGTTTCACGATGGACATCTTCCGAAGAAACCGCAGCGCTGATAAACACTTTGACGACGAGTTACGACTATCTACTATCAAGTCTGCCGGCTTTTCGTAAAGGTAATCATCATTCACGTACTAAATCATTGATCTGCCCCCATCCCGCCTTTCGTCTGTCTAAAACTAGTAATAGCTAGTATTCAGCCCAACTTCTAGAATAATCTATTATTTAAGAGAAAGGATAGTGCGTATATGGCTACTTGAAGAATGAATTTGCTTTGCATGCCAATACGATTTCCAGACATGAGGTTTGCCGCATTTACAAGCGAAAGGCAATGCCAAACCTACCAAAGTGCAAACATGATCACAGCACCGGTTCTAGATCTACGTTCGGTGACAGATGGCATTGAAGTAGATCTAATATTTATAAACTAAAGTTACATACGTGTAACTATCTTACTATGTCAGCTTCTAGAACGTTTGATACAAAGAGTTGCACGCATATGGTTTTCTCGAACTTAAATGCTCATGGCTGCCGTAAGTTTTCATTAGATCTGCAAAATAACGTTAGGAAAAAAGCACAAAAACCGTTAGGCCAAGTTAAGTAGCATGGTAGTAATTGTCCCGTTTTACAACATGCACATTCCCACTGGTCTTAACGATTTTCACCAGCAACAATAAATGATGTGTTATATCACAATTGTTAAACTGAGCACTGGTGCAGTTTCGTTCTCCGACGGATTTTGCGTAGGGACACTATGTAACCGGTCCTAGGTTTTATGCGTTTGGAAATTATTCAAGACGGATTCATCGCACTTGGATGATTCCATAAGCGCTCCACCCAAATCTGCCAGTCATCTAGCAGACTCCATGAACCTGCGCAAAACCTTACGTGCTGGCAAAATTTTGAAATGGAGAGAGAGAAGAGAGAGAGAGAGGGGGGGGGGGGAAACCTGTGAAACACTAAGCTGACACTACCAGAATGATGGAAACATTCAGATGGACAGCGACTAGGCCAGTTTTTAATACTACGAGCTGGGATTGATCTCGAGATATCAGATCTTGAGTCCTCTGTCCTAGCATTAACATTCCATTGACCATTCCCAAACCCTCGGGATTGGCGTAGGTTAGGGTTAGTGTTTGGTTCAGTCAGCGTATGTCTCAGTCCGACTACGTAGTTATGCGCGAAATGAAAACGGCACCTTTTTTCCTTTTCTTTTCTAATTGTCACAATGACTGAAGGAGATGGTCTTTGCACAGGCTGCTCAAATTTTTTATTACTATCGTCTGAACTATGTTTAGATTCATTCTGCCTGAACTTCGAAGACTGGCTTTTAAGGACAGACGAAAGGCAACCGTAATTCCATCACATTTCATATAACATGCATTGCCCCTCTCTTTGTGTGTTTGCCTGTCCGTCTGTCTGTCTTTCCGTCTGTCTGTCTCTCTCAGACACACACACGCATACACACACACAAGCGTGCGAGCGCGCGCACACACATACTAAATTCTATTTTCTCACCTATATCTCTCTGCCTGTATTTGTGTGTCTGTCTGTCTGTCTCTCTTTGTCTCTATCTGTGTGTCTCTGTCTGTCTGTCTGTCTGTCTCTCTCTCTCTCTCTCTCACACACACACACACACCCTACCTGATACCACAAATCGGAGATTTATGGCATTTGTGTTGATTATTTTTGATCTCCCACAACGTGGCAATTTCGGTGTCAGTGTCTAATCCCAATCGTAGAATCATGTCAGCGATGTGACGTGGTTGCATGCTTTTAAGCGTTCTGTGGCGCCCTCTAGTGCTGAGTTCCTCCTTGGGGATGCCAGGGGCTTGGCTTATTCAGAATAAATGGTATTCCCACCTTCTGGAAACTGTGCTTGAATTTTCCTCTTTTCTGTCACTCTCTTGTTTCTGCCTTGCTTTTTTGCTTGCTGTCGTGTTTTCTTTTCTCATTTTCTGCTTCACAGTTTCATTCACCTGCTTATTTTCCTTAAAGCTTACGACTTTCTGTCTCTTAGGATTGATAGTTGGGTACATGCATGTATATTAATTGCATTTGAGCTCTGATGAAATATAGCAGTTTCAGTAGCAATTTTAGGAACTATAGGCCGGTTTTATGTATGTTTTTGTGTATTTAGTAATGCTCATGCATTTGCATTCAGTATTCTATTCTTTAATCCCAGTGGATATAAATTCGGCGGAATGGTGGGTTCTTTGCGTGGATGCAGTAATACATATAGCCTACTTAATTTCCTTTTCCGTTTTTTTCCGTACTCATCGATGTCTGTAGATATGCATGTTTTGTTTGAGATGGTTATAGCCCTGTTATGGCTCTGAGCAGTCGGCTGGGCTTTAAACCACTCATATTACTACTCTAGCGAAAATCCCTGCAGATGAAAGAAAAGCAAAGAAGCGGATGACAAAAGAAATCTTAAGTTTGTTGGATGAACGTAGGACAGTAAATCTAAAAGAGAAAATACAAAAAGATAGATAAGGAAACAGGAATAGGTGCAGTTAAGCCAAGGAAGGTAAAGCGCAAAGAAATGGAAGACCAACACAAAACAGACGCTAAGTTTATGTACAGAAATATTGTTTCCTGTACCTGCTTTTTTTTTTAAACCTTACAGTCTGTTCTCTTTTTCCAATCTCTATTCTAAAAAAATAAGTGATTCTTTCATATCGGTCAGAGGTGTGTGTGAGTGTGTGTGTGTATGTATGTATGTTGTGTGTGTGTGAGTGTGTGTGTGTGTGTGTGTGTGTGTGTGTGTGTGTGTGTGTGTGTGTGTGTGTGTGTGTATGTGTATGTGTGTGTGTGTGACTTTCATAAAGTCCAACATCCTTTCACTGTCTTACGATTGATATGTGGGTACTATATCAACTGCACTTTTAGCTCTGAGGAAATCTGAATTACTTAGTGGCAATTTTAGGTTATTGTAGGCCAGTTCTAGTGTATATTTTTTATGCTTCGTAACGTTTATGAATTCACATTCAGGTTCTCTCTCTCTCTCTCTCTCTTCTCTCTCTCTCTCTCTCTCTCTCTCTCTCTCTCGGGCCCCAGTAGCTCAGTTGGATTGAGCGTCGGATTCACATGCTAATGGTTGTGGGTTCGAATCCCGGGGTGCGCTACATTAAAACTGGTCTTCTCGCTGTCCCATCTTAACATCATTGTTGTTCTGGTGGTGTCAGTATATGATTAGATAGGTCCCCCTTCCCCCACTTCCTTGGGATGGTTATCCCCGTCGGCCATATCACCTGCGGTGGGTGTCGACGTAAAAACTGAACCAAATCAATCAATCAATCTCTCTCTCTCTTCTTTTTTAAATTTTTTTAAATAACCCCTGTCCCATGAATTGAGCGGAATGTTCAACGCCAGGGGTACATCCTTACATTATTTGCGTAAACTACATATGAGTACTTATATTTTTCCCGGATATTGGGTTTTTCCCCTGGGTCATCGATGTGTTTAGACGTGCTTTGTTTGAGATGGTTAAAGCCCTGATATGGTTCTGAGCCGTCGCCTGGCTTTTGAATAATAATAATGATGATAATAATGATGATGATAATAATAATAATATAACAATATGATGATGATGATAACAAACATAATCATCATCGTCGTCGTCGTCATCATCATCATCATGATAATTTAATGACAATAATAATGAAAATGATGATGGTAATAATAATAGTAGTAGTAGTAATAATAATAATAACAACGATAATAATAATGCTTCTTCATGGTCACTGTAGCCTGGGGAAGTACAAAATCAGCATTATCTGTAATGATGTTTTTGTATGAAAAGGGAGACAGCTATAATGGCTTGATCATCTTCTTACTAGTGCCATTAGTATTGTAAAGCTTTTGCTGCTGCTGTTACGGTTACTGTTGCAGCTGTTGAGATTTATCTCAGACCTCTCTCTGTCTCTGTCTGTCTCTGTCTTTGCTCTCTCTCTCTCTCTCTCGTTCAATTAAAAAAGAGTTGAGACGAAGGAGATAATGCGCAAAACTTACGGCAGAATGCTCGAACAAACACGTAGGCCCCTACGTGTCCGGGGACTTGTACACATACACAGCTCACGTGCGCACTGACACTCACACAAACAGATCCTGCACGAGCACAGGGGAATCAGTCAGTCAGTCAGTCAGTCAGTCAGATAGACAGACAGACAAATGAGCGGACAAAGCACTAAATTTGACCCATATTTATAGAGAAATCTGATGACTTGACGGATGCATTGGTTACTTTGAAATGCACGTTCTCTTACAATTTTTGTTTTGTTTGTTTTAGTTCCGTCTTTTAATGGATGCCTTTGGTTCAAGCATTAATTTCAGAATTTCCAAGTAATTTCATTTCTCTATCTGTCTGTCTGTCTCTCTGTCCCAACCTAAACCTCTTCCTGACAAAGCTATAGGGAGTGTTGGCTGAAGTAATAAAAGTCCTTTGAGTCTTGGTCTCTAGCTTTCTCTCTCTGTTTCTCTCTTTCTCTTCAGTCATAACCAGAATTTAGCGTTAACGCTCTTCTCTGTCTGTCAGTCTGCCTGCCTGCCTGTCTGTCTTGTCTGTCTGTATCTTTTCTCTCTGTCTGTCTGTCTTGTGTCTCTCTCCCCGTCCCCTTCCCCAGCCCCTATCTGATATTGTGAAAGGAACTGTCGGCCGAAGTCACGAATAACGCCTTTACAGTTTTGAATCGGTCTGTCTGTCTGTCTGTCTGTCTTTCTTTCTTCAAGCATAAGTCAGAATTTCTACGTTATCCCCCTTTTCTCTGTCTTCAAGCATAAGTAAGAATTTCTACGTTATCTCCTTGATCTAATAATAATAATAATATATTTTATTTATATAGCGCAAAATCTTGATAAAATCAAATCTAAGCGCTGAGCGTATACATGCATACATACCTACATACATATGAGCGTATACATGCATACATACATGCTTACATACTTACATACATAAATCTAAGCTGAGCGTATACATGCATACATACATACATACATAAATCTAAGCGTATACATACATACATACATACATACATACGTACGCACATGCATACATAATAATTACAATATTTATATAGCGCAAATCTCGACAAAATCAAATCCAAGCGCCGAAAAGACACACACGCACGCACGCACGCACGCACGCACGCACGCACACACACACACACACACACACACACACACACACACACACACACACACACACACACATGCATGGCCACAAATGGGGAGAAAAGAATAAAAGCAATAAAAGCAAGAATAAAACCAATGGAAAACCACAGAGAGCACATCATATACAATTATATATTAAAACAAAGTGATTCCCCTCCGAGCGGAGACAGGCTGCAGAGGGGGGTTGAGTGAGGTTAGGAATTTATGCAGAGGAGAAAAGGTGAGTTTTGAGAGCGGACTTGAAGGAGGCAAAAGTAGGTTGCTGACGGACTGAGAGAGGAAGTTTGTTCCAGGAGAGTGGACCAGAAACAGAGAAGGCTCGTGGACCATAGGTATTGAGCTTAGTGCGTGGAAAGCGAAAAGTCAGAGGATCGGAGGCAGAGCGGAGGGTACGTGAGGGAACATAGATCTCAAATAGGCTTGACAGGTAATCGGGGGCTGCGTTATTGAGGCTTTTGTAGCACATAGTGTTTAGTTTGTACTACTTGTCAGTCTGTCTGCCTGTCCGCCTATCTGTCTCGCTTTTCAAGCAGAAGTCAGAATTTCCTCGTTATCACCCTTCTCTGTTTATCTGTCTGTCTGTCTGTCTGTCCGCCTGTCTGCCACTTCAAGCATAAGTCAGAGTTTCCACGTTATATTTTTTTCTCTCTTTATTTGCCTGCCCGTTTGCCTCTCTGCCTGCCTGTATGTCTGTCTCTGTCTGTCTGTCTGTCTGTCTCTCTGTCTCTGTCTCTGTCTCTGTCTCTGTCTCTCTCTCTCTCTCACTCTCTCAGTGCATCGAGTGCGTGGGCAGTGTAACAGTATACACACTACCGGTAATCCGATTGGACATGTGCCCTCCGTCTGAAAGTGTGAACCATTAGCAGATTTTTTTTCTGGGTTGTTATGGCTTGAGACAAGGGCAACGTCCGTGCAGTCGTTTCTGCTTCTCTCTCAGTCTCTGTGTCGCTGTCTCTGTCTCTCTCTGTCTCTGTCTGTCTGTCTGTCTGTCTGTCTGTCTCTCTCTCTCTCTCTCTCTCTCTCTCTCTCTCTCTCTCTCTCTCTCTCTCTGTAATAACATGCGGTAAGGCTGGAAAGCTGGACGTATGGCTTTCTATCGCACAATTTTGTTGTAGAGAAATAATGACCCAAAAATCGCAGGCATTAAAAACAATAACGACGACGACGTAATGTATGATAAACGATGCGGTCACTAACATCGAAAAACGAGCCATCTTACTGCGTATTTTGTGTTCGTGTTACTTCATCAGACGGAGTGCATGATTACAGAGCGCAAAATGACCCACTTATAGTAGTTACTGTCTGACGACCCATTTCAGGCAGTTCTGAAGGCCGCTGTAGCCATTACAAACACTGTCAAGCCGTGGCAACAGTCTCCCTTTTGACTGCAGACGTCTAGACACCTGTATAGCTTGAGAGAGAAACAGACCTTATCAAACTCCACGTGAAACCTAGTGAGCTAGTTCCTTCTTTCTTTTTAACCGGTGCACTTTTCACATTACATTGATTTTTTGACGTTTCTTTTTTTTTTTTTTTTTTTTTTAATGAACCGGTACATCACTTTTCACATTACTTGACATTTTTGACGCTGTTTTGCTCACAGTGTGCAGGCGGTATGTTGATGCATGCTCTGCATACTGTTCTCGTGTTTCCATAGCCACCGGACACTGACATAACTTACACACAGGATCTTTGGTGTGCATACTTGATGTTGTGCGTGCGTACACACACGAAGAGGGTTTAGGCACTAACAGTTCTGTATACATGTTGATCTGGGAGGTTACTAAAATGTCTGTCCTTTCACTTACCAGACGGGAGGTAGTCTGCTAGGATCGAACCCCAGACCTTCCGATTGGAAGTCTGACGACTTTCCACTTCGTTTTGACTAGAAAATGAGAAGTGTCATTTAAATTTAGAGCGCTGAGCCTTCAGATGACCCGAATGTTTCATAAACATTTGTCCATACCCATACATAATTGAAAATCGTTCGCATACGTATGTTTGTTTTTGAGACACTGTCATCTGTGACTTTTAAATTCAGCCGTGCTAAAAAGGCTTCCATAACTTAATGATAAATCCACTGCTGCCTGTTATCTGTTCAATTGTTATGCCAACCCTACAATTTACTGTTTATTTCTTGGCTGTTGTCGATTTTGGTACTGTTGTTGTCCTGGTTCTAGTTGTTTTGACTGTAACGCTGGTGGTAGTATTTTACGTTCAACGATTCTAAATCCTGTCATTTCAAACGTACCCCATATATTCCGAAAGATCCATTGGTAAACCTGTAATCTTCACTTTATTTTTGTGCTCTCCATCCACCCAGATGGGTAGTAATTTTTGCTGATGCGTTTTGTCTACAACAGACACGCAGACAAGGACGTACTGGTCAGTCTCAATCACTCACAAAAAAAATTGCAATGAACAAGCAGCATTCTTTAAAATTTATGCATCTGCACAACCTCGTAGGACAGGAGTGAACTTGCTGTTCCAGTCTGGTTAAAACCAGCCACAAGCTGTCCAAAGAAGAACGCGGGAACGCGAAGCAAAATAGACATGTATACAAAAGAAAAAAAATGAAGACAGAGAGAGAGAGGGAGAGAGAGAGAGAGGGAGAGAGAGAGGGAGAGAGAGAGAGAGGGAGAGAGAGGGAGGGAGAGAGAGAGGGAGAGAGAGAGGGAGAGAGAGAGGAGGGAGAGAGAGAGGGAGAGAGCGTGTGAGGCACACAGAGGTGGAAAGAGAAATGTACAGACCGCACACACACGCACACGCACAACACAGACACACGCCATCAACGCACACACAACGCACAACACACACACACACACACACACACAAACATACACAACACACACACACACACGCCCGCACGCACACACACACGCGCGCGCGCACATAGACGAGAGTATGTGTGAGTGAATGAGGATGTGTGAGACAGATAGGGTTGAGGAATACATACGCAGACATACAGACACAGACAGACAGATA